>BSCJ01000010.1:0-600000 GCA_027943355.1 Dothideomycetes sp. NU200 | reverse complement strand
ATCACTCCCACTACTCCTCTTTCCGTAATCAACCTCTAACCCCCTGCCCGGGTCTGGACAAGCAAACCCAAACGCCGCAGGACAGCTTTGCACAATAGCGTAGCAAAGATCATCGCAGGGCAAAACCTCCTTGTACGGTCCCGGCTCAATCTGCTCATCGATCACAGCCGGGTTACGCGAGGAATTCGACGCGAATACCGAGGCATACGTCTGTGAGAACGCGGCCGAGTCGCCGGGCGCAGATGACATGGGAATGTAGTTCTGATTGAGGAGGTCCGCTTCGAGGTATTGTGAACTGTTTGATGGTGGCTGGTTGCCTACTGCGCCGCTCGCGCTGACGGAGGCGTTGAGAAAGCGCTGGGCCATGTTGCGGGGCTGGAGCCAGGGGAGGGTCGAGGAAAAGTCCTCGCAGCGGGGCATGGTGACTGCGCAGAGCCAGGTCTTGTACGCCGAGGCGCAATCGTCGCAGGTTTTGGCGAGGGAGTACTGCGCGCTGCTTGTGGTGTTGCAGGGGATTTGTTGCAGGGAGTAGTTGAAGTTTTGGTAGAGACCGGCGGCATAGGAGTCGTAGACCGCGGCGAGGGAGTCGATGCTGGGGAAGGTGTAGGGGTTGCTCGGGACGGCGTAAGCTACTTCGCTGCAGAAGGCGAGGTTGAAGATCAGTTGGCAGTTGCCGTCTGTTTGTACGTCCGAAAGATCAGTAACCTGTCACTGCAAAACAGGAAGAGATGGCGTAGATGAGAAGAAAAGAAGAGATGGACATACCTTGTTTGGTCTTTGCTACTGTAGACGCCCACACCTGACCACCTCCGCCTACCACGCCGGCTCCAGACGCCGAACTATTACCCTGCATGGCGAGGTACACGTCGTAACTCGAACTAGCATTCAAGCCCTTGATGTAGAATTGCTCTTTGGGTTTGTTGCCCAGCCCTCTGGTGATCATGCCCATCTGAACAGAATCCGTGACACCTTCCGGATCAGCGATATTACCGACAATCTGCGCGGGTGCTGTCTTGAGCCCGCAGAAACTGTTCTTCACGCCTGCAATAGACTTGTCCTGTTGATTTTGAGCAAAGACGATGAATGGGGTAGTGAGGTTCATCCACTCCTCGTAGATTTTGTCACCGGCGCTGGCCTGTGTCAGATTGTCGGTGACTAGTAGGGCATTCGTGGTGTCCGTATCTACCAGATGTAGGAAAGTGGTGCTCCATGAACCATGATAGTAATCGTCAATCGAGGCAGCAAGCTCATAGTTCCAGACGCCGGTGAAGTTGGTGGGGAGGTCGTCTGCGGTGACGGACATGTAGACTTCTCGCGTGGCATTCATCGAATAATTTGCAAAGCCCTCGTCTAGTCGGAGCTCAACCTGAGTGCCATTTGTGACATTAGGACCTGGCTGGATGTTCGAAGTGTCATTTGAGATGTAAAGAGTGAGTTGAGGTGGCTCGCCAACCTGAGGCGAAGTATTGTTCCATCCGGGCTGGAGACAGGTGTTGATTGAAATGTAAACCCTTCTTGACTCCTCAGCGCTGCTGCTCTGTCTCTTGTGCAGTCCTTGCTCATCATCAAGGTCTCTAGCCTTTAGCTTTCTGAAAAAAGTGCCGTCATCGTCAGTGCCATCCTCAAGCTCGTAGTTGGTGCTCGGGAGGCCAGGACCAGCATCGGTATAATTGGCCCAAACAGAGCTATTGGAGAAGAGCCAAACATGCGTCTCTCCAGGATTGATATTCAGCTGTCCAGGCTGATTGTTGCCTCCAAGCGTGGATACATCAAGTCTCTTTTGCAATCGTCCTTGCTCTTCCACTCCTCCACTCACAACCCTTTCATCCTCAACTCCATCAAGCTCGTCGACCCAGTCCTCGATCACATCCACTATCCGCGCCCAATTATGGTCGTCCCCATCTCCGCCTTTTAACCCCGTCTCCTCTACACTTGGCCCGCCCAGCTCGGCCGCATAGGCAAACTTTGGACTCCAGAGAAAGAGATATATGACAATCAACACACACGACGCAGTAAGCGACGCAGCGAACCGCGATTGTAAAGGTGTCAGCTTTGGGAACTGCATCTCCACCAATCCCGTTCGCTAATGGTCAATTGCGATTTCAAGACCCGAGTGTCGGCAGGTATGTACACCGAGCGCTGAGATGGTGCATGTAAGCGCGCGCAGCAGCGCGAATCAAGATTGAAAAGCCCCCAAGCTTATAGGTGTTTAGCGATCGTATTGGATCACGGTAGGTGTTCAGGATGATGTTTGTTAAAAGCTCTTAGTGGTCGGCTGCTAGCGAGCGTGTTATAGGCTAACGGGTATAGCCCAATTGAAGATAGGACAGATGGAGAGACAGTGTTCTGAATAATGGCCGGTTTCGAATCTCGTGGAGAGAACAGAGGGAGATCGTCTGATCTGATGTGCGATAGTCGTCAAGGTTTTTGCGAAATAGTTCAAGGTCAGCTAAAGTGGTACGTACAAGGGTACCTTAGATTCAATCAAATCAGATTATTGTCGGGAGTCCCGTCCATCAAGGTCTCCGAGGGCTGTTCAAGCCCAAACGTGCACGCTCGCCCCGCCGCTCCGAAGTGCAAGAAGACGCGAGGCTTGGCCGCGTATGTTGCTGATTCAACAACTACTGCACATTTATAAACAGCTAAACACGAATGATTACAAGACAGATACAGTAGTAGAATTCTGGAGTAGACTTTTCCCTCAGATATGTATTTTTTCTATCTTACAAAGAGAACACAGTCTCAAGACTCTCCGAACAGATTCCTGTATTTCTCTTTCCCCCTTAACCCACCCGTGGCCTTGACCGCCCCAAAATAGCTGTAGATCTCATAACGAACAAAAGCGCCAGACAAAAATGCTATCATGACATGCCCTTGGACTACGCTATGCAGAGCGCCCGATCCCCTTCCTATACCGTCATCCCCTCCTGTCCCAGACGCCCTTCCGTGTATTGCTTTCCTTTGTCATATGTCCATTGCGATCTTCATGCCATCCCAATGCAGTGCGAAATAATGTCCTCTATCCCCATCTCAGAGGTGCATCTGTCGTGGATATGACACGCGAGAAAGATTCTTACTTCTGGGTTTCGATAGAGCGTGAACTGCACACTGTTTATTTCCTTTGGCACATGTCCTTTCAATCATACGCGGTTCCGACATGAATTGTGTTGTGCCGAATGTAGGTTGTCATGGCTCGTTTACATCATACCAGTAAGGGCGCTGTTGGCATATGCCTGTTAAAAAGTCAGCACTAATTCGTATTCAAACACACGTCGAGCAGATTACTACTCACCATAGGCTTGATGTCAGGATGAGGCACGGCGTCAAACTTGTGGAAGTCCAACTTGAGGTCGTTGCCAATGTTGATGTAAGCGCCCTTGTTCTCCGTGCTGTCGCAGTACCTCGGGGCAGAGAAGACGGTGATGCAGCGACCATCGTGTTCGACCTCGTAACCCTCCATTCTGACTTCGTGACTGCGAATGATGGCCTCGAGACCGTTGTTCTCGCAGAAACGCTTGGTGATGTCGGGTCCGAACTGCAAGCCTACACCGCGCTTGCTGGGTCCTCTGCCGGGTGCGGTTTGAGGGTCGGTCCAGAGCATCTCCATCATCAAACCTTCTTGACCTGGCTGGCGTTGGTTGTGTCTGTTGAGCTTTCTAATGTCGTCTAGGGTGATCTTGTCGTCGGAAAAGAGACCGCCGTGGAGGACGAGGTACTTGTCGCCGATTAGAGTTGCAAGGGGCAGAGCGGAGAAGGACTCGGAGAAGATCTTGAAGATGCGCTCATTGTACTTGTGCTTGCATTCACCCTCGAATCCGTACATTCTGTTCATGTCGTCGGTCTCGTGGTTTCCGCGGTTCAGGAACATGGATTGCGGGTAGAGCCACTTGTAAGCATAGAGGAGGAGGGCAATCTCGCATGACCAGCTGCCTCTGTCGACAAAGTCACCGTTAAAGAGGTATGCGTGATCCTCGGTGGGGAATCCATTCAGCTTGAAGATGTTGAGAAGATCAAAGAATTGTCCTGTGGGTAGTACTCAGCCTTGGGTCTTCATTTCAGATATATTGGATGGGCTTACTCACCGTGTGTATCACCACAGACAGTCAGCTGGCGCTCCTTCTCGACTTGCACCTCGACCATGGTGGGCTCCTCGTAGACAATGTTCTTGACAGCGAGCAAGATCTGGTAGACATACTTCTTATGGATGCCCTTGCCATTCTTGAATCTCTCAATCATGTCGTCAACAAACTCTTGTGTCATCTTGTCTCCAAGCTTCATGCCATCGTAGCTGTCATCTACCACCATGTTGTCCAGATCCAGACCCTCGGAGGCGGATGGTGCGTCTGCGACCTCGATGGCCTTGAGGAAGGCGTCGCGCTTGACAATCTTCTGGCAGGCATCATGTTGCAGTTTTGCCGTCTTGTCGCCGGGTTGCTTCTTGACGACAATCTTCCAGTCGTGGATGGCGTCTGCATGTCTGAGAATGGCCGTGTTGGCCACTGCTCTTCGGTAGTAAGCCTTGACGAAATTGCTGTCGAGTTCTATCGCCTTGGTGGCATCGGCCACAGCATAACCGTATGATTCAAGCTTGATGTTCGCCTAAGATGTGTCTCGTTAGGTTTCGTCTACATGGTCGCGTGCTCAATGTGTGACGCACCTGAGCTCTGTTGGTGTAGAATGAAGGCTCCTTGTCATACTTTTCTATAGCCTTGGTATAGAAGTCGATCGCAGTCGGCCAGTCATGATTCTTGAATGCCTCGTTGCCCTTGTTCTTGAGCTCTACCGCTTCGGGAGAAGCCATAGCGATCTTGATTCTTTGGAAGTTGCGAAACTGGGGCGCCTATCTGGTATAAGATGATTATGATGGGAAATTCTGTGACAACGATCAGCTTGAGCCCAAAGTCGCTTGTAGGATACCCTCACACTCTACAACTATATTCCAGTAATATGTAAAGGCGATAGCAGAGAAGGCAATAGAACTAGAATTGTCGAGGTATCTGTATCGTCGGCTGCCGAGAAGCACAGACGAGGCGGCGATACATATGCGGCGACATGTCAACGACAATTGTTCCAGGGTCTTCTTCAGCCCTATGGAGTTGGCGATAATCGTAACTTTAGCCGACGACCTCGCATTGTCCAACCACATCGACCGTACCAAACCATATACATACCTCTTTGACACACCTTATTCGATTATTCCTCACAAACTACCTCGCGCATCTCCACCGAGTTCAACCAGATATCCTCACACGGCCCTCACTCACATCGCGCGAACATCTCCACGAAATAATGACCAACTACGTCCCCCCAGGCCAACACCGCAGCCTCCGCGCCTGCATGGTCTGCAGCATCGTCATGCCCTCGACCAAATTCCGCCGCGAAGGCTGCCCAAACTGCGAAGAGTTCCTCGAGCTCGCCGGCCACGAGGACAGCGTCCAAGAATGCACGAGCCAAGTATACGAGGGCCTCATCACCCTCGTCGACCCCACCACGAGCTGGGTTGCGCGTTGGCAACGACTGGACGGTTATGTGCCCGGGGTGTATGCTGTCAAGGTTACTGGTATTGTATGTGTCTTGCGCAGCTCGAGTTTGAGAGAGCGATGAAGAGTGAGAGGGAAAGAAAACAAGTGCTGATTGGTGCTCGTAGTTGCCTGAGGAAATCATCTCTACGATCGAGGCGGCCGGTGTTAGATATATTCCGTGAGTTTCCGAACCTCTACTTTTGGCCCGACGTACATCCTACTGACTACCACTCTCCTCAGTCGCGATGGAAGCGGTCTTGCCGATGAATAGGTTTCTGCCGGAGACATGACGACCAGTGATCGAATCACTTCGGCACAACGACGAGGACAAAGCCATTGAAGGATATTACGGAGATGAACATTAAGCGTTGGCGTTTTTTTCGGGAAAAAAGGGCGAAACACAAAGGGAAGGATGCTCAGGCTTTGGGCAGAGAGCACAAAACCTGGCATCGGTTGAACATTTGAGATACCCAACTCGGGGAGCATTGATGAAAACGGAATTGATTATCCGAACCTCATCCCGCTTAGATGGGATAGGTAGATGAGAGATCTTGCTACAGAGAGCGGAAAGAATGGTATGTTTGCCAATCAGTAACACCAGAACTCCGCAACATGCATCATCATGTTGTATTCTCCAAATGCCCTCATGAACTCCGACCATGCTTGTGTGCTACTACCGCTACTAAACCTCTCCATCGTGCATCAGACAGTGTATGCCTTCCCAAAAGACAGTCATCAAAACAGCTGATTCGCACGAACAACCGCCTCAACGCCGATGACAGTGCTAAAACACACGAGTCACAAGTCACAAAACACCACCCGCCACCGAATTAGCACAAGCAAATAAAAAGGTCAGAACTTTTCCCGTGTGCCATCATAATCATCGCCACTCGACAATCACATTCTACACTTCCACACGTATCCCCTTGGCCGCTTCTTGGGGATAGGTGGCATGCCCAGGTCGAACTCGTCAAATCCTGTGTAGCCCGACTCATTCGGGTCGTTGATCTCCTTGACCACCGCCTGAATCTCCTCCTGAAGATCATCCCTAGCACGACGAATGTGCTGCTTTGCTTTCCAGTTGTCCACTTTGCTGGCCTCTCTGGCTGGGACGTGCATGTCCAGCGTCTTGATGGCCTTGTCGAAACGATCAAGATAAGTTCGCAATGCAGCGAGGTCCATCTCTGTGTTGCCTGTGTAGACGTACTGTCCTACGTTGGCTTGGTGGATGACTGTCGCCAGGGGTGCCTCTGCTTCGGATGGTCGCGGATACATTCGTGCTGAAGGCTTGGGTTTGTTCGCAGTCGCAGAAGGAATTAATACATCATCTTCACGGGCGTACCGCCACCCGTCAATCATGTAGAAGGTGGGGAAGACATGTCCAGGGAGCCAGGCAGAGGGCTTCAACTTTAGCCAATCTCGGTAAAGCACGTATCCTTGAGGTGCTGGAGGAGGACTCAAGTCCAACCTGTCAACGCGGCGTATGACTCGACGACTCTCCTCTGCCAGGACGCCCTCATGCTTTGGGTCCTGGAGGTGAGCAACAGGTTTCTCATTCTCAGGGGTTGGTTCAATAGCATGAATTGATCCTACACGATCGTGCTGAAGTGGTGTCCTTGTCAATACCTGGTCAGGGTCTCGTTCAAGAGTGGTGGTGACCTAGGGAGTATTTGTTTAGCCAATGCAGACGTCAATGGTAACATGCAAGACCTACACTTTGGTTCAACATCTCTTGACCATCAATCAAGTCCAAGATGGTAGTGAAAGGGAAACTGCTAATATCTTTCTGGTTGATGTTTAGCTTCCAATTTGAGAAGCCTTTCATGTCATAGAGGGGGATGCTGCACTTTATACCAGCTTGCACTTGCAATGAAAGCACAGAAACCTTGAAGAAGGGCTTGCACGGTAGCAAGTATTGCGCACATTGTAGCAACTGTACCCAAAGCATTGTCTTGGCTTTTTGTAGCCTACGAAAACGAGTGTGTGGTATGAGTTAGCAAGTGTCACAGGATGTTGATTGCTTGTGCTGGACACCACGTTGCAAAGTCGAGCGATTTTATACCATTTCAAGATAAGTAATACCAATTATGTACCCTTGAAGGTACATTCCTATCAGTGACATATGTGTAGATGGGTGGGGAGACTGCAAGTATGCAGCATTTGGTCGCACGGCGTTATATTGCAACAACATCTAGATCTTCAGACTGCGGCGATCTGCCACATCGTCTATTGAGCCATGGCGCGAAGGTAGCAAGGACCAATCTGGCTCAGCCATAAGATGATTGCCAGATGCGTCCTTGTGTGATGCGAGGAGGAATGGCTTGGCATTCTAGATAAAGGTTAGGAACTCTATGTGTAATCTGCTCCACAGTCGCTCCAAAAGTTGCTTCAAAAAATTGCAGTTTTGGGCGATGTCTGATTTTAGCGTGATATTGCAGTAGTGATTGGTCAGTGGTGTGTAGGTACTCCGCTTTTGTGTTTGCGACATCCTCAGCGGAAGGGTGAGAGACTAGGATCCCAATAAGACGTGGCGAATATACGATGGCGCAACCAGTTCGCAACACAAACTCGATATTCCCCAGGCTCAGGGCACTTACTCGACTTGGTGCCACATGGCTTTGCCCACAAGGCTTGAATTCAGCAGAGAAAGTGTTTGTCAAACCACCCGGCTAAGAGGCTACGGATCAGAACTCCGGACATACAGAATGTTCTCTTGACAACATCACAGCTTCATGGTGCCACGATCAAAAGCAACGTATAATCAATCGCTGGCTTTAGTGCCGGAGACACTCAGATGTACGAAAAGTAGCAACCACAGCTGGCAGGACACTTATTGGACTCTTCTTGCTGAGGTTATGAGGCAAAACGTCTCGTCGGTAAGGCTTCGGTCTGGACTGATCGAAGCTGCTTGGCTTAGTGTCCGCGAGTGTCGCTGTGGCATGTAGAATCCTGGAACGACACCGCAGGAGTGCATGTCATTGGCACAAGCATTGGAGGTCCAGTCCGAGCCACTAAGAGTTCGATAGTGGAGTGATACTGGCCAATGGTGGCTTTGCTTTCACAAGACTGTGAAGATGTCTACGTGATATGTTGCGGAAGCGAAACATGGACAAAAGAGTGGAGACAGAAGCGGTAGCTCCTCTCTCGCATGTTACTTGGTCCCGGTGGAATCCCACCTTTCCTAATGGCGTTTTTCGTGGTTATACGGAGCATAGATCATGTCAATTCATGATTTAGTTGGCCTTAGGAGTCTGGTCCGTTCAAGGACTGCATGATAGTAAAGCAGATGCTTGGGAATGGCCAGGTATGGTCTGAGTGCAGCCCATTGTGTGGTTGGTAAGCGGTGACAGCAACGAACGGCTCTTGTGCTGCCAACCACATCCAGAAGATACTGTACTGTGACAAGTGGGAAACGAAGCCATGGAAGCAGGCGGGGGACCTTGAGTCCGAATTGAACTTGAATGCCAAGACGGTAAAGCTTGGACAGCAAGATGCTTGGCGTCTGCGGAAGTTGTGAACGTCCAGCATCGAGAGGCTGTACAAGATCCGACCGTGTGCAATACCATTTCCCTCTACCGTCGCCAATCATGAACTCATTCCGTGTCGCTCGCGCAGCCATCAGGGCTCGCCCTACTGCATTCGCCGCTCCCCTGGCACGAAGGGGCTACGCTGATGTCGCCTCTGACAAGATCAAGCTCTCTCTCGCTCTCCCTCACCAGGTATGCGACCTCCCCGCAACCTTTCCGCCAACGGCATATTTATTGCGATAAACTGTGGCTTGATGAAGGGAATACCGACTGATCGAATTGATGTCTAGGCCATCTACAAGTCTCAGGATGTGTACGAAACCCCCAACCCTCAACAACCCTCTCGGACCGAAGCTTCCACCGACAGCACGACAATTCACTGACACACCATGCAGCGTCCAGGTCAACATCCCCGCCGAGTCCGGTGACATGGGTGTCCTCGCCAGCCACGTTCCTTCCATCGAGCAGCTCAAGCCCGGTCTTGTCGAGGTCATTGAGGAGTCCGCCGGCAGCAAGCAGTTCTTCCGTATGTCTTCCTACTATCGATGCAAAGAGAGGGGACATTCTGGTTAGCAGATGGCTACAAGGAAACACAGAAGACACTTGATACGAATAGACAACTGATGGGAAATGACATAGTTTCTGGAGGTTTCGCAACTGTCCAGCCCGGCTCTAAGCTCAGCATCAACGCTGTTGAGGGTTACCCCCTTGAGGACTTCAGCCCCGAGGTATGATACTTCTTGAGAAAAAGCATGCAGCAGACGGTCTAACACGCCTCCAGGCTGTGAGAAGCCAGATCGCCGAGGCACAGAAGATCGCTAGCGGCAGTGGTAGCGAGATTGACATTGCTGAGGCCAAGATTGAGCTCGAGGTATGTTCCGGTGGACTTGCATTTCATAGAGTGAGCCTAGCTGACCCCTCTATAGGTTTTGGAGAGCCTCCAAGCCCACCTGAAATAGGTGCATGTGTAGCTTATTACCTTACATCTCAACTGTATCATAAGTCGAAAGTAGGCTGGTCTCTTAGCGGTTGTTGTTATCTAATTTCTCGCCCGTGAGACTCACATCATACTGGTATGTGTGTTGCATGTTGTATATGTGAAATGGCGCAAGGCAGGAAGGAGCCACCAGCTTTCAAGGACGTTTGACTGTTCCAGCATGACAGTGCCTCCCTTCTACAAAATCTCCACATGTATAAGGTAGCTTGCCTAATTCGATCTGACACAGCCTACCTCTATCCTTGAGATGAAGCTTGCACAAGTCACATAGACATATCATCTTCCATCTCTCTACTACGCGCAGATCAACATTTATAGCATACACATACGACTTGACCCTAATCTCACCGATGCCGATTGATGCTTCGAGCGCTCGACTCTATCGCAAGACAAAGTCTTTCCTCAAATCCAGCAGAAACTCAGTCCGCCACCACGTCGCATATTTCGCAGTCAACGCCAAAGGACACTTAGCAAGCCTCCGCAAACGGGCCCATCACCGGCATCGCATCTAATCGTACTGTTCCAGAAGACGTATCAAATCTCAATTTGAGAAGCACATCGGTCCCACCGCAAGTTGCGACAACAAAGCCAAGACTTGGGACTGGCAAGGTGGCTGATCGTGTCCGCTCCTTGAATGAATTGCGAAGCCCATCTACACCCCTAAGCGCAGGTCTAAAGCTTGGTGATACATCGGACCTTCACCATACCGTCTCTGCTACTACTAATGAACGTGCTCGACCGTTCGCTCGTCGAGACTCGAAAGCAAACACTACTCAACCCGCCAACCATGTCTATTCTCCGTCTCCATTACGTTTCCAGCCTGAGCTTCCTACGACGATTGAGAAACAAGCTGGCAGTCATTTCAAGCCAGCGGACGAGCCTGATCTCACTCCTCGCGACCATGTAATATGCCCTCGTCATGGACGTCGTCTTGCACCAAGGGCGAAGAGGACAGAAGGCAGTACCGATAATATACCAGATTCTTCCCCCGAGATTTGCCCAGATTGTCTTGCTGAGCAACATATCCTCATACGAGAACACGGGAATGAAATTGATCGTGTCCACAGTATTCCTACAACGATTGGACCCAGCTCAACCATTACTGAACGAGGAACTCCTGTTGGTGAAGGGGCTCAAGCGAACTCTGTGATTGGGACCACTGCCGACCATGACATGGTGTACCTCCCTGGAGCTACCTTTGGAGGCTTGACTGACGAGAGTAACTCAAAGATTGTGGCCGCCAATCTCGGCAATATGCTGGATGCCATCATAATACATCATAGTGGCATCTTAGACAAGGTGATAACCAACACCAGGAGCGAAGGTTCCAGGCAAGAACATGTACAGAAAATCGCAGGAGATTTGGCACAGGTGGCCCAAAGCGTGGCAGCCATACCGAAGATCGAAGTCAACGGAGCTCCGGTATTGCAACGCGATATAAAGCACGCCATGGTACTCGACATGGATCCAGTGGTCTTGAGGAGCAGCACGAGATCAGTCCCACAGCTGCTCGACTTCATTGACGCTGCCGCCCATGACCTAGGAGTAAGCCTCTCCAAAACAGGAAAAGCAGAAGACCATGCCAGCGAGACCGTTATGGCCAACAAGGCGACTCCTAAGAACGCTGGGATTCCCCTTTCCGTTGAGCCACATCCAGTACCAGGTGGGTTCATGGTCACACCAATGCCTTCACCCAAGGCTTCACCCAGGCCTTCTGCCCAAACAGGTGCGCAGCCTGTTCCAGTGCATACAATCTCATTGCCGTCAACAACGAGCCCTCCCAGGACACCCTCTCCGCCTCTCACCGCACTCCCAAGTGAAGTCTTACGAAGTTATGATCTCATGCCTTTGCCTCCATCCGACAGAAGATCACCTGCTCCAAGACAGTCAAGGCCATCGACGCCATTGCGAGGATCAGGATCGAAAGCATTTGTTGCTCCCGGAAAAGCAAATCAGCAATTGCCCATGCAGCCACCCAACACAACCACTAGGAACGGTAGTGCAATTACTCCTACGCAGACAATATCCCGCATTCCAACTCTGAGACGATCACTCATGTCACCTGCCGCAACGACCGCCGCCCCTCGTTCGTACTTGCTTCCTGTGCAACAAAGAGCGAGCCTGAGCTTGGCACCGTATCAGGGCAGTGCGAGTGGACCAAGGGCATTGGTCAAGCCGAGTGAAGTCAAAAAGAAGGATCAGCAGCAGAGGACGTTCGAGCAGGAGTGGCTGAAGGAGGCGTCGCGAGCTGCGAACGAGAGAGAGAGGACTGAACGTAGAGGACGCATGACACCTGGTCCTCGTTGACCTGTTCTGAATGAGCTATGCATGCTGGTGCGACAAAGCCACAAGAACGCGAGATCTTTACGGATTCACAGAGCTGCGCTAGAGTGGAGGGTGTGCTTTGCGAATCGTTGGCTCTGTACTATTTACTACCTACGACTAATTGATGAATTCGCTTTACCCACTTGAACCGATTGACCTCGTAACTCCACGTGTGATGTTCCCACTCATACCACAATGTCTCCATGAAACGCCTGCCCATCAATCATACCCATGGATATCTCAACTTGGTCCCACTTGACTCAATACTCATCAGCACTACTGCCCCCAACGGCACCCCCACCATCCACACCCAAATCCCCTTTTTGCACCTTGCCCAGGTTCTTGAGCAGAAAACTCCGCTTGAAATAGGTATTAGGATGCAGAATCGTATCCAACTCACTCCCCGCCCAAAGTCCCTCATCTTTCACCTTCTTCAGCTCCCCCTTGTGCGTGGACTCAAACACCCTGTTGCACGCGATATGATACCTCTGCTTGCCTACATCCTCCTTCACCTGCCTCAGGGTGTCTCTGTCGGTGGACAAAGAGGGATAAGCCGATGCGAGGAGGGAGACGAGGTTGTCGGGGGAGAAAGTCTTGTAGGGGCAGCCGTGGGATTGGCCTGCCGAGGGGGGCGCTTGCGTGAGGAGGGTTTGGCACGAGTAGGGCGTGTATCCCCTGCCGCGCTTGTTGGCGTCGCCGCCGACGTCGCCGTAAGCGTGGCGGATGTTGTAGGTGTATTCTTTCTTGAACTTGTCTGTCTGGTGTTAAGTCTTGCGGGACTGCTTGCGTTTGAAGGATTGCAGAATTTGCGGGAGGGGGCATAAGGGCGATGTGGCAGGGGGGAAAAGGCTTACCATCTGTCATTAGCTTGAAGGCTTGTCGCCAGAAGACAATGCACTCGTTCAGCTCCATGCCGCAGCCTTTGAGGAAGAGAGTGTATTGCAATCTGCCGTAGTGCTTGAGGTGGGAGTTCTTGCGGAGCTCGCGGTGGAGGTTCTGCATGCAGAGGGGGAAGTGGACGGAGAGGGCATCAATGGTGTTTGCATTTATGGCGGTGGTGTCGCCTAGGGCGCTGGCGTCTGCGCTGTAGGATGCGTCTGGGGCGGTGAATGATTTGCTCAGGTGTGTGAGGATAGGGGAGAGACGGTTGTCTTCGTCCATGCGAGGGAGTGCGCGGGCGGAGAGCTAAGTCGTGTTATGTTAGTGTGAACGTCCAATACGTATATTTGGGAGATGGTGGTGTACCTCAAGGCCAGCCTCTAGTTGACGGCTAAATTCTCCCACTACCATACTCATCTGCTCTCTGACGTGGACAAAGGCCTTTCCCAACTTCAGCAGCACCTTTCTCTGCTCGACGAGCTCAGGTACTTGCTCCCAGTCAACCTTGAACCAGTCTTCCTCTTCATTCTTCCAAAGTCCGGTCGCTGCCCTCAATTGCTCCCCAAACATCAACCTCTCTTCCTCGGTCACACTGTCCCAGCTCAAATTCAAGTCCCCAATGAATGCCTTCCGCTCCCTGGAATCATCCTGCAGGAGTCGCAGACGAAACAATTGTGTTTCAAGCCGTGCAAAGCGTTTACGTAGGTCTTCGGTTGCGGAAAAGGCGAGACGCAGCGTCCAGTGCGAGTGATGATCTCTCTTCCTCTCTAGGCCAATGTCCGAGGCGCGCGACGAGTTCTGCGACAGGGGTAGGTATTTGGACAGGATGGGTCGCATGTGCTCTACCGTCTCCTCTGGGGTGCGGTTGCGGAATTGACAGGCTTCCAGTTCGGCGAGGACTGTTTTGCGTTGTTAGATTGTGGCCAATGACCTCGCGTGCCTGCTATATATGTACCCTTGAGTCTGGCAATTGCCCATTCTTCGAATTGCTCCAGTGTCACATCGCCCGTGGGAGGCAGCGTGTAAAAGTTCATGCGGTGCTTGTAGTCGTGCTCTTGCCATTGTGCTTTTGCGAATTGTTTCTTGCGCGGGTCAATTATTGTTCTTCTTTTCGCGTCGATGCGCGCAGCCGGTCTCGCTGCCAACATTGTGATGTTTTATTTTGTTCCTATTTCCTTTTGTGGTTTGCGATGTGTTGTATCATTCGTGGCAGGGTAATTGGTGGTGGAGATTCACGATGATGGAGGACGCGAGACGGAGCGTTGGACGCGTCGCGCGTCAAATTACTGTCCGATGGCATGCCGTGCATCATCTAAAGTACCACCTTCAATCATGCACATGCACTTGCCTCGGCCACTACAGCACAGGTATCTTCGGTGCGATGTAATTGATAAGTTGTCAATCGTCTATAAGTAGTAACCTCTACACATCTAATACCCCCCTCTCAACCGAGAAGGTCACCCAACTTATCAACATAAGCAGCTGGCACCGTCTTGGCTCCCTCGGCAAGGAACTCCTCCTTCTTGCTGACACCAGTGAGCACAGCTAAAGTACCTCCCAGCTTACCCTCAATGCCAAACTGAATGTCCGTGTTCAACCTATCTCCAATCATACATGTCCTGCTACGATCGAACTGGAACTTGCCCTCGATCGCATCCATCATGGCCTGACTGGGCTTACCTAACGCCAATGGCTCTCTTCCAAGCGCTTTGACCAGTGGTGCTCCCACTGCTCCAGCACCAGGAAACAAGGTATGCGAGTTGGGCAGCGTAGAGTCGGTGTTGGTGGCCAAGAAGGTGGCTCCGTTGCGAAGGTAAGCGAATGCCAGACTCAGCTTGAGGTAGTTGACGTGAAAGTCGAGGCCTGTGAGCACCACTCCGACTTCTGGATCCAACATGCTACCGTTTGCAATGTTGGTGTAGTCTTCGGGTTCCATGTCTCTGCGAAGGGCGGGGTCGGTGCCGCCGCAGTAGGGTATATTCTCAGATGCGAGTTCCTGCTCGATGCCTGATTCGCCCAGCACAAAGACCTTGTTCTTGGGTGCTTGCGGCTTGAGGATGCGGGAGATGTAAATGGCGGCACTGTATGAGGAGCCGAACACTTCTTCCTGTTATCGTCGTCAGATTCCGCATCTACTCTGCGCAATCGTGTCCGTCTCTTCGTCTCTTTGATATAACGCACCACTTTGCAGGGTATGCCCATCTTGTCAAACTTCTTCTTGTAGTCCTCGCGTGACTTGGTGCTGTTGTTGGTCACAAACACGAGTTGTTTGCCCTTGCTTCGAAGCATCTCAAGTGTCTCCCGAGTGCCTTCTAGGAGGTGATCGCCGGACCATAGGACGCCTATCCTTCTTGTATCATCAATCAATGCTCGTTCCCGTATATATTATACATTGGTTGTTGCTTTCTCTCCATAATGTCATGGAGAAAGGATTGGAGAATTCAGGTGAGCGTACCATCGCAGTCGAAAAGAAATACCTGCAAGGTCTCAAGTCAGTATCATGATATGGAAAAGGCTGGCCGCATGCATGCCCGCATGTTATATGATTCATCATACGTCGAATCGGTTGAGGAACTCGTCAATGCCGGCCTTGTTGCCGGTGAGATATGTAGGTGCCATGATGACCGCTTGGAGCAACTGTCAAGACTTTAAATGATTGTGTACAGTTCAGGATATGGCAAATGATGTGACTCGAAATGTATCCGGTGAGGACGCCGATAGAGGGCCGATGCGGCATCCCACCTTCCGCTTGGCGAGCTTGTCGTAGGTCTACTTGATGGGGCGACCCTGTTCAATCATCTACCTACGATATGGACGTCTGCATACTCTGAAAGCAATGGTCCATTGTCCTTCCAGATTCAAACAGACGTTAGCATTTTTATGACGAGGCTCTTTCGAGTATATTACCGTCAAATATGGAACTGTGCATCTACTAGTTGTTCCAAATGCGATACTGTCTAGGTCGTAGACACTTATAAAGCGACTTTGTGTTTCCCATTTCTGCAGTTTGTTCAAAAGCAGGATCTCAGGCGAGACAAAGGACATCATCTAGGCCAACGCGGTGTCGTATGTTTACCGAATCAATCGTCTTTGCTCAGATTAAGAATAGAACATGATAAGAATGATCAATGAGTCCGAGGACATAGCTAGGAAGGACCCTACCACTGTTCCCGTGCCAGTCATCCTGCAAAGACTTTTGAAACGATCATAGCATAGAGAGTCCTTCAATTTCCAATTCTACCCGTGAATAGTCAACTAGTCGAGGGAAACTGTAGGAACGCAACAAGTTATCGATTGCAATGACCAGAAGAAGCCCCAGGACTATCGTGCTTTCTGAAGCACCAAAACACCCGTAGTATGCTACCAAGAAGCCCATCACGGACACCGAGGAGGTGAGTGATGAGGAGAACGGGGTCTGATGGCCAAAGGGAAACAAGATTGAGCAACAAAGGCCAATACATTCACTCGGCTGTGCAGACAAACAAGCCGATCAAGATGGAAGTGAATTTGATAAGCAGGCCGCGTATACAACAGACTGATCGATCGAAGTCAGGCATCAAAAGGTAGAGTGACAGTCATCCGAACGGCATCCTTGAAAATGCATCAAGACGGCAGAATAGGAAGAGATGGAATTTGCAGAGATGGCCATGCCCAACAATACGGCGTGATGTTAGGCTTCAGCCAGTGATCGATGAAACACAGGGATTACGAACCCGGTATCATCCAACAAGGCTCGATCGTATGACTTACAGTACTCGGAAGAGCTGACTAGAACAGGACCGGATGACAGGCCAGGGTTGAGAACAGGGCAAGGATGCGCTCTCAGTGTAGACCTTCAGTCAGAGGTTGATTTTTTGAAAAGCCATGTTGCATGACTGTTGAACGAATGCCATGCCCTCCCACGTCCCATTAAGGAAGATGAGCATGTGCCAAGGTTGAGTCGACGTACATGGTTGTCATTATTGGCAAGTCAAAGTCTGACTACAATACGATCTCGATTGTCCGTAAGGATGACCGGTCAGACCGGTGGCCAACACGCCGGAAGAAGACAAGGGAACAAATAGCCAGATATGTGTTGGATAATGATACGACGTTTTCAAGCGATGTTTGACAAAGGACCGGACTCCGCTTCTGCAGTCAGGGTTCTGTCGCACGCGTGGATCTACAATCCTTTTCTGCAGGTTATGCTCCGCTTTGTTAATCACGAGGTACAGTGAATGCCCGCCTGTTGGGGGCTAGAGGCTGAAACCTGATCTATCGCTGCATGAAGACCGAGGGATAATGATCCGACTAGTTGTCCTGTCATCGGGTTGGCATTCGTAAAAAGCAGGGCAAATAGGGGCCGAATATCGCATGCGACTAGCTGCATGATTTACAACCAATCCCAGACGTTGATCAGTATGTTAGTACGGCATTTGATATTATATAGCCGCGGCCAAAGTTGCGTCCTGGAGGACAGCGCCGAATTTATATCAACGAGAAGGCCATCGAATAAGTCGGATGTGACATGGCGAATACGAGTGTGTTCCCTTTCCCAATGCAGAAAAGTAGTACGGCCCCGCAAATTGCGATTCAGATCAGGATATGCTGACCGGAAGTTGCTGATGAAGTATTCAAGCCTGCATCTCCAGGTTATAGGCAATCTTCAGATTGCTGAGGCACGCTTGCCGCGCTTACGACGACGACTAAGGGACTACCTTGACATCGTAGTGTTGCATTCAAGATGCGGGGGATGGTTTCGCTGACGATCTTCTACTGCTTTACCATCGAATGAATTGAATATATTGTCGTCACACGCGAATGGTTTGGCATTGCATGCAGAAGGTCGTTTGCAAAGGGGGTCAGTCCCCCACGTTTCATGCATGTTGAGGAGCACATCGACGTTGCATAAGGATACATACGGTACCGAAGCATCCGAGGAATGTCCAGGCCCAGGAGAAGCATTCGTTGCCTAGCTCGCGGGACTAATAACAACAACAATAAACAGGCGTGTAGCAGGATACAAAATTGGGTACAAAATAGAGAGCAGTAAATTAGCGCAGATGAAAGGCGGAGGTGAACGTGCGTCAACGGTCATGTCTGAAAGTATCCGAGCGGTGTGTTGCGGAGAAGATGAGCTTCATGATGAAGCAGCATTTTTGCCAAATAACGAGTGGTTCGCTCGAACGGACAAGTTACGAAGACGTCAAACTGCATGGCATTTCGCTTACGCCTGCACAGCAAGCGAGGACAGAAGGAAATCATGCCGCACGACTACGTACATGACCTAAGCGGGTGAGAGTTCAGGAGGAGGGTTCAGCCACGGCAGATGTTGAGAAGCTTTGCGATGACCACCCGGAAATGCAGGTTGAGGGCTGGTTCCGAGTCATCTCCCTACAGCACCCGGGCAAGGCAAGTCCAGGCTGGTGAGGGGAATGGAACATGGCGGCTTCGGTCACGCAGAGGAGAAGTCTAAAGGTTGACATGGCGGGGCAGCAGTAGACAGCACACACGGTAGGGCAGAAATGTGAGGTACGAAGGTAGTGCCAGTAGTGGACCGTTTCGAGGAATGACGTCGGTGAATTGAAGCGAACGCGATGGGCTGTCTGAAGCCTGAGCGCCCGGATCTAGGGAAATGGAAGGGAGCAAGCACAAAACTTCGCACAGAAGAATAACGACGAAGTGCACCTAAGAAACGGTTCGTGTGTTGACACTGAAACGAATGTGCATGTAGACAGTATGCCGGTAGACATGTGCAGATGCGTTGAAATGATCAGTCGATCTACGGCGAGTCCCATCGTGAAACAGCGCTGAACCTGGACCGGCTGAGGGCGGTCTGCACACTGCACATGCAGCAAATTCAATGAAAAAGAGGACCGTGCGAGATCGTGTCCGTCTCGGGAAGCTTGAAGCAGCGCGCCCCCATGTTGGCATTTTGGCGTAAGAACGGCCCACACCCGCACACTGGATTCACTCCCGCGCGCCTCGCACCCACAGTCTTCCTCGACTGTTCGTTTTTCGCTGCAACTCGGACTTGCACGTCGACTGCGCAGCAGTTCACTTTGTTAAAGAGTCGACGTCGTCGGCTGTGTGGACGCTGCCGCCGCAGCAGTGGAACATTCCAGGCACAGCCTCGAAGTCTTGCCACATTCGGTTGCGGACCCGTCCAGTCCAGTCGTTGTGCAGGATTGATCAGCGACGTAATTGAGCGAACCACAACCTTCCTGTTCGTCTTCTTCTCGCCCGGCCACTTAGGTCGCCCTCCATACTCTCCCAACTTCAGCCACTGACTAGCATGCGCAGCGACCTACTTTCTCATCACGGCTTCCCATTCAACTACTCCCTGAATTCAACCATGCCCGATTTGCTCTTATAACACGATTAGGCCTTCGGGTCAACTCCGCTTTTGCGATCAACAAAAGACATCGAAACCAATCTTGCGACGCGCGCCGCCATCGCCGTCGTATAGTCGCTGACGACGACTCGTTACACGACATATTCCTTGCAGTTGACACCGTTGTGTCACCATCAGCCACACTCGAACTGTTTACCGCAAATCTCTTCTGTAATCAATCATGGACAACAACGTCGAAGCGATCAGCGAGGTTCTCGGTGAGGCAGAAGAACCACCAGAAAGAAAGGGTTATTTCATTTCCAACCACCAGTCACCGCGCCTCGACGCTGCCTTTGTCAAACACCTTCCACCGGCATTTGGACGTAGAGAGTCATTATTGACCCGTCAATTACATTCTCCCGAGCCCGACCATACCGAGGATGAGCACCACCGCGCAAGAGCTGTCGTCCGCGGCATGTCTACATGGAGCAATCCCAGTGTCGCTTCTACAGCATCATTGACCAGCGACAACGACCTGACGAGTCCTGGAACAAGAGATAGCACACCCAGCCCCACGTTACCACCAAGTCTTATCCGCGACCATGTCCCCGTTTTGGAGAAGATACCCGCCAAGGAGCCTATCATCGCCAACCAGAGCCCTGAAAAGACTGTCGAAGCTGGTCTCGGCCGCCGCCGTTGCATTACCTTTGCTTGCGGAAGGAAGCCCAGCGAGCCTGTTGTTGCCAGACAAGTCATCAAGGAGAAGCCAGAGCCTGAACAGAAGCCCGCCGAGCCTTTGAAGCGAAAGTGTGCAATCACCTTTGCTTGCCAGACACGTCCTACTATCCAAACCACTCCAGCGCCTCAAAGAATAAAGGTTCCAAGAAATACAAGTCCTACTCCAACTTCACGATCTACCCGCCCTCCTCCATCGCCCAAGCCTACGCCCAAAACCCACCGTGGTTCAGACTCCACCGTTAAGAACGAATCTCCGAAAAGTCTTCGCAAAGTACCCTCGGCTATGATGAGAAGACGCAAATACAGCGATGACAATCAAGATGTTCCGGCTGAAGAAAGGCGTTTTCACGAGTTCGGACCTATCCAGGCCGAGGCTGAGCAATGGCTTGAGGAATCCACTTGCCACCGCAACCGACTCACTGTCAACGATACCCTGATCAAAGAGACCATCATCAGAAGAATCGGCGAAGAAGTCGAGGAGGAAGCCCTTGAGGATGACGACTTCGACGAGGACGATCTTGAAGATGAGGAGGAGGATGATGATGATGAAGACGAAGACGAGGACGAAGAAGATGATGAGGATGTAGAGTCGGGCGCCTCGGACGAAGAGGTCTCGGATGCAGGATTCCAGACTGACGACGAGGACGGATTTGCTGTATCTGATAGCGAAAACGAGGACGACAGCGACACCGAATGGTGGACTGCAGGTCGATCAACAGCCGCCACCTCAACCGAGCATCTCGACCACCTTCGCCTGTCTCCACGCCACCGGGCTAATTCGCAGTCGTCCATGGAGTCGGACAGTGCCGAGCACATGCAATCCCGTCCGCCCCAAGGAAAGGTTAAGCGCAAGACAAAGGCCATCAAGATTCACCGTCCTGTCACTCCTGATCTCCCCGACAGTACAGACTTTGTTTGCGGAACTCTTGACGAGGATAGACCGCTTGAGCAGGCCTATATCTCCTGCTTGGAGCAAAGAAAGGCGGCAAAGCACAAGTCCAGACCGCAAGACATCGACCCTACGTTTCCCACCTCTGATCCTGAGATGGATGAGGAGGATGACGACAGCGAGAGCGACGGCAAGGATGTTGATGAGAGCGATCACCCGGCCTATTTTCTGCATAGTAAAATCGATCTTAACAATGAAGATTCCGACAGACGCGGTCGCCAGCCATCTGTGACTGGCACCAAGAAGAAGTCGCCATCGCCACCTCATCAACGCCTGCGTTCTCCGCCTCCAGCAAAGCGCGCGGTTCATCGTTCCCCTCCACCCCCAGCAAAGCGTAGCATGCGTTCGCCTGCACCGGCCAAGCGCAGCACCCTGAAGTCTCCAGCACCGACGAAGCGCATCGCACTCAAGTCACCCCCTCCAAGCAAGCGCACCTCGACTAAGTCTCCGCCACCACGAAGGCTTTTCGGAAACACATCGCCCAAACGATTGAGATCGCCTCCACCACACCCTCGTCGTGTCGCCTCCCCACCCCCTTCTCGGCGCACTTCTCATGATGGTACCCCCAGCCTTGGCATTAGTTTTACGCCTAGAGCTACGTTGGCGCAGAGGCCTCAGCCGACGCATACAGCATCTCTTCCGAGAGTCTCGAGTGCGATCAAGTTGGGGAGAAACTCGTTCGCAAGGTCCGTATCGGACCAGGACCATGACGACGCTATCCCAATGAATACGCGCGGAGCCATTGATATCGTCAAAGGGCTGGAGAAGAAGCGACAACGTCGTCGGGAGAAGCTTTACCAAAAGCACTGCAACCGAGCTGGTAAAGATCGTGAGCACAAACGACCAAAGCCGGGCAAGGGAGCGGAGAGGATGCGAGAAGTGGGCCTCGAGCTCGCAGCCTACAAAGGCAAGAAAGAGCATATGCTCTCATACTAAATACGACATCGTCTTGATCGCGGCTGCACAGCGCCGTCGAATACCAATTGTTTGACCTATTACATGTTCTCCGGAGCGTGCTGGTCGCTTGTACGCCATGTCGATCGACGAAACCAAACATTTCCTAGATTCATCTTACATATTCTTATGGCGGCCCAAGCATGCCCATTTGTAATACCGGCAGGCCGAGGTCCAGTCATAAATTGAACTTATATTTTCTACTACCCTATTTCTTGTACATAAAGACCGCTTTCCTTTTGTCACGACTGCTGTTTGGTGGGAATGAGACGGAGATGATACCAAAGGGTTGTGGTGTTTTGTCGTTCAGATCTATCATTTTCTGCATATCACGGTTGACATGACCCATTATGATGGCGTTGGTGTAATGGCAAGGTTTGCTGGACTGAGACTAGGAACATATATTGGTTGCAGGCCCTGAAGGATGTAGCTCAGTCTTGTGTAATCTGGCGCCTCGATGAGGCGAGATTACAGTCCGTTCGCTAGACACTCTTCTAACATAATGGGAAACACGAAGATTGCGAACTTGGCTTTGTCGTGCTTGAATCTGTTGGCTGTTTGCTTTCTGATATGGAGATTGACGGGGTAGGCCACGCATTGATGCAAACTGCGTCGTATGCTACAAGTGATATGTGTCCATGATCATATTCGTGTGACGTTTTGCTGGTGTTGCCTGAAGTGAATGGAAGTGGTCAAAGATGGGTGAGAGTCTTGGCATTGAACCCTCTCTGACGCCAGCGATAATCTTCCACGTTCCCCATAGGACTTGGGAAGCATACGGGCGCCCACAAGTCAACACTCTCATTACATCTACCAATCTTGCCGACTCGAAACACCCTCTCGTCGCAACTCACCAACATCTCGACATATAATCACTCAAGCCCAACGCAAACATGTGGATCGTAGATTGGTGTACGTAGCAGACTCGCCCCTCGTTCCCGCGCTCCTTCTCCAGTTGTAGCGACCAACCCACCGACCTGCCTGACCGAGATGCCCTATCATAGTCAAAGACGTTCCGCTGATTGAGTTGTCTTACAGTCTGGGATGTTCTTGCCAACCTTGGCCTCATGAACAAGCATGCGGTATGCGCCTTGTCCAATATCAAGTAAACAAATGTAACAATGAGGGGCTGATGCGGTAATAGAAACTCTTGTTCCTAGGTCTCGATAATGCAGGAAAGACCACGGTGCGTCATGGATACAGTCGATAAAGTAACAAGAACGTAAATGCTGATAGTGGTATAGCTTCTTCACATGCTCAAGGTACGTTCAGGAGAGGCTACAGATGCTCACGTGCATAACAGTATAGCTGACTACTTTACAGAACGACAGAGTGTACGTCCACATCAGCCAAAGATAGACATGGACATGACAGCTTACTCCATCTTCAGCGCCGTCCTCAACCCTACTCTCCACCCAAGTACGCCTCACTATAGCCACGACTCGGCCTGCGACAACATATGAATTGACTTTATTTGCAGCTTCCGAAGAGCTCAGCATCGGCTCTGTCCGCTTCACAACCTTTGACTTGGGCGGTACGATACACACTCGGCTTTATGGTTAAGACAAAAAATGGCAGCTAAGAGCAGGACGATAGGTCACCAGCAAGCCCGACGATTGTGGAAGGACGTCAGTGACATCCCACATATGCACCATTTCCATCGGAGAAAGAATCATCATCCGCTGACTTGTCTGTAACACATAGTACTTCCCTGAAGTCTCTGGCATCGTTTTCCTTGTAGACGCAAAGGACCCCGAGCGATTCGCCGAGAGCAAGGCCGAGCTCGACGCCCGTACGTTTCTCATCTCTCGCTGCCTCAGCCCCTCAGGGTACATCAGAGCTAACCACGAACCAGTCCTGTCCATGGAGGATCTTTCCAAGACCCCCTTCCTCATCCTCGGCAACAAGATTGACCGTAAGTGAACGACATAATCAGACCCAGCCTTTACATCCAGGAAAGAGAACCAGAGGCTGACACGGAAACGAATAGACCCCAGCGCCGTCTCCGAGGATCAGTTGAGACACGAACTCGGCCTCTACCAAACAACCGGCAAGGGCAAGGTCCCTCTCGAGGGCATCCGCCCCATCGAGGTCTTCATGTGCTCGGTCGTCATGAGACAGGGCTATGGCGAGGGTGTCCGCTGGTTGTCGCAATACGTCTAAGCTCACTGCTGTCAAAAATGTAGTATTAGTGGAGGTATTGGACAGGGCGTTTGGCGACAACCACCCTGTTGAGGTACACTCTTATGCACTACAGACGACGGCGACGAGGAGGAGTGGGGAAGGAAAACGAGAAAGATAGAAGAGGAGATCGACAGAGAGGAAAGGTGGAAAGGGCTAGAAGTGGATGATGGAAAGCAATTGTACTTGTTTCCCCCTTTTTTTGTTATTGGCCCGACTTGCTTTTGCTTTAATGCTGGCGTTGGTCGGGCTTGTTACGCTATGGACTATTCGATATGATCATGTAGCGTCTTTACTTTACACCACTCTTACACACAGACACGGACACAGTGTGAGATGCGCTCTTTTTTTCATCTTTTGGGATTTGATTCGGTCGTGGTGATATGGATGTGTATACTTGTCGTCTCGTAATCACAGGTAGGTATGTATTGTCAAATATGATGATTTTGTCAGACCATGCTTTAGATACTATACAAGTCTGCCGCGTGTTCTGCAATTCAGTGGCTAGAAATATTGCGGGCGAAAACCACATCCACCTCCAGCCTCGTACAAATCTTGACGAAAAGCCATAAAAGGCTTACTTTTTGGAAGTTTCGGGGAAACCAATAGCTCATTCTCAATTCTTGCCTTCTTGCTGCAAATCTTGCTACATCCTCGGTCCTCAATTCATTCTTTATCTTTCGCGTCTTTTCCCTTCCCTCATTAACAAATCTACATGAAATCGCCGGCCCTAGGTCTTGCAGCGCCACCGGCACCAAGAAGCGCCCTCCTGGCCGGATGGATACCCTCCAGATCGTCAGCAGGAGGTGCACTAGGTCCAGCCCCGTTCCCATTAGTAGCCGGACGCGCAGGCGCCGCCTTACTCCTCGACGGCAACGGACTCCTCGCTCCTCTTCCTCCCCTTTGTCTTGGAGGAGGCGATCTAGATCTAGAGCGGGACGCCTCAGGGGACGAAGAGTTGCGTCTGCGTCTACCGTCCCGTGCACCATCTCGCAATGGTGAGCGAGCGCGTCTGACGGGGGGAGATCTAGATCTCGAGGGTGTGCGGGATGGCGAACGGGAGGGGGAGTAGGATCTTCGTCTGCGGCGGGGGGGAGGTGATCGCGAGACGGAAGGCGTATAGCTCGGTTTCCTGCTGCGACGAGGAGGTGGCGATCGCGAGCGGGAGAGAGAGGGGGAGTCGCGGCGGCGTCTGGGAGGTGGAGAGCGGGAACGCGAGTAGGATGGTGAGCGGGAGTAGCTCTGTCGACGAGAAGTACCACGTTTGGTGGGAAAGGGAGAGCGAGAGCGGGAGAGAGAAGACGTAGGTCTGCGATTGCGGACGCCGCCGCGGACAGGAGAACGGGAGCGGGAGAGGGAATCAGAGGGGCTGCGGCCGCGTCTTCGTGGTGGAGGCGAGCGTGAGAGGGAGGTAGATGCTGGTGCGCGGCGGCGGGGTGGAGTGCGCGAGGGGGAGCGAGAGTACGAGTCTGAGCGAGCGCGGGCGCTGTTGGGCGAGCGTGTATAGCTGCGGCCACGGCCACGAGTACGCGAGGGAGAAGGGGAACGACTGGAATAGCTCGAATAGGAGGATACGCTTCGAGATCTGTCGCTCGGTGATGCGGCGCGGGCTGGTAGCGCAGGCAAGGTCGGCTTGGGCATGTTCTTCAGATACTCTCTCATGGGCTCGGTCAGGACACCCATTCCGATTGCAGTAAAGAAGTTGATGCTGAATCTGGTATTGCGGGCGTCGTCCATGGGGAAGATGCCAGCAAGAGAGGGCACGATGGCTTCGTCTCTCATCCTCTCGCTGAGCTTCTTCATACCCATGCCCTGGGCAAGCTCCTCAATCAGGATCTTGACAAAGATACGAGACGAGGAAGTGGTTTCTTCCTCGTTGAGGTGGATAGAGCTCAAGACGTGCCAGCCGATGGCATCTGAGGTCATGAGATGACCGAAGAAGTGGGCGATGATGCGCAGACGATTCGTCTCATATCTGTGGATTGTGTCGTAGTATTTGGCGAACGAGTTCTCGAAGAGCTCTTGCCACATACGGTTGAGCTTGCAGAGGCGCTCTCCGATCAAGCCAAAGAACTTGTTGTAGGTACGCTCTTGCGAGCAGCACTCGACAATCATGGAAGGCATCTCCTCCTCCAGACCAGGCGGCAGGTTGATACGAAGAAGTTTATGGGTACATTCTTCGAAGCCGCCAGAGGACATGATGGTGAGGTAAATGGTACGGCGGAGGTTGACCAGATCAGTGTTGGAGGCATCCTTGATTTCCATGTCACGCTCCTTGATTTCTTCTTCGTCATCTGTGCTGGAGACGTCAGAGTCGTCATCTTCTTCGTCGTCACTGCCATCGGCCTCGCCCAAAATCTCGGCCTTGAGCTTTTTGTAGGCCTCCTCGTTGCTCTCCCACTCGGCATCAAACTTGAAGATGTTCAAGCCGTCCTGCACCTGAACCTCTTCATCAAGAGAAGTGTTGTGGGTGATTTGGTCCTCCTCTTCGACCAAGTCCAGCTCTTCCTTGACGGCGGGGTTGTCCTTGTACTTGTCCTTGCGGATCTGAAACAGAACCTCAATCATATATTGCACTCGCTTGTCGATATCTGCTTCGTGAAGAATGCTGCGGAACTGATCGAAGACGGCGAGGGCAATCTGTGAGTTAAACTCTTCAATGTGCTGGCCGACCTCCTTCATCAAGCCAACAGCAATCTCGACGCTGTCGTCAGTGGGCTTGTTGAGGAGGAGTAAAAGGATCTGGGCAGCCAGCATCTCGTGGGCGACCTGCTGGTTGATCAAGTGAGCGAGGAATGTGGTGCTGCTCAAACAGACGGCCTTGTCGTTTCTCTTGTAAGCCTTGCGGAACTGGACAATCAGGCGGTGGACCAGTAGTTCTCCAACCTGAGGAAGCTTGGTGTTGACGATAGCAGCCATGGCGGCGTAAATGGGAGTAAAGGGCAAACTGGCAGCCTGAGCCTTCATGATGCTGCGACAGAACAAGCCACGTCCTCTGACCAAGTTCTCGGCAAATAGCTCGGGGACAATATGCTTGATGTTGGAGACGTTGACCTTGTTGATGAGGCCGTTGATGGACTTCTTCAAGGCCTCCCATGCCATACGCTGGTATTCCTTGGAGGAGGTGTCGTCGCCAATGTCGGCCTGTAGTGCGCGCAGTCTGGCGGGTGGGACATAGGTACCTCCAGAGCGCATGTTCAAGAGTTTCTCGTATTCCGCCTTTGCAGCAGCCTGCTTCTCAGCAGCCGTAAGGACTTTGGCAGGGGCGGCGGGACCATCTTCGCGGCGCATGTCGGCCTGTCTCTGTCGCTCCAGGGCGCGTGCTCGGTCGACATCTCGAGGGAGGGGCCCGTTGTTTCTGGGCGGTGGTGATGTAGAGAAAGAACGTCGTCGTAGAGGAGGAGCGCGTCTCTGAGGCGAAGGAGAACGCGATTCGGGGGATCGTTTGCGGCCAGACGCATGCGACTGACCATCTGCTTGAGGGTCGGGCGAAGGCAGACGGACGGCCGATTGCAAGACGGCGGCCATGGTTGCAGAGTATCAGGTCCTAGTCAAAGGCGTGCTGTCCTCTTGCAAGGTGTTGCCACTGGCTGGAAAGGGGGGGAAGAAGGTGTGGTTATATACCGTGAGCTTGACGTATCTACCTTAATGTCACAAAGTTGCACGTTCGATGGCTACTATCGTGCATGTGGCACGTGCACTCCCAGGCTGCCATCCAGTCTTGGCACACCGTGCTGTCCTTCCTGCAGTGACTGCATCTGCTTCTGCTACACGGCAACCGTCGGAGCTTCCCGGGCTTCGCATCCGCTGGTCTGCCCTGCCTTGCCATGGTCAGCGAGCAAAAGTGCCCATAACAGCCAAACCCCAGCGACGTCAATCCCTCAGTACCTACACCGTCTCCACCCACAACACAGCCATGCAGTCAACGCTGATACGACAGGTGTGTATACCTTGAAATTGGACAATCGTCGTCCATGCGCCACCAGAGACACAGACAGACTGACCTCGTTCCCTCCCAGGCCGCCTTTGGCACCTCGCACGATGGCCACCACGGCATGCAGCCCTGGAAGCAACTGCCCAAGTACGACACGTACAAGAGCAAGTTCGGCCCCAACTACAAGATTGCCCCCAACTTCCACGGCATCTCTCTCAGTCGCGCCGCCGGATTGTACGTTGACCCACCCTCGCCTCCATCCACCTACCACACCTACCTCGACCTCCATCTCTCTGTCGCCCTTCCAATGCCTCCTTCACTACACAGACATTACACTGCCTCTTCAATTGGCCAATTGCCACAAGAACCCTCTCGCTGACTTGTCCCCAAACAGTGGCATGACCGCCGCCGGCTTCGGTGCCGTCGCAGGCATCTTCGCCCTCTTCTTCTTCGGCGACGTGCCCCGCGTGCGAAAAGACATTATGCAAAAGGTCCCCATCATCGGCGACCACTTTGTCAAGACCATTGCACCAGAGGACAACCCCTTCTAGATGCCAATCCTCTTTCCAGGATGCTCCCAAATACACAACCTACAGCATTCAAATCCATCATGCTCTTGATCTGTTCTTTGGACCCGCCCCGCAGTCTCTGAGATGGTTTCTGCGTAATGCTACATGTACTTTAAGCAGCACACACTCTGGGTCTCTTTGTACATTACACTTCCCAAAAGAATAGACCGTCTTTTCTCCTTTGTTCTTGGCCAACTGCGTATGATTGCCGGCATGATCAAGGAGGGACAGACAGACGGATACCTCCTTGTCATTCTAACATGAGAAGACTATAATTCACAGACGCGATTATGCAGATTCAAGCAATGCGGTTGAAAGCAGTAGTCTTCTTTCGCAGCAGCGAGGACACATGAACTGACCCGTTTATTACGCCTGATTGCGCCACGCCCATGCCATGCGCTTTGAATAGCTTTCTTCGCCTATAGTACATTTCATGCCTGCTCATGACCTGCCAAATGCCAAATAGTCTACTACTTGTTTGTTTTAAAAGCCCCAGTCTTGTCTACCATACTGGCCTGTCTCATCATCTTTGTATTCTCCTTCTTTGTCCCATAGTCTAGCTTGAAGCACTAGTTGGAGTCAAGTCTGCTCACCACACCAGCCATCTCGTCATCCTTGTATATCCTGAAACCCTTGTCCTTGGTGACGCTGGCGAGCTGCACGTTCTTCGAGTCCAGCTTCTCCTCCATGACCTGCTTGAGCGTCTTTAGCACGAGCACCTCGGCCTCGGCCAGGGTGAGCGACTTGTGGAACTCGTTTTGGAGCTCGGCTTGGGCGCCCTCGGAGCCTGACCCGATGGCCTTGGCGTCGTAGCGGTAAAAGGTACCTGATGGTTCGGCGTGGTAGCTACGAAGTGAGTGTTAGACTCTGATAACAAATCAAGGAATAGAAAAAAGGAGAGAGAGAGAAAAAGGGAAAAGAAGCATACAGAGAAGGACCATCCTCGTCAAATCCAGCAATCAACAAAGCGACACCAAAAGGTCGGCTCATGATACTCTCCTCGCCCTCGGCGCCTTCTCCGAACCTCAGTGCCAGATCACAGATGGCCTGGGTGCAGCTCTCCACCCTGAGCGGCTCGTTGTAGTGGAAGGCGTGGTTCTGCGACGTGACTCTGGCGTGCTCGATCATGCTGCGGGCGTCGGCCTGCAGGCCCGACATGGCGGCTCCGATGTGTCTGTCAATCTCCACAATCTTCTCGACCGAGCTGGTCTCGAGGAGAGTCGACGTCACGCGCTTCTCTACTCCGAGGATGACACCTTCTGATGTTGCGACCTGTTTGTTGATTTTGTGTTACTATTGTCTGTCTTGTCTTGTCTTGTTTTGGTCTGGAAGGGGGCAGTGCATACACCTATTGCTGTGGAACCGAGCTTGATGGCTTCGAGCGAGTATTCGACTTGGAAGAGACGGCCTTCGGGGGAGAAGGTGCTGGAGGGATTGATTGTAAGCTTGCTGGTGACTTGGTTGGTATTGAGAGTGATGGTTGCTTACTTGATACCGCGGTCTGCACAGATATATGGTCAGCAGGGGTCAAGAATGATAAGTCAAAGGGAAAGACCAAGTTACCATATTCGGATCGCGCAATGAACATGATGGCGGTTGTGCTTGTCGAGTAAAGACAGAGGGTGTGTTATAGCTGAAGTGGCCAAATGTTGAGCAGACAAGAAAAGACGAGTCAAGATCAAATGAGAGAGCCGAATGCAACAAATGGACGTGGCGTGGTAGGAGTTGAAGTATTGAAGTGTAAGGTGGATTGAGAGCTTGCGCACGCCGGTGTTTGCCTGCAGCTGTTGGACGTGGATGTGGATGCATCCCATGTCATGAAGCAATTAGAGGGAGTTGGGCCGCATCTTGATCTTATCGCAATTGCTTCATCGGGACTAGGTCGGTAACTGGGCAATAGCTGCGCGTAGTCCCCCGCGCGTTTACTAGAACACTTTCTGTGTTTCTTCGAGACGGTAAATACTGTACACTGCTTTTGGCCGACTGTCACTGCACCACCGGACCTTTTCATGATTGGGACAGACAAAAACAGATCCGACCATGCGTGAAGCGTGCAATGTCTTCTCATCTTCCACCCCGCACGTCCACGACTGAGAGAAGGACGGCTGCTTCTGCTCGCCAGAGAGTCCCGCGCGTTAGCACTTCTGGAAACACAAAGTCTTCGGAACAGGAGAGTCGAGAATATGCCTCCCGGAACTCGACCAATCGTGCCTCGCGTGAGGTCACGACCGAGGATCACGAATACACTACCCGGAATACCACCACAACTCGCGTTCGAGGTGTCCTGAAACAATCCGATTCGTCGCATAACGCAAGACCGTCGAGAGATGCCGCGAGAAACTCAAGGGGTGCGAGTGCTGCCCCGACGACATCAAAGGAATCTCTCACATCATGGACGCCGACCGCTTCACTCATGCCGCATACTACTGCCCCACTAGCATCGAGAGTTTCCATTCCGCCCATGGCCTCTCATGCGCCTGCCGCATTGCAGCCTAAGCCTTTGAACGAGCTGTCCCTAGAAGACCAGGAAGCCGCTCTCATCGAAGATCTGCTGTTTGTCTTCATGGGCTTCGAGGGTCAATATGTCTGTTATGCCGATTCATATCAACCACTCGAGGAAAAGAGTCGACTTGCTGGACCGCAGTACCGCATAGCACCTGGCCTGGACCCGAGCCTACGAGACCTGGCAAACTCAATGCTCAAGATGGCCACGCATTACGCAGCAATTGAAGCTTTTGTCGAAGTTCAGAGCAGGGAAGAGTTCGGCTCCGTCAATCACGCCCTCTGCGCTGCCATGCGCAAGCTTCTCAAGGACTATCTGATCCTCATAGCTCAATTGGAGCATCAGATGCTCACAAATACCTCTTTCACCCTCCACGTTCTAAGTCTACACACTAAACAGACCAGCCACATGATGTTCCAGCTATATAATGTAGCCCATGAGATATTAAAAGAGAACTCAATGTTAGAGGAAGACGAGGAAGACTTGGACAAATCTGATGACTTCGAAAATATTCTGGAATCGTTACGCGAGGGCAAAGATGCTGCCAATGTCGGCAAGAAGATCTGCAAAGGCGGTAGCGTCCTCAGACTAATCACAAAAAGGCTGGCAACCATGTCAGGAGACCCTGCCGCAAGAGATCTACTGGCTAAGTTATTACGCGAATCGTCACGACCATACATGGCCATGCTCAATGAATGGTTGCATCACGGCAACGTTCGAGACCCGCATTCCGAGTTTCTCATAAAGGAACAAAAGAGCATTCGAAGGGAAGGCCTGGAACAGGACTACACTGACGAATACTGGGAAAAGCGATATACTCTTCGTTACGATGTCATACCACCACAGCTCGAGGCAGTCAAGGACAAAGTTCTACTTGCTGGCAAATATCTTAATGTGGTACGTGAGTGTGGAGGCGTCGACATCGGCAAAGACATGGACAAGGACGCAAGTCTTCCTCATACCTTTGACGACCCTCGCTTCTTAGACAACGTGAATTGTGCCTACGCATTTGCCAACTCGTCTTTGCTCACCCTACTTCTTACCACACACGCTCTTCCTGCTCGACTACGCAGTCTGAAGCACTACTTCTTCCTAGATCGTTCCGACTTCCTCTCCTACTTCCTTGAGCTGAGCAGCTCCGAGCTTAAGAAGCCTGCGAAATCCGTTAACACCGGAAAGCTGCAGTCATTACTCGACATTGTGCTGCGCCAACCTGGAAGTGTAGCAGGAGAAGATCCATTCAAGGAAGATATCAAGGTCACCATGAGTGACATTAGCCTGACTGGCTGGCTGATGCAGGTCGTCAACGTCAAGGGCCTAGACGCTGATGGTGGAAGCATCACTAGCTACACACCCGCAGCAGCGAGTGTAATGGGCGACGACAAAGACATTAGCGGTTTTGAGGCACTGACCCTCGACTATGCCGTCCCCTTCCCCCTGTCCCTAGTGGTGTCAAGAGTCACTCTTACACGCTACCAACTCTTATTCCGCTATATCCTCTCCCTCCGCCACCTCGAGACACTGCTGGTCAGCTCGTGGGCCGAACACTCCAAAGTCTCCACCTGGCACCGCAAGTCATCGGACCGCCGCATCGAGTTTTGGAAACGCAGAGCCTGGTGCCTGCGAAGTCGCATGCTATGCTTTGTCCAGCAACTTCTCTATTTTTGCACAAACGAGGTCATCGAGCCCAACTGGGTGGCGTTCATGTCGCGGCTGAAATCGGCCGAGAGCGGCGAGGATGCCGTCGAGGGCGGCAAGGTCAAAAGAACCGTGGACGAACTGATGCAGGACCATGTTGATTTTCTGGCGACTTGTCTCAAGGAGTGTATGCTTACCAACTCCAAACTTTTACGCGTGAGTACTTCTTTCCCTTTTCACCCCTTCTCCAGCCAGCCACCACGAAAGTTCAAACATGCCTCCTACTAACACGCTTTTCGGTCCAGATCAACTCCAAAGTCATGGCCACCTGCGCAATGTTTGCAAACTACACGGCCTCGTTTTCGCGAAACCTCGCGGCAAACGACCCGGACCTCGGCACCGTCGACCCGGCCAGGCTGGACAAACTGATGGATAATCTCCAGCGCTTCGAGGACAACTTCTCGCGCCACCTTAAGATCCTACTGGATGCGCTCAATTATCTGGCTGCGACCGAGACGGTGGTTTTTCTTAGTCTTTGTGCTAGGCTTAGTATGGCTAATGAGGGGTTGGCTGGGGCTGCTGCTAGTGGTGGTGCTGGTGGTGGTACGTTTGGTTGAGACGTACAATGATCGGGGGGAAGTGAGTGTGTATAGCGGGTCGTGGCTCGAGGGACAGCAGTATCAGCTGTGGTTGCATGGGGAGTGGTCAATATTTAGCGACTTCAGTACTGTAATTCAATGGGTGCGGACGAAATGACGAAAATATCATGCTATGCTATGCTGAGTGCGCTATAGAGGTATCTTATGCTGAAAGCAAAACTAAAAACATATACGCACAGGTCAGACCGGAGAGCATTGGATGACGAAACTGACGTCCATTTTCCTCGTTCATCTGTCCTCTGTTCTATGGCCTCTCGTCTTTCTTCCGGCCTCTCCATCTCTTCCACACATCACAGGTGTGAGGAGTTTATGCCTTGTCCGACTACCACATGCCCTGATAGAGCATCTTTGCTTCTGTCTTTACGAACCACCTCATCTCCTTCTCGGATCACGACTCGCGTCCACTGTAGTCGCCACTTCCTGCCTCTGCATCTGTGCATTGCCCGCACTCATCCTTCTCCTTGGATCAGCTGCAATTGCACCAGCACCAGCAGAATCATTCCGCGTCGAAGCCATCGGTGCCATGGGCGCCACGGGCGCAACACCCGCCCCTTGCACCCCTGCAGTCATCTGCACACCTTCCATAGGCGAAGTAGCAGCAGCGGTAGCAGATCCCCAGCTTTCTCTCCTCATGCTTTCCCTTCTGGATGCTGGGCCAGCAGAGACAGGCGTGTAAGTCGTTGGCGAGGCAAACATGCCTTCTGCATTTCCTCCTCGACCACCATCGGCGCCACCAGCAGTCCCTTCAGCTGACTGACGAACGCTGGACGGAGGGATAGGCACAGGAGGTGTCCAGGTGTAGTCGCCGCTGCTGTATCGCTGTAGCATACGTAGGAGACCGTCTTTGGTCTCTTTGGCATGGGCGTTGTATGCTTCGAGGGCTTGATACTTTTCTACTGCGAGCTTGACATCGGCGGGAGTGTGGGAGGGGTAGAAGGTCGCTGGGTCCAGAGCAAGCAGGCTGTTACGGACGGTGGGGAGCATGGAGGAGTCTATAGGTCGGGGTGTGGCTGATTTGTGAGAGTGGAGGGGATCGGGACGGTGTTGGAGGGAGGTGTAGACTTCGGGGGGAGCTCTGGGGAGGGGTTGTGGTTGTGCTGCATTATTGGGAGACTTCTTCTTTTGCATGTGCAGGATGTTGGCTCTGGTCGACATGGATTAGCCTTTCTTCTCCTGGATTATCATAGGATCGAACTTGTTGGGCATTCATGTTCGTAAAACATAGGGTACATGCTAGATGGCACTCATGTCCTAGCCAATAGAGGGGAGATGCATGTAGCAACGGATACGACAATAATAGGTGGGACCAAAAAAGAACATACTTGACAATCTGATGATGTCTTTCCACATTCGTGAGCATGGCTTTGATCCGTTCCTCTTTGCCCGTCACACGCTCTTTCTTGGGGTCAAAGTCTTTGATCGGTATGAGGATTGCTTCCGCCATAAGGGCCTGGGTTTGTGATCAGTATCTTCAAGAGCATGGTACACGTATCGTGGGAAGATATGAGAGAATGTTATGGAAACATTCTCTGGAGAAGAGGAGAGCATTGTCTTTGGTTATTTCTACAGGGCAGATATGGTGTGGGATTGGTTTTCGTGACGGTAAAACAGTGAAGTATAGGCAGAGCATCGTGACAATGAAGACGAATCTATCTTTATCGTAGTAGGCAGCTGAAGGGGGAGGAAATGTCCCCTGTAATGCTTGTGAGATATGTTGTCATTTACCTTGTTCACATTCTTCCGCCTCGGATGCTGAGATTGTTCCATATTGCAGAGCGAGTTGATCGCGCGACGGAGCCAGCGTGAAAAGCAATCGTGTAAGCGACGACTTGTGAGGAGAGATGATCGCAGAGAGCGGAAGTTGTGTATGATAAGGTGTTGCCTTATTACGCGACTAATAACGCGGGTAAGCGCTCGGCTTGTTGGACGGAGCGCCAGGCAATCTTTTGGAAATCAATGGTGAAAGGACGAGCTTCGAATGACGGGGGACTATCCATGTTTTCTACCATACAATGCGACAAGTTCATTGTACGCAGTGACTTGCGCAAGTACAATACTGTTGTGAAGAGGTGAGGCCCCGCGACAGGAACATCAATTGTTAGCCTTGACTTCAGGAGAATGTGTCAACTTGAAGATGTTCAAACTACCATAATGTTCCTGCTTTGACAATGCAATGCCGTTATACTTGCTGGACATCCACCAACCAGTCCGGGGCGTGTAATGCTCGATCAACTCCGTGTTTGTCGTGCTTTCAAGCCAATCGAGCCTTGAAACCATCGTTGGATATGGCTTCCCTCGTCCTACCAGACTCGTTGAAAGCTCTAATCGCAGCCTTTACAAGGACGAAAGCACCATTCACAATAGCAGATATAACCACTCCCTCGATTGCAATCCTGATAGATATGATCCCAACAGCCCACCAGCTGAGCTGACTGCCGTCAGGCAACGCAGCTTCTCCCTCTACCTTCCGCCCCAGGTTGTGCTGCCTTTCATACAATTGTCCCTCGATGATCAAGGCAAACATACAGAATGCAAGAGTGAAGATACCACCGACAACCCTAACGACCTGTTGAGGCGTCTGGGGTGCATGTTTGTTCTCAGCGAGGCCGCAAAAGGCACGCCCGAGAGGTTCGCCGACGTAACATCCGGGAATGAAAGCTAGACCGAGGATGGCGCGGAATCCGAATATTCTGCCCACTACCTCGAGGACAACAATTGCGACTAGGCTGAAATCAGGGAAGAGATCGGACATGATGTGGAATGTACGCTGTAAACAGCAGAAGTGGCTCAGCAGACTGGTATGATATTGAGATAGATTGTTAAAGAAGAGTAACAAGTGCCGAGGGAGGCAATAATAAGACTAGCAGGGATGATAGCCAAATGAGAGTATGGTGTGAAGGATCAATGTCGTTGACCCAACGTTGATCTATCTCCACTTCTGATCGGTCATGTGGATAACGTGTGGGATATCGCGTTGATTGCAGAGAAAGCAAAGTGTATTCGAAAATACGTACGTACATAGTATGTATTATAAATAGTGCCATTTTGTTCCAGTTTGAATCGTAAGCATTTCCCAGTCCGTTGCATCAGTACTACCCATATTGCCATTCCTGCTTAAACTCCAGTCGAAACAGCACTTGCTCCTTTCATGTTCTCAGAATCAACGACCGACTGCCCTTGCTAAACCTCAAATTGCCGATTGTTGCCCATTATCCCAGTCCATCAGTCATGTCGTTCAAAACGATGTTCTAATGACCAGAGCCTGCGACTGAGACCATCTGATCCTCCTCAACAACAGCATTGTACTGGGCACCCATGCTCTGGACAGTCTCTAAGATCTTCGCGGGTGCCGAGGCAGCAAATGCCTTAATGAGATTGTATTCGTGGGTAATGACGCCGCCCTGTAGTCTTGAATCAGCAGGATACTCCAGTAGAAATCAGTGAAACATAAAAGACGTACAGCTTCCTTGATTGCAGCTTTGGCCTGATCGACAATATGGTCGGGAGTGCCTTTGGGATAACTGACAATGACCTGCTTCTGAGGTGCGGCAGCACACGCGAAGACGACGAAGAGCGCGATAAGGAGGATGGAAAACGTGAACTTCATGTTGATTGATGGTATTCAGTGTCGATAATTCTGATTGTTGTTCGTGCGTATATTCCAGGATGCTTGTGTCGCAAGTATAAGCAGTCAAGTAGTTCGCCGGTCGATGTATCCAATTAGTTGCTTGCTGCCTGCAGGAGAGTCCGGGGCTTCTGGATCTGGAACGACAATGCGGTCATCATTGGCTCGTGCTTTCAGGGTCTGATGAAGAGCGCCAAGAAACTCCGCCGGAGAAGGCAATCAGTTTCAGCCAGCCTTCCGCTTTGAACCTCATCCTCACCTCCACCCATTCATCTCGCTGTTCACCTCACATCCCTCGACATCTAGCTAATCATCTGCTTGATCACGACTTGACAAGTCCGAGGACGACCAAACAAAAGTGCACGGAATCACGCAATCACCGCTGACCCAGACAACGTATCTCCTGTGTCGCACCACTCATTGATCACGACCAATTTTACACTTCTATTGATTTGGGTACATTGGTATAGGGACAGAGCAAGTGGTGTAGTGTGGAATCACTGGTCAAGGGTTAGGAACAAGCCCACAAAAGAGCTATTTGCGACGTGCTCAATACACGTTCGCTGGTGATAATAATAAGGCTTATTGAGGGAGACGGAACAATAGCTAGCATTGATTCATCACTCTTCTCATCACCTCCCCGTGAAGGAAGATCTGTCCGAGCTATCAAGCTTAACCCTTTCACCATCCCTTGCAGTCTTGTCGTTCTGCTTAGCAGACCGAGACCGAGACTTTGTCCGCACTACGGACGGATAGCGATTTGACCTGCCTCCTTTTCTGCGAGCCTTGAACCAAGCTATCCGTGACATCGTAGCCTACTATTACCATTAGAAAGAAGTCTTGTCTTGTCTTGTCCTTGCCGTCCTCTTGAGCTGCCGCCCATCATGTCCGCTGCTTTGCCCTCGGACGAGGTGGCTTTGGATTTCCAAGACTCGCTGCAAGATCTTCAAAACAACAATCGTTATGAGATTAGCAATCTGACCATTATCGCAAAAGAAAACACAGAGCAAGCTCAGGCCATTTCGCAGGTCTTGGAGAAGCACATTAGAACGGTAAGACTTGACCGGATTTTTGATGAACTTTGTTTTGGTCTACTTCTTCAATTTCCATTTTCAATCACCATTCTACATGACCGCACGAGACTGACTCTTCATCCTCAGACTGCGCCAACTCGAAAGCTTCCTGCATTATATGTGCTTGACTCCATTGTCAAGAATGTCGGTTCTCCGTACACCATCTACCTTAGCAGAAACCTTTTCTCTACCTTCATGGACGCGTACACCCTTGTAGGGAATGAAGTTAGAAAGAACATGGATGCCATGTTGAAAACTTGGAAAGAACCTGTTCCCGGCTCCTCAGATCCTACACCTGTCTTTGGCCCTGAAACCACTCGGCCCATCGAGAATGCGCTGATTAAATTTCGTACAGTTGCTGTGCAGCAGCAACAACAACAGTCGAGAGGACGAGGGACTCCTCTGGGCTTACCTCAGCGGCCTATATCCTCTACTTTCCGCAATACCCCCACGCCCCCGCAGAACGGCTCTCGGTACCCTCCCCCGCCAGGTCAATACGTTCATCAAAATGGCTACCCAAGCCAGCAGGTAAGCTCAGATAAGCGCAAATGGATACCAAATGAGCCAAGCACTAAGAAATTGCAGCCTACACCGCAGCCCTTTCCCCCAACACTCCCACCTGACACCATTCGATCTCTGTCTGCTCTTCTGAGACCCCAAGAACCAGACTCGAACAAGCTCAAGGCCGATATCGAGGGATTGATAGTTTCATTCCGCGCAGAATTCGCTCGTAGTCCGTTCGATACGAATGTTCAGTCAAAGTTGAAGGCTCTCCTTGATCTACAGGCGTTGGTGAACACCCAAACTCTCCCACCTCAAGCAATGGATGCCATTAAGGCTCAAGTATCTGCCTTGCAGGCAACACAAGCTCGATCAACGCCCGTCCTCGGGAATGCATCTTTCATGCCTCCACAATCAGCACCGCAATGGCAAGCACCTACCCCTGTAGCGCAAACACCATTCCAGCCACCTCCTCTGGCCCAGGCTGCTCAAACGTATGCGCCACCTCCTTCGGTGCAGCCTCCGGTACCCGCCATCCCCAATTTTGCTCCGGGTGTACTGGAACAACTTCTCAAATCCACAGCGAGTGCCCAAAATCCAGGCACTCCAACTTTGCCAGCAGCATTGCCGAACCTACAGCACCTACCAATCCTACCTCCAGCTCCATCTCCTCGGCCCGCTGCTGCCACTCCAGCGCCTGCGCCACCTGCAGGCAATGCCTTGCTTGATGCTCTTCGAGCCGCCGGTCTTATGCAGGGAGCTGCACCGAACGCGACACCTACACCGGCGCCGGCAGCAGGTCCTGCGCCAACTCTGCTGCAACAATTGCAAGGCTTGGTCGGTCCTACGCCAGCCCGTACAGTTCTCCCGGCGAGCGGTGTTCGCATCTCCCTCTCCGCCCCAAACCTTAAGACATTCCGACCAGAACTCATTCACAGCCTGTACGAGGCTCAACCAAATCAATGCACAACCTGTGGGCGCCGCTTCCTTGCCACTGAGGACGGTCGCGCAAAAAAAGCCCGCCACCTGGATTGGCACTTCCGCACTAACCAACGTATCGCAGACGCTGTGCACAAAGGGCAAAACCGGTCATGGTATCTCGATGAAATGGAGTGGATACAACTACGAGACATTGATACTTCGTCTGCCGCCGCAGACGCCGATGACGCCTCTCCCTCTGGCGCAGGCGCAGCGAAGAACGCAAAACAAAAGAGCGTGAGAGACAACTATATTCCTGCACCTACTGGAGCGGCAGCGGTGCAGAATGCAGCATGTCCGATCTGTCAAGAAAAGTTTGAGACTGTGTGGCATGAGGAGGCGCAGGAATGGGTATGGATGGATGCCACGCGGGTAGGTGGCAGGATCTACCATGCCTCTTGCCATGACGAGGTCAGCAAGGCCAGTATAGTGCCGGCAGGCTTTGTACTTGGACAAGATAGAGCAAGGAGTCAGACGCCGGAGAGTGTGCTGGGTAAGAGGAAGGCAGAGGGTGATTTGGCGGGTCTCAAGGCCAAGCTGAAGAGGGAGGTTGTTGCTTGAAAGAGCTCGAGACTGCGTTACGATCTCATTGCGTTCTGCATCGGACGGCGCTACTTGGTCTTGCATTGAGGGCCTTTTGTTGGTCCTGGGAGCACGCATAAAAGATTTGGATGGCTTGTCTCGCCATGGGTGGCACTAATCAGCGCGGCTACTCCCGCCAAATCACCTGCATGATTTCTCTTTTGTACATAGAATGCCAGGCCACACGAGCCTAGCACAATCAACAATAACTACACCACCCTCTATACCAAGAGTATAAATTCAAACGACTAGCCCCACCACACTAATCGGTCTACATCGCTTCCCGTCCTTGATACCCACCACTATACCCGCCAGTAATCCCACAGATCATGTGAAAAACCATCTGCGCGACCCTCGCATCCTTGCGCAGCACAATCCCATGCACAGTATACACATTCAGCAAAGCCCCCACCACACCCTCGTACCCTGCATCCATGACGCCCGCACTGACGCTCGCACCAGACCGGAACAGCGAACTGCGTGGGAAGATCTGGCCCATTACGTCCAGGGGCGTGGCGATTGTTTCGTTGAACTCCAGGAGATAAGCTCCCTGGCTTAAGTTTAGTACTGCTTTGCCGGCTTTGCCTTGGTTTGGGTCTGAGCCTGTGTGGCCATTTGTGGGGAGTGAGGTGAAAGGGATGGGTGTGGTGGCTGCTGTAGTGCGGTGGACATTATCAAAGTCGAGGGACCCGGGGGAGTCGAAGCGGATTAAGGTGAGGTCTATCCCGCATGGTTGCACTTGGGTTGCAGGACAGAAGAGGTTGCGGAGGATGTTTCTGGAGATGATCTGGGGGCCTGTGAGGATCATGGTTTTATGTCTTGTTATATTTCCCAGAAAACTGGTAGTTGTCTTCGGGATGTATAGCTGGAGGACATGGGAGATTGGTCTTATGGTTGGTCATGCGCCGAATGAATATGGCGTCTGCTAATTGTTTGCTCGAGGTATATAGATTAGGCTCCTTTATATAGGTTAGGCTGCGTTATGGATTGTCGTATGAATCTATCAAGCTTGCACGGATTCAGAAGGTTGTTATGAGATCTTGCGCTTTATTGTCCTGCTTGGTCACAAATGGGACTATGATAAGCTGTAGCATACGTAGGCTACGATAGCCATACCCCTTCTCGTAGGCGAAAACTGAATGGTAGAATATAGGTAGTATGCGACGAAAGTCACTTCTTTCGATTCGAATGACACAATGCCTGGAGACAGGTCACAGCCCACCATCTGGTATTTCCATACTTGTATCAATATCGAATTCACAGCACCCTCAATCCAACAAAATCAGCCCCGTAGCTCTGCACGCCCGATTCCCCTCCAACATTCCCAACAACAATCGTATCCTCGCCGGAGTCCGTATTGACGAACCCATCAACAAGCACGCCCATAATAGACGAGTCTCCCCATCCTTTCATCGGACTAAACAATTCGCTGCTGCGTCCACTGAGGGGAACTTCCAGCCGCACTGCTGGAGCATCATTGACTGCGATTGTAATGTTCCTGGCATTTCGCCCATCCGTCCATGTAGTAGAGGGGTCGACGTCGTTGTTTATCCAGGTGAGCTCTACATATTTGGTCGTCGTGTTTGATGAAGGCGAGGAAGGCGATGATGTGTTCCGGGGGAAGGTGATGCTGGCTGAGCCATTAGGTGATAGGTAGCCTACTTTGGCGCCCACGGGAGCACACAGGCCGATTGTGCAGTTGACGTGTTCGGCGGTGCCCGAGACACTGAATGAGGTAGATGGATAGAATTGACCGGATGGGGGAGTGATTGAGATGGAAGACGGAGAAGGAGAGTTGGAGGGAAAGGACATGGTCAGGGTGTTTGTGTTGCTTGCGAGGAGCGCAATAGGGAGGGAAAATGTCGACGAATCCGCAGGAATAATGTAGCTGCATGGATCATCATCGGTAGCTGAAGTTGAAATTCGCACTGTGGCGTCCGAGGTAGGAGGGGAAGAAAAGGAAATGGTCAAGATATACAAGGAACTGCTTGTTATGCCATAGATGCTTGGAATCGTGATCACACCCCTTTATACCATTGTCAGCTTTGTATTGAGCAAGCATGAGTATGACTTACGATGTGTTCTTGTAACCTTTTTCAATCTTGTAGACTCCCGCTGGTGTCGTATCACCGAATTCAAGCAGAAGCGTGCCATGAGCCGGTACTATCGCCGAGTACAATGTCTTCACGTGGGTGGCTGTGATATTGTTCCAAACATCCTTGATGTATCCTGCGCTCTGAAGCCCTACGTTCGGCAAGTCAAGTGTGGCATTCAATGTGAAGTTGTTCCAGTTCACCAAAGCAGCAACAGTGCGGTCGCCGCTCAGAGCCCCAGACCAGACGTCATAACCCTCCTCTGTCCACCTTCTTGTCAGGTTTGCTGCAACACCAAGACTATCCTGGTTGAAGCCAATGGCATCCTCGTTCTTCAACACAGCCAAAGAGTCAGCATTGATAGTCGTGAGAGTATCCTTCAATGCTGCCCCAATAACAAGAGGACTCTTCAAGATTGCCCACAGCGAGAAGTGCGTCTGCTCTTCCGCTGTCATGAAGACATTGTTCCCTACCTCCAACATGTCCAGGTCAAGCCACTGATGAGGTCCGGCAAACGAGGTCTGAGGTACAGCCTGGTTGACAATCCTGTAGATTGTACGCCATGCAGGGATGATATCATTCCCGATACGCCAGGAATTGCCCAAGGCAGGAGCCCAAGCAGATGGGAAGTCGATGCCCCAGTCGCAGATTTGGTAAATAATCGGCCGGCCGGTATTGTTGATAGCCTCGTGCATGGCGGTATAACGAGGTGCTGGTGAGGTAGACGGTTCGTAATCTGTATTCGGATACCCTGTGGCCGCGTCCGAATAGCAGTTATCGTATTTGAGCAAGTCTGCGCCCCATGCAGCAAAGGTGTCGGCGTCGGTTTGTTCGTGGTAGAGACTACCAGTTTGATTGACTCCGCCAGTCATGCACATTTGAATGCCAGCATCCGAGTACACACCAAATCCCAAACCTATGCTATGGATGAACTCACCCAGGGCAGGGAAGCCGCTCGGGAACAGTGTTGCGTTCCAGGTGATTGTGCCATTAGCTGTCCGGTCCGGGATAGTCCATCCGCAATCTGTGATCGCATATGTATAGCCTAGGTCTGCCAGACCAAGGTCCACTAGTGCCTGTGCGTTGGACATAATGATGGACTCATTTGGGGAGCAGCTGTAGTGATTGTACGAGTCCCAGCCCATCGGTGGTGCTTGCGCGAGACCATTGTCCCATCGCCGGTGAGCTTCATTAGTAGTATGGAGGGACAATGCAGGCCCTGCTAGTAGAGCAACGACAAGCAAGATCGAAGACATAATAAAAGGATAGCGGCTCACCTACCTTGAGAGGCTTCAGGACATGGTTCATCACCATATATTATCAGTGAAACACCTCCATATTTATTGCTCCGCATGCATTCAACCGAGATCGATTACCCATATGAGGTGTACACCTGAGCTACACGCAATAAGGACCAAATTCAGATCTCGGAATGCTACCTCTCATCTTAGTAAATGACATCAGCATACCCGAGTTGTGCAGGAGGGGTATGGAGATCATCTTGTATTGCGAACGGAGAAGGTTAATATGGAACAGCATGAGATGTTCAACTCGGCTAAAAGCACTGTCGGTCTTATGTCGGCTATAAAGCGTTCTCACCATTGTACAGTACACTCGATTGTGTTACAACATGAGTGAAGCATAGGCATGCAATGACACCGAGCTCTGCGTGCAATGGTAGCACTCAATGGTAGTTTGATACTGATCTGATCTACCGCTACCAGATTATGATACTGGAACCAGCCAGTTTTGATTGTCTCCTTCGAGCAGATGCAAGAAGTCAAGTATTACTCGCCACGACAGTATGAATCGCCATCTTCAGACCTCAATCTCAAACTGTCTCTCCCTCTCCTTGTCACTGAGTTCACAGATTCCAGCCTCGCTTTTCTTCATTTTCATACGCTTATTGATGAGTGCGCCAGCATCATTATCTTCAATCAGCTCATACCCAAGCACACCAATTCTCCAAGCAAGCCTGCACTCCAGACACTCAATCACCTGCTTCCGTTTCGATATCCTTGCAGGTTTTGCACAGCGAAAGCAAGAAAAGTTGCACCTCTCACAAAGAGCATTGGCTTGACCATTGTCCTTGCTGTTGTCATCGGCAGGGCGAGCAGCAGCACCGCACTTGCCACACTTGGCAATGAGGCCGAGCATCACGGCTGCGAGCTTTGTCGGTCGTTGCTTTTGACACAGGGCTTCTGGAATCCGATCGGCGTAGCGGCCATACGAGTCTGCACTGTCGATGTCTTCTTGCGTTGCGAAGCCAGAGGTGTGCTTGCAATCCAAGTGGCAAGGGGAGCATTCGTCAAAAAAGAGCTGACGGTTGTCGTATTGTTCTGCAGCTTGTGCTTGCATGCGGGCATTTGCTCTCCTCAGATTGGAAGCATCTGGATCTGAGTTGAATGGGCCTTTGTAATTGGGACCTTGGACTGCCTGTCGGATGGGCAAGGCACCGAATTGGCGGGTCTCTATCTCGCCGGATTCCAATAGATCGTGGGCAACAGCATAGCTTCCCAGGTACGAAGGTGCTGACTTCGAAGTGGCACGATCTTCGTGGAAGACGAACTTCTCCATGTCCTTCACAGTCCGTTCTTCATTCCCAATGGTGAGGTGATTCAGTCGACTGAGATCTTCGCCGATGAGAAGGCTTTCAAAGTCAGGACTGAAAGCACCGGACATAATAGCAGATCTGAACGTGACAACATCTCGAATGTGCTTGTCTTCGTTAGATCTGTATGGATCCCAGCATTTCACCACACCATCTGAAGACCCTGAATACAGCCGAGTATGGTCAGCGCCCCATGAGAGAAAGCGGATACCAGTATCCGCTTCCCACCGTCTCTTCTCATGTGGCAACACGCTTACAGGATTCCCGTGCTGAAGTACTCGTAGAGGACCTTGATCATTCTTGACTTGTCTGGTATCCCAAATGAAGACTTTGCCATCAGTGCTTCCTGCTGCGATGATGTTCTCATCAAGTGGAGAATATATGACATCGTTGAGATCCCAAGCAGGACACTCAAGTTCCAGACCTGCTCTTGCCCTGTCTTGGTCAGGGTTGTAAAGGCGCACAACAGAGTGCATTCCTTTGTTGACTTTCCCAGTTGCTCCACTTGCAACAGCAAACAAGGATGACCCCACACTAGCATGAGGGTTCCAGGTCAAATCGAACACGGTACGATTTGTGGCGCCCAATTCAATAGGCTGACAAGTTTCGACGTTCCAAAGACAAGTCTCTCCACCTTTGTCGTGAATATCGTCCTCTTCGTAAACTCTCTCGGCTTCGCACGAGAAACCGGCAAGGAGATACTTGCTGTGTAGGTGAGTGAAACCAAATCTCAACGCGGAAGGGAACTTTTTCATTGATGAAGTGACCTTATTTGCAGACAGACCATTTGGAGCACCAGTCTTGGGGAAGACCTGGATGCTGCCTGGTCCTGAATGCCTACAGCCAGTGGCTACAGGGCCCATACTGCTGACGGAAAGCAGGTCAACAGGAGCGGTGTGCGTAGATCGGCCGGTCAGCTTCGTTTTGACAACACTGTCTCTTGACACCTTGTAGACATTGAGGTGGTGATCCACTGAAACTGAGTACATCCGTCGTCCGTTGGCACTGAATGCTACAGACTGCACAGTTGTATACAAATGAGGATCTTGAGAGTTTCTCATGGCCTCGGTTGCGTTGACTCCACCCTCTACCAGAGGGCGAGGGATTCGATGATGTGGCAAGGCCTGCACGTGGCCTGCAGGAGCGTCACCAATAACCAGATTCTTTGGCTTGTTGTATTCCATGCAATCCAGATCGGTGATAGCGACTCCACCAGCAGCGAAGAACTTTCCATTAGGCGACCATGCTATCGTTGAGACATCTCCGGATGCATCGTCCATGTAGCGAGCAGGACCAAGAGTGCTGTAGCCATAATCACGTAGGCCAGCGAGCAACATTCGAGGGTGTGAACGATGGCTCATAAGACCAAGCTGTCTGGTTCTCAGCTTCCGGTCACAAGAATACTCGGAGACGGTTTGACGGAGCTGGTGGAACGTCTCCTTGAGCTCATCGTGCTTGGACGAAGCCTGAGGGGTGGTAATATCAACTGCCATGCTTGTTTGAACGGCAAGACCAGAGCGTCGAGTGAGCCTTCGCGAGCTAGACACTTCAAAGCCTTCTGCGGCTGACTCTGTGTCTGTTGAACCGACGGTGTTTTCAAGCACAACGTTGCTCATGGCCGACTTTTTAGGTCTTCCGCGAGTGCGGCGTGGTGCCCCGTCAGGACCGGCGGTAGATACTGGTGCTCTTTCTGTAGGATGCTTCTTAGGAGCCGTCTTTGCTGCAGATATTGCATCTGAGGTTGCCGCAGCCTGCTCTCGTGCTTTCGCAGATTTGGAGAAGTTGACCGAATATCTGGTTTGCAAGCCAGCAAACGAGCGTCCTGGAAAGTAATCGTTTATTTGAGCCCATCTCAGCTTCAGTACTTCTTTGAGGTGGACGAGCAAAAGATCATCTTCTGGCTCAAAAGGTTGTCCTTTGGATCTGTGGGGGCGAGGTTTTACTTCTATGGACAGAGGCGCGACAGTTGCATCCGATTTAATATGGGACTTCTCTTGGGTCTTGCCGTCTTCATCTTGCTCTATCTCGAGCCCCTCTTCGACGTCGTCAAGCTCTTCTTCCACATCCTCCTCTTCGAGCTCTTCCTGGTAGTCGTCGTCATCGTCCGCATCAATAAACACGTTGGGATCACTGCCTGTGATGTCTGCCGATAAATCTTTCTGTTCGTCTTCTTGATCAGGTTCAATGGGATCGATTTTTTCAATGGATTCAACTATTACTGGGAAAGATGGCTGTGTCACATCCAGTGGCGGAGTTCGGTTGTCCTTTCCTTTGGATTTGAACATGCCCGTGAGCTTATTCAAGATCGTCGGCGCGTATGCATGCACTGCAGTGGGAGGTTTGGTGTTGCCTACACTGTGGTCATACCTGTTGCTCCAGCTCGGAAAGGGTGACCCCACTTGGCCTTGACGACTAAGGAAGGGTACCGCGGACTTGGAGCTTACAGACTGAGGCTTGGAGACTGATCCGTCAGGAGCATCATTCAGTTTGTGGAGTTGAACTGGAGAGGAGTGTATCACAGAGGTATCAGTGTCTGAGTTACCAGAGGACGCCGGTGACATGTTCTGTAGTCTAGCGCGCTTGGTTACACCAATTGATGGGATGGATGTGCCATCATCAACAGCTTTGCGCTTCACAGCACCATGTGGTATTGGCAGAGGGTGTCCATGGACCGGCGGCATCGTAGCAGGTGTGCCATTTGCAAGGGGTTCTGGCTGGTTTGATGAAGGCTGCGACGTGGGTGTGCTTGTCTGCGAGACTGTATCTTGCGGCATATCTGAAAAGACACCGTTCACATGCCGATATGTAGGCCACACTGAGGAAGCAGCACCAGCGTTCTTGACTTCATTCCGATTCGGCGCTTTGCTAGCAGGTGTAATAGATGCAAGTGTTTCGGGCTGCGGCACGGGACCACGGTCGCTGGGGGCAGGAACAGTAAGCGCTGATGCAGTTGCTTCTCGTGGCGCTCTGAGATGCGAATGAGATTGGAAACCACGTTGCTCGTACGAAGCCTTGTCTGAATTAGTTGTCTGAGAAGAACGACGCCTAGCCAGAACAGCAGCAACTGTGGTGTTGTCTTCCGGTTGTTGCATCTTCCCAAAAGGGCCATCTTTGCTCTTCCTGAAGGTGAAGCTGCTTGCGGGTATTTTCTCGAGGTCGGAATCTTCACTGGGAGGACTCTTCTTGGGACTGAAGAATTTGGAGTGCGAGGTGGGTGGCTGTCGCTCCTTCTGGCTCATCCTTGGACTAATGAAAGCCGGTCTTGGTGTCCGTTCGCCTAGCATGTGAGATTGTGTGACATGAGAACGGCTCTCGTCCGAATCTGACCCTGCTAGGTCAATCACGACTGTTGGTCTTTGTTGCGCCATGATTGTTGCGTATCACCAAGATTATTCAGGCTCGGTGAGGGTTGAACTACGCCGAGAAGAGGACATAGCGTCTCCTGAATTCAAGGCGGGACTTCCATATTCATCGAGTAAGGCCCCAGAGCAATGTGAAGGTACGGTGAAGATGTTTGTTGAGACATGTAATTAGTGGACATACCGCCCTTGCGGGGATGACATCTGGACGACGTGAAGTTACGCGACTTACAATCAAAGACAACGACGCTTGGGCCAGTCGTTCGTGTCTCGATTAACGACGCCTTAACTCCAGCCTGGTCTGTTAAATTGCATGGCATCCGGGTGTCAAACGCAGCCTACTTTGCATCTTTGTCACTGAACAATACTCATGTTGCTTTCATTAGTCGCCCGTGTTGTCGATTGTCACTCGTGAGACACTTTCACAGCAAACGAGATATGCAATCGAACAATCTAAAGCTTCTTCCACCCTCATTCCGTGTACCACGTTGTACGCACTCAACATATTGAACGACAACTCGTCACTAAATATCGAATCATGAATCAAAACACCAGACTTCTCACACAATCAAATTCGAAGCTAGCCAAAGCCGATATCATCGTAAGTGAGGCAAGCATCATTTTCCATGATCGCAATGAGATATTCATATTGTCCAACAGAAGCTACTCGCAAACGAAGAGGCATGGTCGGCAATTCCAGAAGAGCAACAACGCTCGCTCTACGCGACACTGCCCCCGCCTCAAAATGGCGAGCCTCTAGACCACAATATCCATCCTTTCAAGACTGAATATAGTCGATTCGTCAAGCATTTCCTTCGCGAGTGGCAGGAAGATCTCAAGGAGGGCCGCAACACGCTGAAATGGCGTAATGAAGCCCGACTGGCGAGTGCAGAGCGTGCAGCTGGCATGTTCGACCATGTGCTGGCGGCGGAGCGAGAGGAGAAATGGGGATCAGGGAAGCTTGAGAATGGCGAAGTTCAGAGTGGAGGACGGGAGCAAGTGAGAAGTTGAATGACCGGATGAAGGAGTGATGGCGGACCTTCTCATGATGACCTTGATGATTGCGCGCTCTTTGATACCCTCTGCAACACAATAAAACAAGGCAGAAACATCTCATCATTTCATATTAACAGCTCAATGCTGCTCAGAATGAATCTGAAAGCTGAAGAGCACACAGAATACATCTCCTTCTCTTCACTCGTCCACAGCGCAAATGAGAACGTGCTTGAAGTCGAGCAAAAACCTGAAATGCCAAAACATACACATTCTCCAACCAAGGCTTGAACCCACGACCAAAAAGGTGGTTCCGTAACCCAATGTAGCTAACGACTCACGGGATTATAGTTCTGAGTCCCAACCGGTTGCGGCAGATGTTTTACTTAGGTGCCAAACGCTGAGTTGTCGCCGAACGTGCGCTACTGAGGGGTGTGTTGAAATTGACTCCTTACATAGGTTCGTTATCATTTGTGATTCCTCTCGACACGTAGAAAGGCCTCGTAGCATGCGAATCCGCCTCTTGTCTTGGTGACGATGACGATGGCAATTTGAACGAAGCTGCTGCGGTTTTTCTTGCGCTGGTTTGGAATCTCCATGAGTGATGGCGAGGTGGCGTGGTGGTGTCGTCGCCGAGTGTGTTCTGAGCCAGCGAAACTTCATACAGGACTTTCCATAAGTTCCAAAGATGCAAGTCTGTCAGCCTTAATCCTCATGCCAATCCGCTGATATGAAGCAGCATGTTGTTTCACCTGATCCTTACGATGGTGACAACTCTTTTCTCTTCGGCAGCTTCTTCCTCTTCTTTAGCTACCTTGCGAGGGTGCCCAAACTTGCCTCCTCCTGGGCAAGACTGCAACTCTACACGTTCTGGCTGGCAGCATCGTTTTCCGACTTCGTGACTGTAGCTGTTCTTCTGGTTTGACATCTTTCCATCATAGAGGCGCCCGAGAGACACCTGCTTCGTTTTCTCCATGACATCTTTGTCTGCAATCGCGAATAATTCTGCGGGCTGCCGGGCGACTTCATCGGCTCACGGCTCCCAGCCTATATCTTCTCGACATGGAGCTCCTGATGAGTGGGACCTGACCCTCGCAGTATCATGCTTGGTCCACCATTTTTAATCTATTGCCCACGAATCTACGACGCCGCGACCCCAATAGCCTTGCCAATCCTCCTCTTCAGATCCTCAAATACATCCCCAGGAGTCTTGCCCTTCTCCTTTTCGTCGCGATTGATGCGTACAGCAGCAGCCGAAGCACCGATAAAGACTGCAAAGACTGGGTCCAGGTTCCTGCAAGACGGTCAGCTGATAGGGGCCCTCGTACGTCAAGTGCTACAAAAGATATCAAAGTACCTGGAGATAATGTAGGCGTAGCGTGCGGAAGGCATGGTTCGTGGAACACTGTTCAAGGGACAGAATACTGCAAATACGGAGGTCAGAGGTCTATGCAATCGAGCGCGATGGTGGTAATGCAATGTTCTTTCAAGGCACTGGTTTCGTTCCGAGTATTGAGTATAGGTATGCACGGCAAGAATATCAAGATACCTACACAAACTGATCGGAACGTCCAATGGTCAAGCTCCAATCTCGTTAGGGCTGAGATGAAAGTAATGTGGAGACCATTCCCGGCTTTCTCGGCGAAGGACGCCGCCTTGCGTTGGGCGCTGGCGGCTGACACGGAGATAAGGGAAGAAGACGCCTCAGCAGTAGATATGATGGCATCAGCAATCATGCGGGCAACGCGAAGATATCACTGAGGCAAGCAAGCAGCAGATTAAATGTGGTCACGAAATATGCAAGGAGCTTGTCATGATGTTCGTGCAGAGACAAGTTGCCACTTCCTAGGTGCACGTGTAAGCTAGAGAGAGCAATGGCCCACTATCATGTGAACAAGGCAACCACATTGAGAAGCACATTGCGGAAGAGGTATCGTTCTTGTAAAAGGATGATTGAGCAGCTATACTAATCGAGTATTATGGTATAGCTGAACTCGCCATGTCAGAGCCGAGCGATATCTTTGTCTGGCGGCGGACAGGATCATGGCATCGCTGCATCCGGTGCATCCTCATCCACATTGTCTTGTCGTTCCCCATGATAGAAACCCAAAGAAACTCCACTAACTCCCTATCCCACAAAGAACATGTTGCACCATCCGTAACGAGGCATAGCACATGCTGTCATGTCTAAACGGCCTCGCCAAAGGTGTTCTCGCCCGAGTACCTGCAGATCCTATCAGTATTGTACTTGTGATACCTTCTTCATACGAAACATACGTGATGTAGAGGAAACCGTCCTCGTCCTTGTGCTCTTCATAAATGCTGCTCATGAGAGCGGCAGTGGGCGGCAGGACCTCATCGACGAAGATGAAAATGGCCTTCTCAGGCGACAGCTTGATGCGCTTGCGGATGACGTAGACAAACTGGCCGACAGTGAGGTCTGCGGGAACGAGGTACTTCTTCTTGTCGATGGTGGCGATGTCTGACTTTTCGACCTTCTCGCAGATAACCTGGATTGTTTTGCGTCAGTATGTTGCTTATGAAGCCGTGGGGCAAGCTCAGGCGGGGGAGGCTGGGACTGGACATACGGGGATGCGGTCGGTATACTTCTGGCGAATGCGCTCGGCCTCAGCCTGTGAGTAAGAGTCAATATCTAATGCTTGTCTGATAACGCATGATGTAGCGGACCTTGCGCTTCTCAAATCTGGTTGATGATGTTAGCTGTCTGCCTACTTGACCGCCTTCACGCGCGCAGCGATGATGTGACTTACGGGTGCTCGTCCTTGAACTTGGAGCGCATCTTGGATGTTGTAGTGAGTTGTTTGTTGGAATAAAGCCTGTGGTCTGGTGAAGAGGGAGTGGAAAGGAGGTAGCAGGTTGAGTAAGTAGGAGGTGTGTTGTGAAGGTAGGTTGATAGGTAGAGTCACTGGCGGCAGGTGATATGATCGCGGGGAAGGAGCGTGGCACGGACTTGGATTACAACGGGGCTTGGCGTTGTCTTATCAGGGCGGACTTGCACAAAGCGTCACATCATATGCTCCGTTTCTTTGATCACTGGCACGGGATGAATGAAGCCAAAGGATAAGCACTTGAAGTTGTGAGTCATTTCGGTGTTACAAGTACTGCGTGATTCGAAGTCTGCCATGTGTTTCCTCCCAAGGATATCGTCGCCCTGAAACCCAAACGCCTACGTGATTGGTGATGGACACAAATAAAGCAGCACGTCTACAACGTGGCTGTTGAGAAGTAATATTGATCCCAAAGAAATTCGTAATCTTCAATCACACCTCCGACCATGTCGAGGAGAGGCTTCTTACGAAGCTTCCCCGAGACCGAGTGTATGAATGATCTGGAACAGCGTGTCAGTTATTGCCACTGCCGACGTGGACGTCAGGTGCGACTTACTTTGTGAACGTTTCGTAGAAAGCGCCTCTCATGATCCACCATCCGAGTCCCCATCCTCTCTTCTTGAGCTCTTCCTTTTCCAACGCAGTCAAGCCTCTCATGCCTCCTGTCCGTTCCTGCATGTCTTTCTTGGCGAGTTGACGTGCGCCGTATTCGATTGCGAGTCCAAGCATCCAAGGCTGCCAGCTCTTCTTGTTCTTGCTCGCCCAGTATTGCATCGCGACCGCATACATGACGGGGCGTAGAATGTACAGCACCTCGGCCAGCTCTCCCATTCCACTGACACGATGCATCAGTGCTTTTGGTGGCTTGATATCATCTGCTGTGAGGACCTTGGACAGCAAGTAGGTGGATATGTCAGTGGAAGAAGGCAGGGTCGGGAGCGTAAGGCCGGTTCGAGGCATAGTCCACTGTGTTTCGTCGGACTTCTCTGATGGTGGGGACTCCAGACCATCTCCTTGGTTGTCTTCGATCGTGCTCGGGTCTGCTTCTCGCTCAGGTAATGGAGGGCTAAGAAGTGGCCGGGAGTTGGTGAGGCGCATCAGCAACAATCTACACATTGCTTTGATGCTTTCGAGCAGTACAACTACTCTCCACCGGGTCTTCTCGCCGCGTCTCTTGCCAGCCATCTCGCATAATAGTTCAACATATTGGATGATTTGCAGTGTGAGCGCAAGACGCTTGTATGCAGGAGACTTTTGGGTCCAGAAACGAGTATATCGGGTGTGCGGAGATTGGTGTCGCTTCTGCAAGCCTGGTAATCGCCCTACTGCGCGCGCAAGGAGGGAGTCATGGTAGAGTGATAGAAGCTGGACACCAGAATGTACAGATTCAGATGCGATTTCTGCGTCTCTGAAGCGTCCCGGGATAATGTAAGTCAAGGAGCGCAGTGCGCCTTCTATCTGCCCAACAGCGCTGGCATTTTTGGTGACAAAGTCCCCATACATCGACAGGTACTTTGGCGGTAGTGCTATCACATCCTGCGTCGTCCGCGAGGCTTGCCGACAGTACTCCATCGTCGTGTTAGATTATTATTGTGATGTTTCAGCACTCATCAGAGACCAGCCACACGTAATGCGGAGGTGAGGGATAAGGGTAAGCTTCACCCCCGGTTGATTGTACTGGACCTCGGCGCGCCTGCACATGTAAACGATCGCGTGCGGGCGATGCTATTGGCCCACAACTAGGGTTTCGGCCCCACGTGATGCAAGTAGTTTTAACATAGGGTAGGCATGGCTTAGCGTTACCTGGCGTCACCTTTCACGAGCTGCAACGCTTCAACTGGCAAAAGACACACTTCCGTTGTTATACAAGAACACCGCCAATAGGTACTTGACTCGGGCACATAGGTGGCTTGGCGGCATGGACTATAATCCGATCTATAACGATCCCACAACCCAGGTGCCTGTGCAGCAACCACTACAACCTCAACATGCTACTCCATCACCCTTCGCGCAGTATATGTACGGTACATATCCGCTGGTCCCAGCGCCGCCACCAGTTCCGCGACAAGTACCTGTAGCACCTCCGCAAGCGCCTCAAACAACTGTGCAAACTAGTCACAGACCCCTTGCACCTGCGTTGGTACTTCCTATATTCTGCCTTGAACGTCGTATTGACTTGTTGCAGCCCTTCAAATCAGGATCATGATGGTTCAGAAAGTCCAGGGACACAGCCAGGGTTGACACCTGGTCTGAACACGAAATCCGCATGGACCGAAGCAGAGTGGCAGCGAGCATTCAACAATGCCCCTGATGGTATTGCAGAGCTGCGCTCGCGCTGGGACGCTGAACTATCTCATTTGCCCATGCCTCCTCCTCCTCCACAGGCGTTTGAGTCGAAGCAAGCTGCAATTGATGGTGCGAAAGCATTTGCCAAGCAGAACAGCTATGTTCTCGTTGTAGGTCATTCGTACAAAGACAAGGTGAGTGTTCTTTTCTTGTTACACCTAATGATTGCCGAACATATCTCATACCTTGTCACTTCCACCCATTCGAATTAATGTTTCAGACTAACAACGCCTCAAGCACAATGTAACCAACAGGGTGCTGTTGACCTGTGAACTCGGTGGCAAATGGCGCGACCATCACAAAACCAATCCGGAAGCCAGAGTCCGTAATCGCATGAGTCGTAAGACTGGCTGCCCAATGAAAATATTGGTGCAGAAGAAGCGTTTCTCTGATGAGTGGGTAATTGTCATAAAGGAAGTCGAGCACAACCACGGTCCGTTCAGGACGAAAACAGCGGTCGTGCCATCCAAGATGCCTGACCTTGAAGCCGCCCTTCACGAGTGGCACATGGCCGAAATCTCAAAGGGCGAAATAGTCCACGGGAACACACTGAAGGCCAGAGCCCTTGCTTTATATGCAGAAATGCCTCAGTATCGCGGCAAGCCTCCCCCAGAACTCGACCGAGAGTGGCTTGATCAATACCGTCTCCGCTACAAACTTCCTGGCAAGGTACAGCGACCAAGAGTGCCCGCACTCTCCGAGCCGTATACTGCTCCACCTGAAGAGGACGCTCCTATCGAAGTGGAGCCTGCAGCATTCATTGACCTGGACGGTATCTTCCCACCCGACAACAATCTTTTCTATCCCACCAAGCAGTTTGTGCAGGAGTACATGTCCCGATATGATGCTTCACATGACTTCAAGCATGTCACCAGGGTCTTTGCATTGAGCAGGAATATTTTGCATCAAGAGATACGCATGCAGCAGATGCAGCCATTTCAGAGCGTTCAATATGACGCTCAAGCCGTCTTGCTCGCAGCGTTAGTTCTTCTTGTCATTTTTTTGTGCTGTAACTGACCATCATATGAACAGACTCCTGCATGATGTTGGCGACCACAAGTATGCACAGCCAGGGGAGAACCCGGAGAATCAGATTGCCGAGTTCCTCCTAGAGCAAGGTGCAGACACAGGGCTTGCAATGAAGGTACAGCTCATTGCAAAGAACGCATCATTCTCCAATGAGATCAAGAACCCACGCATGATGAGAGCCGTCTTGGAGCAACACCCCGAGCTTGCCATCGTCCAAGATGCCGACAGACTGGACGCCATTGGGGCTATCGGAATTGGTAGAAGTTTCGCGTTTGGTGGTGCAAAACAGCCTGACCGAGACCTGGATGGCACGATAGACCATTTCACGGAGAAACTTGAGAGGCTCGAAACCATGATGAAGGTACGGGGGCAAACTGCTTCAGGGCATGAGTTATTGTGTGACTGACTTTTCACAGACGGACACTGGTCGCAGGATCGCGAGAGAACGTACCAGCAGATTACAGCTGTTCAGGCAGTGGTGGGAAGAAGAAAAGACCTTGCAGGTGTAGCAAGGGTTTCAGCGATCATGATTAATGAAGGTTGATATGCATAGATACGGTGGCAGCATAGCCCAGGCGTTTCGCGTCATTCCGTGTACATAGATACCCCCTTTGCAATGACTTATGAAATCTTCCTCAGCGTTCTGTTATATCTCTGACGTCCGGAATATGACAAGTAAAAGAGCATGTGTCCAACAAAGATGTGATGGTTATGATTGTATGTGTAGTAGTAAAGCTTGCATAAGTGGAAGCATTAGGCGCACGGACCTCTGTTATGGAAGAGAGCAGCGTCACAGCGTGCTCGGTGTCCAGCAGCTTCACCTTCGCATTGATTGACTTGTGACCATCAGCTCTCATCAACACACGTCCGCCGTCAAGAACGAACCCTCCTGAACAGATCATACAGGGCAATTATGCCTTCTACCACCGCAGAAACACTCTCCCTCGTTAATAGGACCGTTTCAGTCGCCCCATTAGTCCTCCTCTCCGCCACAGATCACTATGCCCGATCAGCCAAGGGAACCAAGAAGCGAGTAGTGGGTGTGCTCCTCGGTCAGAATGATGGCAAGAATGTGAGGGTGTCAAACAGTTTTGCTGGTAAGTTGAGCAGACGTAAAATGGATGAGTCGTTGATACTAAAGTCTTGCGCCATTAGTACCATTCGAGGAGGACGAAAAGGACCCATCGGTATGGTTCTTAGATCACAACTACGTCGAAGGCATGAACGACATGTTCAAGAAGGTCAACGCACGGGAAAAGTTGATAGGGTGGTACCACTCTGGTCCCAAATTGCGCGCCTCGGACTTGGAGATCAATGAGCTGTTCAAGCGCTATACCCCAAACCCTCTACTTGTCATCATCGACGTCCAACCAAAAGATGTCGGTGTTCCCACCGACGCATACTTTGCTGTTGAGGAGATCAGAGATGTAAGATTGTGGCGCCAGCTTTCCTTCTTTCATAAGTGTTGATTCTGACGAACGCAGGACGGATCAACCACCGCAAAGACCTTCGTACACACACCCTCAATCATCGAAGCCGAAGAAGCAGAAGAAATTGGTGTGGAGCACCTCCTCAGAGACATCCGTGACGTCGCTGTCGGCACCCTTTCTACCCGCATAACCTCTCAACTCCAATCACTCCAAGGACTGCACCTGCGATTACAGGACATTGGCAAATACCTGCAAAAGGTCATTGACGATGAGCTTCCCGTCAATCACGCTATCCTGGGCAACCTTCAAGATATTTTCAACCTCCTGCCCAACCTGTCAACACCCAAGACTGACGGCGCAACCACTGGCGAATCCGAGCTATCGCGGGCAATGAGTATCAAGACCAACGATCAACTCATGTCCATCTACCTGAGCAGTTTGATCCGCGCCATCACTGCCTTCCACGACCTCATTGAGAACAAGATTCAGAACAAGCAGCAAGCAGATGACAAGGAGGGCAAGAAGGAAGAGGACAAGCAGGTTGAAAAGATCAAGAAGGAGGATGCACTATCGAATGGAAGCTCTCCAGCTGATCAGACCAAGGAAGACAAGTCCAAGTTCAAGGACTCTGCGGAGAAGAAGAAGTGAGGAGAAGAAAGAGGACCAAGCATCAACAGGCGCATTGCCTGATACCGTTTCTGCATTAGATCTGGTCCGGTTTTGCTATGCTCGGGTCGCGGATGATAGGCGCACCTCGCATACAGCCCAAAGCCGTAACTCCATGCATTGTAATATAGACATCGGAAGCACCTGGGCGCTCTTGAGTGACGAGGAGAAGCCATAGGGTAAAATCATTCCTCTTGTGAACGGGGCCTATGCTATGATATGAAAGCAAACATTGCCACATTGCCACTGCTTTCAAATCTATGAACTGTTGCGGATGCATGCCATGTCTCGACATATCACAACTTAGGGTATCTCTTCGTGACAACCACAATCTGAATCTAATCCGTCTTGCTCCCATGTCCTTGCAAAAACATCCCAGAGCATGTCCCTCATATGGTCTACATCCCATCTCACCCACCCCATCCGGCTCCCCAGCCGGCCAACTCTTCCACCGAGACCTCTTCTACCTTCACAAATCCGGCAAACATATCCGCCCTCTCAGCCAAAGCACACGCAAGCAAGTGTTTGCAAACAGGCACGCCATTTCCCAACGACAAGCCGCCTACCATCCACTCCCCGTTGTCGTTCCCTCGCATTTCCTCTGCTCCTAGTCCATCCGCAGCATTTCCTTGGACCCCGCCACCATCTAGTCGCTTGTCTGTATCATCTGTGACAGAAGAACGATGCAAGCTCATGGTCGTTGCCTGAGACGGAAAAGCCGCAAACGCAAACGCCGGGCACGAGCAAGACCAGGCGGTGGTGCGGACTTCATAGTGGGTACTACTCGCCAAAGGATCCCGATAGCGTCTAGAGTGCGGGTTGGTCTGCTGCTGATGCTGTTGGGCTGAGCGAACATAGTAGACTCCTGCTTTTTCTCCGTGGTGTCGATTTGGGGCGTCCTGGTTGGGAAAGGCTGTAGTATCTGATTGTGGTTGAGGGGGGTTTGGAACTCGCGGGATGAGTCTCGTGACTAGTTCTCTGTCTAGAAGGTCCAGGGCCGGGAGAAGTTCATTGGGGTAGAGGACGTGGAGGGTTAGGAGGAGGGAGCGTGTGGATTCGTTGTCTGCTTCGTTGAGGGCTTTTAGAGGGTTCCCGTTGTGGAGTGTCGTGGAGGTATTGTTTTCGTTGTCATTGCTGGGTAGGGGTGGTTTCGGAAGAGAGGAGATGAGGGAGGTTATGAATGAGCGAGTTGTGGGCATGGGGATCATGATTGTGTATCTGTCTATTTTTGTCTAGGCCTCTGCCAATGTTCTGAGGTCGTTCTGATGATGAGTTTTTTGTACGGATGTTTCATAAGTGCTGGTTGGTCGGTTCGCTGACAGCAGATGTGATGAACTATTCGTGGCTCCGGCTTGGAAGTCCAGCATTGATGGCACATCACATTATTGCAAGCGATCCATCGTTTTCCTTGTGCGCCAATACTCTGTCCATGCGCGATTCGTTTGATGGTAATGTTCAACGAATGTATTTCTTTCGGACTTGTCCTCCTCTAAATTTGTCACTGGCTGGCTTCAGCCCATCGACAATTGGCTTTCGCCTCTTCCTCTCTCTGGGCGGAGCTTGCTCCTACGATGAGATTTACAATCTGAGGCTTGCGACCGAACCCAGACGGGAGACCGCTGAGGTTACACGGACAAGGATGATAGGAGACGTTAACAAGCAAGTTGTACAACATGTCACAGACATCCGATGAAGTGTTGGCACCATTCCGGAGGCTTGCCCGGCCGGACCCTTGCAATGAGTCGTTGTCATTTTCTCAATTGCATTGAGTGTACAGCACATTGTGGTCTCAGGCAAACCAAAGAAACAGGCGGACTTCACGCATACTCGCATCACGCAGTTTCACCCCTCTTGCCATTACCGTTTGCATGAAGCAAGGACAGCTGCAGCAGCTGAGCTCTGAATATGGAGGTTCTTCAGACGGGCTGACGCAGGGAAAATCGCTAGATCTGCATTGCAGCAGATGACAGGTTCAAGACGAGTATGTGGTTTGTTTGCCGTCGGCCTTTGTCTTGTACTCTTATCTCGACGAAAATAGGCCAATTGGTCTAGACGTTGAAAGTGCACGCCATTCAGCCCCTTGGTACGATTGACTTCTATTTACAAGAGCATATGATAGCCTAGGAATGTCGTTGAGACTCTGGCGTTGCAGATGATCAGTTCGAAGGCTGTGACGAGATTAGAGGCGGCGCATCTACATAGTACCTGCGGTGCATGAATCGAAACAAAGGCGCCGTGTGACCAGGCCCTGTTCAGGCGGCAAAGCGAGGGGCGCGTGGGGTTGCTCATCATCACATGCAAACTGCAAGATATGCTCTAGTCCTGACTACCACCTTGTGCGAATCGTACAGCGGGATTGCGCAGGTCATTCGGACGGCTTGATTGAGCTTGTGGAGAGTCAATTGACCCTAACCTCGACCATCCAATTGATCAAATTCGGCTTCGGACTTTGAGGTGATACAGGCTCAATCCCGAAGCTGATGGTGAGGATGAGCTCAACCGGACTTACTCCAGGTCAATGCCCGGCAGCAATATATATGGCCTCAACGGGGTAATTGCCTGCCTGGGGCAATGATATTATCAATGCATCATCACGCAGGAATGCCCAGAGGGGTAAGGTAGTAATCAGCCATCGCGTTTGAAAGACCGGTCGCTTAGCCGCGGCGTGCAATCTATCAACGCAGTTGCAAATCACCGGCGGCTACAATGGATCATATGGTTGTCGGATAGCTCCGGTGAGCAGCAGACGAACAATCGCGAGGACTGCAGAGTTGCTGCTTGTGAGAGGCTAATGACATATCGTCAATAATGACCAATCCTTGAATGTCAACATAGCCCCAGGGGCAATACTGCCGGTTAGTATCCGTACTGGGGCGAATGTACAGTACATTCTCGCTCTAGGTTATTGTTCACCGCCTTTGGGGCGTTGTAATGCCAATGCCCAAGTTTGAACCCTAAGTGTACGGCCAGGTCGGTGTGCGAAGCAATTGGGTTTCGCACTGCAGTTGTAATGTTGGAAGTAGTGGCACATCAGTGGTAGAACGACGGAATGGCATGTGAAGAAGACCCGATGACGATCAGGATGCAGTGAGAGGGGGAGCAGAGCCTCAAAACCGGTCAAAGCGTCCTCTCCAGCTCATCCCTTTCGGGTACGCCGCCACTCTCCATTGACTCAGAGGTCACCTCCACCAACGCATGACAGGCAGCAGCAGGCAGCAGGTCACTCGATTCGTTATGCATCGTTCGTAGGCGGAGTCTCTTGACCGCCTAGCCGCATATCTTATTGGCCAATGGCTCGTCTCTACCCAATGGTGACTCCATTTCATTCGAGCGGATTCGGTAGCGTTCCTTTCGCCGCCGAGCATCTCAATTCGTCAGCATCCAGGCCCCCGGCCTAACGTAGGATATTGGTGCTGCCTACTGTAGTGTTTGACGCATAGATTGTCCCGGTCAAGTGATTGGCAATGGCACACGTGGTGCAACACAAGGTCGGTTCTTAAAACAGGTTCTACCTTGCCCATTTCCTTAACACCCCTTCTGCGATGCTCTTACCTTTGTACTGCCCATTTGTCATTTGCCTTCCTCCCTCATACATCAACATTGCCGCCTAGATCATCACACAGCATCTCACCATTCTTTCACCTTCTGCGAGACCTCTGCGACATTGATCCGCTCCCGTTTTCAATTGACAGGTTGAGTCATCCACCCTGACCTCCGGATCTTGGCACCAATTGAACGGCCAAACCAACGCGGAGTTAATCTACATTACTCCGGCGGCTCCTAATATCACCGCCTCCGCCACTTTCACTCAATTGAAATTTTTATCACTCGCACATTCATCACAAACGACCTTTCGAGACAGTTTTCATCATCAGGTCGAGAGCTGGCATTGAAATCGTCTATCACAATGGGTTCTCAAGTTCCTGGATCTTCTCTGAACCAGAAACCCAGTTCCTACAACAATATCGCTCGGCCCCAATCCATCAATCAAGTCGCCACTACAAGTTCGCCCACGATGGACGAGCAATCGCAAAAGATCAATTCCATCAGCAAGTCATCGGTGGAAAGCGCATATCCCTCGCCCGCAGATGAGATACAACATTCCATGGCGCCACCCTCACCAGTGGTCCATCGTCAACCTGCTACATCCAAGCATGCGGGCATTACTCTACCATCTCTCCGCGAGGCGCTCCAGCAGCATCCGCTGTCACCATCGACATCGCCAGACTTGTCTGCTGTACCGCTTGTCGCCTTTCCAGGGAGTCATCCTACGCCCACACCAATGTCCCGAAGCGTTAGTGGTAACTCGTACACAGACAATCTGCGCGATCCTCAACTCTTCCCTGAGCACTTCAGCAGTGCATTGTCAACTGAGCGCCATTTACCACTGTTCTCTCCTCGTTCAAGCGGGCACACTCCCACGACTCGTCAGCTAACGACCAAGATAACGCCCCGGCGCGAGAAGTCCATCCCTGAGCAGTCACCATTACCAAATCCTAGTGAGTTACCAAGAGGGCGCCTCCCAGGCATCTGGGCCTTGACTCTCAGAAACCCTGCACAGTACTATCAGGACAGAAGAGACGAGGATGAGATTTACTGGCCGTCGCTCAAGAGTAAGGATACGGTCGGAACCGACATATCACGGACAGCATCATCACAAGATGGCGCACTCAAGACCGTGTCTGGCAAGCGCACACTTGACAGGAAAGACAGCGCAAACCAATTGGCACCGTCAAAGCGGCAGAGGGTGCAAAGAGGAGAGGTCCAAGACGTCAACCGCATTGGCACTCGCACCTCGCCCCGTGATGCTCCTGGCCACGACTTCTACAAGGACGATACGATCCCTGAAAATATACCCAAGAAGCCAAAGTCGGCACCAAAGGTCGCAAACACTCCAGTTCGAAAGGTCAAGGCAACGCCTGACGTGCCGGATGTGAACTACAATCTTTACAGTGACTTTTCACCTAGCTTGTCCACCTTGGATGACGCACGTGTCAACTTCACAGCCAATTGGTCTGGCAGGCCACTCAACAATGACGACGACCCCAATCGGGGCTTGCTGCACGAGAAAGAGGTCAAGCTTGCATCCAAGCTGGCCCTAAGTCCAGCAAGATATCTCTACCTGAAGCGTCGCTTCTTTGCTGGCCGTCTCGACTTCGCGCGCAGGACGCAAACGTTCAACATCAATGCGGCTCAGCAGCAATGTAAAGGCCAAGACGAATATGGTGTAGTTGGCGCCGACGTCAACAAGACCAGTAGTCTGTGGAAGGCTTTCAACAGCGTTGGATGGCTGGAGCCAGCACATATGGAGCCTTACCTTGACTAATCGGCCTAGGCTTAGCTTGATTTACCTTTTTGCGCGCACGCTCTCGACTCTTTTCCCTTTACTTACTACAATTTGATGAACATGACGGGCGTGATCTGGACTGGGATGGATATAACGACATGAGAGGCTCTAATTCGTCTCGCTGGATTTGGGCTACACGGGAATCACGACTCTTTCTCATGGTCTGGCGTTAAGGGGATTTGATTGATGGATTGATTTTACTTTGCTTAGTCAGTTTTTCGGTTGGCAGTCTCAGGCCACTGCATGATACCCCAGGTAGCCTTTTATTTGAGAATGCAGAATGATACAGAATGTTGATTTCGAACATGTTGTACGAATGCTGAAACCAGGTGTAATTTGTGATGCAGTGATGCGACGCGTGAGGAGCGGCAGTCGGCAGCCTGTCTTTCCGTCGTGTCGGACCCTTGGTGATGCAGTACGGCGCCCTGGAGCGGAGCCGTTGTCATCCTAGGCTTGGCGTAATACCGCGCTCGTAAAGGGCAGCGACGTCCAGGACCAGGTCAAGTTTCTAGGCTACCTTAGTCAGTCGCATGTCGACATTCTGCACATTACAAGCATAGACAACCATGTCGCAAACACAAATGGATCGAACATCGGTCGACGATGAACCGAATGTGGAGAATGAGAATGAGAAGAAGAGCAAAAGCAGGAGACCTCCTAGTAATGCCACCCCTCCCTCTTCCATCAGGGCTTCCGCTTGATAGAGACGCGACTTTGGAACAACGACTGACGGGATATATAGACACGGCCTTTCGACAACAGCGACTCAAGGCATGGCAGTCAGTATCCCCATGGCAGATTCCGCGTGATCCCGGATGCGACTGACAGCATATAACAGACCCATTCTCACCCCGAAGACGGTACTGCCACTCTTCTTTGCCATCGGCATCATATTTGCGCCTATAGGAGGGCTACTGCTATACGCCAGTGCTCAGGTGCGTCTACCACGGAACAAGCAATCATCGGCATTCCTTGTCTAATGGACGTGTACAGGTGCAAGAGCTGGCGATTGAATACCAAGATTGCTCTGAAAAGGCACCGCTATACCCCGAGTTTGCCGCCATCCCCTCGGGACACATCACGAGTTATTTCAAGAACAGCACTCCTGCCGCACAAGCCCCCACCTGGTCACGAAACTCGACCACCGTCAGTTACGGCCCCGGCGCTGACGTCGTCACCAATGTCTGCAAGCTGCGCTTCTATGTCCCCGACGACCTGAGCCCTCCGCTCTACCTGTACTACCGTCTCACAAATTTCTACCAGAATCATCGAAGATATGTCAAGTCGTTTGACCAGGACCAGCTCATGGGCGACTTCAAGGACAACAGTTCCATCAGTGGCAGTGATTGCGATCCTCTGGAGATTGATAGCGAGACTGGCAAGGCCTACTATCCCTGCGGTCTCATTGCCAACTCGCTCTTCAATGACACCTTCTTCAGTCCTGTCCTTCTCAACCCCTCCAACACAAACGAGCAGAATGTCACTTATCAAATGACCAACAAGGGCATTGCCTGGAGCAGCGACAAGGACCTTTACAAGCCCACTGCTTATACTGTTGACCAGGTCGTGCCACCGCGCAACTGGCGTCTGAAGTATCCAACCTACAATGCAGACTTTCCCCTTCCCGCCCTCCACACATGGGAAGAGTTCCAGGTCTGGATGCGTACCGCGGGTCTGCCCACGTTCAGCAAGCTGGCCTTGAGAAACGACAACGATGTCATGGCCAGTGGGCAGTATGAAATTGATATCTATGATTGTAAGTGAACAATGCCATGGTGGCGTGACCCGACGACCTGGTTAGACTGCTGACCCCTTTGCCAAAGACTTTCCCGTCACCGTCTACGATGGCACCAAATCCATCTTGATCAGTACCCGCACTGTCATGGGTGGCCGGAATCCCTTCCTTGGGATTGCCTATATTGTCGTTGCCGGTATCTGCGTCCTTCTGGGTGCTTTGTTTACAGCTACACATCTGATCAAGCCTCGGTGAGTCTATTCTTTCATACGCCGCCGCCTCCCTGATCTCAACGACAAAGCTTGCTGACCACCTCACCTCCACAGGAAACTTGGTGACCACACCTACTTGACCTGGAACAACGACCAGCCCACTGCTTCGACAACTGGAAGGGGAAGCCGGACCGCTGATTCCGCATAGCCGTCTTGTCCACTTCTTTCCATTCATGATTTGTATGCTCCATTTTGGGTTACATGGATGTTTTCAGGCGTTTGCACCATAGGTAGGCCGGGTATTCTCCACATATGGGTTCTATTTTGCGAAAATGCAATCAATCACAGACTTCCAATCATCGCCATCCCTCACTTTCCCATCCCTGGCTACTTTATGTTCCTGTGGCGTCGTGGGCCACGTGGCTTTGTATTGATATTATGATAGGCATGCAGCAATGTGTCTGCTTATTCCCGATGGGTAAATACCGTTTTGCATTCTCTCACTCTATCGTACTGTATATTCGACTGAGATAATATTCTACCCCTAAGAACACCCTTTACCACTGTCACAGGCTTAGAGTATCTGCCGTGTTACGCCACAATCCTGCCTAGACTGATCGTGGATTGGCCGCCTCACGTCCAGACTCTCTTTGTACTGCCTTTGCACAGGACTCGTCGAACCGCAAACGTCTTCATGGACAACTTGCAGTACACTGGCTAGGTAAGACTTTCCTCTCATAACATGGGCAGTCTTTAGCGGAGCTGCATAAAAGACCTGGGCGTCCCAGCATGTCGGCTCCATTCCGCATCACTGACCTTTAACGGACTTGTACATATTCACCTTCTTCGGTCCACTATCGTAGGTATTCGCTCGTGTTTATTGTATAGTTGTTGTTCATTATCATCTTCTTCCAGTCAGTCTTGAGAAAAATATGCATACGGGATCATTGCTCACCGGTCTGATCGGCTTCATTGCAGTAGTCAGCGCCGTGGACACTGCCACCCTCCATGAGACAGCTACAAGCTCCACGATCGTCCATGCGACTGCAAGCCCTCAAAACACAACCTACAAGCACTTCGACTGTGGAGTGCAAGCCAAACATGGCAGCGCCCACTTCAACGACACTATCCGCGGTTTCCACCACGGAACCCGCAAGCCAGGCACGGCTGCCCACAAGCCCGTGGTGCACGCCCGCGACACAACCATGATCAATGCCCCCGCCGTCTTCCACATTGTCACCAAGACCGCCTCTGCCGGCACAATCACCCAAAGCATGGTAGACCAGCAGATCGCCCAGCTAAACACAATCTACAACCCTTACAACGTGAATTTCACTTTGGTCAACACCACCTTCACCACAAACGACGCATGGGCTGTCGGCCAAGGCGCCGACGACACCGCCATGAAGACGGCACTCCGCCAGGGCACCTACGCCACCTTGAACATCTACTTCCAAACCGACCTCTACGGCAGCATCCTAGGCACCTGCTCACTCCCCTCTGACATTGGCACCGCCCCCGTCGACTCTTCAACCTACGTATCCGACGGCTGCAACGTTCAAGCCGGCACAATGCCCGGCGGCACAATAACATCCTACAACCTCGGCAAAACCGCCGCGCACGAAACCGGGCACTGGTTGGGTCTCTTGCACACGTTTGAAGGCTACAGCTGCACGGGCGACGGTGACTTCATCGCTGACACTCCTATGCAGAGTACTAGTACTGATGGATGTCCGACTAAGCCGGCCAAGGATAGTTGTCCGTCTGCCACGGGCGTGGATGCCGTGCATAACTATATGGACTATAGTAGCGATGTTTGCTATGAGAGTTTCACGCCGCTGCAGCAGGCTAGGATCGCGAATATGTGGGCTACGTACCGGGAAGGCCGTTGATTCGCTCGCCTTATGTTGGGTGTGAGGGAGACGGGAGGCAGAGATGGACTGGGCAGATTGGCGGAAAGACTGAACATCTGTTGAGGTGAGGAGGACTTTTATGATTCATGAAACCCTTTGTCTTTTGATCTTGTGGGGGCATTGCGCGCTTGGGAGGAATGCATTTTGCTTGGGAGAGAAATGGGAAATTTGTATATAGGGTTTGGTTGGCTTTTGCGTACCTTTTGGATTTTTTTCATAAACACATTGCATTACATTTTCCAGCTATGGGTCTCCTTTCGACTTTCCTCCTTGTACTGCTGCTGCTGTTGCTCTAGAGCCGAGTTGCTAGCTCTTTTCTTCCTCTGTTCACTAGGCGCTGGGCGCTATGCACAAAGCGATAGTCACACAAGATCTGAAGTGCAAGATTTCTCGTATTTCCATGCTCTGTTGCGTTGAGGAATGTAAGAGGTAGAGTGTCACAAGTCGGCCAACATGGCACAGCTGGAGCCGAACAACAAATGTTTCGACGAGACTTGAGATCTGGGTTGTTCAATTGCTAGAGGCATTATATACTGTGCTTTCTCCCACGACTTCCAATCCTGGTTCCTAAGTCTGTATACAAACCTATTTTTTGCTCCTTTAGTGTAGTGGATAGAGCGTGCCCACCTTACGAGCAGCATGCAGAGTGCAGAGTGCAGAGGTTCGAATCTTGACCTTATCACATTTGAGAATCATGGTCGTAAGAGGACATATGTACTATACTCGACGGACATCACTCATCCCTGGTTTCTAAGTCGGTAAGAAACCCTTTTTTGCCCTTATGGTGTAGTGGATAGAGCGTGCTCCCCTTGATACTAAAGCGCAAGGGTTCGAGCCTCGGATCTATCGCAAGTAAGTGGAAGTAATGTTTGACATGTTCACACTTTTGTGATTCTAGTTCGAGGCTTGATATACTGTGCTCTACCAGCAACTCTAGACCCTGGTTTCGAAGACAGTGAAACCTCTTTTTGTTGTTCATGTGGTGTAATGATAAGAGTGCGCTCGATCAGCAAATTGCAGAGGTTGAGCCTCATCATAAGTGAGCGAAAGCCATGTTTGGCATTTTGCACGGCTTGATATACTGTGCTTGACCAGCATCTTCTAAACCTGGTTGCTAAGTCGGAACAAACCCTTTTTTACTCTTTTGGTGTAGTGGTAGAGCGTACCCATCCTACTAGCGAACTTTAGAGGCTCGATTCTCGTTTGATTCATCACAAGTGAGCGACCATTTGTTTGGCCGATGTTTGTGGTTCAATAGTGGTTGTGAAATGGCATGTCAATGCGAGCTGTTCTTCATCCCGAGTGCATAGCCGCATATGACCAGTCTTCACATGTAGCTCTGGTCTCACCATCCTATACGTTCATTTGCTCATACATCTCATCTTGCCAGGACAGAGAAGAGTTGATGCCTTATATTAAATGCCAAGAGACGTAGAGCTATACATAGCACGTGATGGACGTCGACCCTGCGCTAGCGTCCGTTATCCCGCATATTTCTCCACTGCCCGCAGCAAGCCGTCATCAGACGTTCGCCCTTTTGAGGTACAGATCTCGCCTGTCTCTCACGTGTAGTGGTGGCTGCAACGTCGGTCTCCTGGATAATTAAGCCATCTGCACACCGATCGTGTAGGTCGCGTAACCATGGATGGAGGGCCTTCAAATAAGCGCCGCTCAGTGCGACAGGCAGACACTCGCAAACGCTCCAAATATGTGGATCCGGATACTGATGATGATTTTGCGGTGTTCGAAGCGGGATCATCTGATGAAGCGCATACGGACGACTTTGATGTAGCACCGGAACCTGCAACCAAGAAAGTCAAGACTGCTAGAAAGAGGCCGGGGCGACCACCTCAACGTGAAACTCGATCGAAAGCTGCGAAAAAAGCAGCAGACCGACAGTCGCCACGCAAACAAAAGTCTGCAAAGCATAACAAGCTGAAGAAACGTTTGTCAAAGCCCACCAAAACTGCCGCCGTAGCGACCATTATACCCAGCGATGGCATAATGCCCAAGTGGCAAACTCTTCCCTATGAAATACTTGTTCAAATATTCTCTTATGCCTTTGCAGCCGAGCTAGAAACCGAGCAGGAAGCAGTCGCAAATCGAAGAGCGAATGGACCCAATACGTGGATCACGCGCATGTCTCGCAAGCTATGTCGTGCTTTTGCAGAGCCAGCATTGACTGCATACTATCAGTCACCCGTGCTGCCTGGCAATCGCTGGCTTGACGATTTCACTGCTTTGATGAAGCAACCAGATGGCAGTGTGGCTTTCAATTACAAGATGAAGGTCAAGTCCTTGGAAATATCCGCCGGTTCCCTCGAGCACTCTGTCAAAAGCGAGAAACATCTCTTAACTACGCTGGTCTCGCAATTACCGCAGCTGACTGAACTTGTCATTACTCATCCTCTGGACCCAGCACCGTTCGAATATGATGGTAGAGCTATGAAATGGAAATACTCGTCTGCGTTATTCGATGCACTGGATGCTGCCAATATTCATCTTGACAGATGGCGATGGAACTGGGCCCTAGTGTCGGAAGACATCAGCGGTCAACCCTGGCATGAGTCTTCCTTTGGAGAACTTCTCAGCCGCGTTCACGTCAGGCCCTCTTTCCAAAGCTTGAAACATCTCGAGATCAGTCATCTTCCCTCAGTACCACCCTTTCCTGAACTCATCGAGAGCGAAGAAGATCCCGCGGGAGAAGCCTTGGCCAAGGCGATTTGTACCCTTCCGAATCTCAAGTCCTTGTCCTTTGAGAGTTGTGATTGCCTGACGAATCGACTTTTGCAGAACCTGCCGGACAGTCTGGAGAGACTGAAGATTGTCAATTGTGCCACTTTGACATCCGATATGCTTCACGATTTTCTTTCGCGAAACGAGTTCGCGTAAGTAATTCACGAAAAAGCGCCGAATCCATGAACGTGGTACATCTGAGCGAAGCTAACTCATGCCTTCCAGAAATCTGAAGGAGCTGATCCTCAATCACAACCCCTTCCTTGATCTCGCATTCCTCACCAGCTTAAGGTCACTTTGCCCAAAGCTTGAAGTGTTGAAAATGGACCTGTACGACCATCGAGAGAACTACTATCGGCACTTTGGAGAACCGAAGTACGAGCAACTTCTACTGGAGGATGAGGTACCTACCTGGCCAACCACTCTGCGAGTAATAGAGCTTGTGCATTTGCAAAAGTGGGTCGGTGGTTCGGCGCAGAACCTATTTCGGTCACTCGTCGAGTCAGCAGAGACACTTCTTGATCTCAGAACCTTGATTCTGCAGGCACACATCAACATCTCATGGCGAGATCGAGCGGCTTTTAGAGATCAATGGATTGAACGGTTGCAAAGGGTCTATCTTCGTCGAGACGGTGACCCAGACCCTCGAATGGCGTCATTCAAGACCTGGCGGATGTGGAAGATATCTCAAGAACCGGCCGTCCCTCGACAGAATGGACAATTACTGAGTCATGTTGCGATAACCCCTCGCAAGCCTTCCGGCGAGGTTCTTCTCGAAGGCGGCCTACCCTCTGATAGTGAAGGAGGCAATGCCCGTCGCAGTAAGAGGATTTCGGATCAGATTCTGTTTCCCAAGGCAGCCACACCAGCGCAAGAGCCAGAGCCAGTACGACCCAAGGGCAAAGGGCGACGCAAACGCGGGCGAAGAGAATCGGACGCTGTATCTGTCACATCGAGGAATGAGGATGGCGATGCACAAGGCTGGAGGAATACACCAGAAAAATTCATCCAGGGGCTGTGCAGTATTGTCGATATAAGAATTGACAACCAAAGACCTCGTGAGGAGCAGTTTAACGAAAGGGATTTCCTAGACTCGGAAGCGAGTGGGGATGAGGATTGGACTGAAGGGGCCGAGGCTGCAGACGATGGATATGCTTGGTGAATGTGTACGTTATTGGCGAAGCACGTTGTTCGGATTAAAGGGGGCAAAGGTCAGACTGGCTGTTGGGTTTGGCAAATGTATAATGAGTGGATGCTCTACGAAGACAATGACGGGACAAAGGAACCATTCACGAATGTACAACATTGAAGGACCCAAGCCTGTGCTCAGATGAATATCCATCTTGTCACTACGATAGACTTGGATCTCCCACTCTAAAGCTACAATTACAAGTAGTTTTTATAATTCGTGCCCTACGTCATAAGCAACAGCTGTTGTTCGCATCCCCCTCTCAGCTGCCATCCTTCTCTATACCAGAGACACGGATCTTGCCGGCGCAAAGCAAGCCAACACACCATCTTCGCCCATCTCAAGGCAACACAATAAACCAGTGGCGACCGACACCAAGACTTTGTGGCATACGTACACCTTTTGCTACATAGCACCAAACTGCTCACATTGATGGCTTAGTCCATATCCACAACAAACCATGGCATCAAGGTATGCTATACACTCTTAGCACCAACCCTTGACCACTCATCTACTCTACACACCATGGCCTAGCGTTTTACTTTTAGCATTCTGGCTAATGAAGTGCTCAGATTCCACCAACAACGCGACACAGCGCGCTCCTCCCTCTTCAGCGGCTACGACCAACAAACCCGCTCGCGCCCGACCTCCGCCTCGCCCGCTCCTCCTCGATCCTACAACAACTCCCCCTCTCCCTACGGCATCAACAATAACAGTACTGCAAGCCCTTACAACACATACGGCAGCGAACCAGCCGGTGCCGCGTTCGGCGCATACCCTGGCTCCTCAAACTCAAATGGCTACGGCGGAGGATCAGGAGGAAGTGGGGGTATGGGTGGGAACAGCATGAGAAGCGCGACACCGAACGGCAAAGGCCAGTACTCGGATGCGGTCCTCAGCGGATTGGAATCGCAAAACGATGAGCAGGTCTCTGTGCTCAGTAGTAAGGTGTCTATGCTCAAGGATGTGAGTACTTCTCTTTGGTCTCTCCCTACCCCCTCTTCCCAGACATGAACTGATGAGGATGAAAACAGATCACGCTCAAAATCGGAGACGAAATCAGAGATTCCACTGCACTGGCGGAAAAAATGAACGATCAGTTTGGGAACACGAGCGCCAGGCTCAAGGGGACTATGAATCGCATGTTGCGCATGGCGCAGCGGACGGGCGTGGGCTGGAAGGTCTGGGTGGGCTTCTTCGCCGCGGTTTGTGTGCTTTTTTGGTATGTGTGGTTGTTCTAGGATCGGCGACCTTCGATCAGGGTCTCCCATTTTGGAAAAGCATGAATCAAGGAAAGGAAGAAGAAGAGGTCCGGGTAATGTTTGTCATGGCATAGCGATGGCGTTTGGTGCACTTTCGAGGGGGAACTATTGGAATTGTCGTGCTGTCGATTGTGGCGATTGTGCTGTGGTATACGTACTGTACAGAACGAAGAAGCAAGATAGGAGGTATCTATGTGCATACGGAAATCGGACCCAGAATAACCATAAAGTCTATAATACAGCAGCTTCAATTTTTTTCTTGTCGCAGTCTTCTGGTTGGTATGCTTTCAAAGGTGTCATAAAAGTCGTGATATCATCAACGTCGACTCAGCGATCCTATCACTTCATGACCGAGAACCTCCTTGTCCTCCACCATGACCTCTGAAGTTTCCTGAGCGCAGACGCCCCACGACGGGACTGCTATCCATAAAGGAGCTCTCAAGCAAAGAGCTGATATCCCTGCTCCTCAAACTCCTCTCACTGCCCGAGCTTCTGATCTGGCGTTCCCTCAAGCCACCTCCTGCGCCGCGTAAACTCCGTCTAGAACTGATCGACCATCTCCCGCCACTCGACCGCCCTCCTATGGATGCCCGCTCATTCGACCGCCTGCTCGGCCTGACCTCACTGATTCCCTCTGCGCTCTCCTCGCCCACCTCGGACACTTCCTCTTCCTCGCTCGTGCTCTCCTCAAGCTCAGTATCCGTATGCTGATACTCGCCCGCCTCAGGTACCGAATCGTCCAAATCCCGCTCAATGCCGAGATCCGCCTCGTCCCTTGCAACGCCGGTCAGCTCCGCCTCTTCAAGCCGCGCATACCTCTCTTGCATTACACGATCGCGCTCCGAGTCAGAAGGCAGGAACGAACCCTCGAGGAGGCTGTCGTCGTTGAATGTCATTTCGCCTGCTTCAGGCGGGGATAGTGGACCAGCCGGTACACCGTCATCTTCTTCCACAAGCAGTGAATGCTGAGGAAGCTGAAGATCATGAAGCCGTAAACCGCCCGGGCTGATTTGTCCTCTGTATGCTGGTGCCGGACTGCTATTGTCATCGTCGGCTAGGCTCTCGTCTGCGCTGTCCATTTCTTCCGATAACTCCTCAGACACCTCCTCTTCCTCGTCCTCGTCCTCGATCGCATCCGGGATTTCGTCATCGAGATCTCGCTCTCCTTCCTCTTCTTCTTCGTTCCCGCCTTCTTCGGCTCTGGCTCTGGCTTCTTCAAGTTCTTGCTGGGCTCGCATGTCCGCTAGCATTTGCTCCCGTCTCTCTACAGCGGCTTGTTCTTCGCGCTCAGCTCGCTCCTCCAGTTCGGCTTGTAGAGTGCGGCTCACACCTGGCGGCTTGATCCATCCAGCGCCAAAATGGCGGATGTTGTGTTTCCGCTGTGCAATGGCATTCTCGTCGCTCTGCAGTTGGGCCAGGGAGTGACGACTCTGAGCGCGGTGCGCATGTTGCTGACCCGATGAATTCGGCCGTCGATGTTGATTTTGTGGATTGGAAGGGTCGTGTTGGGTGTGTGAGTGGTTGTGTGAAGGCCGCAGGTGTGGGGTGAGGAAGAGGGTGTATTCCTGGATATCTGGTTAGGATACATTGACTTGCAATACTATAGGAAAGCTACAAGTACATTTTGAGGAGCTATCAGCGGTAACGATAGCATTGTAGCGGTGGGTTGTGGGATCGATAGCTGATTCAATGAGCGTAAATAAATCCATGCGGGTTGTTTTGTCGGCCGCTTTAGGATGACGGATTGCGAACGCGAGGCGACGTCACGGAATCACGTGAAAGCAATATATCTTCTAATGAAGTCGTTCTGGCGCTGTATCTCGACAAAAAGATCCTTGCGACCTTTCATCTCACGCCAATTGCTTGACTCCTTGCTTCGCATGCAGATGACTATCAGGACCTCGTCATGGTTGCGGAGAGCTGTCCAACATTCGCAATTAAGGTGTCAGGCAGTACAGGCAATTTCATGTATGGGGTCCCCAGTAAACTGATTTCAAGCATCATTCGTGACCTTATTCCTACACATGCCAATACTAGTGTAGAAGGAATAAATGGACATACGAAATTGAAGACCGAGCTGGTAGACAGGCATGATGTAGGCATCATTCGGCAATGTCGACAGATAGCCTTGCCTTTCCAGATTGGCTCAAGTCGAATATACATAAAGCTGTGCCGAATCAAGAGACCACTAGCATTCTTACAGAGATTATCGAAGTCTGCCACCAAACATCTCGGCAACAACCACAAACCATAATCGAAGAGAATGATTGGCCATCTTTGGGTGTGAAAAAGGATGATAGGCTATGGAAAAGAGTCCTAAAGGACTTTACGATCTATGTTCTAATAATGGCATTGAATGTCCGCAAGACAAGGACATTGTAAAATTTGGTGGTCAATTCAGGGCGCCAGGACTGATCTCTTTGCATTATGCTCCGACAAGTTCGCCGGAGGTTCGCGGGTCTGTGTTGAACCCAACGAATAGTTGTATCAGATTACTCGTGGATAAACTCGGACTCGACATCGCATCGCCGGAATCATCATTGTCGTGCTGGATGGACAGAGTGTTCATCAAAGTCCCAAACTCAGCTCGTTCACAGAACAGACTTCACCCGTACGAACTTTTCCTGAATTCATAGGTCTTTGAAAGGGCCGAAGTGACGCAGGTCTTGAGGAACGCAGACCATACGTGTAGTTTCTTTTGTTCTTTACTCTGGAATGATGCCATGAGAATATCGACGATACTCGGAGCAGCGTTATGACGAGCGAAGGTCCTCTCCTAGTGGCTTTGATAGGAGGCATGACACAAGTGCGGGTATATGTGGTTGATATATATCATGTTCTTCAATTTGCCTGCTTCTCAAGGACGTCATAAAGCGAAGGTAGCTATAATACAACAATAATGCAGCCGACCTCCAGACTCGCATGTTGAATGCGTTCGTCTATACTACTTTCCACCCGCGCAACAAACATTTTCTTAGTCTTCTCACTTATGATCACTTTACTGGAAAATAGCCTTATTCTTAGCCACAAACTCCTCCCAAGTGGTCGGCTTGTCACTGCCCAACAACTTCAGACTCTCGTCCAGACTAGCCCCAGCATAGTAGCCAGGTTCCTCGATCAACAAATGGTTTTCCAGAAACTCCTCGGCAACTGGGGGAGGCAAATTGGACTTGTACTGTTCTGGGGTGAGTTTCACAAAGGCAGTCTTGACGCCCGCGACTCGTTCGAGTTCGGAGAGGATGCGGGTGACGGGGTAGTAGTCTGCGGCCTCGAAGATCTGGTGGCCTGCTGAGAGGGTTGCCTCGTTTAGGATTGCTGCTTTGACGAATTTGCCTGGAGAAGGAAGTCTCAAATTAGTCCATTGTGACTGTCACCTCCCGATGTGGGATCAGAATGGATCGAAAACTCACCAGTATCCTCGGCTGCGTCAAAGAGCGGAAACTCGCTCGTTTCGCTCACGGGATAAGCAAGTCTGAAAACGCCATCTTCGCCCTTCCTGATCATCGACAACAAGTTGCTCATGAAGTAGCCGGGTAGAACAATCGTAGACTTGACCCCAATGGACTTAATATACTCCTCGATCAACGACTTGCCATCAAAGTGAGGCACGTGGCTGAGACGGCCATTGGTGGCCTTGGTGACATTGATCAGGGAGGAGAAGATTATGTGGGACACTCCGGCTTTTTTGGCTGCGTCGGCGACATTCTTGCCTTGCGCGATCTCCACTTCACCTTGGGCGGTCTCCCAGTAGTTTGTCACGAGGAAGACGGTGTGGGAGCCTTTGACTACTTCCTCGACTGAAGAGGCTGAATTCATGTCTGCCTGTTTGGTTGCTGTTAATTGCTTCTCGCCCTTTCATCGTGTCAAGTATTCTTATGAATAAGGACAAACTCACACTAGCCATTTCGACACCCTTGGCAGCGAGAGCTTGAGAGTTGGACTTGGAGGTGTCGCGAGTAATGCCTCTGATCTTGAACTCCTTGGACAACTTGGAGTCTGCAAGGAGATGCTTGATTACGGAACCACCTTGGTTACCAGTGGCACCGAAAACAGTGATGAGTTTCGACATGTTTGAGAGAAATGATATTGCGATTGAAAATGGAGATCCGAGGCTTGATATAGTAGAAAATGGATCTGGGTATCGTGCTTTACAATGGCTTGCTTGGATTGTGTAGATTGGAGGTGAAGAACATGGAGAACATACTTGACCGGCCTACTTATACTTGCGTTATGGTCTATGAGTCTAGCTGGACTGTGGTCCAATACATGTTTCGTGGCGTTGATCCTTCTTCCTCAAGGCTGACTGATGTCTGAGTGGGGTTCTAAGCGTTCGCGTTTCAAGAGGCCGAGGAGTCGTGGTTCGGATCATCAGGTACGGATGATTGAGCTTAGGTCTAAACCCGTCCGAAAGCATCATTAAGCTTGCAGGTATTTAGCCCCTTATTAGCTTTAGATTGTTGTAGGTAAGCAACGCAGGTCGGCTGTCGGAAGTATAACACCCGACCGAAAGCTGATAAAGCCGCCCTGAAGCTGTCGTGCCTGTGTGCTTGGCTGACAACATTGTTCGCAGAGCATGCACTGCATAGCCATACTCCACGTAACGGTCTTGGAGAAAGAGCAAAGAATGACGACGTCGAAGGCATGGGCCTAATTCGTAGATGCCTGCTGCGACGATGGTGACATAATCTCAATTTCTTTATATTCGTGCGGCTTTATAATCTACACTTTGCTCTGAACGTATACGTTCCCCGTATGACCGTGTGCATGCCAATTCACGCCAATGATCAAGCGTAGGTTCTCTTCTGGCGCGACAAGTATTACACTATTCTTTTACCATCCTGCTGGTCCAATCGCGCAAATGTCGCTGAAGCGCTGGAAATGCCTGTGCCAAAGTATCATCAAAGCATGGGACGTTGATCTTCGTCTCAGCTCTTTGACATCAAATAGACGGTGGGTGCCACTGCAATTGGGGCTGCTCTTTGTCCGTCTTGGAGACAACGGTGTGTCTTTTACACTGGCAAGTTGAATCTCTTGCCCTGCATAACTCTAAATATAGCTGTCAGTCATGGTCTCTTGATTCTGAGATTATCGATACGTACTTGGTGTAATAGATGTAGAAAAAGTCTGAATACAGCACGGTCTGGACCAATCCGGCGACCACAGGGATCGGGTCAAAGTATCCATCGGCAAAGTATCTGTACAGCCAGTTCGGGATGTATAGAGCCCTATATGCACCAAGCGCGAACAGGTAATGGGTAGTTATTGTTTCAGCCTCGCCAGTCCTCTGTAGCATGAACAGCTGGGGCAGGATAGCGACCGATTCTAGCCAGATGGAGTAGGCCCAAAGCATCTCAGATGGTGTGTATTTGTAAGGGAAGAGGATGGCGAGAACAGCGCTTCCAGCGATGAGGTAGCCGACCTTGAATGTGTCAAGGTTGGGATCGTGGGTCGGTTTGTAGTCATTTAGCATGAGGTAGATTGTGTATGCGCTGCTGCCAATAAAGACAATCTTGAAAAAGGTGTTCCAGAGCGAGCGAGTTGGGTCTGTCCAGAGCAGGTCGAGATATCTGGTCACATAGACCATGAGATAGAGAAATTGCGATTTGAATGATATGCCTGCCGCACTCTTGATTGGATAGTCAGCTGGGTGTTGTTTGGTGTTGTTTTTGGTATTGATAACATGGCGCGTACACTTGACGTCTTCATTTTATGCAGCAATATGAGGATGGAAAATAAATGCGACAAGTCGCCTATTCCACTCTGGTCAGTTTGAACTCTACTATTATTGACCAAGGCCAGCTGGAGCTTTATTGACCGACCTAGTATTCTGAAGATGTTCATCTTGGGCGATTGGTCCTCCGGACTGATCGTGTGAAAGACTTCGGTAAGCCGTATGCGTCGCCGTCCTGTACTGGTCTGGTCTTGGAAGAAGTGAACAACGAGCAGGACAGGAGGTTGAATACAGGAGCAACGCGCAGTGACAACTTTCATGTTCCGAAACAACGACACGACGCAGCAGCTGTAACGAGTGGCCTGTGCGCAGCACCTTTCCGTCGCATACGGCAAGGCGGGAGATCGTCAACCTCACTTTCTGTGATAGTGTCACACATCATCGTGTCTAATATGTCTGCATTGCGAATCGGATCCCTGCTGAACTATAGCCTGCCCGGATGAATAAGCTGGCTTCACTTTTATCTGAGATGAATCGCCGTCATGGTTGGCTGGAAGGACATATTACGCCCCATCCGCGATGGCTTTCGTGACCAGCTTCCATCAAGACCACCCAAGGAGGACGACGAAGAATCTCAGAAGCGACGGCGACAGCGTGGATTCGATAGCCTGAAAGGATTTGCTTACTTTGACACGTTTGAAGAGATCGAAAGGTGGTCTTCACGGTCGGTTGACCCGCTACAATGCTCAAATACGCCTCTACTCGTGAGACCTAGTGTAGAATTGGATGAACCGCTGCCCAAGGCGAATATAACGCTTATTCATGATTACTCCGGAAACTACCACGAATATGAAGCGTGCCAGGGCTCCCCAGTAGCAAGAGAGAAATACTCATGCAAGTACATGCAATATATTGATACTTTTGTTTACTTCTCGCACAAGGTTAGCCTTTACGCACCTCTATTGCCAATGTGCTAAGCTAAAGTTGTTTTGTTCAAGCTGGTATGTGTTCCACCTCCCACCTGGACGAACTCTTTACATCGTAATGGTGTGCGAGCCTTGGGAACCTTTCTTGTGGAGCCACAATCAATCGGCATCTCCAACATCCTTGAAAGAACCCCTTCCTCTCAATATCAGAGTGGCTGGGAGTATAAACTAGCGACCAAGCTCACACTCATGGCCAAGACGTATGGATTCGAAGGTTGGCTGTTGAACATCGAGAAAACATTTCCATACTCTGTATGGGACGTTGACATGATGGCTGGGTTCATCTCCCAATTGAGTTCGCATCTCGGACATGGAAATGTCATCTGGTATGATGCACTCACTACTAGCAACATACTTAAGTACCAAAATGGACTCACTCAAAAGAACCTGGTGTTTGCTAAAGCGGCGGGAACCATCTTGACAAACTACGACTGGACTTATGAAAAGCTCATTGAATCTAAGAAGCTTGCTTTGACAAGTGGCGTAAATCCTCAAGATGTTGCGTTCGGTATCGACGTGTGGGCTCAAAACACGCATCCCAAGCAGATTCCTCGTCACACCTATGGCGGCGGCGGTACGAATACAGGCGTAGCTGTGGCCGAGCTATCAAAAGCAGGTCTTTCCGCCGGCATCTTCGCTCCGGCCTGGCCATTCGAACATTTCCCAGACTGCTCCTTGGCAGTTCAGTGCGCCATGTGGGAAGGTGACAAACTGCCCGATGATCTGCGTTGTGATTGCGAGCCCAGGGAGCTTCACCATGATGGCAAATATAGGAACCATGCAATAACTCGATTCGCTCATGAGTCCCCAGCAGGCTCAGACTCGTTCTTTCACACGAATTTTGCAAGAGCTTTCGGAGAAGAGCCGGACTCAGGTCGTATCTTCGTGGACATGGGCGCAATGTCAATATTGCCGCGCCTATCGAATGCATCGCCACGGGATGATAATGGCGAAGAAGAACAAGTAGCTGAGACGTTGACAGGAATACTCCTCAGCAATCCTGCCCGTGTATCGCTCGCCCTACGTTCGAAAAGAGCCTCAGACATCAATGCTAAGGCTTACACCTCTTTGACTCTGTACAGGCTAAGCATGACTGGCTTTCTAGTTGCGAGCATCACCTACCGTAAACCACGAACTCCACCACAAATGCATATCTCTATCGACCTCGTAGGATCAGGCCACAGTATCCCTCTTCCCATCGAAGCCTGTTCCTCTAACACAGTCGAAGCACACATCAACTGTACCAAGGACTCCAAGACTGGCACCTGCGGCTCGTTGACAGCCATAGCTGTAGTCATCGATACCGAATTTTCCCCATTTCCCATATCGGAAACCGCCCCTGTCCTTGAGATCCTCGAAATCACCATCAAGCCACAAAACTCCAAGCCAAGAAATTGTAACATTGCATCACCGGTGTTAAGTTGTCATCACAACGACCTCGAACAAATCCGACTATCATGGACCTGCCAACACGACTTGAACGATGGTAGTGGCACAGATGACCGGTTACCATATAGCTCGGTGACTGGTCCAGTGTCTCAATTCATCATCTACGTTGATGAAAAAGCCGTGGGCCGAGCTTATGGCCTTTGTTTTCTCGTTGATGACGCCTTGGCTGAAAACTTAGGTTGGAAAGCGGCAGGGCCTGATCATAAGATTGCTGCCGATTCTGAGATCAAAATCGAAGGCGTGGGTTTCGATGGGACGGTTCTGGGTAGCTGCGTGTTTTCTGCTCGTGCTATACAACTAGAACCAAAGGGTCGAGAAATGGAGCAGCAGCCGATGGAAAGGGAAGAAAATGAATAGGGAAATGAGCGTGGGTCGTGGGATCTGGTGCAAAGGGATGAATGAGCACGTACAGTAGAAGTCAAATTGACACGCATGATCTGTCTCACTGTTTGGTTACTGTAGCGTTCACTTCTAACGTTGCAAACGACCACTCTCCACAGATCACGGCACCAATCTTGCTGAGAGCTCAACGCCTTGCAAGATTACCAACCGACGACCTTGTTGGATTTCCTAAATGTTCTCACTAGCAGCCAGCACACGCACGTCATTATCCACGAGATTGTCGCTCTGCTTAGTAGCTTACCTTGGACTGGTATCGTCTGTGAAACGGCTTGAAAATTAGATTCTCACCCCTCTCTAGTGTCTACAAAGTGAAAGTCTTGTTTGTCGTGGACAGCGACAATAGGAACTATATGTGCTCGGGTATACGCAACCACGGATGATCAAGCAAATCCTTTGCCGTCTTTCGTTCCTGGGGCATCCATTTCAATATCTCAAGCGCGAAGTCGACGAAATCGCCCTTTTCCTTTCCCTCGAGAGATAACACTGTATGATGAAGGGTTCCTTTTCCATGGACTAGCTCTGGATAGAGGAGCTCGCCCTGATCGTTGAAGAACGGGCCACCATAGAAATCCACAGCACTGTCGCAAAGCTCCCCTTGCGAGTTTTCCAATTTTGGTGCCCATCTCCAGCCGCTTGCCTTCTCGGCACTCTCCAATAGAGCTGCGGGTGGAGGTCCAAGTAGAGATATCATCTGCGCGAGATGCATTCGACCACTGTAACGGGATTCACCATCGCAGATCTGATCGAAGAGGTCTCTTTTCTCCAGCAGGTTCCACATCAAGACTCCCAGATTCCAAATATCTGCACTGTAGCTCCAGCCTGCACCGAGGAGGACCTCTGGTGCGCGGTAGGCGTTAGGTTGAATTGGGTGGACAAGAAGGCCATCCACATCACCGCTGAGAGCAAGGTCAAAGTCGGCTATTTTGGGCACCAGATATGACGACCTTATAGGTCCGAAGTTATTGTGTGATCGATAGACATAGCCAAATTCGCTATCTTTCCATTGCATGGGGTTTGTTTCCTGGGCTTTGATCATATCTGAAATGATTGCTGGATCCTCGATTGTGACTAATATGTTGTCTTCCTTGAGGTCTGTGAGGATGATCAACACAGGAACTCAAGGCAGAGTGCAAGCTGTTAACTCACCGGTGTGAATAATCTGACAGTCCGTATGCAGGTAGTCGAGTGCTTGCAGTATGATTCTCAGATAGGGCTTGAGAAGGTCTACCGGCAATCTGCCTCCCTTCAAACGTTGTCGAAACATACTGAGTGGTTCGCGTAATAGCTCATAGGCGAAGCAAGGGTGTTTGCCGTGTGCACTCTCCATGGTAAATGTCTCGAGCAATTTCCGGACGTGGTTGTAGCCGCTGTGGGTAGGGTTTGCTTCGCATATGTGACTGTAGAGAGATTCTTCATAGTCTGAGTCTTCTTCATCTTCGTCAATACCTTTGCGAGTAGCGATTTTGACAGCAACGTATCGTTCGCTTTGCCAGATGCGTCGCTTCAGATCTCGGGCCAACCAAACAGTAGACGTATGGCTCCATCCAAGTTTGCTAATTACCTGGTACTTGCCGATCAGATGCTCACCTGGATCCACAGGGTAGAAGTCTTTAGCTTCGTATCCCGGAGAGGTCTCCTCTTCGATTGGTGTATCTTGAGGAAGCTTTCTGTCAAGTTTTTGACACAGTGTGCGACGTGTAGTAGCGCTGATCAGATGCGACGATAGAAGAGTGCGTCTCCATGAGTCGAGGTTAGGGTTTCTAGATGATCTGATGGGCAGCATATTCGTGTCTTCAAGAGATCTTTGAATCATAACAGAAATTCATGAGCAATTGCATGTCCAGCGATGAGGTAGATCGCCCATGATCGAAGGTGGGGCCAGCTCAGTCGCGCCCTCAAACTGCTTCATATGTACTCGTATGTATTAGCAAGTACAAGCGATATAATTTACGCCTTATTATTGACCTGTATATCACAAATATAATCTAGAGATATCCTCGATTTCTAACACCAAATCGCAATAAAGCTTACACCTCTACATGCAGCCCCTCAGTCTCAACGTCCAAGGCACCTCTGGACTGCATACTGGCGGATCATGCCTCAAAGAGACGTAGTATCCTCTTACGCGTCCAGGAGATCCGTCCACCCAAAGTGAGTTGGTCCTGAATTATGCCATATAGATCCAAGTAGAATATGCAAACCCGCGAAGACTGAGTCTGGCAGGAGCTTGCATCCGATTCATGTAGCCAGGATAGAGGCTGAAGCCAATGATACCCATCAAAAGGCAATACTCTGCGAAAGTGAAAGGCGAAACGAGCCATTGTTAGGCTTACAACGTGAACAGCTTGGGGTGTACAGTCAGCGAAATTGTCGACGCTGAAAATAGCATATACAGAATGCTACATTTTATGTTGTGACTGAGTTCCAGTTTCAAGCCATGTATTTAGGTGCTATCTAGTCTCAAGCCATGAATCTCAACGCTACGTGCCTTGTTCTTGATACAAACTCGCAAGCAGGAGCTTCGAAGTAGAGATCCAATGTCAGAAAGTGCAGAGCATGGAATGTCATATGGCCATTGATTGTCCCTGGTCATGCATATTAAAGCTCTTGATAGACTGTCCGACGCGGATGTCATCATGCACACATGGAAATTGGGAGGGAGCATTAATATCTTTGAATATTGTTCATCATTCAGCTTGTCTAATTGACAGCTATTAAAATACAGAAACGAGACCGTTCCTCATGATATCTTGTAGTAAAGGAAAGAAGCAAATCCCAGGCAAACGTCTACCGTTGTACCAACGCCGGCTTATGCTAGAAGAGGCTTTTGAGAAGGAGAAAAGGCTGCTACAACTCGAGGCGAGTAGTTTAGTCAACCTCCTCGACGGTAGGGCCATCATCGCTGGCTCCAGGGGGCGCTCCAGTTGGCATTTGTCCTCCCATACCGGGATCCCCTCCTGCTCCATAGAATTTCATCATCACGGGGTTGGCAACACCCTCGAGCTCCTTCTGCTGGGACTCGTACTCGTCCTTGGTGGCGGTCTGGTTGTCGTCCAACCAGGCAACAGTCTTGTCGATCTCGGCCTGGAGCTTCTCCTTGTCACCAGCCTCAAGCTTCTCGTCAACCTTGGGGTCGGATAGAGTGTTCTTGAGGGAGTAGGCGTAGGACTCAAGGCCGTTCTTGGCCTGGATACGGGCAGACTCAGCCTCGTCCTCCTCCTTGTACTTCTCGGCCTCGGCAAGCATGCGCTCGATGTCCTCCTTGGAGAGACGGCCCTTGTCGTTGGTGATGACAATCTTGTTGGTCTTGCCGGTACCCTTCTCAAGGGCGGAGACGTTCATGATACCGTTGGCATCAACATCGAAGGTGACCTCAATCTGAGGCACACCACGAGGAGCAGGAGGAATACCAGTGAGCTCGAACTTTCCAAGAAGGTTGTTGTCCTTGGTGCGGGCACGCTCACCCTCGAAGACCTGGATGAGGACTCCGGGCTGGTTGTCGGAGAAGGTGGAGAAGGTCTCGGACTTCTTGGTGGGGATGGTGGTGTTGCGCTTGATGAGGGCAGTCATGACACCACCAGCGGTCTCGATACCGACGGAGAGAGGGGCGACATCGAGGAGAAGGATCTCGTTGGTGGACTTGGAGGAAGTGTCACCGGAGAGAATGGCAGCCTGAACGGCAGCACCGTAGGCGACAGCCTCATCGGGATTGATGGACTTGTTGGGCTCCTTGCCGTTGAAGAAGTCGGAGACCATCTTCTGGATCTTGGGGATACGGGTGGAACCACCAACGAGGACGATCTCGTGGACGGAGGACTTGTCGATCTTGGCGTCACGGAGAGTGCGCTCGACGGGCTCCATGGTGGAGCGGAAGAGGTCCTGGCAAAGCTCCTCGAAACGGGCACGAGTGATGGAGGTGTAGAAGTCAATACCCTCGTACAGCGAATCGATCTCGATGGAGGTCTGAGCAGAGGAAGAGAGAGTGCGCTTGGCACGCTCGCAAGCGGTTCTCAGACGACGAAGAGCACGTGCGTTAGTGGCAAGATCCTGAATGAAGAATTAGTACATGTTTCAAAGGTGCAGACCTACCTTTATGATAGGCCGAGGAGCGGATAGTGTACATACCTTCTTGTGCTTACGCTTGAATTCATTCACAAAGTGGTTGACCAGACGGTTGTCGAAGTCCTCACCACCCAAGTGAGTGTCACCGGCAGTGGACTTGACCTCGAAGATACCCTCCTCAATGGTGAGGAGAGAGACATCGAAGGTACCACCACCCAAATCGAAAATGAGGACGTTGCGCTCACCCTCCTGCTTTTTGTCAAGACCGTATGCAATGGCAGCGGCGGTAGGCTCGTTGATGATACGGAGGACGTTGAGGCCAGCGATGAGACCAGCATCCTTGGTAGCCTGGCGTTGAGAGTCGTTGAAGTATGCGGGAACAGTGACAACAGCGTTGTTGACGGTGCCACCGAGGTAAGACTCAGCGGTCTCTCTCATCTTGGTGAGGATCATGGAAGAAATCTCCTCGGGGGTGAAGTTCTTGGTTTCGCCCTTGAACTCGACTTCGACAACGGGCTTGCCACCCTTGTCGACAATCTTGAAGGGGAAGTGCTTCATGTCGGCTTGCACCTCAGCGTCGGCGAACTTGCGGCCAATAAGACGCTTGGCATCGAAGACAGTGTTGTGAGGGTTCATGGCGACTTGGTTCTTTGCGGCATCACCAATGAGACGCTCGGTGTCGGTGAAGGCAACAAACGAAGGGGTAGTGCGGTTACCCTGGTCGTTTGCGATGATCTCAATGCGGTCATCACGGTAGATACCTACACAAGAGTAGGTGGTACCCAAGTCGATACCGATAGCGGGAGCCATGATGTGCGATGTGTGTGTGAAGTGATGAAAGTGTAATGTGGGGTATCAAAAAGTGCTTGAGAACTCGGGATGTGTAGAGTCGTCAAGTCGTAAGGTTGAGTTTGATGTATGAAAAAAGTGATGTGAAAGAGAAGGTTAGTGACAAGTGCGAGAAAGAGTTTTATAGATGTGTGAGTGCGGATGGTTGCGTTGCTGGGTCGTCTTCCGCTAGAACGTGCCAGAAGAGGGTAGATGTTCTTGAGAGTTCTATTGGCTTCCAAGTTTGCCGATTGACCAAACAACCCCGTAAATGCGTCACAAAGGCCCGCAATGATCACTGACGATGCTACTCGAAGTTGCTTGGAACTTCTGGACCGTTCTTGTAGGAGCTTGCCCATTCGCAGTGATCTTGCCTCTTCTGGGACATTTTTTTCTGGCGCTTCCATCATTATTTTGTCGAAGAGCTTTGGCCTTGTTGGAGGGGTGCACTGCCAAGACCATGACGTTGTGTGGTATAATGCGGGGACAGCTCAACCTCAACCATGCCACACATGCTTCGTTCTGAGATGAGCTGTGGATGAGACGGAGGCTCTTTTTGCAGTGAACCAAGAATCATCGCATACGCCTCGAACCGCCTTGAAATCAGGAACAATGCAAGCATCTCGCTTGTAGACCTCAAATTACTGATTATGGTAGTACAGCAAGCACAACAAAAAGAAAGATGAACGCATCTGCATTGCAATACTTGAACTCACCTCAGAGTTACACGTCACAATTTGGTGCTTCTACGCCTATACACTATAAAGTTTGTGGGATGTGACGCAAAGGAAACACTCATCGATTTTGACACCCATGTGAATGGTACATAGAGGTTCTTCGATCACGAGATTGGTTATGGCCTCAATGATGGAAGGTGTCCTCGTGGTTTGTCTTCAGCTCCAAGGAAATGCACATGCAACGCCACACCACGAACGCCTTGCTACAGACTTGGATGCAGACACTGAACCACAATTGCGATCAACTTAGCCTGGTCACCAAAGGGAGAGCGAATCTGAGATGTTCGTCGTGAGGTCATCCTCTTCAGAATGACTTCAACGACCGAGGCGAGACTTGAGTTCATCGTATGAACATGTACGAGCTTCATCCTTTTGCATCCATCAACCGGCCGCGTGGCCCAATGGCAAGGCGCTTGACTACGATTCAAACAATGATAATTGTTCGAGCGGTATCAAGAGATTCCAGGTTCGACCCCTGGCGCGGTCACTTTTTGCTCGCCTCCTCTTCGTGTTACGCATCTCTTGATATCTCAGGATTTTGTCTCGGTGATACAACAGAAAGCTTTTTTGTATGATGTGAGGTGTCGCAGCGCTGTTGCAGACTGGTCCGCTGGGGTGCGTTGCGCAGTCCAGAAAAAGGGAGTGAAATTGGCAGAACTCATTCATGGGGCAACCCGGTCTTTTAGCAGTAAATACCCTTTCCATTCCTTATTGTCTTCCTTTGTCACTCCTGCGTTTATAGGTAGATGGGGTACATAGTCTTCGATCAAACAGTCTGTTCATGCGCAGATTGCATACTTTAGGCGTGTCTGGGTTGGTCGTCAATAATCTATCGTCCCTTTCCATTTCTACATGATGGCACAATAGCTGGACAACGATAACCATTAAATCTGTTGCGGCTGATAAAGTTATGTTATTGTTGATGTCAAGTGAGTGCATAGAGAGAAGACCTACATTAGGAGCACCTGGCTGTATGAGAATGGAGTGAGATGTAATGACTATCAACACAAGTAGCGTGGCTGTACATGTTCTAGTATTATTTACAACTAAAAAGGTAGTATCACGTGGAGAAGAGCTTGGTCGCGGATTTAGACTAGATGCATCCTGATGTACGCAAGAGATATGTTGGATACAGAGTAGAATTCATGCATGTCTTAGACATTTGTCACTGATACGTAGAGCGTGGATGGTACCGATGTCAGATAGATGGAGGTCAAGGTGCATGTATACCTTATGTGCGGCTTGAGGTGTGGCTGAGGTGGTGGCCAAGCCGGGGGGGGGGGCTCATAGGGCTCATGACGCTTTCCAACTCCAGTCCCACTCGACTTGACCTTTGCCCACTCGCGCCACGCACAACACCTTCACTGCTGTGCGAATCACTATTGTCTCGGACATTATTAGGGTCATTTCCACCATCAGAGCACAATCCTTCCGCAACAAATTCGTTGCCTGGATCGTCATTATACGAAGAATCCATCGACCAAACACTTCACTCGATAGCTAAGCGCCTGCTATCATCAAGGCACACTTCCGCCGCCATGAAGCTCACTTTCAAGGTGCGCTTCACACTCAACATGCCCTGCATGAGCCAGACTGACGAATCGCCCAGGATCTCAAGCAGCAAAAGTTCGTCATCGAGGCTGAGCCATCGGAGACGGTATGTTGCGCAGCCCCGCAGTCGAGGTTGTGAGGGGCATTTTTGCTGATTGAGTGGCACCAGATCGGCCAAGTCAAGGAGAAGATTGCATCAGAAAAGGGCTGGGAGTCGTCCACGCAAAAGCTCATCTACTCTGGTATGCGCTCGCAAGCCTGCAAAATGCCACTTGCCACCACACCCTGCTGACACACCGCTCCACAGGCAAGATCCTTCAAGATGACAACACCGTCGAGTCGTACAAAATCGAAGAGAAGGGCTTTATCGTGTGCATGACGCAGAAGGTTCGCATAGTCAGCCCAAGCTACACCCACCAGACCGTCAGTTTTCTCACATCTCATATAGCCAAAGGCCGCACCGAAAGCAGCTGCACCCCCTCCTCAAACTCCTGCTCCCGCAGCCGCCGCAACCCCCGCCGTCCCTGCTGCACCTCAGTCTTCCAACACAAGTGCCTCTGCTGCACCCGCAACCCCATCGCCAGCAGGCGCCGCACCCGCTCGCTTTGACGATCCATCTGCACTCGCTCTCGGCGAACAGCGCAATGCCGCCATATCTAACATGGAGGCCATGGGCTTCCCTCGCACCGATATCGATCGTGCTATGCGCGCCGCATTTTTCAACCCTGATCGCGCTGTCGAGTACCTGCTGAACGGCATCCCCGAGAACGCTATGCGCGAAGAGAGACCGGCCCAGGCTCAAACTCCTGCCTCTCCTACACCTGCAACTGCAACTGCAACCACTGGCGCTACCCCCGCTCCAGGAGAGGAGCCCGTCAACTTGTTCGAGGCTGCTGCCCAAGCTGGCCAAGGACGTGGCGGTGCCCGTGGTGCTGCCGCAGCCCCTGCTGGACTTGATGCTGGTGCAGGCGGTGATGCCCTGGAGTTCTTGAGAAACAACCCCCAATTCCAACAACTTCGTCAAATTGTCCAGGCACAGCCTCAGATGCTTGAGCCTATCCTCCAGCAAGTTGCAGCTGGAAATCCCCAGATTGCTCAGCTCATTGGCCAAAATCCAGAGCAATTCATGCAGCTGCTTGCAGAGGATGTGGACGATGATGCTGCTCTTCCTCCCGGCGTGCAGCAAGTCAGTGTGACCGAGGAGGAGAGAGAGGCCATTGAGAGAGTGAGTAACAATAGTTTATCCTTCCATTTGACTCGAATCTAACGGATCATCAGTTGTGCCGCCTCGGATTCGAGCGTGACATGGTCATCCAAGCTTACTTTGCCTGCGACAAGAACGAGGAGCTAGCAGCGAACTTCTTGTTCGACCAGCCCGATGAGGGTGACGACTAGATGCAACGCTCGCCTTGTTTTGCCAAACAGGTGCCGTCTCCACATAATCCACACTGTTAGGACGACATGCTGGATTCAAACCTCTATCTGCGGGTTGAGTTTGGGGGGGGATTAGAACAAAGGTTTTACAAGAACCTGACCTTTGGCCCTTCCCGAGATGATGGAGAAAGTCGTTACCTGAGGCAGAGATACCCAAACTTTGTCCTCTTATGATCATCTGATGATATGCTTAGCGTGCTTTCTCGTAACTCCATCAAGTACATTTATCTCTGCGACACAATTTAAAACATGCGTCGTCAGAGGTCTTGAGTTTTTTGATGCAATCCTCCACGAGGTTAAGGAGAACCAGTAATGAGATAGCAGGGGCTGTAGTGTAGCTCGACTAACGGAGATGAAATCATCTATCACTAATTTTATATTACCACGTAAAATGTTCGTGCTTAGAGCCATGTAGGCGAATTCAGAACACCGATGACAATGCGCGCGCTTGCTCTCGAGCGGTACATACTCGAGCTATAAGCCCATTGTTAGATTCTACTCCTCTCAACAGATGACCCGTCAAGTCAAACAACTCGAATTATGAGACGAGGCGGGCGGAACAGGCTGATGACCTTGCCACCGGGACCTTCGGGGTGTGAAATAATGTACGTCTTCGGCTGCTAGCGTTAGCGGCCGTCGCTTCGATATGATTGGCTTAACCCTACCAGCCGGACAGGGCATGCGTGTGATGCTCACACGGCCTCTATTGAAAGAACCTGTCCTTGTTGTTCAATAGCACTGGCAGAGGTGCCGTCGCCTCGACACCTTGTCAAATTTCTTCACGTCTCTTCTGTTTCCACATTTTCTCAGTACAGCGACGTTAATTTGATCCGGCGGTTATACCATCGTGACGACGGAATCAGGATTTGCAAAGGATATTGGAGAGAACACCTCCTGCTTTGCATACACCTCTTACAGTGAGTCTGAAATTACAGAAACCCTTTTCTCGTGTTTATTACAAGTCTTTCCGCTTGATGCTGTCTTTTTTCTTTCATCGCTCGAGGTTTTTCACTGTACTGCTGTTGAAGCGCGACGAAAAGCCTCCAGCGATACATATGCACACGTAAATGGTCCCTATGTGCCATTTGAGCATATCTCAACTCTTGACTCATCTTCAGGAGTATTCAAATCCAAACCTTATCCGTGTACCCTTGACCCAGTCAATCTGACAACTGCTTTACTACCTGCACATAGCGTGGCACACACACTGACGATAAAATCACTAGTTTGTTTTCTCATTCAATTGCTTCATTGGAGCTTGGAAGTGTATCAATCTATAGCTTAGTCGTAAGCTGGCACTACACACTTCTTGTGAAACGCAATGCTGACATTACGAGTAGTTCGCTTGACATGGAGCTGAGGCGGAAACGAGCACCTTCACCACAGAAATCCATATCTCGTCTTCAGCCTTCCGAGCCATTGCATATGACTACCAGAGCTGCCTCAAAGGCGGGCTCTGCCACTTCTGGTAGTCGTAGAGGCTCGCTCGTGTCGAATGGACATACAAGCCCTTCAGGTAGCCACGAGGACGACAACCAACGTCAGTCTAAACGCAGGAAGATGTCTACTGGCTCGAAGACTACGCCGACTAGAGCCAGTCAATCTTCGCACTCTTTGTCAACTGCTTCCAGGCCATCCACACGGAGCATGTCCGGTGGCAATTTGCCCCCGATCGCAGAGACCCCTACTATGACCAGGAAAAGAAAGCGATCATCCGGCTCCACGGCAGACAACATCGTAGTGGCATCAAGTTATTCAGTTCTGAGAGCAGAACAAGATCGTGGTTCCAATCATCTACCTGAGGCGAAGAAGCAGTCAGGTAGGGGTGCCAAGCGATCATCAACATCCTCTGACGAAGGGCGCACATTGAGGAGCAATGATCCAGTTGCAGACAAGGCTCAGATGGATTTGAATACAGCTAATGAGACCTACGATCATGAACACGAGAATGGTGAGCAAGAAGACCGTCATGACGAAATGGACGAGTCAATGGAAGATACCGCAATTGGATCATCCACGCAATCTGAGCGTGCAATAGATGACGATCTTGATGTGGCTTCCGCTGGTTTGGTTGCTGCTGTCCAGACGGATAAAGATCGAAAGAGGCAGAACAGAGACCGTCTTTCCAATGCCTCCGAGATGGCATCGGACGATAACCGAGAGTCAATTGATGGTGCCAACAAATCGGGCAACGATGAGAGTATTGAACAAGGCGAAGATGCCGAAGATGATGTAGAGGAAGAAAATGAGGACGATGGTACCATCGAAGACGACGCCGACGACGACCAGCAACTCACTGCATCTCTTGAGACTGTTCCGCCAACAATGGATCCCACTCCTATTGGATCTGCTCAACCATCACCAGCAGGATCGCCACCGGACTCAAGCTTTGAACAGGACTCCCCTGTTAAGCGTGCCGTAACATCTGTGCCTGGCGAGGTGGGAACGGACAGTGTCAAGGGCAAGAAGAAGTTGCCCGGCAGAAGGAGAGCGCCTCATTCAAACCCGAAGGTCGAGGCAGCTCTGCGGAGACAGTTGCATCTGCGAATGAATTATCGTGCTGTAGCCAAAGCACTAAAGCCCATCCTTGCCGAGCTTGGTCATCGTAGCTTGAGGACGATTGAGAGTACGCCAACCGCTTACGAAGGAATCAGTGAATATACCACAGTAAAGGAAGGCCTTCATCATCATTTCGAGAATCGTCTAGCCTGGCTACAGAAGCAAAAGGAGCTGAACAAACAAAGACTTGAAGACATGTTTGAAGCGGAGATGGAGATGAGACGAACGCAATACGAGGTAAGAGCTTATGATCAAAAAAAACTGAACATGGTGTTGAAGTGGTGCAGAATGTAAGCAGGAATATCCGCGAGCAACATATCATTCGACTTCAGCATGACTTCCTCAATGCTATCCGGCGACAAGAGCAAGATGAGGATGGTAATGCGAGTGACGAAGAGGTACATTATCTCTCAGCCTTCATGAGAATGATCGTTAACAAAAAACCAGAATGGAGATGTCATTCCCCCTTTGCGCCATGTCACTGCCAAGGGTACTCTATCACAAATACTGGGACCTGAGTATCATTGGCGAAGTAGACCTGCAGTGGAGATCGAGCGTCTCTTCAACGAGATGTATCAGCGTCATGAAGTCGTCCGCAAGCGAAGAGACCACGATGAGGTTCCAGACTTTGAGGACAGCCAACCTTTCACAACATTCGACTCTTCCGTCAGAGAACGAATCTCGTCGGCGAAGAAGCTCGAACTGCTCATGCGTGCACTTGAAGAAGGCCAGCATGTGCCTGCGATCCCAATTCCATCTCCAATACCGAACAGCGAAGCTGTTGGGCTACAGGCTCTAGCCAATGCGTCCGCTGCCAGTGCAGCCACAGAAGCAGCCATGAGGGAAGCCGAAGAGAGAGCCAAAGCGCAGGAAGAAGCTGCTGCAAAGATGAAAAAAGATCAAAAAGAGCGGGAACAAGCTCGACCTACAGCGCTCGTGGTACCAAAACCATCGCTGTCTCAGACTCCGGAAGCCCCCCCTTCCACCGCTTCAACAAGCGCTCCCAACGCGCCTACAAGCGTTCCTACGCCGGCTCAAACGCCTCGGAACGATGGTATGTGGGAGCCACCTAAGGCCGATCAGCCAGAGGTTCAAGAACAGCCATCCCATCCTCCGTCACGATCAATCACTAGCTTCAGTCAAGTCACTATGGGACCATCGCTCACAGAGACGGCACCCTTGCCGCGTATTCCCGGACTCGGGAACCATACTGCTCCGCCGCCTCAACCAATCATTCCAGGATTGAGCCTTATACCACAGCCCCAACAAATCCAGATTCCAGGGTTGAGCATGCTGACGGGCATTACCAGTCAGAGAACCCCCGCACAAAGTCCTCCTATTCGGGAACCATCTGTGCCTCGCTCTATGCCAGCGAGCACTCCGCTAGTCAATCATGCTACTCCAGCGTCGATTGCCAGCACTCCTGCTCGATCAGAAGAGCAACGCCAATATGAGCAACAACAGTATGAGGAACAACAAGCGGAACGGCGATTAGCGGAGCAACGCCAATATGAGCAACAACAGTATGAGCAACAACAAGCGGAACAGCGACAAGCGGAGCAATTGCAATATGAGCGACAACAAGCCGAATATAGACAAGCAGAGCAACGCCGCTATGAGCAACAACAAGCGGAATATCGACAAGCGGAGCAACGGCAATATGAGCAACAGCAATTGGAGCGTAGACAGGCGGAGCAGCGCCAGTCTGAACAGCGACAAGCCGAGCAACGACAGGCAGAGCAACGGCAAGCTGAGAGAGAGTTGATTTCTCCAGCTCCGTTCGTCCACCCATCAACCGAAACACCCTCACATTCGAGACCCAAGGACTTTTGGTCAAGTCTGGCTAGGGGTGCTCAGGACAATGGGACGAGCAAGGCCAGCTCGCCACCACAAGATGTATCAGAGGCTCATTCACGTGAGACCACAACAAATCAAGGATCTGGCCAGGAGTCAAAAGGTGGTGAAACTTACCCTTTAGACCAGCGGCCATCGGAGGAAACGCACACAGGGCGCCCTTTAGATGGCCGAGTGGAGACGGACCCTTTAGGGGCACGATTGGGGGACCAGGGACAACGACGACCGTCGGAGATTCCTATAGACCCCCTGTTAGTGGGCAGCCAAGACAGAGCTTCCTCCAGAGCGCCGTCGATAGCGTCTGCGACCGTCTTAGAACCGCTTTCTCAAAGACTCCGGAGCACATCTGATTCACTCGGACGAGTCGAGGAGAGAGATGATGCAAGTAAGGCAGGAAAAGGGCGAGCGCCAAAGACATCGTTATATGGACCATGGCCCAGAGGTCGCAACTATGACCCATACAAACATGATCGGAGAGCCAGCACTACGGCGGTGGTCTCTCAAGAAGACGCGGCAGGCCCATACTCCCGAAGCTCAGGAGGTTATGGCACCCCAGACGGACGTCACGCGTCTTATACTCCGGCGCCACACTATGCCTCGCCTTTCCCAACATCAGCACCACCGGGAGGATATCACCCCCTACCACCATATTATGCTCCGCCACACCCGCCCCCGTACAGCTATGATCAGCGTCCTTTGACTTACCAACAGTCCCCATATGGTCCACCCCCAGCAGGGTACTCTGGGATGGCCGGGCCGGGGCTGCCTCAGGGGCCGCCTCCGAGCCCTTATTATGGGGTGCCGCCGCCGCCGCCACCATCTTTCCAAGGACCAGCGACAGCATATGCACCTCCGCTTCCGCTTCCTCTTCCGCCACCGCCAGCTCAGGCCCCAGGACTTGCATCGCGGCCACCTAGCAGCCAGCCAGCATATGGACCGCAGTATGGCGGACAACCAATCTTGCCCGCAGGCGGGCATAAAGGCAGTGGATCAACCAATGGATCGCCTGCCTCTACTACAGTCGCGCCAGTATTTGCGCAGTACACGGAGCGACATGGTGAGTTCCGAGAAACCCATGGCAGAGGACGAGGTCGAGGACCGCACTCGGAATGGAAGCATTACCAACCTCGTTAGAAGCGAGATATGGGGTCAATGGCCAGGAAGATGTTTGCATCACATATGGCACGGTAGGGAGCGAGTCAGGTGGTAGTAGGCAGTGCGAGTAGCGGATTGGACGAAGTCACAGCAGGCCTGGTGAGCCAGATCAGCATCAACCATACATTATACATAACTTTGAATGACTGAATTATCACACAAGTCTTGATGGCTAGGCCATTGCACGAAATCGATGTCAACACAAGATGCGATGAGTCACTTGAGTGGATATTTCTAATCTTACCGTGGTAATAGTGTATATCATGTCGGTGGGGAGTCATTGTGAGTCAGAGGAGCTGCTGCCAAAAGCGGTTAGCGTGCCCCTCGTGCTTTCGGCAGAGCTTTGTGACGTCTTTACAAAATGGGACTGATGGAAGACATGAATGCGCAGCTGAAGACACTTTTGATTGAACACTTGCGACTGCCTGAATTAATCCGTCAACCTCTATATCGCAAACTCAAAAACCCTTTCTAAGCACATCACCGAGCAGACAACCACCATCATGGCCGTCCGTGCAGCATTCGAAAACTCCAACGAGTAAGAAAAACCCCACGCCAGTCTCTGCTAGATTCATTTCAAATCATAAGAAGAGAACGAAGAGAACGAAGCAATCAAAGAGGACCTTCTAACCAGCCTTGTGCAACTATAGAGTCGGTGTCTTCGCAACCCTCACCAACAGTTACGCTCTCGTGGCCGTCGGCGCCTCCGAGAACTTCTACTCCGTCTTCGAAGCCGAATTGCAAGACGTGATACCCATCTGCCACACCACCATCGCCGGCACCCGCATCATTGGTCGTTTGACCGCCGGCAACCGCAAGGGCCTGCTCGTCCCAACTAGCACTTCCGACCAAGAGCTGCAACATCTGCGCAACAGCATTCCCGATGATGTGAAGATTCAGCGCATCGAGGAACGTCTTTCTGCACTTGGAAACGTCATCTGCTGCAATGACCACGTCGCACTTGTCCACCCTGACTTGGAGCGCGAGACTGAGGAGATTATCGCTGATGTGTTGGGTGTTGAGGTCTTCAGACAGACTATTGCTGATAACGTGCTGACTGGCTCTTACATGAGCTTGAGCAACCAGGGTGGTATCGTCCACCCTAAGACCAGCATTCAGGACCAGGACGAGCTCTCAAGTCTGCTTCAGGTGCCGCTTGTTGCCGGTTCCGTGAACAGAGGTTCGCCTGTCGTCGGTGCTGGTATGGTTGTGAATGACTGGATGGCCGTTACTGGTGAGTTTCATCTTCATCTTGCTGCATCTCTTATCGCCACGTACTGACTTTGTAACCTACTCAGGCCTTGATACCACTGCCACCGAGCTCTCCGTCATCGAGTCCGTCTTCAAGCTCGGCGAGGGCATGGGCCCCAGCGCCATCAACACCATCAACAAGGACACCATGGTCGAGTCTTTCTACTGAGCAACTCCCATCCTGTCCTTTTTATTTCTCAATAGCATCATCACTCAAACTCATCTGGCAGCATGGAGTGCGGCGTTTCATATTATCTCATATTCACAGGGAATTGGATCACGAAGGGTTCTCCCGGGGAAATAGAGAGCTCCCTCCTCTTTCGTAGTGTTTGAAGGGCAAGCCGAATACCCAGATCCCAACCCGGTGCGCAATTCGAGTCGTTTGATGGGAGGCTGAGGGTCTCTTACTTCACGATTATGACGATCATGTGCGCGAGAGGAAGTCCCGGGCGGCGGCATATCGCTGCTTGCGATGTTCATCTCTGTGCCAATCCCACCTGCGTCGAGACGCGGTGGCAGCAGTATAGAAAACGCAATATGAAGCACATACAGCCGCACAATTTGTTTCTCAATTTTTTAAAGTGTTCCAAGTTGAAACAATTCACCCCATTTCTGAGTATGTTCTCTCATACTTTTTAGTGGTAACGAATATCAGTTGCACGCCAAGACTTTGGTCAACTCCGACTTCCTCTCTTTTGCTTCATTTGCGACATCACTGCAACACCTTCGTTGTGCATCGCACATGATTTTTCCGTCATTGCTACGATTTATCTCGGAAGTAGTGAAACTGACCATGTCAATCTGATTCTACGATAGCGCTAAGAGGAGGGAGGAAACATGCCTGAGCAAACGATGGAATTGACTTGGGCAATACAACTCCTTCTTTGCCTCATTTTCCACAAGAACGTGGTTGAGATGTATACTGAGGGCGCCTGGATCTACCTCATTAGTACTGATGTCTCTCAGATGATGGAACGATCTCTAACGATGAGAGAATGCCTGGACCAGGATGACTTGGACAAGACAACTCATTATGTGCCGCATCCTCCATCAAGACGTAGTCGAGCTGTATACCGAGGCGCCTGATTCTACCTGTTCAGGACTGGTGTCTCTTAGACAAGGGAGACCTCATTATTGACGAAGGAACGCCTGGACCAACTCGATGGCAAGGAGATGATGTGAATGATTGACACTGTTTCTTTCAGGTTGTGCTGGATTTTCCAACGAGTTGCGGTAAGACTTGATCTGCAGCGCCTGGTCATACTCGAAGCTTGTGTCTCATAGGCATGAATGGCTTTTCCGATTTCACCTCTCCTGGCTAAGATCATTTAAGCCGGCACCTTGTTCCATTCCGTGCATATGTCTTGTAGACAGTGGGAAACTCTCAAATTTTCATCTTGCAATATCAGCCACGAGCACGTAACGCATCACATTCACTCTATGTCGCTAAGTCCTAGAGAATGGCTCGGGTACCGTGCTGGTCCATATGTTTTGTTCTCTCAATCTTATTCACTTCCCGACTCAATGTTACGACTTTTTATGCCACTCGCCTCTCCACATCACGCCTACCTTATACCATCGCACTGCAATTAGCACTGCATCCTATCAAGAAATGGTCTCTAGTCAGGAAGATGTCCCTACCGACAACGTCTGCCTTCCTTATCCTCTTATCAAGCTCCCACTGACCAATGTCAAAACCCAAGCGCACCTCACACCTTTTAGGTCGGTCGCGAAAGTGCTCAAGCGTGCGAAACGTACTGCCAATGATACCCTGTACTCTGAGGAGGTCATTGTTGGCGGCCTGCCCCCAAAACTGGAAGAATCGATCCCCGCGCAATATCTTCCCGAATTTCTCCTCGTGGTCGCAAACGAGCGCTGTATCGAGGGCAATTGCGGTCGCCTTCTCCCGACCACCGCATCGTATAAGCCTGTCATTGGAGTCGCGTCATCCAACGCGGTCACTCATCATTACAAACGCCTACTACCAGAAACACACCAGTCTCTCAAATGCGCACCCACTGACATCCTGCCTACAACAGCCACAATTTGGCTGTCTCCAGACAACCTCTGCGGCGTAGGCCACCACTCTTCTGTCCACAAAGCCCCCTTTCAGCTTCCTGAGCCTTTAATCACCAATTCTCGCTCACCGAATGATCAGGTCACACTTGTCGCCAAGCTCGCCTTTAACGATACTGGCGGCCACAAGCCTGGCTCAGAAGAAGACTCAGACCGCGAACATCTCGCCAACGAAGCCATGATACTCGACTGCTTGACACGAACTTATCCAAGTCTTCAACATGATGGGATGCCGAACCACCACAAAGGTTGCCCCGCCTGCTGCAATGATCGTACCGCTCACACATCTCACCCCGCTCATACCACTGTGGCCGTTGTCCCAAAGTTCTACGGCTACTACGTCCCGGAGGACGAAACAGACAAGAACGCGAGTCCGATCTTGCTACTCGAGGACTGCGGACAACAGATTGTGTACGAGAATATGACCGACCCAGAGAAGTAAGTATCCGCTTTGCTATCGCACATCACAACACCACTTGCCTGTTCCTCTAAACTCATTATGAAACGCACACAAACCGGAGACACACCATTCATTTAACAAGCTAACGCGTGGTTCCTGCGAAATATAGACGTGAAATAATCGATCTGTTCGCCCGTCTACATGGTGAAGCTCACCTCTACCACAATTCCGCTGCCGCGCGCAATATTCTCGTTCAACCTGGCCCGCTGTGTCGACCCCCAAAGCAGCGCTCACTGGCTTATCCTAGCTACCGCATCATTGATTTCGGACGTTCCGATATGGTAGCTCCACTGGCGCAGTATATTGAGGAAGACATGGAGGGCGGTGGTTGTTCCGGTAAGCAGAGTGAGGACGGTCCCATTGAACAGAGCAAAGCGGGACCAGTAATGACTAGGGAAAGTGACGCGGTTATGGGATACAAATTGCGAAAAGAGGAGGATTGGTACAGTCTGGTCAAGCAGATGAGACGGGCGTGTCGGCAGGAGCGTAGGGAACTGGCTCTAAGAATGGGTATTGAGTTGTAGAATGCGGTTAGGTCAAGATCTGGACTAGGGAAAGGAAGATTAGGGTGTTGGTTGTGCTTGTGATTACTCGATTATGGTACGCACAATTGCGTGGGTTTGAGACTTCGGACGATTGACGATTGATGATTGAAATAGCGTTGAATAGGCAGTCAAGATCGTTTGCGACACCGCCCGTTCCCATTCCTATCCGGTTCACATGCCTTTCTCCTGCTTGTCTCGTGTTAGCGAGTGACTGGTTCTCGCGAGCATGAGTGTTTGAAAACATTCGTGTATACCATGTCTACCGTACCAGCGTTCAGGTTTGCCCGAGGATCTGTTAGGTACTGGATCTTGGGATTTGGACATAGTTCACACAATATCAATCAGTTGTCGAGGAACCCACCCTTGCTTAGATGGCGAGTGTGGTAGGGCTGTGAAACTATGGGCCATCCTCACTCCCATGCGTATATCCGACATATGGTGGACACGGTATTCTCATATCTGATATGATATCAATAGAGCCGGTAATAAGCAAGATGTAGTACAAACCAACCTGCGAGGCTTGGTCAAGTCCGTGTATGGAGTAATAGGGCTCGATGTATGCTATTCGTTGTAGCGACCAGACATTGTATCACATGATCAGATGGATGGTGATATGGTTGTCTATTGGCCTGGTCTCTTTTGTGATGTACTACGCATATTAGGCCTCTGACATCGGAGGATATGTGAGTTTGTTCATTTGGCCACGGACATGACGTGTGAACGAGACTGGTAAATATTGGAAGTGTTTTGATCGTGTGGTAAATTTGAGATGGAATAGTATGAGCTTGGATGAGGAAGAGGGGTTCGGACTATGCTATGCTGAAACAGATCGAGTCGTATCGTGTTGAGCTAAATCGTTCTGGTTGAAGTGGAATGATTGAATCAAATTGATTGACTTGTAATAATGGGTCCTGAGCCCTCATGCTGCAGAAGTTCAAATGAATTATGTAGGATGTAGAAGAAAAGTATAGGCATGTATGTGGTGGGATAGGTGATGGTTGATAAGCAATGTAAGAAGAAGTAGGGACAGATGTATAGAGGGTAATGATATGAAGTTGGAAACAAGGGATACTGAATGGTGAATTGTGGGATTGGGATAGCTCTGGGGAGTATTAACCTAGGCAGTGGGCATAGTGGGTAGGGGGGTGTACGAGGTGCAGGGAGCAAAGACTTGCTCGCTATTAGTCCACGAGGTGTGAATCGTTAGCTAGTGCTAGATGGAGTTTACGTGCTGCAGCGGCAAAGGTCTTCATAGCCTCAAGCAGTCAGGAGCCTCATCAGACTCGTCCGTAGCACTCATCAATGCAACGAGGAATCTGCACGTTCATGATCTCCTCGAAGCGAGGCATAACCTCCATCAGCTGTTCGCGCAGCAGACTGCGCTTGTCTGCGTCCATCTCCTTGCCGCCGAAGCGTATATCGATGTCGTTTAGAACCTGTTTGAGACCGTTGGTGATGTGTAGAGTCAGGCGTTCCTTCCAAGCTGCCATAATCTGCAGGACTCGTGCGCGTGCATCGGTAGCCATGAGCGGAAATGGACCCGTGGCCTTCGAGTCGGCCATGAGTTTAGAGAGTAGGTTAACTCTGTTCGCGTGAACTCCCTTGCCTATTCAATGTCAATTGATGAAGTGACGTATGCAACTGGAAACCGTTTCCATACCTCTAGGAAGTCCATTGCATTCAGCGAAGATCGCATGCATGCGTTTGATACAGGGTGTTTTATCCCCTGTGGTTGAGGTTAATGCATCGAGAACAACATTGCTAGGACTGTTAGTATAAGCACTCGCGTTGCTGTAAGCTTGACCACGTACCTCAGGTCAGTCGTCAGCTGGACTGTCTCCGTCTCGATTTGATCTGCGACTCGCGCCTTCTGTTGACCAAAAACACGCATGAAGATCTTCATATCAACTCCAGCTAGATGCTCGCTCTTGTCCAAGCCATCTCGAACCAACGAGAAGATGCCATCGGATTTGCTCTTCACCCAAGCTGACTTCTGCTTCATTTCTTTCAGGAAAGCGTGGTGCAGCGCCCACACGTCTTCATCCATGAGTTTAATTATCTCTGCCGTCATGGATAAAAGATCTCCGTTTCGAGGCTGATGAGTGCCACCTCGTGCCAGGAATGCTTTGAAGGACGTGGGGTGGAATAAAGAACCCCAGACGGCTATCTGTCCTATAATCCTAGCACCCCAAAGTCGCTTGAGATTGCTCATGAAACCTTCCACGAATATGTCCTGATAGAGTGGCAGGATCTCATCCTCAAGATCATCCAGAAGGGTCTCGCAGGTCTCAAGCTGCCACCTCACAATTTGCTGAACGTCTGATTTACGATCCAGTCGAGATCTAGTGGTCCAGAGCATAAGTCGATTACTCACTAGTTTCACACGCTCTTGGTGTGATATGACGCAGGCCATCTTCCTCTCGCTCACAAGCTTGTAAATAGCTTGTCTTAGTTCTGGAATGCCCGTCTCTCTCGGATCCAAGACGGGCTTTTTCAGCTGATTGTGCACTGACATGTGGTTTTCGTAATCTTGATTAGCCACGGGGACCACCTGCAATGTAGAAGGGTCCGTCAACGATTTGTACTTTGCCTGCACTTCGGGAACCAGTTTATCATTGCGAAAAAGGGCTCTGTGGCGTGTTTGCGTGCTTTCCAAGTGTGCCAATTTGACATGGGCTTCTTGCTCTGCTGCTGGGTCGTCTAGATCCTGGGCTTCCGAGATGGCATCCCTTGCCTTCTCAACATCATCGTTGAGTGATGCGAAATATTTCTGCTCGAGCTCGTCGAGGTCATTCAGATCCGACTTGCAGATGTCGGCATGTGTGAGAGCAAGGATGATATTTTCAGCTCCTTTGCTGGCAATAGCACGAGTCAAACTTTTAAGAATACTTGAAGATGAGCTTGCGCGATCGATTCGAGATGTGATGAGTACTGCAGAACACTCTTGCGTGAGGTAGAGTAAGCTTGTGTCCTTTCGCATAGTGTTGGTGTCAGTGCCGCCAGGATAGTCAGCAATTTCGATCTCTTGTCCTAGAAAGGGAGATTCCAGATAGATACGAATTTTCTGCACTAATGGCCAATATCTTGGTTCTTGGACCGAGTTATTTTTCCTCTCGGAAAAGAGCTTCGTAGCATGGTGAAGCTCTCGCAGGTTCTTTGCCTTTAGAATGGTCACACCTTTGCCGACTGCTTTGTGAGTCCTCCTTACGTCCTCCACGTTTTTAAGCAGCATCTGGATCGTGTGCTCTATGTCACCTTCTGCCGCAACGAGTAATTCTGAGTCCAGGGCTTCCTCAGTAGCGAAGGCCTTTTGATCACAGAAAAGGGTCTGAAATAGCTCAACAGCCGTATGCTTGTACGTGAACATCTCGTCTGACGAAGGGGAATCACTGTTGTTGACATCGTTTTGAGTCGCGGCTTGTTTTCTGAGACGATGGTACTCAAGAAAGTTTTCTAGGTGCTTTCTGATGATCTCCTCTATGTTGTCCATGCTATGCCAGTGGACATGGGCTTCATATTGTTCCTGGTTCGGTTCGCGATTTGCGTACTCCGTGATGACTTGGGTACAACTTTTGCCAAAGTCACCAGACTTTGCCAGGTTACGCTTGCCAAGTAAGTTGCTGAGCAGAAGCGATTTCCCAGTAGACGTGTCTCCCTCCAACGCCAGGAGCAGCTTGGGACCGTAATCAATTTTCGTGAGATCTTTGAGCTGTTCTGCAAGGCAATCGAGTTGGTCATCGCTATCTTGCTTTTCGCGGCGTACCACTATGTTCCAAGGTAAGAGGGTAGCTAGCTCGATAGCTACATCGATGTCGTGGAGACTTCCGCGAAAAATTGGAAGGTCCGGCGCAGCCTCATGCTTTTCGTAGATGTAAGGCCGACTACTTTCATGGACTTCCACATCCTTGCCACCGTATGTCCTTGGCAGGTTGGCGGGATCGCTCCTGGGTCTTTTGACGCCTGTGAAGCACAAATTAGCCGTGTATGCCAGATGGAGAAACAGGTTGATAGGCACCGTCTGAATGATCGGCGCCGAGCAGAGCTAGTGGGCAGCCCTCACGCTTCATGGTGGGACTTATGAACGACTAGTCTTAAACGACGAGAGGTGCGGAAAAGGTGGAGTATGATTGTGTCGCTCGGTCAAAATGTTCGACTGAGGAGACAGGTGATGAGAAAGCCAGAGATTCCGGTGCAAGGAAAGTGATCTTGTGTTGTGCTGGAGACTGAAAGTTGGTTGGTGGAGGCGGCGCAAGACAACTAAAAGAAGTATTTCCTGTCAAGCGCCAACTCAGATTGTGTAAATCCAATGGAAAGTGTAGGTGGCCGAGACACGAAATTGAGTCGGCGACGTGGTTAAGTAGGCTCTTAAGTGCAGCAGATGCTTCATAGGTCAATATTAACTTGATCTGAGACAATGTGAAAGTGATATGCTGGCACAGCTCGGCCGACAACAGTTTGTGAAGTATTCAGTAAGCAGGAAATGAGGGTTTGTGAAGAAGAGCCGACTTGAAATGGTTCAGTCTGGGCACCAACATCGTGCACTACATCTCACTCATCTCTGAAGATATATCTTCCACCTCCCCTCATAGCTTCCCGCCATCTTTCCTCAATCTTCTGTCTCTCCATACGCCTGGCCTCTTCCCTATCCTGCTCCATCTCCTGAGTGGTAGGCATCTCGGTCCTCCAGAAGCCTGGTGGCGTTGTCCTCCTTTCGAAGGTCTGTCTATGCTTACCGTGCTTGTCTGCAAATGCCTTGGTGCGCGCGTCGATTAGCATCTGTTTCTTCTCGTCGGCGCTAGCATTTCGAATGACTTGGGCATATCCTTGACCGAGGTACCCTTGGAGTGTGAGTTCGTCATCGTCAATGTCAGCGTCTGTGTCGTCAAAGAGACCACGCCGACGGGGTACATCTGGCAGAATGCCTGCTGCGGCCAATCTTCGAATTGCGCCGCAACAGTCCTTTGTACAGCCCGGAAGACAGCGACGGTCTTCACGCCTCCGTACTGACTCGCTGTATGCGAAGCCGACCTCGTCATATTTCGGATCGATTTTGAAATCATCGATGTTCAGACGATGAAGAGGACGACTTCTCAATGGTTCGTGCTCGGGAAGTACAGGTCCAGGGGCACCATCAGATTGGCGATCGGCCTCCATATTGACTTTGTCTCGAATGGTTCTCCTCGTTCGAGTCGCCGTTTGTTCAACAGGCTGGGCCACAGGATGTAGAACTTGGTCTCGAGTCTTCCGGACCGACGGAGCCTTCCTAGGGCTCAATACAGTCTTGGTAGGTGTTTCTGCTGCACCTTCGAGGAGATTTGAGAGGCGGTGAATATTGTTGTTCTTGGGCGTGACGTCGTCGGATGAGAGCCTCGACTTTTTGACGGTCCTGGGAGGATTATCGCCATCTTCTGACAAGATGTGAATTGCACCTGCCCCGTGATTTGACTTCTTGCCATGACTCTTGCGAGTAGTATCATCGAGTACAGTGCTAGTTCTGGGTAATGTGGGCGTGTTGGTGCTCAATGGCTGCAATGGACCGGCTGAGTTGCGCAGCGCTGTAGCTCTTTGATCGCTAGCTGGCCGAGGATATGGCGTTGGTGCTGCATCATGGCTCGTATGCCCGCTAGGTGTCGTAGTGTCTTTCGAGGGCGACGGTGAGCTACTTGCATGGCGGCGTCCAAGAATTGGGACATGGGGAAGGTGGACTTCACGCTTGATTGGGGCAATGGCACTGTCAAGGTCTGATGTTTCCGTGCGCAGAAGGTGAGGATGCTCAAAGCGACTTGTTACGGGACTGCTGTTTCTCTCTTCTTTGATGGTGAAGGGTCGATCTGGGGTACCATCGCGCGAGCCAGCACGCTGCTTATGAAGGTGGTCGCTGATGCCGGACTCTCTTTTCCTCTTCAGTGATCTAGCAGAGACGACCTCTAGGATATCATCATCATTGGGGATTTGTGGGCCATCGCTCGACAGATCGCCTTGCGTGGTCTGACTCGAGGTGATCCTCAAGGTCGGTGTTGTAGAATGGGAATGACTCAGTCGTGGATCGACAAACACGTGAACAGTCTCGCGCAGGCGTGAAGGCTTGGTGGGTTGATGTCCATGTCCATGTCCATGTCCATGTTCTGGTGAGGGTGCTCGAAGAGTGGTATCTACTGGCGCAGGAGTCGTAGGTGGTAATTGAGGAGTCACGGGCTGGAAAAGGGTGCCTTGCTCACGACCAGAGGTTTGTTGTTTGCGCTTTATGTACTGATCCCAATCTTTAAAAGACTTCTTGAGCGCTTTATATGCCTTCTCCCTTTGCGAGGTGCGCCGGTCTAATTCTCGATACTCGTGAAGAAGATCGTTGTATCGATCTATTAGGCTCACATATTGCTCGAAGGTTGGAATCAGGCCCTGAGCTGGACGAGATAGCGGTCGGATCTCGTAAATGGCAGGCATTTCTTGATTCAAGGTATAGGTACACGTAGTAGATCTTGAGAAGTGTCACACCTGAGGTATCGACCAGTCTCTAGAGCCAATGACGTATGCGCGCACTTTGGTGACACATGTATCACTACCTCATACTTGTCTAATAAGTGGGATATCTGTGATACCTTAGAATGGTGATATAAGCAAGATGAAGTGACTCGAATGTCAGGATCCTTTGAAGGCATACGCGTGTGTGACGCGCCGGGAATGCTTGCGGACTCAGTGGACCCTGAGGACCGTTTCCGGCTCCGAGATCAAATGCGGAGCTTATCGATATGGCGACTTTGGGGTCACTCTTTCGCCGCCTATGCACTTCGTAATGATATACCATAGAGCATCAAGTATCATTTAGAGTAGCATGGTCAAACGGCGGGCTTCTGCAGCCTTTGAGAAGGAGGAAGATCAGCCTACCAAGCGCTGGCGGGCTGAGCTTCCGGATCATCTCTCTGCTCTGAGCCACGAACTAATCCTCCGCGTCCTCTCCTACCTAGCCGTGCCCGACCTCATAGTGTGTCAAAGGTGCGTCTACCTACCTTGCCCGCGCAGGACATGGGAGACAATTTGCTGACCTTGCGCAGTCTTTCACATCATTTCTATCCACTAGCGGCAGACTCACAACTATGGAAAGCCCTCTACTACAATCGATTCGTTCGCCCTCGAGCTGCCCGGCTACCAGGAATCAAGGACTCTGGGGTCCCTGCAGAGAGCCTTTACTTTTCGTCTAAACTCTCCAAATGGCTGGACGAGGAGAGTCTGGTCCGCCGTGGCAAGGAGACTAATTGGAAGCGGCAATACAAGACTAGACATAACTGGACAAAGGGTACTTGTGGTGTGAGCGAGCTGCCCGTCGCCGAGGAGTCATCTGTGCCTCCAGTACTGGTTCAGATGAACGACAGCACCATATACATGGCCGATCAGCAGGATGGTCTGCGTGCTTGGTGCACAAAGTCTAGACGCAACATGCTTGCGAGTGTGTCATTTCAAGGTCCGGACACAGACAAGAAACGCGCTCCACCCTCGGCCCTTGCTATCGACAGCGGCCTCAAAGACGGCGACGCCTCCAAGGTTGCGGTTGGCTTTCAGGACGGCTCATTCAGTCTCTACGAACTCGATATGAGGGCATCACAGTTTATTCATATGTACACACACGAGCCTTCGTCGAATGGCATGCTATCGGCCATAGCGCTGTCATTCCCTTACTTCGCGTCAATGACTGCAAATCAGCTCCTATCATTCTACACGTTCAAAATTTCGCCAAGTACAGAACCCGGACAGGATATCTTGGACCCTCCACGATTGCTGCAGTCCCTGCACTCAAGGACAGTTTGGCCTCCTATGACACTCTCAATACGCCCTTCAGCCGAAACAGTATTAGTCTCTATCGCGTACGCGCTACCCACGTACCTCTCTGGCTGGACAGTCGGTATTCAGGAAATGCGCGTCACCGCAGATGGGGAGCTGAAAGATTCACGGCTGGCCTCAGCCATTGACGGTCAATATCGACCACTCACTTTCGGCCACTCTTCTATCCCAGCGTCGCCATCGGGTGCGGGATTACCGGCAGGGCCATTCGGACATTTTGGAGCCTCGGAAGCAAATCAGATCCATTCGAAGCCTACCTCACTGTCTTATACACACCCTTACCTCCTAGTATCGCATCCTGACAACACTCTCACACTCTACCTTGTCTCCTCGACAGCATCAACCCTATCAATCAGCCCAGGCAACCGTCTCTGGGGCCACACCTCTTCAGTCTCTGGAGCCCATGTAGGAGGCAGAGGCAAAGCCGTATCCGTTAGCAAGCGCGGTGACGAGCTGCGCGTCTGGGAGCTAGAAGGCGGATTCGCATCCGCTGCAGCACGCAGGCGACTAGCAGCAGGTGAACTAAGCGTACAAATACGACCAGCAGACCCCACCAGAGCGAACACGGATACTCTTTCCACGGCTATTGCTGCCCGAGGGGATGGACTTGGGCTTGCTCTCGAGCACCGATTCGACGAGACGAGCATGACTCGCGGCTGGGTCGGCTTCGACGAAGAGCGAGTGATTGTGCTCAAGGAGAAGAGCTGTGGTGGACAGGCTCTTGTCGTTTATGATTTCACGTGATTTAATTAGATACCTACTTGTTATTTTGAAACAATGTCTAGAACGTCATACAAAACCATGCGAGAAACCCATCATTTTCCCAATTGATAAGTGTCAAACAAATCAATGTTTGTTCAAATAAGAATGTGACTATCTACGATCAACTTTTATGTACAACGGAACAACCACAGCCGCGCAAACGAGTGACACTCTACTGCCCTTTATAATCCTCAGTAAGTGTGACCGGGCCCGTATACACCTTCCTAGCCCTGACGAACCAATCGACCGCCGAGATCAACATGATAGCCCCAAACATGAGAATACTCCAGTTGAAATCCACGGCATCGGTCGGCGTGCTCTGCGGCCAAAAACACCAAAAGAACGCAAAGCTAGAGTAGAAGAAGGCAAACGCGTTAATGGGCACTCCCCAGCGTCCCAGGGACCACCGACATTTGGGGAGCAGCTCGGGGTGGTAGATGCGGCGGTAGAGGACGCACCCGATGGAAACCATGTAGGTGATCATGAGGGAGACGAGGTTCAGACTGACGATGGCGTTGAAGGCCGCGTCGGAGCCGATGTTGATGAGCGAGAGGAGGATGGTGAACATGCATGTGACGGTCACGGAATTAATGGGTACCTCGAGGGTAGGGTGGACTTTTGCGATCCAGTTGGACCAGGGGAGGCCGTGGTCGCGGGCGAAAGCCCAGGTCTGGCGGGAGGTGGAGAGGTTGTAGGACAGAGTGCCGGCGTAGATGAGGATGACGACGATAGCGGAGAGGACGTTGAAGGCCGCCGGGGAGAAGGCATTGGTGAAGACAAACATGTAGGGGTATCCTGAGCCGTTGTTGGCGTCGTCGATGGCCCCGTCGATGTCGACAATGCAGAAGAGGTAGGTGACGAGGAAGACGAGGCCCAGCGCGCCGTTGAGACAGTACGACCAGAGCATGGCGCGGGGGACGGCCTTGCCGGCGTCTTTGATCTCCTCTGACATGTGTGCTGCAGCATCGGAGCAGATGCAGGCGTAGATGGCGGAAATTTGGCCGACCATGAGGGAGAGGCCGGTGGTGCTCCAGCCGCCGGTGTTGGTGAAGACGGTGAAGACGGTTTCGGCCGTGTTCCGGGGGGCGAGCACCCAGATGCAGACAATGATGGCGAGGAAGCCGAAGACGTGGAGGATTAGCATGAGGTTTTGGAAGACGGGCATGACTCTTGCGCCCCAGATGTTGGAGGCCCAGACAAGTAGCGTAATGGCAATGACGAAGAGAGTGCCTTGCCAGTTGGTGTAGGCGTAGTCTTTGTCAGCCTCCCAAATCATAGACTGGATCAATGTTCCGACGAGATATGGGCCAGAAGCTGTACCAGCTTGCCATGAGAGAGTCGACATCCATCCAGTGAGGTAACTTAGTATTTTCTGTTGGCTAGGTGGGGCGAATTCGGATACCCAATGGCTATGAGATAGTAAGTAGATCGTCCTTGATAATGCAATCACAGAACAACTTACTATTGTCCTCCGGATGTTGGAGCCATGGATGCCATCTCAGCTAGTGAGAGGACGACAAACGAAAAGCCGAAAAACGTCCAGATGAACGACCAGAACAGTCCTGCGAGACCACCATTCTCAAGTCCTTGTGTAGTGGCTGTGAGCAAGACCTCCCAGGTTCCTTGAAGAATGATAGTGAATGCGATTGTCGAAAGAGTTCGGAAATTTCTCTGTGACAGAACCGTAAGTGGAACGTTCATGGCAGATGTCGAGTCAGATTATCCTTACCCTCAGCTCTTGCTTCTTTCCCATGCGCTTCATCTCGCGCGCATCGAGACGAGTGAATCCTTCATCCTTGTTCTGATTCCGTAAATGTCCATGGTACTCGTCAAGATCAACATCGTCATCTACTCCATCGAAGGCGTCCACTTCTTGGGATTTTTGCTGGATAGGGCCTTTGCTAAAAACACCCTCCACGGCCATTGCGTCAGAGGACGTGGAAGACGATGCCATGCTGACAAGATTCGAGTGCCAGACTTCTTCAGGCAACAAGACGTCAATGTAGAAGCAGCAGTGGATAGAGAAGAAAAGAAGTAGAAGCTACTCTGACCGTTGCCAGATGTTTCACGATTAACACGCACACGAGGCGTATACGGCCATATAGCAGATATGGTGACTTAGCTTGAGCCCTTGAAAGAGCATAGCGGCATAGCGCAGGCCCACCTTCATGAATTCCCGTCCGCCCCATTCGAAGAAGATCGCGCAACCGTGCAGGTAGTTCGGTGAGTGCCTCAAATATACTTCCAACGGTCTCAGAACCGGCTTGGTCGCGTAGAGATTGACTTGGCAGCCGTTTACTGGCCTGCACCTTTCCTCACTTCGATTCTCTCATAGGCTGGAACCTGCAACGCTCTTTTGCCTCGGCTGATGCTGGCCATTACTTACCTGAACAAAGCTTTGGCCAGACTCAACATATGAAGAGCGAAATGCGTGTGCCAATTGGCTGTTCTGATGCAGACGGTGCGGCAGGATGGCCGGTGGGCACAGCGTGTTCGCCAGCTTTGGGGACCTGAGGTCTCCGCACCGCCAAGATACAGCTCAATAAGAGCCACAGGGCGACAAGGATAGAATACGAGTCTGATGAGTTGATGAGTTTCGGAGATGCCCTAGTACTGGCAAAGCTCTGCGTATGTTCAGCCGTGAAGATCCTCGGCTTGCTTGTCTAGCTAATCATGCCGGTAATCAACAGAACAACCAATCCCGCCCGCACTGCATAGTCGCAGTTGTGGCAAGCTTGTGTTACATCCAGTAGCCCTAACGACTTTCTTGGCTAGAGATATGGTGACTTTATGCATACGTGCGGTCCACAAAGCGTTTAGACGGTGGGGGCGTGGATCTTCCATCGAACGCCCTGGAGGCGGACCATGCCGAAACAGTTGTGATAATGAGACTTTGAACGCCAGATGCGTCGTAGTCGCAATTTCTGGCATGTATGCAGTGAGCCTACCAGAATGGTGTACCCGTTGCCCTGGTTCATCTAAGCAACTCTACGCATGTGGCTGCATAGAAGGACGAGAGAAGGTCTTCACGAGCGCGCAACAGTGTTCCATGAACCATGCTCCCACAAGGGCGATGCGGAGACGAGACGCGATTGTCCAAGCGAGATCAGGGAGCCAATGCGTTTCTGCCGTGACATGAACCGAGATCTGTGCATCACTCAAACACAAGTGTGGGGCGGCCGGGTGCGACGAAAAGACCGACTAGATGGCAGTTGATGAAAAGACGGAATTTCAAAGCCTCCACAGCTCCATGCAAGGGTTGCACAGACAGTTGACGAAAGTCCACGCGAGTCACCACACTTGCTTGATGAACAGTGCTCATGAAGACCAGGCCAATATCTGTGGATCAATTACCCTTGTGGTGGAGATTAGGGACTTTGTTGGCCACATTGTCGTACTCCTACGAGTACACCATCGAGGTGAACACCAGAGCAAGCGAGAACAATCAATGTGCGGATCGAAAATGCTTGGCGTGGCGCATTCAGCCTGATGGTGCAATAATTTCTCAGGGTCCACCGTGTTTCATGCTTCAATGGAGCTTGTCACGCTTGTGTGTTGCTTGGGGTCCGAAGTAGTACAATCAAGCGCTCGACACATACACACAACAAATCATGTCGCGATCTTCTGATCCCGGGCACTTCTTCCAGACCTCGTAAGCCTCATCTGATTACCTCCTCCTCTTCGTAAGCTTTCCATTATGTCGCATGCGATGCTGAAACGCCCCCAAGAGACTCTCTTGCGACAAGCGCGCGCAAGAGTGCAAAGTCCAAGAACAAGAATGGATATCCCATCGTTCTGCCCTCCAAGATCCTCGCCATAGAGTCCGACTCCAGAGATGCAGGCGCCGTGTACGTCGCCGAGGCGGCGGGCATTGCTCGACGTGTAGTTTTGGAAGTGTGTAAGAACATTCTGCGCACGTGTCTCGTACACGTGTGTCTTGAGCTGCCAGAATCGAATAGGTGTTGACTTCTTTTTCTTCCGCCAGACGGGTAACAAATCTGCCACGTATGTGGGAGCTACCGCGCCATTGACGTGTATTGCCCTGTCTCCTACTGCTGCATCCGATCATGGCGAACGAATCTTGTTCGCTGGATGCTGGGACAAGACTGTGCATTCATGGGCCCTCAGCTCTCGTAAACCTCTCCTTCGCTACACTGGCCATACGGATTTCGTCAAATGCGTACTTGTAACATCGCTATCTGGAACACCGGTCCTGTTCTCCGGAAGTGCGGATGCTACTATCATTGTCTGGGAGATCTCGACCGGGAAAAAGATACACACATTGAAGGGGCATGCTCGAGGCATTCTGGACCTCGCCATTGATCCAGCTTTGACAACGAAGGACGAAGTGGTTCTCTTCAGCGCAGACAGTGTGCGCGACATCAGACGCTGGCGAGTATCACTGTCAGATGCCAGTGAATTACCTGACGAGCCAATTCGAGCGCATCAGACGTCAGTGAACAAGTTGCGCTTCGAGGAGCCTACTGCAGCAGACACAGACGACGCAGAAGCGGATGCGGACCTCTGGACTGCCTCCTCGGACAACACCGCACAACATCTTGTGCGCTCACGCAATTGGGCCGCGGACACCACTCTTTCACATCCCGACTTTGTGAGAGACATTGTCGTCGACCAAGATGCAGGATGGGTGGTTACGGCTTGTAGAGACGAAGGAGTAAGAGTATGGAATGCATCAAGTGGAGACCTTGCGTGCGTGTTCGATGGTCACTACGAAGAGGTGACGGGCCTGGTTCTCATACCTGGTGCGGAGGGTGAGAGGGCAAACAGAGTAGTCAGTGTTAGCATTGACGGCACCGTAAGAGTATGGAGTCTTGATGCTGCCGAGATGCAAAGGATCAAGGAGGAGGCCGAGCTAAGGGAAAAAGGCATCGAGGAGCCAGTTAAGGAAGAAGTTAAGGAGAGCATGCTCACTGCAGAGGAAGAGGCCGAACTAGCCGAACTTATGGACTCTGACGATGAATAAAGAATTAAAAGCTTATGGGAAGCACTAACGCAATCCAAATGCTATGTCATGCTTATTATCTATCCTAAGTGTCATCTCAAACAAGGGAACATTATCTACAACTCCTCCTCTTCAACCGCAAGCCCTACAAGTCTGCGCTCTGCGAGAGCAGATATCTTCTCGTTGAGGACATCGCGCCCGAACCTGGAAGCAATCTTTCCAGCAGCCTCGAGCATGCGGCCAGTGCGATCCTTCATCAGACTGACAATCTCCAACGCCTTCATGCCCCTCTCCTCACCCTCTCGGCACTCGGCAGCCAAAAGTTGAAGTAGCACCTTGTCGACCTCGAGTTCTCGTTGTGAGACTTCCACCTTCTGCGCTTGTGTAGCATTGGTGTTTGCCACAAGATCATCTTGCAAATCCAGAAGAAGTGATGTGCGGACGAACGACTCCTCAAGTTTCTCGGTCTCGTTTTCTTCCTCGTCGTCCACGTCGTCATGACTTGAAACAGGAATTCTGAAGTCAAAGTCTGAAAGTAGAGGTCTGGGAAAATAGGGATATCGCTCTCCGCCTTTCAAGATGATGCAGTGAAATTTATCCATGGCCACTGCCACGGGCCAGTAAGCCTCCTCCTTTCGCCCAGTAGCGAGACGATCAAGCTGCGTTGTGTCCAGTAGAGGCACCCATCTTGCCTGTCCTGGTGTCCGCCAGTGCAAGCAAATGAGAAGAATGCCCTCAGAATCGTAAATGCATGGATCGCCTTTGTCGGACCATAAGACAGACTGTAGCTCCGCCCCTTCGGGAAGAGGTATCGTATCTTCAGACTGACAGACTTCATCGCGCTTCACGTTCTCGATGGTGTAGAGAAGTTTGGTAGTGCCGTCTCCGCCTACTGGACCATTTCCTATGGTAAGCACATAATCGCGCCACGATGCACATGCAACGGCTGGGCCACTCTTCTGTCTGTAGACTCGGAAAGGCACACCATACAATGTGTAGACTCGGACGTAGCCTTTGGACGTGGTCACAACCACGCAATTTGAGCTTAGACTCAGTGAAGTGACTTCTTCATCTCGAGGCAATGTTGTTCGCCAGTCTGTGCGTGCGGTCCAGGTCTCGTGAGGACGAAAGTATATCAGACTGCCATGTTGGGTTGAAGAAGGACATGAAAAGGCTGCGCCATGTTCTCCAAGGCATGCCTTGTCGTACAGAAATGGATCGGTGAAATGAAAGTCTCTATGAGTCGCTCGATCGTAGAATTCGACCGTGATAGTGTGATGGGTATCCTGATCGACAGTCCAAATGAATCCAGTCAAGTTGAGGCAGAGATAGCGACGATTGCCACGCCATGGCGTACTACCAGGCTGGAAAGGTTGATGCAGACGAGGTTGCCATCTCGGCACGGTCTGACTTCTTTTAGATAATGGTGCTTGCAAATTAGCACCCGGGCGTTTGCCATTGGCATTGACATCTTCCACGTAGCCAGCACCATCGTCGTCTTCGATGAATGGATCTCCGTCCTCAGACATGGCATCAGGTGGGAGTAGGTCATCTAAAGAATCTGGAGTTCCTGCTCGTCTTCGTTCTGCAGGCTTGCTACCGTTGACGAGCGGTCGTCTTGCATGCCCAGATACCTCTAAAAGTGGTTCGTTAAGCATGGGAGCTGATGCCAGAGACTGTTCGAGAAGCGGCACATCCTCCCAAGGCACGAAGCCAGTGTGCATGTACAATTCGCCATCGTACGTGGTATAGGAGAGGAGGTTGTCCGTAGGGTGCCATGCTATCGCTGAGACAGGCTCCCTTTCGCTTGTAGATCTGGGATATATCAGATTTGTGCTGCGGAAAACAAGACACAGCGGACATACCGCACGACCGGCTGCTGGGTCTGTGTGTTCCAGAGAGTGAGGTTGAGATCGTCCCCTGCTGTGGCCAGAAGGGCACCGTTCGGCGACCATGCTGCAGCTGTGAAGTCGCCCTTTTGTGTGCTATTAAACGACTTTTGATTGACCCAGTCAAATTTTGATACCACCTGAATCGCTGAAGACGAGTTAGCATATGCACGAAGAACTAGACGTGACAGAACCTGCTCTTAATGGGCGTAGGTGCGGCAAAAGCTCTGCCATCAGGATGCCAAATGACCTTGGCATTCGATTGAGAGTCCGTCTCCATCATTTTGATCAGTCCGTCTAAACGCTTGAGGAGTTGTGGTTCCTCGGAGCTCAACGAGTAGAGGTACACTATGCCATCAGAGCATGATACGGCCAGAGTTAATCCACCGTAGTCGAAAGACACATGCTTGACTGGCCGGGACTGTTCCCGGAGATACATTACCCGCGTCATGTCTCCAGTGTTGACTACTTTGACCACAAGCTCGCTTCGTCTTCGTCAGCATATGTCCATGTGCTGTGGGCGCACACGACTTACTCTGTAGCAACAGCTACCCATTGGCCATCTGGCGACAGCGCAACATCCCTGACAGGCAATGTACTCCGCACAAGCACCTCGTCTAGAGAATTGCTTGATAGAGAATATTTGCTCACACTACCATCTTCTGAACCAGCGATGAAAAAGGTGTCGGTGGCAGCGACACATGTATGAGCATCTTGAGGAACGTCAATGTTGACAGGTTCAGCATCTGATCCTGTCGTAAAAACGCGGATCACACTGTTCAATCCCACGGTGATGAGTTTCCGACCATCAGGAGTGTAGGCCAGATAAGTAGGGCCGGGAGCGTCTAATGATTGTCAGCTGAGATCTCGGAGACTTTGTGCGAAATACCATACGAGCTGGCCGGGCACGAGGTCTTGAACTCATTGCCATTATGATGTATGTATGGACGTTCAGTTCAGATATCGAAGAATATCAATATGCGGCGCATACGGAGATGAGGACCCTGAGGAAGACGCGCCGTCGCAACGCGGCGACGTGACAAATTGGCGTTTTCCTGGCCCAAGCTTGTCTACTCAGAACTAACAACGGACAAACAGTTCTGTCCTACCAAAACAAACCTTCGACTTTTGTTTGCTGGAATTACTTCATTCGAATCAATCGCATCCGTTGTGTCGATCGCCAGGAGAACTTCACAACTTCACTTACAGTTCACCGATCATTCGCCATCAAGAAACAGCTCTGCTATACACATTGCACGTCATGTCCGACGAAATTAAGCCTACCAACTCTGCCACTGAGCAGGACCAGGTCCAGGAGAAGGGCAAGGGCAAGGCTCCCGCTACCGGTGATGTGAGCATGGACGAGGACAGCTCTTCCGACGAAGAGGAGCAGGTGAGTCGCATTCGTGTCACCTTCACTTGAACTAGCTGACGCACGTCGCACAGGGTGCCCAAGAGCAGCCTCTTGAAGAAGCCGACGAGGACAACATGGAGGAGATTGACGAGTCAAACATCATCACCGGCGGTAGACGCACCCGTGGCAAGAACATTGATTTCGCCAAAGCTGCCCAAGAGCTCGGCGACGATGAGGAGGATGAGGATGACGATGGCGATTTCGAGGACCCCGACGACGAGATGAAGCAGTGAAGAGCAACAAACCGCGCTCAATAACGACACTCCCGCCTGCTCTTGTGAGCTCGCGATCGTGGTTACCTCACCTCCTTCGCCAATCAATCATCTCTCACTGGAATGACGTCTAGCTTCCATCCGGCAGCCTAGCATTGGGTATTTCGCGGCAAAGATCAACCGGCGTAAAAATGGAAATGATGGACTGGAATTCAAAGCCAGCATAGCAATTGGAGTCTGCTAGATATGCCGATAGGGGGGCTTTGACCACTGCATTATCTGGGCTCATGTCTAAACGAAATTCTACCAAAAACACAGTAATAAGAAGAAAAGTTCATGTGGCGCTCGTTGCTGCTAGCTATTCTACCATACTTCGAACGGCTGTCTTAGATGAACTTCCGCCACCATCATGAGAGAAAATGTGATATGCTCGGGGCTTTGAATCTAAACCTGAAATTTCTGCAGCGGACAATTTGTGGACAAGTCTATCTTGTTTCAGCAAAACGAAAACGAATGAACGAATGGTGTGTGACTTGTGTCACGCCACAGTGTTCTGTGACAAGAACCACACATGATCTTCTCTTCTGATGAACGAACACAGATTGTAAAACCACTGAAATCATGGAAAGGGCTAGATAGCTACCACGAGCTGAAAGATGTAGTTACCTTTGTTCATTCCTACACAGATAAAGGGCAAGAGGTCTTGATACTACATTCTCGTATGAGACTGGGCTCGACTCGAGGTTATACGCATATGAATTAGCTCGAGTGGTAAGATAGAGGCTTATTTGGGATGAGATATTTGTATGTGGCTATGGTGTGGCGACATGGACATGGAGACCTGAGCCTCATCGATTTTTGAGGCGCTCCCATATTGGATGACACGAGATGCGGTGCTGTCACATACCAGGCGTATGCTCTCACAACATCCTGCTACTCGTACCTTATGGAGTCCAGTGTCGCGCCCGAGGACTTACGAGAGAACCTGTGCCGCATATATATATTGTGCCGATATCGGCTGCATCAGCAAACATGATAGAGCAAGCTTGGCGTGTGGCTCCTTGCCGTCCTTGATGGAGCTCTCCGTGAGAGTTGTTGGAGCTTCACATGCTTTTCCACTTAGCGCAGTTTTTGTATGACTCCCGTCGGGTGTGTTCTGCTGCCAGCCGTGTTTCTCCGATTGCCCGGCAGTAGGCCGTCGCTGACAAGAGTGCCCCCATTCTCTTTCATTTCACGTGTCGTGGCGTTTTAGTGCCATGAATCATCAAATTTTTGGTCGACGTCTTTCATTCTCTGGCGCGGCGATTGCCTCTTGGTTCTAAACATTCCTCCCGCTGCAGGGTTCAGGGAAATTTAACCGGCGTAGGAAATAAAAAATAAATATCTCCAGCACAGCAAGATTAGGATTGCATGACCGAGTGACCAGATCGAGTATTTCAATGCGGAAATAAAGGCGGTTAGGATGTCAGCCATAGGCAGATAGACCTCGACTATCTCATGCCTGCAAATCGGTGTCTTGTTCTCCAGACTCGAGTGCTATCGCCGCAAGTGGTGTGTCAGCGATAAGGGCGGACGACGCACACCTCTGACAGTTGCGAATTACTCGATCTCAAACCCAATGCTCCGAAATGACCAATGAACGCTCGGCCAAGCATGCTTAGGCCCGGTAACTTGGCCGGCGAAACGCACGTCCGTGGTCATCATGGTCAACGAACGGGCTCTGGTTGGCTCGTTGGATCTCACGTTCAACAGAGTTGTCTGGGGTAGCTCTTCGCTTTGGGGGGACATGCTGCACCGTGATGCAACGCACATGGTACAAAATCCGTATGCTTGGGATGATATAGAACAAAACCATAGGCGCCTCCTCAGTTACAATGTCCTACAGGAGATTGGCAGGTGTGACAAGATAGCAGTAGCTTGTTCCACAGGTGAATGCATGAACTGTGAGAGAGATCTGTGCTACGTGCTCTACTGATTTCGTTGAGCCAGCACCTCGGTCCGCCCAAATAATATGTGTATAGCAAAAATAATCTCAAATTGTCCAGAATCATGATAGCTCCTCGTCTAATGTTTCAAAACTGGGGTATCAAAAGTAGTTGTAGCAGTGAACGCTGAACGATGCGCCGAGTTCGCAAGGTGGTGATTTGCGCTAAGGTAGTGGGGTGCTCGTTGGTTAGGTTGCTCCGGCCGGCGCGCCCTCTTCCTGAATAATAAGAGACACCTTCCTGCCCATTTTCCGCGCTTCTCGCCCCTCCCCAAACATTTTCACGCTCTCTGAAACCATTGCCGAGCGACTTTTCTGAACAAAAGTGTGAGTGAACCTCTTGATATCCTTTGCTAGTCCACGTGTTTCTGCGCCACCTCATTCGCCGAGCCTTATCGAGGACTTTTCTGCTTTTGCCTCACCCCGCAGAGAGAGCAACATCATAGATTACAGCTCCAGACGAAGATCCCGCAGCATACGGGGAAGAAGACCGTCGCTCGCTGCAGCGGAGAATCAAGCTCTCCTCGATTGGCTTGTTTCCTTGCAGAGGCTCGGCTCGTCTTTTCCATCCACACCCCGAATTGTTCTTCTCTTCATTGATTGCGCCCTTTTGTTACTCACGCCTTGATCAAGAGCTCATATTCTCTTCACAATAGGAATCTGAAGTGCCAACGGGGCTACCTTACCACCTCCCGGTCCAGCAGTATCCGCCTCCCCTCTAATCATCGAACACTCGGCTCTTGGCCGAAAGAATGGGTCGGGTGTCCTTCGCAGACCAAGTCGAGCAAGTCAACATCGAGGAAGATGAGCCAGTAAACATCTACGCGTACGAGAATACGCCAGAGAACAAGTCATGGGCCGGTGCGCTCCCCATGAAGCAGGGTCTCTATGACCCTGAGCTTGAGAAGGATGCCTGTGGTGTGGGTTTTGCTGCGTAAGTTTCGAGACAGCAGATTTGTCAAGAGTGGCAACTAACAGCTCAATAGACACATCAAGGGTGTCGCGAGCCACAAGATTGTCAGTGATGCTAAGAGCCTTCTTTGCAACATGACCCACAGAGGTGCTGTCGGATCTGATGCACGCGATGGTGACGGAGCAGGTGTAATGACCTCTATCCCTCACAAGTTCTTCGTAAAGGAGTTCGGAAAGATGCAAGGCTTCACACTGCCAAAGCAGGGGCAATACGCAGCAGGAAACTTGTTCTTCAAGCCAGACACTGAGGTGTTGAAAGAGACCCTCGACACTTTCGAGGAGATTGCAGACGGACTTGACTTGCGAGTTCTAGGGTGGCGAGAGGTCCCCCGCGACTCTTCTCTCCTTGGTCCTGCTGCAGCTTCAAGAGAGCCCATCATTCTTCAGCCATTTGTCGTCCTGAAGTCTGCCTTTGGCCAAGGTACTGAGCCGAAGGAGTCATTCGAGTCCGAATACGACGAGGGATACTTCGAGCGCCAGCTGTATGTTTTGCGCAAGCGTGCAACTCACACCATTGGCCTACACAATTGGTTCTACCTCTGCTCTCTCAGCAACAAGAACATTGTCTACAAGGGTCAGCTCTCTCCTGTCCAAGTATACGAGTATTACTTCGATCTGTTGAACGTCGACTACGAGGGTCACTTTGCTCTTGTCCACTCGCGTTTTTCCACCAACACATTCCCTTCCTGGGACAGAGCTCAGCCTCTTCGATGGGCTGCCCACAACGGAGAAATCAACACTCTTCGTGGAAACAAGAACTGGATGCGCGCAAGAGAGGGTGTGTTGAAGTCGGACCTCTTTGGTGACGAGCTCGAGCTTCTGTACCCAATCATTGAGGACGGCGGCTCCGATTCGGCAGCTTTTGACAACGTTCTCGAGTTGCTCACCATCAACGGTGTTTTGTCTCTGCCAGAGGCTGTCATGCTCATGGTTCCAGAGGCATGGCAAGGAAACCAGTCTGTTGACCCTGCCAAGCAGGCTTTCTACGAGTGGGCTGCTTGCATGATGGAGCCTTGGGATGGTCCAGCTCTCTTCACTTTCGCCGATGGTAGATACTGCGGTGCAAACCTGGACCGCAATGGTCTCCGTCCTTGCAGATACTACGTTACTGACGATGACCGCATCATTTGCGCATCCGAGGTCGGTACTATTGCTATCGAGCCAGAGCGTGTCGTGCAGAAGGGCCGTCTTCAGCCCGGAAGAATGCTTCTCGTCGATACCGTCGCCGGACGCATCGTTGATGACACCGAGCTCAAGCGCACCGTGTCACAGCGCCAGAACTTCCAGTCTTGGGTCGAGAACCAAGTCATCACCCTGCCTGGCATTCACAGCCGCCTTGCAGACAAGGGCACTCAGCTCTCTCTGTCCATCAGCGAGACCAAGGTTCAGGAGGACCCAAGGCTCAAGGCTTTCGGCTACTCTCTTGAGCAGGTCAGTCTTATTCTTGGGCCTATGGCTGCAGACTCTAAGGAAGCACTTGGTTCCATGGGTAACGATGCGCCTCTTGCATGTCTTGCCCAACAGCCTCGTCTTCTCTACGAGTACTTCCGCCAGCTTTTCGCTCAGGTTACCAACCCGCCCATCGATCCCATCCGTGAGGCTGTTGTCATGTCATTGGAGGCCTATGTCGGTCCCCAAGGCAACTTGCTTGAGATGAGCCAATCACAATGTCACCGCTTGCTGCTCCCCTCTCCTATCCTAGGTATTGAGGAGTTCAATGCATTGACCAACGCATCTACTGTCTACCGATCCTGGTCAAATCACACCATTGACATCACCTTTCCCAAGAAGGATGGTATCCAAGGCTACATCGACGCCCTTGACAGAATCTGCGACGCCGCATCGGAGGCAGTCGAGCAGAACCACAAAATCGTTGTCCTCTCAGATCGCGCAGTCTCTGCTGACCGCGTGGCAGTCTCTGCCTTGCTCGCTACTGGTATGGTCCACCACCATCTGGTCCGTAACAAGTGGCGTTCCCAGGTTGCTTTGGTTGTTGACACCGCCGAGGCCCGTGAGGTCCACCACATGTGCGTCCTCATTGGTTACGGTGCTGATGCCATTTGCCCATACCTTGCTATTGAGTGCATTGTCAAGATGAACCGCGAGGGCCTGATCAGAAAGAAGCTTAGCCACGATCAACTTGTTGACAACTACAAGCACTCTGTTGACGGTGGTATCCTCAAAGTCATGAGTAAGATGGGTATTTCTACCCTTTCCTCCTACAAGGGTGCTCAGATCTTCGAGGCCCTTGGTATCGATGACTCTGTTGTCGACCGTTGCTTCACCGGTACTGCCACCCGCATCAAGGGTATGACTTTCGAGCTCATTGCCCAGGATGCCTTCGCACTACACGAGAAGGGTTTCCCCTCACGTAACATCCTTGAGATCCCCGGACTCTCCGAGACTGGCGAGTATCACTGGCGTGACGGTGGCGAGCCCCACGTTAACGACCCTACCTCGATTGCCAACATCCAAGATGCAGTGCGCACCAAGAACGACAAGTCTTATGAAGCTTACTCCAGGTCTGAGTACGAGCAGATTAAGAACTGCACTCTACGCGGTATGCTGGACTTCGACTTTGAGGACAGGAACCCCGTTCCTATTGATCAAGTCGAGCCATGGACTGAGATCGTCCGCAGATTTGTCACTGGAGCCATGTCTTACGGATCTATCTCTATGGAATCTCACTCCACTCTCGCTGTCGCAATGAACAGACTCGGAGGCAAGTCCAACACTGGTGAAGGTGGCGAGGACCCTGAGCGTAGTCTGCGAATGGACAATGGTGATACTATGCGTTCTGCCATCAAGCAGATTGCTTCTGGACGTTTTGGTGTTACCAGCGCCTACCTGGCCGATGCTGATGAGCTTCAGATCAAGATGGCACAGGGTGCCAAGCCCGGCGAAGGTGGTGAGCTTCCCGGCCACAAGGTCTCCGGACCCATTGCTCGCACACGTCATTCCACCCCTGGTGTCGGTCTGATCTCTCCTCCCCCTCACCACGACATTTACTCCATTGAGGATCTGAAGCAGCTCATCTACGATCTTAAATGCTCCAACCCTCGCTCTCGTGTCTCAGTCAAGCTCGTATCAGAGACTGGTGTCGGTATCGTCGCGTCTGGTGTTGCTAAGGCCAGAGCCGACCACGTCCTCATCTCTGGTCACGACGGTGGTACTGGTGCCTCTCGATGGACTGGTATCAAGTACGCCGGTCTGCCTTGGGAGCTTGGTCTTGCCGAGACTCACCAGACTCTGGTCCTCAACGACCTTCGTGGTCGTGTCATTGTCCAGACTGATGGTCAACTCCGTACTGGACGCGATGTCGCTATCGCCTGTCTGCTCGGTGCAGAAGAATGGGGCTTTGCCACCACTCCTCTCATCGCCATGGGCTGTATCATGATGCGCAAGTGCCATCTAAATACGTGCCCTGTCGGAATTGCTACTCAGGATCCTGCTCTTCGATCCAAGTTCAAGGGAACTCCCGAGCACGTCATCAACTTCTTCTACTACGTTGCGAACGAGCTCCGTGCTATCATGGCCAAGCTTGGTTTCCGCACCATCAATGAGATGGTTGGACACACCGAGGTTCTTCGTGTCCGTGAGGACCTTCGCAATGCAAAGACCGAGAACATTGACCTGTCTCTCATCCTCACCCCTGCCCACACTCTCCGCTCAGGTGTCGCTACTTACAACGTTCGCAAGCAAGACCACAAGCTTCACGTTCGCCTCGATAACAAGCTCATTTCCGAGTCTGAGCTTGCACTCGAGAAGGGTCTTCCCTGCCGCATTGAGTGTGATGTTGTCAACACTGATCGTGCTCTGGGTGCCACACTTTCTTACCAAGTCAGCAAGCGTTATGGTGAGACTGGTCTTCCCAACGACACTATCCACGTCAACATCCGTGGTTCCGCTGGTCAATCCTTTGGTGCCTTCTTGGCTCCTGGTATCACTCTCGAGCTTGAGGGTGATTCCAATGACTACGTCGGCAAGGGCCTGTCTGGTGGTCGTCTTGTAATCTACCCTCCTCGTTCCGCTGTTTACAAGGCCGAGGAAAACGTTATTGTTGGAAACACTTGCCTTTACGGTGCTACCAACGGTCACTGTTTCTTCCGCGGTATGGGTGCCGAGCGTTTTGCTGTCAGAAATTCCGGTGCCATTGCTGTCGTTGAGGGCGTGGGTGACCACGGTTGCGAGTACATGACTGGAGGTCGTGTCGTCGTTCTCGGACCCACTGGCAGGAACTTCGCTGCTGGTATGTCTGGTGGTATTGCATACGTCCTTGACATGCAACGTGACTTCGAGGGCAAGGTCAATCAGGAGATGGTTGAACTCAGCGGCGTCGAGGACCCTACCGAGATTGCTTACCTTCGCGGTCTCATCGAGGACCACCACCACTACACTGGATCCGAGCTTGCTGCTCGCATTCTCCTTGACTTCTCCCGCGCTCTGCCTCGCTTCGTCAAGGTCCTGCCCACTGACTACAAGAAGGTCATGGAGGAGGAGGCCAAGAAGGCTGCTGAGGCTAAGAAGGCTCAGTACCCTCTGCCCATCCTTCCTGGAAACCCAGTTCGTGCTCTGCACGAGTCTTCTCAGAAGAAGGAGCACGAGCACGAGGCTCAAAAGAAGAAGGACGATCTTCTTGATATCGAGGAGAGTGTCCAGGACGGTAAAGCTGAGAAGAAGCGCTCGGCTCTTGTGCTTGACAAGACCCGTGGTTTCATGAAATACCAGCGCCGCTCTGAGAAGTACCGTAGCTCCAAGACTCGTACTCGCGATTGGCAGGAGCTGTCTCAGCGCCTCAACGAGGACGAGCTCAAGTACCAGACCGCTCGATGCATGGACTGTGGTGTTCCATTCTGTCAGTCCGACACTGGATGCCCCATCTCCAACATCATCCCCAAGTGGAACGAGCTCGTCTTCCAAAATCAATGGCAGGACGCCCTCAACAGACTTCTTATGACCAACAACTTCCCCGAGTTCACTGGTCGTGTCTGCCCTGCTCCTTGCGAAGGTGCCTGCGTGCTTGGTATCAACGAGGACCCCGTCGGCATCAAGTCGATTGAATGCGCCATTATCGACAGAGGTTTCGAGATGGGATGGATGGTTCCTAGCCCTCCCAAGTACCGCAGCGGAAAGAAGGTCGCCATTATCGGTTCTGGCCCCGCAGGTCTTGCCTGTGCTGATCAGCTGAACAAGGCTGGCCACAGCGTCACCATCTACGAGAGAGCCGATCGTGTTGGAGGTCTCCTCATGTACGGTATCCCCAACATGAAGCTCGACAAGAATGTCGTCCAGCGTCGTGTTGACTTCATGGCTGCCGAGGGTATCAACTTTGTCACTGGTGTCCACGTTGGTGAGGGCGACATCACTCTCGAGTCTCTCCGCGCAGACAACGATGCCGTGGTCCTTGCTACCGGTGCCACTGTCCCCAGAGACCTACCCATCACCGGCCGTAACCTCAACGGTGTCCACTTTGCCATGCAGTTCTTGCACAAGAACACCAAGTCCCTCCTCGACTCTGGTCTGTCTGATGGAGAGTACATTTCTGCCAAGGACAAGCACGTTGTTGTCATTGGTGGTGGTGACACTGGTAACGACTGTATCGGTACTTCAGTCCGTCACGGTGCCAAGTCTGTTGTCAACTTTGAGCTTTTGCCACAGCCTCCCGCTGAGCGAGCTCGTGACAACCCTTGGCCTCAGTGGCCCCGTATCTACCGCGTTGACTACGGTCACTCTGAGGTCAAGACCCATATGGGCAAGGATCCCAGAGAGTACTGCGTCATGTCCAAGGAGTTTGTCGACGATGGCGAGGGCAACGTCAAGGGCATCAAGACTGTCCGCGTCGAGTGGACCAAGGGCAACTCTGGCGGTTGGGACATGAAGCAGGTCGAGGGCAGCGAGGAGTTCTTCCCTGCTGATCTTGTCCTTCTCTCCATGGGTTTCTTGGGACCTCAACAGAAGGTCCTCGGCAGCGAGATGGAGCTCGACCCGCGCAAGAACATCAAGACGCCACCTGGCAAGTACAACACCAACCTCGAGGGTGTCTTCGCCGCTGGTGATTGCCGTCGTGGCCAGTCTCTGATCGTCTGGGGTATCAATGAGGGCCGCATGTCTGCCCGCGACGTCGACACGTACCTCACCGGCATGGGCACTCAATTGCCCGTCACCGGTGGTATCGTGAAGAGACCCCCTTACGAGCTCATGGGCAAGCCCAACGGCTCTGGGCCATCCGAGCTCATCACCGCAGCTGCCTAGATGAGCGGGCAAGATGAATGATGGTCACACACGAAGTAGGAATGTCTGTCTTTTTAACGCAATCGTTATACCCCTCTCACTTCCTCTTTCGTTTATATACCCCCCGATTATGCAGCAAAGAAAAAGGAGAAAGAGATAGAAGCGGCGGACCACTCACGAAGACGGCATGTGTTTGTAGGATACGAAAGCATCAAGATGATGAAAAGATGGATCTGGCGATGAGCATGTGCATAAGCATGGGTATGGGCAGCGGCTGCTGCTTGTGCTAGTGGGCTGGAGAGAAAGCATATACAGTCGAAAAAAGGCTATATGCAATGGTGTGGAACGTTGTGATTTTTGTCTAGCTTTTAAAAATGTGTCAGGTATGCCTTTGGTTATGCGTCTGCTTTAGCTTGTATCTTTGTTAGTCACTTCGAGATCAATTCATGATTTAACTCAATCTCTATGCTTATTACAGTGATGTGCTCTTCATCTGTTACACTGGCTTTGGCACTTTGGATGCTCAAGCGGACGAGACTTCAGAGTAATCATCATTGGCAATGTTGTGTCGACATGTCGATTTTCCCTCAGTGAAGCGTAGTAGGCACTCGTGCTCGTGATACTCAATCTTTCTTGATTCAACCAGCATTCACTATCTTGTGGTCATGACTGTTAGCAGGTATTAGGGTGGCCACTCATGTTCCGCAAATGCCACACGGTGAAGTCATAAGGCTTGGCATCACCGCCTTCCCAATTTCGACATCAGACAAGCTGCCTGCTTGCTCTCCCACTTTCACACATAACCTCTCTTTCATTGCCCATTGCTCCGCTCACAAGGTCGCTGAAAAGCATCTATTGCGCGGACTGTGTTTCTTTCATTTCGGTCATTGTCTCTCGAATTTAACAGCACATTCGGATCGTATCTGAAAGAGCGCTTTACCGCGCCACTGACATCCATGATGGATCCGGGCTTGCAAGAGCTGTTCAGCAGACTGAAAAGTCCCGCTGCCACACCTGACAACTCGGTCACCCACCAGTCTCAGCAGTCGAATCCACCATCTATCTGGGCTCAGCCCGCGCCTCCCATGTCTGGTCCGCCACCAGGATACCAGCACCCTTCGGTCTCATCACCCATCTTCTCACCGCCCGCTCACACCCCAAATCCTCACCATCCCTCCGCCATCATGAGCCCGAACCTGCCCGGCCCACACGGCCACACGCCTGTGCCTGACCAGAAGGCGAACAATCTGCTCAACCTTCTCAAGTTCTCCAGCAACCAGAATGCCGCTCAGCAACAGAGCCCACTTGCCTCACTGCAGAACATTGGCGGCCCTCATCGTGCTCCGGCCACAGGCCTGCCACAGCCTGCGAATGCCCCTCAACCACCTCAACATTCCCGCAACGTCTCAGCCTCGGACCTGGTGGCCTCTTTCCAGCCAAAGCAGCCACCTGCCGCCATGCGAAATTCCATGGTCTCGCCCCAGCCTGAACTTCCCACAGACCCTTTCAACACTCCCCACCAAGACACGCAGAACTTCCTTCTTGGTCTCTTGCGTAGGCCCAAGCAAGGAGCTCCAGAGCCTGCTCCTGTTGAGTCACCTATACCTCAGGCCCCTGCTGCTGTCGTGGATGATCTGGTCAAGAGTCTAAGAGATGCTTCCATCGAGGCCGCCGTGGCAGACGCTGTCGTTGACGCCGCTCAAGCTGCCGCCGAGACTGCAACCCCTGTCAAGCACTTTGGCCTCGACTCGCGTGAAGAGTCACACTTTGAGGCTCCCTTCTCGGCGAAGAAGGGTCCCGTATTCACCTACGTCAACCCATTTGAGCAGCTGTCTGCATCAGCTACACCCAAGCGCACGCCGAAGCCAGAGGCTCGTGCTGGTACACCCAAGGTAGAGAAGCACGGTCGAGACGTTTCTGGCAGCGGCGACGGAGAGGCATCTGCCCCTCTTGCCAAGACGCGTAAACTCGCCTCGACCGCCGCCTCGCCTGCACCTTCACCTCTGCCTGGCCACCGCCCCACTACCGCAGAGCCCTCCAACCAGACCAGTGTGTCCGAAGCTCTTAGCGGCGTTGGTGAAGCCGTCGACAAGCAAGTTGAAAAAGCACTTGCTGCTGCCGCTGGCAAGGCCATCGTGGAGAAGTTACCAGTCAAGGAAGAGAAGCCGGCTGAGGCCGATAACACCAAGTCTGCCGACGACGTCGCCGATAGCTGGGAGAGCGCTGATGCCGAAGAGAGCCCAGCAAACGACCAGGCGGCCCGTGTGGTTCCTGTCTACAATTTTCCCATGAGACCTTTCGTTTCCATTGAGATCAAGAAGGCCAAGCAGGTCGTCCCTGTTCGCGCAGACTCGATCATGGATGTTGCCCGTCTGAAGAAGGACTTCGAACAGATCGACCGCACTCTAGTCACCGCTTCATCCAACCACATCGTTTACTCCATGTCCAAGGACGGTGGCTTCCGCATCATCCGCCAGGATTCCGGCAAGGACAAGAAGGTCTTCCGCGGGAGCGAGCGCATCTTCAACTTGAACATTACTCCGGCCAGCTCTGGCAGCCATGAAGACACGGAATCTATTCTCGGCACTGGCGTCAACGGATCCGTCTTCTGGACCAACATTGTCAAGGTCGAAGGCGATGCATGGGACGAGTACAACCTCGAATCTCAGGGTTTCATTCTGCCTCCAGTCCCTGTCCAGGATGACAACACTTCCGGTAGTCCTGTCAAGACTAGAGCCAAGATGAGCTCTCGTCACGCCGAGTTCTTTGCCATTTCCAGGGGCAAATCCATCTACCTCATTTCACCATACGTCGCCCGCCACAACCACTACGCCGACAAGAAAACCCGTGTAGTGGATAACCAGAAATACCTCGATGAACGATGCCTCAAGATCAACACGGGCAAGGCTGGAAAGGACTTTGCATTCAGCGAGGATGACACCCTTCTGGTCTCTCTTGACAAGAGCGGTCGCATCAAATTTTGGGACATTCGCGAGATGGCTGAAGCTGCATGTGACAAGACTGTCGGAAAGCGACCCGCCATTGAATTGAAGGACCCATTGCAGATCCTGACTGCGACCCTTCCCCTTGAGAAGGCCACTCCATCCTCAATCATGTTTGTCGACAAGGAACGCCCATGCGTCAAGGGCGTCGCGCTCCGTTATCTAATTGTTGGTCTGAAGCAAAACCACATCCTCCAGCTGTGGGATCTTGGTCTCGGCAAGCCAGTGCAGGAGATTCACTTCCCCCATGACAAGGACTCTGATGCCATTTGCAGCATTGCATATCACCCAAAGACCGGTATCATTGCTCTAGGTCATCCGACTCGCAACTCAATCTACTTCATCCACCTTTCGGCCCCACGCTACAACATACAGAGCATGGACCAAGCCAGATACGTAACGATGCTTGCATCAGAAGATCCCGCCCTGGCTCGTCCAGAGTCAACTGCCATTATGAGTGGCATCCGCGAGTTGTCTTTTGCATCCAAGGGTCAACTCCGTAGCGTGGACATGCTCAAGTCTCCTGTGCCATCAGGCTCGTCCGAAAGCGCCTTGTTCGAGCTTTACGCCATGCACTCCAAGGGTGTTACTACCATTACTATCAAGCATGAAGATCTCGGCTGGAGTGCTGACAGCAGAGTCTTGCAGCCAATGGATGCTGAGACGAGTGGTTACATTGCAGTTACCGATCTCCGTGCCACTGCCACTACGGCTCCAACTGATGCTCCCAGCGAGGCCCAAACTAAGAGCTCCTCCAAGATCGCCTCATCAGTGCCACCGCAGAAAGCAGACACCCCCAAGTCTGTTGCTTCATCCATACGCTCCATTGCCAAGCCTGAGACTGCGACTGCGACTGCCAACGGTGCGCCTAAGGCAGAAAAGATGAAGAAGACTGTGCTCGAGATTGCCAAGCCAGTAGAACAAGCCACTAACCCGGCCATCTTGACACCTGCCTCCTACGCCATGGCAGCTCAAGCTCCGCGCTCGCCTTCTGACGATCGATCCGCATCTCCTGTCAAGCCTGCTACTGCGCCTGTTCCAGAGAAACGGGCTGGCCCTGCTCTTAACGGCAATGCTTTCGTCGATGCAGAAGCCCTGAATAAGGTCATTCAGGACGCTCTGTCGAGAGAGCTAGGCGAGCTTTACCGTAACTTGGAGGATAATAGACGTGTTCAGGACGCAGCAGCAGCAGCCAAGCAGGACGCAGTTCTCCGTCTTGTCTCGAGCACTCTCACCGACAACGTCGAGAAGAGCTTGTCGCAAATCATCACCGCAAACATCACAAACAGCGTATTGCCTTCTATCAACGGTCTTATCACTACAGCTGTCGACCGTAAGCTTGAGGCAGCACTGTCTACATCCCTTTCCAACTCAGTCACTAAAGAGGTCAAGGCTGCCATGCCTAGCGCCATTGCACTTGCTCTGCAGGATAAGGACCTTCACCGCACCATTTCCGAGCAGACTGCACCCAAGATTGCAGCTCAGACTGAACAGGCATTTGCTGCTGTGCTTCGCAACTCCATCGCTCCAAGCTTCACCAAGCTTGCCGTTTCTCAAACTGAGAAGTCGATTGCAGAAGTTGAGCGTCGTTTCGCAGAGCAGCTTCGCCAGGCCCAGGTGCAGCGTCAACAGGACAACGCTAAGATTGAGCAGCTGACGAACCTTGTCATGTCTCTGTCCAACACCATTGACGGCATGGCCGCGTCTCAGACTGCTTTCCAGGAGCAGATTTTGAAGCTTCAACGCCAGGGTGGATCCGAAACGACACGTGGGGGCTCTAACACATCTGCTACTTCTGACGAGAGGACCGAAACCGCCCCTCTTTCTGTCGAGGAGCAGGAAGTGCAACTTGTGACCGACCTTATGACTCAAGGAAAGTATGAGGAGGCTACGATCCAGGTAAGGCTGCCTTGACATTGCAAAGTTTGAGCTCACCTAACGTTTCACAGTGGCTTCAATCCCCACGCCAGGGCGAGCTTTTCGACAAGCTCTTTGTCCGTGTCAACCCTCAATACCTCCAGAGATTGAGTCCGCTGGTCTCTCTCTCCGTTTCTGCTGCATTGACCTCGTCGTTTGACAAGAACGTCCACGAGCGTCTTGATTGGCTCGCTGGTGTACTGTCCACGATCAACCTTCAGGATCTTGACATTCGTGAGGTCGCTCCTAAGATCATGGATGTCCTTCAGCAGCGCATGCAAGGCGCTTACATGCAGCTGGCTGAGAAGAACGGCCAGGACCCCGCTCTTCGCAAGATCTCCACTCTGTCTCACCAGATTAATGAGATTAAGAATCTCACAGAGTGAAGGAATCTTGCTTAAAGCACCACTTTTCCCAATTTATCCCCAAAGATATTAGACGTCGTTTGGTCACCTTATTGGGATTAGAAGATGCCTATAATTGCTTTACATTGCACACATAGACAACTTCAGCGCTGAAAAATGCCTGGAGTGTCGTTGTCTGCTAGTACTTGACGAGAGAGTCAAGATTCTAGCTATCATCTTTCTCGTCCTGATTCGGTTGTTATTACCATCTTCCATCGCCATTTACTTGGTGTGTGGACGGTCATTTGACTGATTGCTTGGGCGAAGAAGAAAGTTACACAAGATAAGAATAAGAGAGGAGAGGAAGAGAGAAGATCAGGATGTGCGACGCAGATATATGATGCTTGTGGTGGAGGGTGAATCGAGAAGATGAAGCAAAGCAATTTTGCAAAAGTTTTGATGGATGCGGCCTAGGAGCGACTCGTGAAAACGGGAAGAGGACCCAATGATGGAGAAGTGGTAGTGTAGAGAGAAGAGGCAGAACAGGAGCTTTCTTATATCAAAATTGAAACTTGACATTACAATTAATTACATGATCCAGACTAGTCTATGTGATATTTTGCCATATTGTTCCCCCGAATGTATCCTCTTTGCATTGAATTCGCTATCGAATGTGCATTGATCGAGTTTAACATGAAGGAGAAAGAGTATCGTATGACCAGTTCAAAACTCACTGGTTTCCTTAAGACGATTTCCAGCGGAGCCACCCTGTCCTCCTGGGTGCGACAACTTCCAAAGTCTACAGAACGACAAACATGTCCCTCTCCATCATTGCATACCTCATCTCATGCAGAGCGGACGGCTGTATGATACTATCGACTTCAAACGTGATTGTAAGTACGGTTTTGGAGTATCTGACTTTGCCATATGGCCAAGGTACGTGTCGCCATACGAGTCCCATTCCGAACTTTCCTGATAGCCAAGGTCGAGTGCAAGGATTCTAGGAATGGTAGAAGCTGGTGACTAGAAGGTGTTGGGTAGTGAGATGATGAGATCATGGTTGTTTTTGTATGTCACTGTTCCATAAAGGATGTCGTTGTCTTCAGGTCCGTGAGGCAGTCGAGCAGGATCAGTCGAGTCGCGGTATGTCAAAGGCAGGGACTTCTACAGGCTGAGTGCGATAGATGACTATGATTGAGTGGCATAATAGTGTGTATATATCCAATGGCCAGCTCACACGCGTGCTGTAGATCCACGTAGATTATAAAAATACATCCACATCTTACATCCTCCAAACCACCCTTTACTCCTCAGAACTCCGACATCAAGACCGCTTTCAAAGCCGCAGCTTTAGCCTCATACCCCTCAATCTTATCCTGACTGGCCCTCAGCTTCCCCAACAACCACTGCACCCGCCCCGTGACCTCCACCGGTTGCTTGGGCAGCTCACCAAGCAAATGCAACTCGTTCTCGTACCCAGCCACGTTCGCGTTTTCGATCTTGATACTCTCCGTCAAAACCGCGAGATCCAATCGACTACGCAGAACCTTATCTTCCACCAGCTTCTGGAACGCAGACGTGTACACCGGGCGCCCAGGCCTGATAGCATAAGGTCTGCCCGCACTCGACTGGATAGAAACCAGTTCCGCCTGCTCGAGCGCCTGCAGCACCTTTTCGCCTCCGCTCTTGTAGGCATCCGAGAGCAAAATCTCGTTGTATCTCAGACTCTCGTTTTCCGCCAACTTCTTGATGAGCAGCCAGGCCTGCTGAGGCGTCCATTGCCTGACACCGTCTTCGATGCCCAGGATGAACATCTTGAGAATCTCAGAGGCAGACTGTTCGACTATTTCGCCCACGGCTTTACTGGGTGTTTCTCCAGCCTTTATGCGGCGCGCGAGGAATTCGAGGTCGGTCAGTCGGCCCCCGAGGAGGGGCAGGACGGTGTCCAGCTCTGCGAGATCTTTTCGTTTCTGAGACTTGCTGAGGGCTTTGAGGCCGGCGTCGGCATCGTCGGCATCGAAGTCGAGGTGGTTGACTACGAAGCGTTTGGCGACTTCTAGACTAGTGTCTGAGAGGCCGATTTGGCGAAATGCGCGATCGGGCAGGGCTTTTGACAAAGACTTGGAAAACGAGACGTCGTTGGTAAGGAAGACGACGTGCGCGAGATTGGAGGTTGTGACGCGTGCGGCCCATTCGGCGAGTTTGTCGTAGACTACTGTGCCTTCTTGGGTTTTGTGCAGGAAGTTGTCGATGACTACCACGGGACGGCGTTCCGGGTGAGCCTCGAGGTATTCGTCGTCGGTCAGGTTGGCGTCCTTGTCGTCGTGTTTGCGACCTTCTAGAGCGACTTGTTTGAGCGCCGTGGCGGTGTTGTTGAAGATTTTCGTTAGCTGGTTCTCGAGGGTTTCGCTAAAGCCAGTTTTCACTCCTGTGGCACCTTGGGCTGCAAGGTCGATGAGGCCGCTGATGCTGTTCATCCAGGAGAAGACGGGTCGGTATCCGACTTCGGCTGCGGTTGCGTTGATGGTGGAGCTGTCGCCGCGTGCTTCTTGGATCGGTTTGCAGTCGATGACGAGTTTGTTCTTGCGGTTCTTGAGTGCTTGATCGACGACTAGTTCACGCTTGCCGGATCCACGGGGTCCTTGTACGATGATGAACGTGTCTGCGGTCTCCATGAGCCAGGTTTGGAGTTGGTCGATATGCTGCTTGCGGTCTTCCCAGATGGCTTCCATGCCAGCGTCCTGAGGTGCGTGTCGCAGACGGACAGAGGTCAGAAAGTCGTTTGCGCGGTCTCTTGCCCACAGGAAATACTTGTTGTCGCTGAAGTTGAACGTCCTCGTGACGTGGGCTTTGATGAACATGGTGCGAATAGGGTCGAAAATGGCAACAGTGATACCAGCCACGAGAGCTGCGACGGCAGGGATCACGATTCTGGGATGGCTCGTGAGCCAGTCCATGAACCAGCGTGCTTTCTGTTTCTTCTCGTAAGAGATCCTGAAGACGGTGCCCAGCTTGCCTCCACCTTGCGATTCATTGACAGTATATCCATGTAAACAGTTCTTCGCCGCGACGCCCTTGCGAAGCTCAGCAAAGTCGACAAAGGCGTATTTCGGCAAAACTTTCGAGTCCGATGGTTGAGATATGATGTCTGCGAGTTTACCATAGGGTCTGAAGAAGCTGTAAAGTTGTTCCTGGGACAGTTCTGCGACCTCACCACCGGGCGATGTGGGCATAAACTCAACTCTCAGACGCTGGCTAGGTAGGCGGTACAGGTCCTCCACCCAAGGCTTTCCTTGAACGATATTCGATTGGACTCGTGAAAATGGCGCCCACAACGGTTTGGTGGGTTTCTCAACAAGGTACTTGTCCACAGCTTCCCCGATAGTCGCGATGGGCGTGTCTGAAGTGTCTGCGAATTTGACGAATGCACCACCCTCCTTGACACGAGGTAGAACCTCAATGACTTCAGCAGAAGGTTGTGCTTTCTTGACCAGTTTCGCTGCATCTGCGGCACCGAAAAAACCTTCCTTTGCTGCCAACTTTGGAAAGAGCTTCTCGCCTGCCAAAGGAAATCTGAACAGCCATTGCAAATTTAGTGGATAAAGATCTTGATTGAGTGTTAGTCGTGAGAATGCTCCAAATACTCTATTCACCAAAAGCAGAAAGCGAAGTACATATGGACAGAGTGTTTTCAGTTGCTAGCACCAACCCTGAGGGTAACAGCCAGCTACTGTTTTGATACCAGTATCGGCATTACCATGACAGACGCATACCAAAGCTCAAAGTCCTACAAGTCTTGATACATTGAAGTGAGAGGGAGTCGCGTGAGGCAGTCTAGTCATGAATTCCCTCTCACAGAACCACCATCGCCAAAACATGGTATATACTTCAATTGGAAGCAACAAGAGCGAAATAGAAATGACGTAACGCCATGGAAGACGAAGAACGACTTACTGCTAATAAAAAGAACTCCTTGATTCTTGCCAGCCGAAATATGTCCTGTATTACCCTCTCCGGCCTCCAATGAAGCATACCTGAGCCCAGGAAATCGTCTCGTACATGTCGTCTGATATATCGTGTTGGCGCGCGTCAGAGCAGTGCTTTGGCTCGTGAGCCTGCTGCTGCTCCCAAAGATGTTGTGTTTGGACATTATCACGAGCCCATTACTAGATCATGATCAAAGTATATCAACCCAAATAGGACCCAAAGAATGGAGAGAAGGTCAATAGAAGAATGAGATGGAGGTAGTTTGGCAGTGTATACACCGGAGCATCTAAAACAGGTTTCGGGTGGTATAGAGTCGAGGCGTTGTCACGTGTGAACGGCTGGCTTGAGCTTTCAAGAATCTTTGGACGGTCAATTATTATTACCAATGATTATATATTCATTCAAACGACATACACAGCGAATCTCGTATCTAGAAACTACCGTCTAATCATCAGCCACAGCCTTCACAATGGGCTGGTTCTGGTCATCCTCATCACCTGCCGACAAGGCAGCATCCTCCACCTCAGAAATCACATTTCCCACTCCATCATCATCGACGCAAGATTATACACACAATCACACAACACCTTCGAATCAACCACCGCTCTCCCGCGAAGCTCAAGCAGACAAAGATGTAGAAAACTTCCTTGCCAGCCTCGAAGCAAACGATACCCCCACAAACACTTACACACGAACAAAACCATCTACAAGTCAAGATGCAACATCATCAACACCAGCACCTCAAGAAACCCCGACCCATTATGCCCCAACAGGCACCACCGACCCCTCTTCCCACCCAGTAGACCTAGACACCCTCGACATCAGCCCCAAAGCCCTCTATCCGCGCAGCATGTCCTGCCGGCAAGCCTTCGACCAAGCCTTCTACTGCCAGTCCCTCGGCGGCAAGTTCAACGACCTCTACCGCCACGGCGGCATCCGCTCCTGCTCGGACCAATGGAGCGCCTTCTGGTTCTGTATGCGCGTCAAGAATCTGGGAGACAATGAACGGGGCCAGGTGATATCAGAATGGTATGAGAAGCGAGAGGAGAGGATCAAGGCAGAGAGGGGGAGTAGTGAGGATGTTTGGGAGATACGGACAGCGCCGGTCAAGAGGGCATTCTGGAAAGACCCGGATGAGGTGGTGCAGAGTTGGAAGGGAGAGGAGGCTTGATGGTTCGGACTGCATGGATTTGTGGACAATATGGAGAGAAGAAGAGGTTACAGAAAACAACATCTACCACCTCCGAGGTCCCATGGTAAACCCGCTCATACCGCGTGCATATTCCGCGTCACGATGCCTAATCATTTTCTGGCCTCTCGTAAGCCGATCACGGTATCCCCTAGCAGCAATAACATAATGACACCTCTGCAACAGCTGCTGCGCACTAGGTCTATTCCTATGATCCCAGTCCAAACACTGATGAACCAGATTCAGCAACTCTCTCGAGTACCACCGGCGTGTACGACGCGTTCTCGGATCCCACGTCTGCGCATGCCCATCCTCGGCCGCGTTGAAAAAGTGCAGTGTGTGCCGCGAGAACGGTTGGGCTTCCATCATTGCGAGGATCACGGCTGCCATTTGCCAGATATTGGTCTGGGAGCCGACGGTGCGGTTGTTGGACGCGCCCAGTGGGTCGTTTTGGTTCACGGCAGCGAACCTTGCCACGTCGAAGTGTTCTGGATTCGGCGTGAAGAATGTGGAGATTATGTGGATGAAGTCGTCTACTTCGTGCCAGAGTTCCTGTGAGCGAAAACACAAACAATGTCAGTGGGCTGGTCTTCTTTGGCCAGTTATGATGCGGCCACAATTTAGAAAGAGCGTGTACGTACCATTGGGGTCCATCCGGCCAGATGATTGTGCTGTCTAAACTTCTGTGGGTTATCTGGACTACGGCGGTGTGTTATGTCTGCCCTGCCGAAATCCCCTACCCTGAGCGAAGGATAAGCGTTGAATGGAGCATTTCTACTCGCATCTACCGGTTCCGTCAAGAAGATGTTATTAGGCTTGATATCGTGGTGGATGACGACCTCATCGCCCTGGAACCTGGCCCCAGGTCGAGCTCGAGTCGCAGCCTCAAACTCCACGCAAGCCTGTGCGAGTTGCTGGAATACCCACCAGATGAACGGCTCTGGGATGATTTTGGCGCGCTCGCCAGGCCGTGTGACATATTGCTCGATCAACTCCGATAGGTCTCCTCAGGTGCAATACTCCATCCAGATGTGCATGGTCATGTACATGTCATTCTTCCGGAAGCCATAGAAGTCAGGAAAGACGTATGCGCTCGTAGGAGCGAGGAGTCGCAAAATGTCGACTTCTTTGGTAACGGCACCAGGCATGTGTCCTTGTTGGCCACCGACCCATAAATTTGTGTCGTCCCAGCCCTCTTGATCAAGGAAAGCCAGCTTCTCCACCCGCTGTTATAGTATCCTGTGCAGAGCTCCCACTTTGACCCAAAGTACGGCTGCGCCAACCCCACCTCTTCCTAGCACGCGGCCGCCTCGCCATCCAGCAGTCCTGTCACGTGAGACTCTATAAAGATCCTTCCAGTGCGGGTGGGTCATCCGCCTTAAAACGTAAGATATTGTCGTGGCATCCATGTTGGGTGATAAATGCGCCGGCGATACTGTAAACGAGTCTTATAGGCTCTGGTGTTATACGCAGTGAAAAGCTCTTTGTCCCTAAGGGCCGATTGTCCCCTTCCGGACTATGGCAAAGGGTGATGGGTGTAGCGACCAACAAAGAGATGAATCCTATGCGCTTGTGCTCAAATCAGACTGCATGCGGATCTTGGTCAAAGGAAACGGTATGTAAGAGTGTGGCATGAACGAGAACGAGGACAGAAAGGAACAGCGCTGCATATTGCTATCATAGCGGAAAAGCGCAAGGTTTCCACGTAGACAAAATGCATTATAAAACCATCCTGGGACTTGATATTGGCTTGTAACATCTTGCCTTGACATGAGAGGAGTGCAATAACTCAGCAAGGAACGCTATAGGTCAAGCATTGTTCACGACTCACTGTAGTGATTGAAACTGTGTCCTGCAATGGCGGATAGTACATGGTTGATCGTTATGATACATGCGTGGTATTCTCGAAAAGCCATAATTATAGCTAGCTGGTGGATATTCTGATCAGGCTTCAATGTGCAGCGTTTTGGCATAGCATTTCGAAATCATGATTCTTTTTTCGAATATCCCCATCACCTTAGTGCTCAGACCATGACAATAGGCATTTCAGTCATCCTTGACCAGATCGGTCAGTCCAGAGTTGCGCCTTGGAGTTTCTTCCTGACCACTGGTAGTGAGGACGGACATATACCCAGTATCGAAGGGATATGAACGTACAACGCCCTTGTTCACTCTAGTGTTCTTAGAAGGTGACGATGACGAGCCGGAGCCATCTGATTCAGGACTAGTCTATGCTTGTTAGTAAAGATCTGTTGTGAGTGCGAATGGACGCACCAGAACCTGGTCATGCCTGCCAACACTGATATCACTGTTCTGTCTGTCCGTGGAGACACTGGAGAATGAAGGCATGCTGGGCGTGGTGTGGTGACTTTCAACACTGGTAGCCTGTTTGCTTTCTGCCTTGGAAAGCTTTGTCTTCTGATCATCGTCTCCATTTCCTGGCAAGAGAAGGTGGTCCAAGCCGATGCGGAAAAAGTCAAGGTCCACGTTCTGGTCAAGAGTTCTCAAACGCTTGTCAATCATAATAGGAGTCAAAACAGACCCGGCCAACTCTGGAAAGGCGCTTCTCATTTTCTTGACTGTGGCGTCAAGTGAGTAGTCACAAGCATCGAGCACACAGATTGCGCGATCATGGACGCTGGACCACTTTGGAGGCAGTGTTGGTGTTGGTGGGAAGATGCCCAAGGGACTTGGTCGGGATGAGGGAGTTAGTCCAGGCGAGCGGGGCCTCGCATCGCGGCCGGAGAGCGATGCTTTGGAAGCAGAGGGGCGCACTTCTCTCTTGTTGTGCAAAGACAAAGGTGGTGGTCTATAGCTACCGGTAGACGTTAAGCTGGACGATGGCAAGGACGAAACTGGAGTAAGAGGTCCTTCCAGAGTGGCTGAACCCCTAGGAAATGTATTGGATTTGTGGTAGCTCAGACCCGGTATCTGGTAGTCTAATGGAGTGCCCTCGATCGATGTAGAGGACGAACTTTTTTCATTCTTGATTTTACGCCCCAGCATGGGTTTGAAAGAGCCGGTGGTGGAGAACATCTCGACTGTTTATAGGTCAGCTAATTATCAAGTCAGAAGCTACGCGATACCTACCAGATCCAATTCTCGATCAACTGCTTTCAGTGATCTTGCTTGGCCGAAGATTGCTATGGAAGATCAGGCAGTCATACACAGACCATTGTATAAAAAATGCCCGTCTGGCAATGCAATTTGAAGTCAGAGTGTTTGATACAAATCAACTGTGGTTGCAGAGGGAGTATGGGCGAGTACTCCTTAAAAGTCAGACCAGGAGATCGCGTAGAAGACGAAAGAATCAATGATTGCGAAGGTGGAGAGAAAGTATGTCAAAGGATGAGAACGAGAAAGTCGCGGCGGATATCAGCTGGGCAAGATAGGAAGGAGCGTCTCGCGAAGAGATTAGGATGGAGCACTCAGCTTCGAGTAGCAAGTCTCCGCTCAATCTCAGTGTACAATTACAGAAAGAAACCTACAAGATTAACTATCAAAGGTTTTATAGGCTCTTTTGTTAGCATCGTGAAAGCTTCAATGGCCACGTCGTAATAGGGCAAGCTTAATCCACGAGCAGAAAGTCGCAGTAGCAAAGTCCGCTAAGAGTTCTACTCGTTGACTTTTCATGGAGAAAGATACAAGGACTACCCCAAGAACATCCTCCTAATGTACAAAATGTCCGCTGAGATTATACTCACTATCGTGAAAACGTTCCGTATTTTGCAGCCGGCTTTCTCAGCAGTTTCCCGATACTCCGATCGTATTCGACCCATATGACCCAATAGCTATGCATCCAACAGAGAATCGTGCATCTAGTTCTTGAGGCCAATCTTGCTCAAAAGGCTGCTTGCGCTGCCAGACTCGCCCTTCTCGAAGACACCGAGGAGGCTCTTCCAAACAACACCAGGTTCTTGGCTGGCGTCAATGCCCTTCCAGATGCCAGTCTTCTGATAGTAGTTGACGACGGGGCCGGTCTGGTCGTGGTAGGTTGCCAGTCTCTTCTTAAGAGTGGCCTCGTTGTCATCGCTTCTTTGAATGAGAGGCTCGCCAGTGACATCGTCGGTCATCTCAGACTTGGGAGGGTTGAAGATCTTGTGGTAAGAGCGGCCAGATGCAGGGTGGATAAGACGGCCAGTGATTCTGGCAACAAGGAGATCGTCATCGATGCGGAGCTCCACAGCGTGCTTGAGGGCCTGCTTCCTGGGTACGAGCATCTGGTCGAGACGCTCAGCCTGAGCAACGGTACGAGGGAATCCATCGAGGATGAATCTGTAAGGGTTAGACGTCAGCCCTGCGCCAATATATGTGGCTGTAACGAAACGAAAGCGTACCCGTTCCTGCACTCCTTGTTGTTCTCAAGCTCGTTCTTGATCATGCCAATCATAATCTCGTCGCTGACGAGACCGCCCTGGTCCATGATTTTCTTGGCCTGGCGACCCAGCTCAGTCTTAGCAGCGACTTGTGCTCGGAGCATGTCACCGGTGGCCTACGAATGCACGGGTTAGCATTTCATTAAGCAGACTTGCGCGGTCGCTCCAGCCATTGGTATATACGAGCAGAAAGTGCGCGACCCAGGGCGGCTACTTACCAAGTGGCAGACGCAGTACTTGTCCTTGATTCTGGGGGCTTGAGTTCCCTTGCCTAATCGCATGCTGTTAACACGGGCTCTTTCTCCATGCGCAATACCGAGACCATCCTACCAGCACCAGGGGGACCCATCAGGATCATTCTCATGCCATCCTCTGCCGGGGCGGTCGAGCCAGCGGCCTTTCCTTGTAATCTTGCCTCGAGCTCAGCGACACGAGCCTCGAGCTTGTCGACAGTGCCCTTGAGCTGGTCGACCAGGTGATCACCGAGAGGAGCCATTATATATGTATAAGAGGTGTTGAGCGCTGGGAGCAGAGATGAACACCGTGACTGGCGGATTGAGAGCGAGGACCGGCGACGAAATAAGGACTGAGAGATCAGCTCAATGTTCACCAAGTTTAGAGCACGAGCACAAGCACTTCATGTTCTGCCCTGCTTGTGCTGTGCCAGCCAGCTTCGTCAATGGTTCGGCAATCTTGGCTTGGCACGTCACCTCTTCAACAAGATCCTCCGCACCTCCGCCCAAGGCACACCCAGTATATCCGCCGGGCCGCAATAACCCATATCATTGTTCCACACAATCGGGTCTTGTGCACATGCATCCATTCTATTGATCAAGCTCCATTGTCTTTCTAGTACGGCTCTCACTGACGATACTGGAACCGTATAGAGCTCCTAGCTTCATGCTTACCATATGCCTCCCAACCTACAGTTGAAGCAGGCTGCGCAGGAGCAAATTTCCTTGAAGCTTCATGTTTCATCAAATGCATTTAGTGGGATTTGTGTACTAGTGACGGATGAACTTCCTCTTTTATAGTGCGCCCAACAATGGTGATTGTTCAAGCTAGTGTAGTAGGATTTCGATACCAGTACGACTATCTCAGTAATGAGCTTCTTATACTCGAGATATACTCTGCCTATGATCCTTGTGCTTTCCATATATCCAGCGAATCCCCAAAGGTCGCTTCGAGGTCGTTTGCCAAGTTGTGCAGATGCAGTCCAATGCCGTGCTGCTGGGAATCATCCAAGAACATTATACGTATGACGGTGAACTATATACGACAGCCCAATGCTTTACATTGAGGTCGAAACAGGATCTGGATGAATTTCGAAACAGAGGTGTAACAGGTGTCCCGACTGTCATACGAGACACCAGTATATGTTCCACGAGGAAGAGTAGAGAGCATCAAGAGGAATTAGTAGCAGCACCGTGTAACATCATCCACATGTCAAAGTAGCTAAGGGATTGTATTGTTGTTCACATTACCATTTATCTCTCCTACTAAATTATAATAAGTCAAGGCAATTCTACAATGACCATTGAAACGATTGGATGATCAAGTGTGTCAACCTAGCCGTGTGTAGGAGGGAAGCGCTCCACACTTTTGACTAGTCATTGATTCACTGCACGGCTAAGTGCTCATACCTCAAGCTGTGGAACAATTATCGATAGCAGTCAAGGAGGTTGAACACATGCCACACTACCACAGCTATGCCTCGGCCGGCCGGCCGATCGGGGTTGTGCTCCGCAGAGTGCGTCAAGGACTCAAAGTACGCCAAATCTTGACAGGCAGTGTGCCGAAAGTTACAGGGCTCCAGTAGCTCCATCAGGCAGGTGGACAGAACACGATCGCCCAGAATCTCGCACCGATTTGCCTCTGCGCAAACTCATGTTGGTTTTGCAAAGCGAGGCGCTGTGCCTGGCTCTCGTAGATGCTTTTGGAGCGAAGAGTGGCCGGGACCCCCGATGCCGCTGTGCGAGGGCAGACTCTCAGAGCAATTGAACACAACTGCCGAAAGTGCTACGGCAATATCGTTCGGGAATTACCCTTCATGGTCGTATGGCATTGGTGGAAGAAGGGGGCAACAGTTGTAAAACAAGCTAGAATAATTTCCATTTCTTTTCTCTCCCCAATAAACAGTCAATTGGATTTTCTGTATACCACATAACAAATCATGTCGAGACTACCATTCCACGCTGAGCACATTGGCTCTCTTTTGAGACCCGCGGACCTCCAGGACGCCAAGACCAAGGCCGCAAACAAGCAGATCTCTAACTCCGAGCTCGAGGCTGCCGAGCACAAGGCCATCACCCACATTGTCAAGCGCCAGCAAGAGGAGGGTGTTCGACCAATCTGCTCCGGCGAGTACGATCGCAAGGTCTACTTTGGTGGTTTCTTCGAGGAGCTCGAGGGTTTCGAGGAGGTCGAGGATGCGCCATGGGACCTTTACAGACTCTCCGCCCCGCCAATTGCTGCGCTCAAGAAGGCTGGCCTCAAGTACCCCATGACTGTTGTCTGCACTGGCAAGATCAAGTACACCAAGAGCCCTTACCTTGAGAAGTGGAAGTACCTCCGCTCTCAGGTTCCCAAGGAGCAATGGGCCGACTGCAAGTTCACCATGCCTCCTGCGCCATACTTCCACTTGAGACTTGCTCATGGCAAGTGCTACCCCAAGGAGGCCTACAGCTCCGACGAGGAGTTCTTCGGTGACCTCGCCAAGGCATACCAGCAGGAGTTCAAGACCCTCCACGCCGAGGGACTCAAGAGTGTCCAGATTGACGACCCTACCATGGCCTATTTCTGCTCGCAAGACATGCTGGAGGGTCTCAAGTCGGACGGCATCGACCCTGATGCTCTTTTCGAGACCTACGTCAAGGCTCACAACTCTGCCATCGAGGGCAAGCCCGAGGGCCTGCACGTTGGTCTTCACATCTGCAGAGGTAAGCAAGATCGATCAACCCGTTGTATGGATAGTAGTGATTAATCTCTTACTCCAGGCAACTTCTCCAAGTCTATGCACTTTTCTCAGGGTTCATACGAGACCATTGCAGAGCGCTTTTTCAGGGATCTCAACTATGATACCTTTTACCTTGAGTACGACAATGAGCGTAGCGGTGGCTTTGAGCCCCTCCGTTTCCTTCCCAAGAACAAGAATGTTGTCCTCGGTGTTGTCAGCACCAAGGTTGCCGACCTTGAGGATGCCGCTGAGATGAAGAGGAAGGTTCTCGAGGCCGCTGAAATCATTGCCAAGGGTCAAGGCAGGACGAAAGAGGAGGCCATGGAGAACATTGGTATTTCCCCGCAATGTGGCTTTGCCTCCACTGGTGTTGGCGCCGAGGCCATGACCGAAGATAAGATGTTCGCAAAGCTCAGGCTCGTCAAGCAGGTTGCCAACGAGTTGTGGCCTGACAGAGCTTAAACGCTACAACGAGAAAAGATAAGAATGCATTGATGCGGAGTTTGACGGAGTTGCTTCAACACTTTTTCTACAACCCAAAGATCATGTCCTCTGCATTGTCAACCATGCCGAAGGGGCGGTTATTGCTTGGAAGCCCAGAACAGCCAAGGTCTGCCGAATTGGATAGCGACGGCAACACGGAATTGGCGTATTATTCCCTGGAGGAGAAAAGAAAGCAATAAAGGCAGATAGCTTTCCTGAGCATCAGAATCACATCTGCCAGACACGTGAATTATTATTGCATGTGAAGTGCCAAGGGTACCGATTGAGATGTCGTTGAGGAGTGCTGTATGCATGCTTCCTTCGACCTTTGCTGCTCGCGCTGCACTGCGCCGGTGGTTCGACAAGCTGTTCAAAATCCCAACAACTGTGCGACCTGAGGGTAGACTGACCTCATAGGCGTTGGTGGTATCACATGTTCGCATCCATCCTTGACCATTGACTGATTGCACTGAAAACGAGCGCCAATGAGATTATCCGAATGTCGCACATTTTGCGATGATCAGTCTATTGCGATGTGGAGTAGACTTTGCAACTCCGGGCGGTCAGCGGCTATTTTATGTTTAGCGAGAGGCAAACATCTGTTGGAGCATTTCTCCCGCCTTTTCAACGACTCTACGCGCCCAGTGCGGACTTGGCCCTAGTGGAAATGTAGTGGTCAGCGAAATCAGCACAGCTTTCCCCGAGGTTGTAGGGTCGGTGAGGCGGCCGGGGCAAATAGGAAGATTTCCAATGCCAAGGCAAAAGCATGAGATGATCTGCTCTGGTTGAGCCCCTGGCGCCCATACGCGTGGAGACAGCTCGTGGTCCAGCCAGGGACGGCATGTTCCACTCGCCTGCTCTTCGACAGGGCCTGTAAAACTAGGCGACGATGATGGAGGTCGCCACCGAGCCAAGCATAGAGTGAATAGTGGCAACGTAGGGTGAGAGATGTCAGATCTCTATTGCGAGTGATTGTTGTAATTTCACAAGGCAATTCAACCATCATCTGAGCTATCATTCCAGAAGGCGTGAGGAAGGCGTCCAACATCATCTAGCACGAGTAGTTTGTACTAGCTTTCCCCGGAGCGAAACAACCTTCACATCGCATTTTGCTCGGTCGAGATCGCGGGTGCAGGGTCTCCTCTAGCGCGAATTTTTGTCGGTTCATTTGGAGGGACACATCAATAAAGGCCCACCCCCTCTGAGCTCAGCTCTTAATTCTTTCGTTTGCAAGGTGTCAACTCGCTCTCTCGCTCTTGCAATCGACGCTACACAGGCATCTCAGCCTTATCTAAAGCCTGGTCAATCTTCAATCCTTACCTATCCTTGTCTTCCGGCCAGCAGCACTGTACAGCTCAACGCCTTGAGCGTGCCCAACAACTCTTCACCACGCGTGCTCCCTGCTCTCGTCGTTGATCTACACACGCATCTGCACTCTGTGAGCACTGCCATTCATTCCTTGACGACACAATGGCTTCTACCACTGCCCTGCCACCGCGCAGTGCCTTCCAACGCACCATGACTGAGGCCTCCACCGCCTCCAGCATGGCCAACTCTACTGTTGCCTCCCCCTTTGACTCTCCCAGAGAGTCTCCCTCTACGACCTCCATGTCCTCGCTCGGCTCTGTTGACGAGTCCATCACCAAGAACCAGGCTGGTGTACTCCTTGACACTTATGGCAACGAGTTCAAGATCCCCGACTACACCATTAAGCAGATCCGCGAGGCCATCCCAGCCCACTGCTTCAAGAGATCCGCCATCACCGGCATGATGTATGTCATCCGCGATCTCGTCTGCCTGGCCACCACCTTCTACGCCTTCAACACATATGTGACTCCCGAGTACATTTCCTCTACACCCGTCCGAGCTGGTCTTTGGGCTTTGTACACGGTCATGCAGGGTCTCTTCGGCACCGGCATTTGGGTCATTGCCCACGAGTGTGGTCACCAAGCCTTCTCCGATTCCAAGACCATCAACGACACCGTGGGCTGGGTTCTTCACTCTGCTCTCCTCGTCCCTTACTTTTCCTGGAAGATCTCGCATGGCAAGCACCACAAGGCCACTGGCAACATGGACCGTGACATGGTCTTCGTGCCAAAGACCCGCGAGGTTTACGCTACCAGAATCGGAAAGGCCATTCACGAGCTCCACGAGCTCACCGAGGAGACTCCCATTGCCACTGCCATCCACATGGTTGCCCAGCAGCTTGGCGGTTGGTTGATGTACCTCACCACCAACGTCACCGGCCACAACAACCACCACAAGCAGGTCGAGGGCAAGGGTGCCGGCAAGAAGAACGGCTACTTTGGCGGTGTCAACCACTTCAACCCCTCCAGCCCATTGTACGAGAAGAAGGACGAGAAGCTCATCCTCCTCAGTGACCTCGGTCTCCTGATCACTGGATCTGTTCTTTACTTCATTGGCAGCAAGTATGGCTTCAACAACCTCTTCGTCTGGTACATCATCCCCTACCTCTGGGTTAACCACTGGCTCGGTAAGTTTTGACGTGTTCCTGTGCCAGTCCACTTTGACGCTAACGAAACGAACAGTCGCCATTACTTTCCTCCAGCACACCGATCCCTCTCTTCCTCACTACGAGGGTCACGCCTGGACCTTCACTCGTGGTGCTGCTGCAACCATCGACCGCGAATTCGGTTTCATTGGTCGTCACCTTCTCCACGGCATCATCGAGACCCACGTTCTACACCACTACATCTCCACCATCCCCTTTTACAACGCTGATGAAGCCACCGAGGCCATCAAGCCTGTCATGGGTCAGCACTACCGCAGTGATGTGAAGGATGGTCCAATCGGTTTCCTCAAGGCCATGTGGAGCAGCGCAAGATGGTGCCAATGGGTCGAGCCTTCCGAGGGCGCCAAGGGTGAGGGCAAGGGTGTCTTGTTCTTCAGAAACAGAAACGGCCTCGGTGTCAAGCCCGCCGCCCTAACTGACCCCAGCAAGAAGTCATCATCTATGAGCATTGGAGCCGAAAGCGACAGCGAGTAGATACGAGGAACACGACACAAAAAAAGCAAGTCTTTACATCAATAATCTACCATCCTACGCAACCCAGTCACTACCGCCTTGCAACTCACAGAAAAGGCGATAAAACGTCTTCCATTTCCAGCGTACTACATCGTTGTTTCAAGCGAATGGATAGGGCCAGATTGAGGTAGCTATTTGCGCGAGGGTCCCCACGCACACAACCCTCCGCCGAGCTAGCCTTATCAGTCGTTTTTGGGTTGTCTTACAAGTAATGAGTTTGTAGCGGGTTCGCTTTGCTTGATCTGGCTTTTTCCCTTATTTAGAGGTGCTCATAGAAGCAAATAGAGCTTCGCGTCAGTCCCGATATTGAGAAGTAGTGGATGGGTGATAATAGGAGAGTCTTCTACTACTATGGAGAAAATCGAGAACAATGTCAATCGCTATTCATACCATGTCTTGCCTACTTTTATCACACCTCTGAACCATACTCTGCGGATGACGGGTTTTCACCACTTGATTTAGCACGCTTTATCAGGCTGTGACCACTATCATGAGCATACAAGATTGATTACCTAAAACATCGCAAGCATGCTGTAACGCTCCACGACCCGAGAACCCCCGGGTCGATTGATACAATACAGTCGATCTCCAACATGGTCTGCTAGCCTGCCTTCTTGAGCTGGTACTGTACCCGACATCAAGGCACATGGTCCAAGATACACTTCGATCTGACGTGGACACAGGACACAGACGTCTGGCCCACGTGTACGATCAACAATCATGACGAAAAGTGCCCGCATGTACTTGCCAGAGTAGCTTTCCTCTACCAGCTACCGTGTACCTTTGTGCTCTGCCTCTTACCCGTATCGTATGGTCTTCATTATTTTTCGGTTCTAGCATGTGACATCGAATAAGCTGATCCCCTTAAGTGCAGAAACTACCGAATGCCTTTATCACATGTTTTCAAGAACCCTGTCAGTCCACAGCGTCTCTCTCGCTCTCTCACCACATCTAAGCACTTCCCTTGACGGCATTCTCCCACTTCTCTCCAGTGATCTTCTCAAAAGCCTCCTGGTACTTGCTAGCCGTCTCCTTGACAACATCAGCCGGCATCTCGACACCGTCTCTGCCCTTGAGACCGTTGTTGGTGAGCCAATCACGTAGATATTGCTTGTCGAAGCTGTCCTGTGTCTTGCCAAGCTCGTACTTGGATGCAGGCCAAAAGCGCGAACTATCAGGAGTGAGAACCTCGTCGACAAGCACAACCTCGTCGGTCTCCTCGTCGAGGCCAAACTCGAACTTTGTGTCGGCGATGATGATTCCTCGCTCGGCAGCATAATCTCTTGCGACGGAGTAAACCTGCAGACTCAGCTCCTGGATCTTCTTGGCATACTTTTCTCCTACAATCTCCCTGGCCTTTTCGGGCGAGATGTTCTCGTCTTTGTCGCCGACTTCGGCTTTGGTGCTCGGTGTCCATAGGGGCTGTTCTAGCTTTTGACTCTCTTGGAGACCAGTTGGCATGGCGATGCCGTGGACTGTGCCGCTCTTCTTGTATTCTGACCATGCACTGCCAGTGATGTAGCCGCGCACGATAGACTCGAGGGGGAAGATCTTCAGACGGCGAACGATCATGCTGCGATTTTGTAATTGCGAGGAGAGGTCCGTGGGAAGAGAGAGTGAAGAAGGGATCGTGGTGCCGATAAGGTGAGTTTTGAGAGAGGGAATCTTGGATGCGAAAAGGTTGAACCAGTGGACGGTCTGAAGGGTCAAAAGAGCTCCCTTTTGAGGGACACCGTTCTTCATGATTACATCGTAGGCTGAGATACGGTCGGTTGCGACGAAGAGGAGAGTCTTGGAGTCAATCTCGTAGATTTCGCGAACCTTGCCGCTTGCAATCTTCTTCAGGCCATGTTGCTCAACTTTAGGATCAATCTGAGTGACCACGGCTGGGACTACTGCCATCTTGTATATATGTGTTGGGGGTTGTTGCTTACTCCGAAACAGAAGATGAATCAGGTTAGTATGAATCGGAGAAAATTGTTGTTATCGTTATCTGAACCCGCCAAGGCCGAAAGCTGGGTGTAGTGAATGGACCTCGGCCCATGTGACATGGCGGGCGTACGTGCTCTGCTGTTTCTAACTAGGCCAACGAGAATTAATTATGATGTTCACTAGTGGTGGAAACAGCTATTGGCATTCTCTCTCTTTCCGCCCCCATCCTTCGCAAACAAATGCTCACGTGCTCTGCGTCACAAGACCGCGGCTGTGAGCGTGTGTGTGATTTGTGATTCCGGAGCTTATAGAGAGAGAGCATGTCGGCAGCCGGTCGCTTACCTGTTCTCATGAGCACTTTGGGAGTCGGTGCTGCCATGGTTGCCATTACTACTGTGCCTGCAGCTAGAGAAGCGCTGGGCAGATACCTGGGTGTTTCTGCCCCTGGGGGCGTGTGGAAGATTCTGGCTATTGCGTTTGCCCTACTCAATCTGAAGAACTTACCTTTCGCGTGGCATGTATGTACTATGTTCTCCAATTAGCATACCAACGATGGTGTGCTTCCCTATGCAGGGATGCCTCAAGTCTTGGGGCCATGGCCCATAGCCGCGACCTCGAGACGAAAGGAGTAGTAGACAGCGTGCTGATTAATCGTCACAGTACCGTGTGTTCAGACACATTTTCTACCAACTATACTTTGCGCCAAAGCCCATGGCCCAGCCCCATCTCTTCAAGCCAATCATCACATCCTCGTACAACTCAATCACAGACTGCGACTACAACCTCCACAAGTCCAACTCGACCTACTTTGCCGATCTCGATGCAGCAAGAGCGGCGCTCATGGGAGCTCTGCTGCGCAAGTCCCTGGCTCGTCTCAACGCTGGTGATCTGACTGGTCTACCAGAGGAAGCAAAGACTACAAAGGGCAAATACATCATTGCGTTGGGCGGTATCGCGTGCACATTCAGGAAAGAGATCAAGCCATTGGAGCAGTTCGATATCTGGACTAAAGTTCTCACTTGGGACGACAAATGGATCTACGTCGTCAGCCATGTCGTGAAAAAGGACGCCAAGAAGCCGACAAAGTACTTTCTGCAGCCGTGGAAGAAGGGATCGAGGAAGCCCGCAGAGGCCGCGGAACCCAAGGATTGGACCAAGTCCGTCTTTGCTACCAGTATTGCAAAGTATGTGTGTAAGAAAGGACGTTTGACTATCCCTCCCGAGATCTTCCTTATGCGAGGGGACTTGTTGCCGCCGAGACCATCTAATCTGCCTACACCTGCTGCCGCAACGGCGAGCCCCGCCACGGGTGGGTCAGGCACACCTTCTGCGAATACGAATCTGTCAAGCCCGGAGAACTTGGGCGCTGAGGTTTTGACCAGACTTGGCAAGAAAGCTGAAGCTGAGGCAGCTGCTGGAGAGGAAGACCAAGGGAGCCTCCAGACTTGGGAGGCAGTTGAGAACGAGAGACTTAGGGGTCTGCAGGTTGCTAAGAACTTTGACTCGTTGGCTCAGTTGCATAACGAGTTTGGGGCTGATGAGGAGGTCTTGGGCAAGTACAATGATGTTCTGTTCTGGTGAGGTGCTTTAAATTGCTTTGTTGGTTGTTCTTTCTGGATGTGTGTGATATAGATATATAGTAGATTGCTCACGCAGCCGTACATAGTAAATTCGATCTCATACCGTGTGAATTCTTTCCCCTTCCTTAGTATACGGAGTACATTCAGAGAGGGACTGCGGTTGTGTTCTGCTGTCGTGAGTTTAGCGGCAGCTGAAGAAAGCAGCGTTTCCAAGGCCAACGCTTAGTCTTGAATGCTGTTCATACAACTCGGGACCAACATGCTCCTTATAAGCTCACGCATGGAATCATTCTCACACTGGCCACTCCACTATCCTACCCATCTGTATATCTTATCGAATGTGGTGTTACTTGCCGAACACCGAAGTCGGCAGGATCACGGATCTTGATTGTTATCGGGATCCGGCTGAAACTTACACTTTGGCCGTGCGCCGCGGTCATGCGAAGAAGCCACAACCTTGAGCTTTTTCAAGCGAGATTGGAAACTCGTCAGAATCAAGGAACTGGTCGTGTGCTTTCGTGCCTATTGAGGCATTCCAGACTGTTCTCCAACTTGGTCTATATCTTGATAACCATTTCAGCACGGCGGGTGGAAGGGATAACACTTCTCGCACGCGGCGCCAGCCTTGCAAGGCGCCTGTAAAATAATCTCTGCATGCGGCTGGCTAGGACAAAATGCGGCCAGGAGTCCACTTGGTTGACACAAGGCTCCATGGGTCTACCGCAATTGCCGCCGCCATTCGGGTGTTTTCCTTGTTCTCAGACACATGCCAAGGTATACGGCGTAGCCAAGTGCCGCCATGTGGTTCTATAATCGTCTAGGGCTGCTTCGTTTTGACCCTTGACAAGCATGCCCATGACTTGCAGGAGATCTAGAGAAGATGCTCTTTGTGCGCCTTGTAGACCGTGTCCCGATAAATATCGCTATATCGTCTACCGCGCGTACCATATGGTAAGTGGCGGCCGCCTTGTTCGAGCTAGGCATTCCGTTATCTGCTTGTATATTTCTTCGCAACCATCGTGTAAGATGACTTGTTCCCACTTATCTCTGTTGGTGTGCGTTCCAGAAAGACCTTGGTATTTCCAGTTGTGTTCAAAAGCCCATCCTTCCCGTTGTTTTGGTTGTGCATAACCTCATTCATTATGCCATCCCTTGCTTTCTGGGCTGTCAAGGCTCTGGCATGTGTTCCCCTTGTTCTCGCGGATCATCCGGTATACACTGGATCCAGCTATCAAGATATCGAATACGGCCTTTATCCCAATCAATCCTATGAATCCTCCAACCTCACAACACCGGTTTTTCAAGTGAACACTGCTGCAACAGAGGATGCTTCGAACAACAGCCATATATTCATCAGTCCAAGGGGCACCGCAGTCAAACAGATCTCTCCCATGATCTTCAACAGTGACGACCTATCTTTAGTCTGGGCAGCCCCAGAATATGGAACAACCTTTGGAGTTAGGGTTCAAGAGTTCAATGGATCAGATTATATCACCTTCTGGAGGGGCACAATCAAGGGCTCTGGCTATGGATCTGGCAGCTGCCTCATGTTGAATGCATCCTACCATGTAGCATACAATGTTACTACGTCAAATCTCACAGTCGGCAGCGACATCCACGAATGCCAGCTCACCGATAATGGCACTGCCCTGCTCACGGCCTACGAACCAACCAGCTACGACCTGTCCGAGTACAACATTGAGAATGGCTGGATTGCAGATTCAGTCTTTCAAGAGGTGGACATTGCCACAGGTGACCTGATCTTCTCATGGCGCGCCAGTGATCACTTCTCTTTGAATGACAGCTACGCCGACCCGGGCTCCACAGGAAACTCCTCCAGCAACCCTTTTGACTTCTTTCATATCAACAGCATCGAAAAGGATGACTCAGGAAACTACCTCATCTCAGGCCGCCACGTGCATACCGTCTCGTACATCAACGGCAGCACCGGCGACATCATCTGGCACTTGGGCGGAAAACTAAACAACTTCACCGATCTCAGCAATGGCGACGCCACAAACTTCGCCTGGCAGCACGATGCCCGCTGGCAGTCCGCAGACCTCACAGCCCTGACCCTATTCGACAATGGCGCCGCGGACTGGGTCAATACTGAGAACGCTACTCGCGGACTCTGGCTCACGCTCGACTACAACAACATGTCTGTCTCGCTAGACAAAGCCTACATGTCTCCTGAGGGGATCCTATCCGTAAGCCAAGGCAGCGTACAGCCCCTCAGCAACGGCAACATCTTCATGGGCTACGGTAGCAATGCCGCATTCATCGAGTACACGCGCTCCGGCGACGTAGTCTGGGACGTCCAGTTCGGCATCATCGGGAACTCGTCTGTGCAGAGCTACCGCGCCTACAAGCAAGATTGGGTCGCATATCCCTCATGGGCACCATCCATCGCTGCTACCGGCAACGGCACAGATGATAGTGCAGTCTACATGAGCTGGAACGGCGCGACGGAGATAGCGACATGGGCTGTGCTTGCTTCTGCATCCTCGGACCAACTCTTCAATACTACGGATTTGTGGAAGAATGTGACAAAGTCGGGGTTCGAGACGAATGTCACTGTGAGTACTACTCACCGCTATGTTCGTGCTGCTGCGCTGAACGCGGATGGCGAAGTCTTGGGGTCTACGGGTGTGGTGGATGTCAAGGATGGCAGTGTGATGACGCTTCAACAGGGGATCGATATTGGTACTGGTATGGCCAATACTACTGGCGCGAACGGCATGAGTGCTTCTGGTACTGCTACTGCTGGTGCGGCTTCTGCCACAGCCTCAAAAACGGGAGGCGCTGGCTTTGTGCAGATACCTGGCGTGCTTGGTGTGGGCGCTGCATTTGCGACACTCTTTCTGTACGGGCTTTGACTGTAAACGTTAATTAGGTGAAGTGAATGACTAGCATGACTTTCACTCAATGGTCGGACTCGTGAGCTGCAGAAAGAGAACTGGGTCTAAAGTTCAAGCTGTCGCAAGCAGGACTTGCCTACAAGGCAGAGTCTGTAGAACGATAGAAGATAATAATAGTAATGATTGCTGAAGCTCATCATTGGAAGTCGGCTTGAGTATGCATATCGCACAACACTTCTGTCCTTTCAAGGAGTCCATGGACATGCAAGGTCAGTGTTTGAGGTGTGTTATACTGAGTGGGCTCTCAAAAGCATCCAGTGGTGGGCGACCCTGGCCTAGGAAGTGTTTTCTCGATGACACGACTTCAACTCGTGTTAGATTTTGCCCAACAAGACTAGCACATACAAGATACAACTAATAGCTGTGATCTGGTGGTTGTTTCAAGGGCAGGGAATATTGACACCCTCTGTAGATCACTGCGGCCATGGAAGTGAAGGTTGAACATATTCATCATGTCATCAAATTGCCAAGACGATATGGATGTCATCATTCATTACTCGTGACCTTTGTATCTATGAAGGAATAGCGTTTATCAAGAGAAGTTGCTCCTCCTCCGACCATGGCGCTCCTCATCGCGAAGCACGGCCCAAGTCCTCGTCCCCGTGCCTATGCCATCGGCCCCTTGAGTTCCGTCCCATATGCCGCCGTAACCCGGAAATGTTGTATCTATGGCTGTGTTGGTCGGCGCTTGTGTACCATCCCAAATTCCACCTTGTTCATGACATCCGCTCAACTTTCTCGCTGACGAAGAACATCGGTACTCGTCTCGTGTGGTGATGGTCACACTACGCAGGATTCCGTGCATGTTGCTCGTGCTGGCAGTCCGAGACACTGCTCCGATCTCAGTGGTGCCACTTATCATGCTGGAGAAGTGGTGTTTTCTGGTTGGCTCATATTCGTAGACTGCTAGCTCTACATCTTTGGCTGGGACGACGCCATGGGGCAAGGAGTAAGACGAGAGTCGACGTGCGTATACTTTGGATCGGAGGGCGTGGAACATGCGGACGATAGTCGATCGTAGCGTCGGCAAAGAGGCGCAGATGATGCCCACGTTAAGCTACAAGTTGTGTCAGCGAAATATTTCTCAGATTGAGCTCCCTCATTCATTCAACTCGATGAGTGTGTGCTCTGCTCACATATTGGCACGTACCTCGACTACAGATAGTACTGCCACGGATCCATTGTCCCTGGCAATGTCCTTGGATGCTGAAACGACTTGGAGGGCTTGCAGACGCGCTATGGAGATCCCAACGGCAACCGCTCCTAGCCCGAACACAAGCATCAGCTCAAACCTCTGTCGTCGTGGTAGACGAAGGCTGCTCAACACAGGCATGGGAAGGATCAATGTTGCAATCTCCGTGGCTAAGATGATGCCAAAATTTGAGTACCAGACGGCACTGCGATTCAAGCAGTGGCCAGGTATGGATAGATTCCAGAATGATGATATTGGACGGCACAGGAAGACAGTCATGCCTACATTGATGATCGTGGAAGTTGTAATGATGCCGATGAGACAGAAGCTGATAATGCGAATGGCCCTTTCAGAAAAGAAGCGAAGATAGAGAAACAATATCGAGAGCTTCGTGGCTGCCTGGGCGACGAAGAGTATCGGTATGGCGTAATATATCGTATGTCCCAGTCCCAAGAGGTTGTCAGTCGATAGCTGACTGTCGCTCAGTCCTTGGCCATGCTCGACTTCCTTTATATTCAGAGCGGTCAAGGCTACCGAGAAACACTAAGTCGGCATTGGTGAGCACTGCCCACACTACAAGCAAGTGATGTATCCTTACAAAGGCAATGGTGATGAGACCATCATCAATGCTATAATTCCGTAGCACCGCAATCCGGACTACAAGCCTGAGCAATATGACGATGGCCGCCAGAAACGTAAAGATCACCGACACTACAGCCTGCACCCTCCCTCTTTCGTTACCGGCGAACATGGTAGTTGAATCAGAAGAGACATAACGGAGCAGGAGATCCAGTGATGTGGGCGCATCCAGGTGGTAGTCTATCAGAAAGCCACAATTGGGGCCAAGACCCCCTTTGCCATCATCCTGTCTCATCAATTGGCATGATACCTTATTAGAACGTTGTGTTCCAATCGTGGGCCTGCAACGTCTTCCTTGGCTCTTACTCCAGCCCTTTGTTGTCCGCTTATCGAAGAGAGGAACATATAACCTTTCGGTCCTGAAGCCACTATCCAAAACCCGCAATAGACTGCACTACTTTGGCCAGCCCACGCACGTTCGAATGCTAGCAGCCGTTATAAAGACACCCCGCAGTGTTGTGTGAGGTTAACCTTCTGTAAGGCTCCCAAGTGCTGCGAGCGTTGGCGGAAGGCTTGCTTACACGGTCCCTTTGAATCATCCGCCAAAGATCTAGTATGTATTCGGATTGCATTGCGCGTTAATTTAGGTGAAATGGTTGAGACAATCCTATTGGTGCGTGACACGACCCCTGTCATGTTGCGTCTGTCATGAGCGAGAAACGAACATGAGAACGTCGGCATTCAAATAGCTTCAATTCTTACTCGGACACTGTTCAGGTCAATTGTTGGTGTCACAGAGAATGGAATCTCTCCTGCTTCAGGACGTACAGCAATTATCAAGATGCGCGTACTCGTAGTGTTTTTCAAGCATCCTTGATGGGACGGGACCAGATGGGTCCCCAAAGCTTCCCTTCAAAAAGGGCAGTTCGAGAGGCGTCGGCCAAGCAAACCCTATTGCTCCCGAAAAGCCGCGTTGCCACACATCATGTATCAGACCACAGATAGCATATGAATAAACGCTGAAGAACGCTACAAACATCATTGAGAGTGGCTGGTGTCAAGAATGGAAGAGGGCAGCGAGACCCCACCTCGGAAGCGTCCCAGGATCAATCGCGCGTGCGCTGCTTGCCGTAGGCGCAAGATCAAATGTGACGGATCGAGGCCTTGTAGGGCTTGCATTAACAACGATTTGAGTAGGATGATGCCGATAAATGTTCACTGTGTAGGCCACTAACGTGGAACAGTATGCTCTTACGAAGACGACGAGAGGCGCAAAAATGGCCCAGAGTATATTCAGGCGCTCGAAAAGAAAGTCGAAGAACTTGAAAGCTTACTTGGCCATTCGCTCGAGTCGAGCACCCAGAGTAGAAGCGGCAGGCAAGCAAGCAACAGAGTGGAAAGTCTTGAGTCTTCGGAACTGTCAGTATCAAATCGTAGGCATGAGAGCGATCTCAGCAGCAAGGAATCATCTGTACGGCCTTCACCAATGTCGCACGGTGGGACTGCACAGGATTCGTCCGAGACACTGCCACGTAAAGTATCTTCTGAAGATGATGTGCTGGAGACCATGATCAGCACATCGGATCAAAGACCTCCAGGAAAACAGTCAGAGGAGAGATATTGGGGCCAATTCTCTGGTCTGAGCTTGCTTCAGAGAATGCGAAAATTGTGCGGGTCAGTTGCCGGCCTTCATCAAGCGCAAGATGGCGAGTCCTGTGAGGATGATTTTGCCGATGCATTTGATTCGGCTTTACCACCCCAGGGATCTCCTGGTGGATGGGATGCATTTGCTTTGCTACCTTCTGAGAAAAGGCTCTTCCAGTGCATCGATGTCGCGCTAAATGACGGTTGCTGTCTCCTCAAGTTTGTTGACAGATCTTCCATTGACGAACTCGTGCGACACATTTACGATACCGACTCATTCGAATACACGCCTCAGGATCGGAAGTCACTGGCCTTGATATTCTCTATATTGGCTGTAGGGCGGCGATTCGAAAACGACAACAACGAGTCGGATGCACAAAAGCGGCGAAACAATATTGCTAAAGGGTTGGTCAAATGCAATCGGCATGGAGTGCTTGAAACTAACGACACCCAGATTGCGATACTTTCGAGCTGCAAGGAGTATGCTGGATGTCGCAGATTGCCACGATATTGTCTCCCTGCAGACTGTACTTTTCCTGGTGATATACCTGCAGGCGAACTCGATGCTCTCAACTTGTTATTCATATATTTGCGCTGGTGTGGCCGCAGCGTTACGAATGGGACTCCACTCCCCGAGCTCCCTAGATGAGCTTCCGCCAGAACAGCAACAGGTCAGACGTTGCATTTTCGCCGTGCTCAACATAATGGACACCTACGTTACCACCGCTCTGGGTCTGCCTAGGACGCTTAGAGATGTGGATGCTGAATCTGTAGTACCAATTCCGAATGCACCGGATCATCCCACACCAGACACATCTGTTTTGCCTGAAAATGCCGATGCTATGCTGGTCGCAACTAATGCTCATGCTAAGCTTGTTCAGATCACTGCCCGAGCAGTAGATTCTAATCACCCGGTGACCAAACATCTCTGCCAAAGGAATGGATTTTATGGTGTTCAATATCATAAAATAGCGGCTGTGGAACAAGAGCTTGAGGCGTGGCATGCGGCTTTACCACAATCTTTATGTCTTGATTCGGAAGAGGACCCTCAAATCTTAAGGTAAGTTGTAGACAAGATTACCTTGCCTGACTCGCGCGTGGTTGGCATTCCGTATGCAAGGAACGAGGCTAATTTCTCGATGTAGGGCACAATTGCTACTTCGTCTTGGCTATGCACACTCTCAAATGGTTCTATATCGACCTTTCCTGCATCACGCTGCCAAAAGTCTTCGACCTTACAGAGAAGTGCGCTACAAGGCTTATGCTTGCGGTTCGGCCTGCGTCAAGGCAGCCATGCAAGTTGGCTGGCTCGCAGAAGCTCTGGAAAGTCGTGGTCTTTTCAACGAAGCTAACTGGTTCGTGTCGTACACTGTGTCCTTCGCCGCAACAATTCTCACTCTTTTCGTTTTGAGTAATGAGGGCGACGAATCAATCCAGCCCGAGGCCGAGACTGCACAAAGGCTGAAAAATCTGCTCGGCCGACATGCGGATCAGAATCCTGCTGCTCGTCGCAGCTCCACTTTCTTGCAGGTACGTGAGAAAATGGCTATGCCAACAACATCCTTAGAATCGAGACTGATTGTTCACTAGGAGCTGGAAGATGCCAAGAAAGAAGGAAAGAAGCATCCCTATAGTGAGCTGTCTGGTCATACGGATGACCCCTTCCGGACACCGACGAATCCACGAAGTCACAACGATCCAGAGAGTCTTGACCAGGATATCGCGATGGATGCAGAAAAGGGCAAGGACAATAGTCACGAGCTTCAGGCCATGTCATATCCTCGTATGCACCCGTATCTGGATGAAGCGTCGCACATCTAAGCGTGCGATAGTCATTTCGGATGACCTAAATGTTGATGGTCTTGAGAAGATGTAGATACACTCAGTCCTCAGGTTGTACTTATGATAATGAACATTATACATACCACTTACAACTTGGCAGATTCGTATAGCTGTGATGTGATATGGCGACAGCAGATCTCAAGGACGAAAGGCCTAAAGACCAGGGGAATCCACTTTAGCAAAAAAGCGAAGACATACAGGTAGACGAAAATCTGTGTTAATTCTCGAACACATACACGAATACATTATTGGCTTCTTCCATGGAAGAACAAACCTAGGACGTCCCCCGCCCACAATCTCGACCGCCCTGAATGGTTCTCGGGACATGTCTGCTCTCCACAAGCAACCCTCCGCATTAAATCTCATCACATCCACCGAATGCTCCTCACCTTCCATATACTCATGGCACATGGTGTCGAGGACTTGTTGTCAGAAAGAGATGCTCATTTAGAGTTAAGAAGAGGATTCAACCGTTCGGTCTCCTGGTTGTCATATCTGTACAGCTAAAAAAGGAGAAGAACCCAACGCTCCGAGGTATCATAATGCAACCACAAGAACCCACAAGGGAAACCTCCCTGTCCAAGAAACACATAGAGTTCATGTCGCACATTTCCGTCATCTCGCAATGATTCCGCGAGAGGAACCACCCCGCTGGACTGAATCAGTCCCTTTCCGATCCCAGCATATTCCACGGCGATGGCGGTGCCGTTTCCGAAGACACAGTGAAGTGGACGTCCTTTCTGATAATCGGATTTTGCGAATCAGAGCTCCCTGTGCTTGGCTCTCTCTTCAGTCTGACACCGTGTTCTACCTGCCGTGGCCCGTAAATATCGGCCTTGTACTTGCTCTTGTCAGGCCTGAATGCACCACTGCATTCGTCAATGTCCTCTTCGTCTGCAAGCCTGGAATGCTCTCGATTCTGTGATCGTCCCCCAGAGTTCTGGTTGCTGTTCTTGCTGTTCTTACTGCGGAAGGACTGCATCGGAATGCTCGCGGTACCGAACATGCCGGGTGCTGGGCCGCTGTGCGATTTCGAGTATGACACCTCCCAGCCCATGGCTTTTTCGTATCCTCTGATGAAAGACTTGAGAGTTGGGATAGTGGCGGCTATGAGAGCGTAACCGAGCTCAATTTGCTGCCATATTAGGTTCCCAACAATGTTGAGGCCTGGGTCGGGCAGATGTGCATACTTTGCTATGCGTGCTGCGTGAATGCCTGCGAAGACAGCAACACTAAGAGTATATCAGCCAACAATGCTTCGTGTGAAAATTGGGAGTCTTTGCGCACAAGATGCGGAGTAGGAAAGCAAAGACGACTGTCATCTTGATTTCCATGCTCATCTGCAGAGGCCAAACAAGGACCATGGAGAGCAAGATGATGGCTATTTCGAAAAGTCCGTCAAATGCAGCAACAACCGACCATCTGATGACCTGGAATGCTGTCAGTGTTGCCGTACATTCAGCTGCGGGATCTGACCCATACCTGTCCGGTACAGCGAGCCCCTTCAAGTTTTGAAGAAGGCGGGCAGCCAATGGTAAGAACCATCATTGAAGCGACTGCCCAAACTGCCACAACGCCGATCAGAATGTTGCATATCAACCAAGCCAGATGGAAATCGCGGGTAAATAATCTCTTCATGAAAATAACGACTGAGAACTTGGACAGCGCGAGAGCAGCTATGAAGAGACAGTTGCTGGCAAAGACACTCTACGAGAGATCAAATGTCAGCATCGCAGTCTTAGGTACTTTGAATACGACAACATACTTGTCCGGCATGCGATGCTTCATCATGGGTGAGCAGAGCCGAGGACTTGCCTAAACCATAACTCTGCATGCCCACGAACAAGGCGATATATTGCGCCAACCCGAGAACCTGGTTGTACAATAGTCAGAAATGGCGAGCGTGGAGCACATGTCAAGTCGAGGCTTACAGTTGCAGCAGTGATGAGCCAGTCATCAGTCCCAAATGCCCTCCTCTTGATGTGATATCGAGTGAACAAAGTGACGACGGAGAATAGCAAGCTCAATATGGCCGCGACCCAGAGAAGGCCAGCATGATCGGTTGAAGTCACCGGCGCAAACACGTAGAAGCCATTAATGTATTGACCCATATCCTTTCAACCACCAGGCATGACCAGGCGCTTTGCTGAATATACAAAGCCTAGTAAGAAGATTGATGATACAACAACCGCTTTTCTACATGGACGAGAGTGGATAAGGAATATTTAGGGTGGATAGACGAAGGCAATAATGCCAAAATATACCGGGACAACGGTACCAAGACCACTCGGCTATTCCCCATCTGTTCCTTACTCCAGGCTAGTTCAGTAGAGCAATAATCCAAAACGATCCACCTCCAGGGTCTCCCTGTTCACGCACGTTTGTCCCGCAATGTGGCGGGAAGTGGTGGCACTTTCGGGTCTATGAGCCAAATAGCAGAGCAGAACTAGATCCAGTCTTCAGGCGAGTCCGATAAAGACATCTCAAATTTGCATGACCTGGATAGGATGATTCAAAGAAGACTTTGGACTTTTAACGGGACTGCGAACGTTGAAGAGACACAGCGCCACAAGCACGCAAGGCACACAGCTGACGCAAATGCGCTAACAGCTCCAGCTGGCTATTGGTGTATCGTTTGTTCTTGGCCTCCGATCTTCCTTAGAGCCCCCAATCTCGCAGAGTCTGTCCAACGACTGCACGTTGGAAGTATTGAGGCTACTAGTTTGCAGCCATCAGACAATCACTGTATGCCGATGCACACGTGCAGTACCGGTAGATCACAACCGCCTCGAATTAATTCAATTATGGGGATACGAGAGCAGGCTGCGAACTGATCGTTTGACATGCACGTACTGTCACAAGCGACCTTCCTTTACCCTGGGCAGTGGCGGCCGAAATGGGTTGGGTCTGAAGGTTAAGATTTGCTTTGCAGTACGCTACAGCACGTACGCAAAGCACAAAATTTCCGATAAGACTACAAGTTGAAAGTGAAATGAAGCTTGCAACAGGGCGTTCGTATAGGCTGCAGGGCAATGGCCCCATGATCGACCGCTAATCTACGAGCATCCATCCACTCATTCGCAGTACTTGGGCCTTGTCGGCAAGAAAAGACGTACTTTGAGCGCTTTGTTCTCACGTTCGCAGAACGAACACGTAACACGCGTGGGTCATTTTGCTGAGATTCATGTCTACATGCTGTCAAGCAAAGGTTAAACGCGATACAGTAGACGATGGTCTGCGGAGGGGCCCGAACCTCGGCCAAACTCTATGTCTCGGATGAACGACCTGTTACAGATTCTCCGTGTCTCCATACTTGTACGCGACACACACGGGAACTGTAATGGTCTGGACCATACTGCTTGAGCCGTCCGTTTTAATCTCATCCCCTACTCTTGAACGCTTGCGGCATGCAGAATACCGTTGGCAGTTCGTGACTTTGTACGTTCTATCAGCCTTGCAGGCAACATAATCTGCAAAACATTCGAGATCTGTGTCAATCAAAGTGGAGCCTCCTTGTGGGAATTGGATCATCAATCCACTCCCAGTCCATCTCCCTCTCGTCAGCTGATCCCGAGATAAGCACACACAACTTGATTATCTGAGCGTTTTGCACTCCGTTACATGTGGAGTATCATTCGGTTCGACAGATCTTCAAATCAGCTCTATAAGTGAAACTTGTAGAATGACAAGTCATTGATGCCCAAAACAAGAAATGTCTCGTCGCTCATGGGGATGACATCCGATCATAGTAGTCAGAGGGCAGGCAGGCCTAGCATGTCTTAGAGGAGAGCAACTTGTCTTGATATTGTCTTAGCGACAGTAGTGTGGTATGCATGAGATTTTGAGCTCATTGCGAGGCTCGATGTCTATCGCGAACAGCTTGATACCTCGAATGTCACGCTATTCACGGAGCCAGCTCCTTCCACGGAGACAAAGCGTTGAGACACGAATTGATGACTACAAGACTTCTCAGTTATTTCCTTCGATAGCGGAAGCCATCACGTCACTGCAGCAGTGTAGATACTGCACAGCGCAATCAAATCAGCGCAACACACGAGTGATACTAGTGCGCACAACATAGCTGAATGCCGACAGTAGACGTCTGATACACAGCTTGACACTCATGCCATCACAAGAATGACGCTCGAGTATCTTGACTCGCCCAGCCTGAGTTTCAAAGCCTTCATTAAGCGAGCACTCCAGTTTCCAGTATCAATTGACGATGCAGCATCAGACTCCTCCGTTAAGGAAGCATTTGAAGCTGAACCCATGATCTGCTATGATTGTGTAGCACATTCCAACCCTTTCAGGCAACAAATCTTGGATGCATTCCAGAGGTAGGAGCTTCTTCTTATTGGTTGTCGCGTTCAATGGCAGACATTATTGTGTTTTGCTTCTACTTTGGTTCTGCTCTTGGACATATTGCATTCCCGAGCGCCTCGAAGTATACCATTGCTAGATGTTGCGCGCAGTGCTCTGAATGTCTACATCTTACGCGTAGCCCATACATCTTTTACTAAGTGGTAAAAACTGAAGGAAGCGAAAGAGGACACCCTCTCCCGTGATCCTTGAGGCTTCCAAATATGCGCCTCCACTCCTTCATCTTCCTCGCATGCCCACTATACTCTAGCGTAGTAGCCCAATACACATGTAAGGATCCTCGGAACTTCTCCTCCCCATCCGAGCAGTGAGGAAATATCATTCCCTGACTTGGTCTTCAGCATCATACTCGCCGTCTATTGTCTTCGTCCACAAGACGGCTTGCGGTACCTCTACCTTCCAATCCAGCTTCCTCACTTCCTCATACACAAGCCTCGGCTCTTTTGGCCTTCCATCGCCACCCTCATGCGGACAAACCTATGTGCCAGACACAGACACGACATATCTGATCCAATGCAATCAGACGTACAGTGGTACCATCATCCTCCCAGCAATTGAATCTCGCAAACAAAAGGATAGAAGGGATGATGGTCAACATCAGCATCATGTACGGGCTATTCAGCCGGACTTCACAGCTTGCATTGCTACGTGTGACGCTGAGCAAGCTTGTATAGCCTCCGTCTTTACAGGAACTGAATGCACGCTTTTCTCAGCCATAACAGGGGTTGCGCGCTTTAACGGGGCAAGGGCAGCCATAAAAGTGGCATTCTTGGGCCAGGTGTCTGCCGCTGCTGCCGCTACTTCTGCTGCCACAGGGACGACTACGACGACGACGACCGGGAGTCCAAATGGAGTGGGAGTCCAGATCTCGGAACACGTATCTGGGATTCTAGGATCGGTGGCTACGTCTGCTGGTGGGTTAACCTCGTTGTCATCAGCAGCGAGTATGTCTGGACCAAGCGTTACTGGCAGCATGACTCCTTCGTCTGCATTCCCGCCACCTTCTCCTTCTGCCGTCCTTTCGTCTTTTGGAGGTTCAACATCGACTCCTTTCTCTGCCACTGCAGCACCGGGGACGAGTACATATTCCGGATACTCGGGTAATGCGATCACGTCGTCAGTGTCATCGACGTCTTCGTCACTCATTGCGGTGGAATCATCCATACAGAGTGATATCTCGGCTGCTTTCTCGGACCGCCTGCCCTCGGACTCGTCAACTGCGGTGTCCACATCTCGTATGTCTTCGGATCAGCCACGATCTCTGACTTCGCTCTCGGTGACTTCGTATGCAGGATCAGATTCGAACACTGCTACTTCTCCAGCAGCTACTACGAACATTACCAGCTCTGATACTGGCAGCTCGAGCTCAATGTCTTCGACTTTGACTAGTCTTTCTAGTACCGCACTGGCCGCGAGAACTACTTCGAGTATTTCGATGGCCAGTGCTAAGATCTCATCTTCGGTGACAGCCTCATCTTCTTTGATCTCCACGTCGTCTTCGGTCGTGAACGGCCTTACATCAAGCGTTGCGTCCAGTAGCTCGATATATGTCTCCGTTTCTTCGACAAGCAGCCCACCACTACTATCAAGCAGTAGTACATTAGGCAGTCCAACGAGCAGCTCGTCCCTCTCGTCCCTCTCGCCACCCTCAAACTCTTCTCCTGCAGTCTTGACTGTTGAGCCACTGACAAGCTCTTCGACATATGGTCCCAGTGGTATGTCATCTTCGTCATTAGCGAGCGAGAAGCTATCTTCTTCAACGACTGGTGTATCATTTTTGGGCACTCTACCTGGTGCGAGCGTTGGCAGCAGCAGCATTGGTAGCAGCACCAGCTCTAGCAGAAGTAGCAGTCTGTTATCGCCCATATCGCCCTCAACATCCGCCACGTCGACGAGCAGCACAAGCAGTGGCTCTTCGTCTACAATGCCTACCTTGTCTTCGTCGTCCATGATTTCGACCAGTAGTACAAGGAGCAGGCTGTCGTCTTCGTCTCCCGCATTTTCTTCCTCGACATCAGCCTCAACAGCTTCAGCAAGCACATCTACATCGACCACGAAAAGCAGTTCATCTTCCTTGTTTTCTTCGTCGTTAGCATCTTCATCAAGCACCACCTCGTCAAGCGCTTCATCAAGCTCATCGAGCTCCTCATTGAGGCCATCGTCAAACCCGTCATCAAGCTCATCTCCAACCTCCACCCCTATCCCAATAAGGAACACGGGAAAACGCGGCCTTTCCTTCACCCAAGCAAACTACACCCTCCCCTTCTCCCTCTCCGGCCAAAACAGCCACGTCTCCTGGTCCTACAACTGGTTCTACCAAGCCTGCCCACTCTCCACCTCCCCGGGCAACAACTACACCACCTCCACCAATCCCAACACAAACTGCAGCTACAACCCAGCCTTGGAATACATCCCCTTACTCTACTCGTCCGCACCCAGCTTACTGTCTGCCTGGCCAGCCGCCGCAAGACAACAGATTGCTCTAGGCGCCACGGCACTAATGTCCTTCAACGAACCAGACGTGTGCTACGATGGCTCAGCGTGCATGACGCTAAACGACACAATCATGACCTACCAAACGCACATGCAGCCGTTCGCGGGGCGCGCCCTGCTGGGTGCACCGGCCGTCACAAACGCCGGCAGTCCGTCTGGGCTGGCATACCTGCAGGCGTTCCTGGCGGGCTGCGCGAACTGCACGGTGGATTTCGTGGCGGTGCACTGGTACAGCAACAAGTACGCCGGGGCGAGCTATTTTGAGTATTTCATCAATCAGACACGGCAGGTGGCCGGGGGCAGGCCGATATGGATTACGGAGTTTGGACTCGATAATGATGAAGGGGGCACGCCGTTCACGAGTGTGGATGTGGAAGGGTTTTTGGAGCGGGTGCTGCCGTGGTTGGATCAGCAGGGGGATGTGGCTAGGTATGCGTATTTTATGGATGCGCCGGGGATCTTGCTGGATAGTGCTGGGAGTGGGTTGAGTGAGGTTGGGGTGGTGTATAATAATTTCACTAATGCGACGGTGCAGCCGTATCTGGGAGGTTGAGGTGAAGGATGAGGTGGAATGCTGTGGGAGGGGGTGTGAGTCTTCCCTGGACGTGTGTGGGCAGTTTCAGAGTTCTCGGCATTGCTATTTTGGTGGAAGTGTTGGTAATTTGCAGCGAGAGCTTTCTGTTCGAGCTCTTGTCAAGGAAGCGTCAAAGTGAGAAGAGGAAAATCGGTTTGAACTTTTCACTTAGCTGTATTAAAGGTAACCCGGTCATCGGACGTTCATTGGAAAGCATCTCGACTTCCCAAGAAGACAGTAAGGGGAAATACAGGTCAAACAGCATCATGTTTGTAAAGTGATTTATTGGTATCGTACAGATGTGAAAGTCTTTTGCAGAAATCAGGCCAAGCTCTTGTGATGAGCGTAGGTGTTTCTCTTGCGCTCGTGAACAGGAACCTCGCCGTTTGGTGTTCCAGGAATGGTCTTTTCCAGCTTCTGTTATAGCATTGGTTAGTATCGCATTGCGGAATTGGGTATCACTTCTTGGGATCGAGATGATTGGGCTGTCAACGTACAAGGTTATCAAAGACACACTTGTTGAGGGGTCTCTCGTATCTTCTGCATTGCCATAGCTGTTGGTTGTTGTTGTCGAGGCACTCCCAGTGTTTTCTGAATTCGGTCAAGCAGTGCTTGTCAATGTCGCTCAATCTGGATGGTGGAGGTGTTGGTCAGCCAATTGCTCCAAGCATGGGTGTCCTTCCACAGCTCTTGTATATTTCCCGACCACATATATCCTCTTGTGTCCGGTAAGAGCAAGCGGGGAAAAGAAAGACGTACACGCTTGCAGCGCATCTTGTGACTTTGCGACCCTCCTTCAAGCAATCGACTTCGCCCTTTCCATTGGCATCGGTCTTGCACATCATGTAGTCGTCATTGTAAGGCTTGCATCTGGCGCCAATGAAGAAGGATGCGGACAGAAGAGGAGCAGAGGAAGCACCAATCTCCGGGACCTTGGGAATGTCCTCGGGGAGGGGAGTTGTGTCGATGAGGACCTGTTGGTTGAATCTGTGGATATTCTGTCAGAGCATATACAGTATACAGCTCTGCGAAAGTCAATACCTGGGTTGCCTGGCCGCCATCTTGAATGTGTGCTTGTCAAACGGGTTTACAGATGGTCGGTGATGCGGGCGGGTGTATGAAGCTGGAGATGGACATATGAAGTTGACAAGACGACTCGGCTCGCATCCGATTGGCTGTACGCGCCTGCCCTGATCCGTCGCAGGAACAATTGAAGCGCGTCCGAGTCCGACTGGAGTTTGAGCTGTCGAAGCTGATATTCCAACTTACAAGGAATTGATTCGCATCTTATGACAAGTCGCGCATAGTTAATCTGCTGTTGACTCCGTGACCAATCCGGTCGCTCAATCTTCAGCCATGTCGCTCTTTGGAAATGCAAACAACCAGCAGCAAAATACCGGCACTTCTTCACTCTTTGGAGGCAGTCTGAACAACAATAACAACAATAACACTCAACCCAAGCCTAGTCTTTTTGGTGGAAGTACGACAACGAATCAACCGCAGCAGCAGCAATCTTCTGGATTCGGGGGTTCTTTGTTTGGTGGCCAGCAGCAGCAACAACAGGTACATCCAGTCCCATTGTCCTAGCCCTTCATAATCACTTTCACCTTCTTGCGCAAAACACTTTCACTTTGTTGCTGCATGAATATGACGCTGATCCAAGCCCACAGCAAAACCAACAACCTCAGGTAAATAGTCAACCTCCGTTCTCAATACCCTGTCAATCTGAATACATTACTGTCCCACCTCACCTCGAGCACAACCCAGCATCACTCCAATCAATATGGACCTTCCCAGTCTCTCTATTCTGACGAGCATTCGACAGCAGCAACAACAGCAACAGCAACAACCGAACAACCAACAGCAACAACAAAACTCTCTCTTCTCCAGTCTAGGCCAGAGCATGACACAAAACAATGCCAGCTCACTCGGCGCATCCTTCCTAGGCTCAGCACCTCAAAGCTTCACTCAATCAGCCATCGGCTTTAACCGATCTGAAATGCTTCCTCCTCGTTAGTTCACCTGGACCAGGCACCCAATCTATCCCTCCTCTCTAACAAAACAACCTGCACAGAACAAAAGTCAATCCCCGAACAAATGGAGCTCATCCTCCGCAAATGGACACCCGAAAGTTCATCCTGCTCAATGAACCACTACTTCTACATGTCGGTCCCACCGGAGCGCGCCCCCTTTGTCAACATGCCCGCCGACGCCGACGAGCGCAGCTGGGAAGAAGCTCTCCGCAACAAACCGTACGATGGCGCCGTACCCGTCCTCGCGCGTGGATTCAGTCAACTAGGAAACAGATTGACGATGCAGGTGGAAGCGGTCAAGCAATTACAGATGCGCCTACATGAGATGAACAACTCGCTGGGAGCGATGATGGAGAAGCATGAGTTGGTGCTGTCTGTGCGTGCTGCAGAGGCCAAGAGGAGGCATGTGGGTCTTAGTCAGAGATGCCTAGGTCTGGCCATCAAGGCGCAGGTGTTGAGCTCGAGAGGTTTCGTGCTGGATGGGGTCGAGGAGGAGTTGAAGAAGAAGCTGACGGCGCTGGAGAAGAGTGTTTTTGATCCGGCATTTGCTGGTCGCGAGGAAGAGATTTGGGCGAGAATGGTGGCACTTAGGGAGAGGAGTCGGTGGTTGACTGAGGAGAGTGAGAAGCTGGGCAGGCAGATTGCAGGTGATGGCGGGCTGGACGAGGAAGTGCTGAAGAAGACGAAGAAGGTGAGTTTTGAGTGTTCCGGCGTGGTGATTGCGTTCATGTGGATTAACTGCTGACACGGGATACACAGATCCTGAGTGACTACGATGCGCAGCTCACGCACCTCAAGAAGGAGCTGGAGCAGGTCAAGAAGGAATATGATGAATGGGCTGCCGCTAGCAGACCTAGCACTTGATTGGGAAGAGTCACGTTAAGATGGGATTGGGGATATCACCATGTAGTGACCAACCATATCAGGTGCTAAACCTTCCGTTCAAGTATCCTCGGCACAGTATCATGAACCTATGGGCAGAAGAGTCTGTGATCACGCTGAGGGAGGCCGGTTAGACAAGCTTCGTGCTCTACTCTCTAAGTGTTAGGGTAGTGAGAAAGAAAGCCATAGCCCAGTACCTCAGAAGCGGCGAGGAGGCTTCCTTGAAAGGGTAGAGCAAAAAACAACGGCCATGTATACGGACGGGAAAGTGAACAACCATGATCATATGCCCATCCAGGCGTGGTGTCGTATTGTTTTTACAAAATATAATAATACACATATGTTTCCCCCCCCCCCCCCCACCTTTTATCCATGTGATTGTTTGGTCCAGGGGAGCTCGAAGGTCAGCCTCTCATGGCAGATATGTAGCCTCTTTTCTTTTTCAAGGACTCCTTTCATTTTGTACATGCCAGTCAAGTGTTCCTGCAATGATGGCGCTTTCTGCTTCGTTCTCTACTCCATCCTTCCTGTCGTCCACGCGCATGTTGCTCCTGCATGCATAGTCCAGTCCCAGTATCCGCTTCGATTCGTTTCGAGTTGGTGGGTATGTTTAGATCAACTTCTTGACATACTCGACGGCAAACGGCGCTGTTCGTTTTCTCAATCAGCCTTTTCTATCCTTTTATCATTCTTCTTGTGCCATTTCCTTCTAGGGTGGGCGTTGTGGTACGGTAGACGGAGGAAAACGACGTACAGATGTAGAGGAGGATGCAAGTGGCGATGGCCTCCTTGACACCGCGGCTGGCGGCTTGCTCTTTTGCCTTTATCTCGGCGGGACTTTCTTGCTGCGGTGCTGTTTTTTTTGGGTTTTATAATCAGTCTTGTCTCTTTTGTGTGTGCAGCTTCAATTGAAAGCTTTTGTAGAAGTTTGGATGGGGTGGTTGGGTGTGTGATACTTACGCATAAACATGTTGATTTAATGTGTTGAGATATAAAGGTTTGAGGTGTGTGATTTTCTTTGTTAAGATGGAACTTCTGACGTGCATGTGCTGCAACTGCGACTGATGGAGGATGGATGATGGATTGATTGGACGGCTGAATGTCGGGGGAACTTGGCAACAACTGACGTCCGGAGAGGGAAGGCACAGTAGATGAGCCAGGCCAGCGCATCCTGATGGTCCTCCTGTCTTGATCTATTCACTTCCTCAATCACTTTCTACTCACTTACCGTCAGCCATACGTGTGATTGGCGCTTTCTGCCTTATAGCCACTCTCCCTGAGAAGCACGCGCAAGGGTTTGCTCGTCTCGATAAATTACGAGCTACAAACATCGACTGGACGCGCATTCCGGCTCTACACACAACCATCCCGTCCGACTACCTCCAAATAGACAGCTCAGACAACACATTCAGGATGGAAGACCTTCCCGGCGCCAACAGCTCTCCAGTCGTCGACGACGGTCCTCTCCCAGAAGGCAACAACGATCCCCAGGATCCCCTCGCACCAGAAATAGAGGAAGAGTCTAGCAGCAAGAACCCCCCTATCGCAGATCCTGGTCAAGATCTTGAGGCGACGGAGGACACTGCGCCCGATGTACCTGATCGCGACGACGGAGAAAACTACAACGATGACGACGAGGACGAAGCACGCAACGATGATGCCGACAATGCCGACAACCACGACGATGACAGCGACGCTCTGTCAGAGGTCGACGAGGCACAATTCGACGATTTTGACGCAAACGCCATCGCCATCGAGGAGAGACCACGCGTAGTCGATGCCAATGGTGTCGCCCTGCTAGGCAAGCACAAGCGCAAGAGAGACGTGACCGAGGGCGAGGACGGCGAGAAGAAGAAGAAGAGAAAGGAGGGAAGAAGAGAAAAGCCGAAGCGGAGCAAGAAGAGGGCAGATGCAGGCGAGGACGACTTTAACGAGGCTGCCGAGAGTGGTGAAGGTGGTCGCAGGAAGAAGAAGAGAGGCACGGCTGAGGATGGAGAAGCTCCCAGACGTAGGAAGAGGACACCGTCTGTAGAGAGAGACGAGCTGTTGACTCCTGAAGAGCGTGAGTATCATTCGTTCATTCTTTCATCATATCCACCAATTAATCATCTTCATGACAGGCCGCAAAAAGGAATTCTCCCGTCTTATGGACGCCGCCCTTGCCAAACCAAAGACATCCCGCTCCCGCAAGACTGGTATCGATCTAGAAGCCTCCGCCGATGCCGAGCTGGAAGACATGCGCCGTCGTATGGCCGAGGCTGCTCAGGCCGATACCCAAGCCCGTGATGCAAACAAGCCTGCAATGCACAAGCTGCAGCTCCTCCCCCAAGTCGTTGCTCTTCTCAACCGCAATACTATTGCCCAAGCCCTCGTAGACCCTGACATCAACCTCCTCGAAGCCGTGCGCTTCTTCCTTGAGCCGCTCAATGACGGCTCTCTCCCCGCCTACAACATCCAGCGCGAGCTCTTCCAATGTCTCGCCAAGCTGCCTATTGCAAAGGACTCGCTCGTCGCCTCGGGCATCGGCAAGGTCGTCCATTTTTATACCCGCTCTCCCAAGGCCGAGCAGAGCATCAAACGCCAGGCTGAGCGTCTAGTTGGCGAGTGGACTCGTCCCATCCTCAAGCGTACAGACGACTACCGCAAGCGCGAGTTTGTCGAGGCCGACTACGACCCCAGCATGGCTCAGTCTCAACAGGCTGCCCTTCGTGGCACTGGCGTCGACAGGGAGGCCAGGGCTGCCGCTGCACGTAAGAAGGCACTGGAGATTCCTACCATTGGAAACAGAGCCAGAGTTATGGGTGGTCTGGGCACGTACACTATTGTGCCTAGGGCCAACACCGAGGCTATCAATGCCTCGCAGGGTCCGCCAGGCAGTGGGAGCAGAAGGTTGGGTGCTAGAGCTGGTGATGAGATGTTCAAGAAGATCAAGGCTGGTAGTAACAGGAGGAGATAGATTGGGGGCAGTCTTTTGTCTCCCGATCTGACTTGATCTGATCTGGAATGAAGAGATTGAACCCGTATCAACGAGAAGGAAAACGGCGGCTTTCCCGGGAACAAATAAAACACTGAGAAAGCAGACACATCAAAGGCATGCATATGACGATGGCGCAGTTGAAGCACTCGAAAATGTACCAAATAATGCCCCTTTTTTCTTTCTCTCTTTTCGTGACTGAGTCTGTCTGGCTGGGCTCGGTAAGCATTTGTTGGTCATGCAAGCAATGAATTTTGTACTTTTATCAGAATACCAAAAAGGGGCTGCGCTATGCTACGCTATATCTTTTCAGTTCTCTGCTGGCTTTTTTCCTTGCTTACTTTGTGGACTGAGAACGACATCAATCATCGGCGAGAGAAAAATGAGGAGACTTTTTGTACTCCATTTTTCATTCAGATGTGTGAAACAAGTATACGTACTGTGGATACGTTTGCTCCAACCAATCATCCCTTGAAAGTCTTGCGTTTCTTCTTGCTTTTCACATTTGTAAGAAGATATCCGTCTTTCGGCTATTCACACAGCTACTGGCACACTTCAATCACTACAACTTTTTAATGTCAGAAATCTTAGGCACGACCCACCCCGCTCTCCACCTCTTCTCAATTCCCGGTATCTCAACCTTGACTGCCTTCTTGACTTCCTCCCTCTTCGTCGTCCCTCCTTTATCACTCTTTTTGTCAAGATCACCCACATCCACCACCCCAACAGCCGCACAGGACGCCTTGAGCACAGCAACAGCCAGTCCAACGCCCACACAACTCCCCAACAACCCCCTGATTTCCTCGGCCCATTGCACTTCACACCCTTCAAATCGCCCCACGCTCGCCTTGACACCTTTTAACGTTGCCAGCTCCACCTTTGCCTGTTTCAGCCCCGTCTCTATAGTGGCAAACACACTCCCCAGACTCCTCGTCTTCCTCAACCCAGTGGCGGCATCCAACTGCTGCCGCGAGGGAATAACCGGCGTGCCGATCTGCAGAAACGGACGCATACGCACCTCGTGTCTCAGATCAGCACTACTGTACGGCCTAGGCGGCACGACTACCAGTCCCGCCACCACCAGGAACGTCCATAGCCCTTTTAGTGCTTCGGATAGATAGCGCACCGCTCGCGCTTTGGCGATCAGGACTTTGATCAGGGCTCGGCTTGCTACAATCTCCGAGACTGTGTTCGCGTCTGCGAGCCGCGCCATGCGCTGAGCGCGACGGTGCGCGAAGAAGTCGATATGCTCGAGGTGTTCCTCGCGCGTCTGGGCCAGGTTGGCCAGAAAGGCGTACATGGGGGCGTTTTCGTCGGGCAGGAAAACCTCGGTTTCGAATCCCAGGAGGACGGTCAGTTCGGCTATGTTGAGTTTGTGATGATAGGACCATGCTGCTAGCGGGAAGTATTGGAGGGGCTCTACGCTGTCTTTGAAGGTTTGCGTCGCTGCTAGCGTGGTGGGGGATGCGGTGCTGGTCGATGCTAGGATCTCGTGGATGGCGGAATCGATGAGTTCGGCTTCGGCTTGTAGCGCGTCAAGGATAGCGATGGACTGATTGAGTGTGCGACGGACGCGACAGCGGTTCTGACATAGCATGCGCGGTAGGTTCAAGTATTCCTCGATTGCTTTCCCCAAGAAATCGTCGATTTTACGGGCGATTTGGTGACGGGCGTCCGAGGGGACTTCGACTTCCCAATTGGTGGGGTTCAGCAGGGGGTCGCCGGCTAGGACCAGTTCGCGGATGTCGTTTAGCAAGAGGTCGGCGTGGGGGATAGTGGCTGCGAAACGGGAGGTTTTGAAGAGGATGCCTTGGAGGATGGAGCGGGAATAGGTGCCTGGTTGGGGGCTGCGGGCGGCAAAGTCCGAGACGAAACGGAATATGTTGGCTGGAGACGGGGTGAGGAGCAGGCTGCAGATGCGGTAAGCCTCTAGGTTGTCGGAGCAGAGTTTGAGTAATTTTGGGTGGGCTTGCGGCCAGGTTATGGAGATCATTGGTCTTGGGGGAGCGTTGCTGGCTAAATGGCGTTGTATACGTTCGGAAAAGGCGCTCGGAACTGGTTTGCTCAGAGGGATGCTTGTGTCGACTTTGGCAATGCAGGACTGGACTGCTTGCCATAGCTCTGTTTTGGAGGCGTGGTAGGCGGCGCTTAGAGGTTGGAATGCTTGCAGGAGGAGCGTACGCAGTTCTAGACGGGCCGAAAATGCCTCTTTGAGTTCGTCGGAAAGATCGAGCGTGTCGAGAGTCTTTTGAGCAGAGTCTAGCACGTATATGATGGAGGCATCGTCAATGTCGCTCAAGAGGTACTGCGTAAAAGTCTGCGTCACGAAATCCTCTTCTTCGTAGTAGTGCTCCGAGACAATGTCTGTGATTACGGAGTCACAGGACTTGAGAAGACCAATACACCACGCTCGCAGGACGTCACTGATTAGTGGATTTGGCTCCCTCTTTTGTCTAGGTCGGAAGACTACCTGGTCCAACGGCTTGAACTCCTGTGGCGTAATGGATGTGAGATGAAGAGATGTGAAGAGAGTTTGAGAAAGTGGATATCCATCATGCCAGGCCATCTGATTGATACTCTATCAGTATTGATGTTTTCAACGTGACAGGTTTACATCACTCACCTCATAGCACAGCATCTGATCCATGATGCCGAGAATCTCCTCGGGCAGCATTGGCGTCAACGGGTCAAAGTTGTCCACGAGGGCGTCCTTTTCAGGCATCATGAAACCACTGTCCATTTTCGGATCCATAATCTATGAAAGACTTCAGCATTGATTTAGGGGCGATAGACATGTTCTAGCCAGACTAACCTCCAAAGCACCAACGGCCTCGAAGAGTGTGAAGAATTCATCTTTGACTAATTGGCCTTGTTTGAGCTCTTGGAAGTTAAAGTCAGCATTGGAGTAAAGACTCTGGCGAGGGAATGGTCAAATAGCACGAGAGCAACATGGCCATCTAAGCGCAGTTTGCGTGATGAAGCCGCCACATCTTTTCCCGTGTAACTCGTCTTTCAAGATCTTTTCTTCCCGAAAAAGGGAGAGCCATATTCTCGAGTATAACATTTGCAACATATAGAATAGAAAAAAAACTCAACAAGATCGACATACCTGCAGAAGCATGATTAAACTCTTTTGTAATGTCTCTGGCGCGGCGATGTCCAGAGTAGAAGGCGGGTCGGCTGGGATTATACGCCGTCAACTGGACAGGATCTTGGACACCGTCTTCCAAATGCAGATGGGCAACATCCGGAAGCATGACCGCGGTCGTAATTCCAGTATTATGATATGTTACTCGAGGCTACGGAACAGATGTGAGCGAGTGACGGAATCGGGCGTCGTGAAAGCTGGAGAGGTCCACTTCGAACATTTGTTGTTGGGGGCATGTAATGGTTCGAAGACAAGAGGGAAATCATGGCGTTGCTGATGAGATGACACGACATATCAAAAATGGGCTAAACTTTATTGTAATTCAAGTATGAATATCCTCAGACGATTAGAAAAGATTGAAATATTCAAGATTACGCCATGCACACAACACACGCTTTCACATGTAATAAAGAGGTAGGTTTGTTTCAAAATTGATACAACATGCATTTTGCTCCGCCAGTAGTCGGCATCCAGCTCAGCTCATCGCCAATATCTGTACAGTTGCCATTGCGACGTGCATCGGCTTTCCCACCCTGCTCCTCCATCTATCGGGATGTTCTCAATTCCAACTCGGTGTCATCTTTGTCTTGGTGAGGCAATGCTTAAGAGCTGGCCTCGGCGGGGACCTTCTTGAGCTCCTCGGCGAGGTTCTTGCTCTCGCCAGCCTTTCCGTTCTGCGCATTATTTTGTCAGCATGTTTTCCCTTCAGAGCTATCCAAAGTGAGTGACTGTGTAATGATTGAGTCGTAGCGCCCCTCCAACTGCAGTCCTATGGAGTCTTCCGCCTCCATCTCTTTCCACAAGCACCGCAACATTTCCCCTCCTGGTCTGTTCATAGATTGGTCCGATGACATGTCTTCCAGATGTGTGATACAGGGATGCAACTAACCTCCCACTTGGCGAATCTCAGCTCCATCTCTCCTCTCCTCTCGGCAACGAGTCTCTTGTCCTCCTTGAGCGAGCGGCGGACAACGCGCGCGGCAACAGCGAGGTAGCGGTTGTAGCTGTGTTGTTTCCCTCATCAGCAATGCATCCTATACTGTCATTTCCCCCCAATTGAGTTCTTCCAATAATCCTCCACTCGTCCATCTCTTGTCTTGTGCTGATCCGATGCTCCGGGGGGCGGATGTTGATGAAACGTACGTGAGACCAGCGGCTTTCCAGGCGGCAGACATTGTGGCGGTTGTTTGAGGGGGTTGTGAGTGGGTGGGTGTAAAGGTAGCGGTTGAATAGATTCGATGCGGATGCCGAGTTGAGCGCAACTGGAGCTTCAAAGTCGGAGGTTCACCCGCCAAGACTTGAGGGTGTCCCGATACCAATGTCACGTGATGTCGAACTTGACATGCATGTGAAGGCAGCAAGCACAGATGGATATACAGCGATCAAAGCTATCATAATCATGCCGTGAGAGTGGGCTCTACGATACACTCAGGAAGCACTAGATGCTAGGGTGGCTGACAGCTAGGTCATGTTCCCACTGCGCGTCCTTTTTCTTCCACAAGTCAAACACTACACGAGCCAAAACAATCAAAGCAAAAAGTAACAAAATGGAATGTCGAAAGTCTACGCAGACTGCTGTTTACAAGCTAGTGGTACATTTTCTGCATTTCTCTAACCCCTCTCACGAAATATTTACACCTTCAGGCCAATCTCCGAAGCGTATGGAAGGACGTACAAATCACCAACCGAAGAAACACTTGCCTTGTGCTCGAGGACAGTCTTGGCGGCCTGGGAGTCGTGTCAGTGAATAGGTCAATCATTACTGTCATTTCTTTCGAATCTCACCTGCTTGACGGCATCCTCGGTGACGGCCTCGTAACCCTTGGCAACGGCATCTATTTGGTAGGGCTTGCTCTGCTGGGTAAGACCGGATCCGGTAAGCTCAAGAGCAGCGTAGAGGTTTTGCCCGTGCTCGAGCTCCTTGAACTTGGCAAGGGCGCGGGCCTTCTGGAACTCTTCCTTGCTGACACCCTGAGCGATCTGCTCAAGAGTCTTGACGACCTCGCCAGCAGCACCACGGACATCCTTGGCGGAGCCAGTGAGGGTGACGGTAAGAAGACCAGCGTCGGAGTAGATGTTGCTCTCGGTCTCAATGCTGGCACCAGGGAACTTGGCACCAGCCTTGGAGAGAAGAGAGAAACCAGGAGACCACTTGATCGAGGAAGAACCGCCGAGAAGAGCGGCAAGGACGGAGAGCTCGGGCTTGTAGAAGTCACCGGTGGGCAAGCTGGAGCCGGAGAAACCAATGACCATGGCGTTACCCTTGGCATGGGCAATGCGCTCCTCACCACCGTAGTACTTGGTGGCAGGGCTCTCAATGGCAGCCTTGGGTGTGGAGGGAATGTCGGTGAAGAATTGGTTGACCCATTTTGAGAGCTCAGAGGCCTCGGCGCCGTTTGCGACAACGGCAAAGTTGTGTCCGGCGTAGGCGGATTGGGCAAACTCCTCGATGACCTCTGCGTCGAGGTACTTGGTCAGAGGGATGGAGGACGGAGGCAGAAGAGGGACACCAAGACCGCGGTGGAAAGCGAGACCGTGGGCAGAGTTGATGGCCATCTCCTTGGGGCTGCTAAGGAGCTTCTTCTGGTGGTATTGGAGGACGGGCTCAATCTCCTCGTGGAAGACGTAGGCTAGGATGTATTAGTGAATGCACTCTTGTCGGATTGCGGATTCCGCTCTTGCAGAAACATACGCTGGTACTTGGTCTGAGTAGCGACCTCGGCGAGGAGCTCGACAAAGTAGGGGAGATCACCTCTAAGGAACTTGGCGCCGACAATGAGGTTTTCGCGAGAGTGGTGCGTGTAGAGCTCGGAGCCGAGGAGCTCAGCCTCTCTTTGGATGCGGAGAGCAGAGCGCCTCTGGGTGTTCTATGGCGAGCGTGTTAGAGATGTTTCTTGTGCCCATTGACTTGTTGTCGAGGACAAGAGAAGGACGAGAGAAAGGCCAACCTTGAAAGCAAAGCCACGGAGGCCGAGGGTAAGGCCAGGAAGGGGCTCATATCTGGTACCGGCCTTTGCGACAATGGCCAGCTGGGTAGCAGGACCGGACATGTCTCTGCTGGCGAACTTGACACCCTTGGCGTCACCCGTCTCGTACTGGAATGAGCCAGAGGCCGGGGCGGCGAGGCCTCTGCGGCTGGCGGGCTGCCATTGCTGGCGGACAGCCTTTTGTGCCGTCCTGCTGATGGTGTGGCGTGACAGCATGATGTGCGGGCCTCCTCTTGCGGCGACGGAGAGAGAGGGGAGTGGTTGAATGGGGTGGATGGGGTATAATGGGCCTTGTGCTCGCCTTTGGTGTCGGTCCAGTCGATGAAGCTCAGAAGGAAGTCGCGAAATGCCAAGGCTGGCGTAACCGGGAATGCCCGGTGCTCCCATTGGCTGGCGTCGACTTGAGCAATTCCGAGCAAAAAGTCGTGCACGGACGCGTCCGTCGAACATTCACTTGACCCATCGAGCACTCGTCTTGCAATATATTCAATCTGATCGCAAGGTTGCATCTATGCGTCGACGCGCTCGGTAGCATTATTGTAATTCTAGCGACGTGAGAGGTCCCTAGAATTATTCCCTAGATATGGCACAGGTAAGAAGACTGAATGTCGCTGGCCGCGCATGCCATAGCAAACTAATTCACATGCTTATACACTGCGCATTCCTCGAACACGCAAGCTAACCATCCTGTCCAGGAATACTCAAGACTGTGCACTCTTCTCATTGAAGATGTGTATGGGGAGCTTTGTGCAGTATGTATTCATCATCCTCGACCTTACCACTTTCACCCCTACTGACCTTCCTACCAACAGCAAGTCTTTAATACCCTCTCTGCATGGGGCCGGCTGGATCTACCCACCCTCACAAAGCACTGCCAGCTCTCCCCCAAGCATGTGCGCCACGGGCTTGCAGTGCTTATTCAATACCATTTGGTCTTTCACTCTACCACCAATGATGGCCAATCATTTTACGATGTTGATTGGGAAGGCGCATACAACATAATGCGCGCCGGCAAGATTGTCCAGATTGTGGAGGAAAGATTTGGTCAAGGCGCCGGTCAGGCAGTGTCCAACTTGCTGCAATTCGGTCATGCTCGTATAGGCGACCTCGAGGACGCATACAAATTTGATTCCCGAAATCCGGCACCTATCGAGGAACATGCCAACGGCGCCAATGGTCTACACAAATCCCAGAACAAAACCATCACAAACAAGACACAACTACACTCCGTGCTGTACCAATTACTCAAGTCTGGCTTCATTGTCAAAGTTCAACGACGTACCTTCTTTACCCCTGCCGACGCAACGAACGAAGCCGAAGTCATCGTGAAGCGTGAGCAATTCCCCGACGGCAAGGTGACGGGTCCCAAAGCCAGCGCCATCTTCGCTTCAGCAGTCAACTCTCTCAAGCGCAAGTGGAGAGACGAGGCTGACGACACTACCGCTGGGGTCAAACGCTCGGCCCCCACAAATGGCCACGGTCCGGCAGCAAAGAGACGGAGGACGGAAGGAGGCATGGTAAACGGAGTCGGCGGTTATGGTGATGAAGACGATGAGAATGTCATCCTTGAGGTAATGATTACATCTTTGGCTCTGATTCGAAAGCTGAACTGAACTAATTCGGGCCTTTAGCGAGACATGGTCATCAAGGTCAACTATGAGAAATGCAATGTTGCTCTACGAAGTCAAGCTCTAGAACGACTTGCTGCGCGATCGATTGGAGATGTTACTGCCAAGGTGTACGGAGCATTGCTACAATTATTGGACAAAAAGATACCGAGATGTTACGATGACTTGGAAGAATACGCAGACGAGCAAGAGGAAGAAGCCGCCCAACCTTCGGCCACCACGTTAGATATTGGAGATGTGCTCCATCCATCCCTTGACCTTACTACAACCATAGCAGAAGACGACGACTTTCTCGATGGGGACCATTCTTACGACGTCGACAAAGGCATGGGTATCAAACGAGAAAGTACAATAAACGGCCATGACAATAGCGCTTCCTCCTTTGCAGATCGCAACAAGCGTCTCACGCAAATAGAACAGCACATGGCGCTTCTGGCAGAACACCCCCGCGGCTTCGTCAATAAGATCAGCACGCGTGGTAAGGGAGAATGGCGGGTCAATTTCCCGGGTCTTGCCCGATGGATGCAGCGGAACGAAATCGAAGAAACCATATCGGCAAGATTCGGCAGCATCGCAACCCGCATCGCTCGCATGCTCAATGCAAAGGGAAAGCTGGACGAGAAGCAAGTGGCCAATTTCACCCTCATGCGGCAAAAAGACATCCGTTCCATCATGGCCGAAATGCACGAGGCTGGTTTCCTCGAGGCACAGGAGGTTCCAAAGGACAACTCACGCCAGCCGAGTCGTACCTTGTTCTTGTGGTATTTCGACCCAGAAAGATGCAGACAGCTCCTCATGACCATGACCTACAAGGCCCAGGCGAGAATCATCCAGCGTATGCGATTCGAAAAGGACGAGGTCTTGCCTGTTGTGCAGAAGGCCGAGCGATTGGATGTCGTCGGACACGAAGAGGAATTTCTCACTGCCGGAGACAAGGCAACGCTGAGGCGATGGAGGGAGTTTGAGGAGAAGCTTATTGTGCAGATGGGTCGACAGGACGATCTTGTGGCCTTGATGCGGGACTTTCTGGGCGAACAAAAGAAGCCTTGACACTTTGGCATGGCCTTTTCTGCCTCATATCTTTTTCGCATCTCAAACTCGCACTTGCTCTTTGATTTCCTCCGCCAAAAAGGCATTGCATAGCGACACGGCGTTCACTGGATGGTGGATCTTATCTCGGCAAGAAGAGTAAAAATGGTCGAATCTGACATGCCCAAGTAGCATGCTCACAGCACGAAAATGTATTACGGTCTCGTTGATAGACTATTTCACAAGTGTGCCAATGCCCCTTCAGATAATGTGTCCCATGCCCGGACTAATGTTCACAAAAGTGTAGAGCTTGACAGCTGATGGCCTCCTAAGCCATGTTTTCCCAATGGTCTATCGACTTGCGCCGTCAAGTCTTCATCAACTATACAAGACGAACGCGTGGTCTATGATCATTCCCCACGTGTTCAATGCACGCATGGTCGTCGCGGACAAGCTGAGAGTAGTGGAAGAGGTATAATCCGTGTTTGGACTACCAGAAAGATAAACACAATCAAGACGAGCCATTGCCGTAGTACTCATTGATAGAGACCAGCCTCTCTGCAAAACCCCAATTTCAAACCACAGTCTTCGCAGGAGCGTCAACATCCCCCTTGTTGTCCCCGTTAGCCACCACCCCCATACTCTCCGGCTTCGTCGCCGCCTTTGCAAAACTCTGCTCAAAATCCGCAATGATATCCTCAATATGCTCCGTGCCCACGGAGATCCTGATCAGATCCTCGCTAACCCCCGAACTGATTTTTTCCTCGTCGCTCAACTGCTCGTGCGTCGTCGACCACGGATGAATAGCCAACGTCTTGGAGTCGCCCACATTCGCCAGATTTGAAATCAGCTTGAAGCCGTCGACGACCTGGCTGCCGGCCGTCGCGTCGCCCTTGACGCCAAACGACAGCACGCCGCCGAAGCCGCGCGGGAGGTATTTCTTCGCCAGGGAGTGGCTGGCGTGGCTCTCGAGGCCCGGGTAGCTGACCCATGCCACGTTCTCGTTGCGCTCCAGCCACTTCGCCAGAGCCAAGGCATTGGATGCGTGGCGCTCACACCTCAGACTCAGCGTTTCGATCCCCAAAAGCAATTGCTGCGCCGCGAAGGGGTTGAGCGTGCATCCTAGATCTCGGAGGATCTCAACGCGGGCCCGGATGGCGAATGTGATTTTGCCAAACGTGTCCCAGAAGCGGAGGCCGTGGTAGCCGTCGGAGGGCTCGCTCATCTGTGGAAAACGCTTGCGCGCTTCGGGCGTGCCCCAGTCGAAGTTGCCCGAGTCGATCACGACGCCTGCGACTGTCGTGCCGTGGCCGCCTATCCATTTCGTGGCGGAGTGGACGACGATGTCGGCGCCGTGGGAGATGGGGCGGCAGAAGTAGCCGCCTGCGCCGAAAGTGTTGTCGACCTGTTTTGGGGAGGTGGCTGTGAGTTTGGTGTTTTTGATGTCAGATGGTAGTGGAGTGGAGAGCAAGACTTACGATGACGGGGATGCCGGCCTCGTGGGCGACCTTAACAATGCCCTCGAAGTCAGGGACGTTGTACCTAGGGTTCCCGATACTTTCAAGATAGATGGCCTTGGTCTTGTCGTCAATCAGAGGTTTGAAGTCTTCTGGCTTGTCCCCAGAGACAAACTTGGTCTTGATGCCCAGTCTGGGAAAGAAGACCTTGAGCTGGTTGTAAGTGCCGCCGTACAAGTTTGATGTGGAGATGATGTTGTCGCCTGCGTGGGCCAGTGCTGCAATGGCCATGAATTGTGCGGATTGGCCTGATGATGCGGCCACAGCAGCGACACCTCCCTCCAGGGCGGCGATGCGCTTCTCGAAGACATCTACGGTTGGCTAGAGAAGTCTGGTCAGAGGGATTGTTGTGTTTCAGAATAGGATTTTTGTTTCTTATATTGCACATACGTTCATAAGGCGAGAGTAAATATTGCCAAACTCTTTCAGGCCAAACAGGCGGGCTCCGTGTGCAGAGTCATTGAAGACAAAGGACTGCGAGTTCACAAATTCAGTCAATCCGGTCTACCAGGCCTGGGAGAGGTCTTGCATACGGTAGTTGCATAGATGGGAACAGCACGAGAATTGGTGGCAGAATCCGGCTCATGGCCTGTCGAATATACATATAAGCAAGTGAACTTCTCTCCGAATGTATCTGGAAGCCCCAACGGTCGTGTACTCACCAGCATGCAATTGCAGCGTCTCAAATCTGGGAGTAATGTCTTCTCCACTCATCTTTGATATATGCTCCTTGAACAACTCTAATCGAGAATGAGCTCTGGGCATACAACAGAAACCAAGGTAAAGCAGATATCCAAGCTAACAGTAATCTTGTCAAATACAGTATCACAGCCGGTAAGAAAAAGTCCAGTGACTGTGTCAGTATACAGCAGCAACGAGAGTAAATAAGATAAATTAATTGTGGTGATTGACACTGTACCCCGCATGCATGGTGGGGGGTCGTCCGATGGCGTGCTTACGCACTATAATACAGTCATCCGATGGAGCGGTAGCTTGCGATGAGAGATGTGGTACCATACAGCTTGCTCATTGTAAGCAATTCTATGGAAAGTGAGCTCGTTTTCGACTCTTCATGGATGATATAAGCTTATTATATATAGTAAGATGAGTGTCTTGTCTGACTTAGATGTGTATATCAATTGTAGAAGCACAACCGCCGGTAGCTTAAGCTTAACCACAAAATGCGGGACAAGCTTCGAGGGTCCGAGATCGGTCAAAGGTAGGTTGGCACGTTGTTAAGCGAGTCATTCATCGTTGTGATCTGCTTCGTAAAACTAATAGACCATGTTACCCGATGTCTCCTAGTCCGTGAGGGCATCGAGGCTGATGAAAGTAATCGCGAAGGAACAGAAAATCAATAAGGGTATCTATATACACACAAAATCTCAGGCCATTCTCAAGCGTCATGGTCAGACCATCACTTATGAGACGACACCGTCGAGAACTTCTTTGGATCGGAAGAGTTGGTAGTCGTCTTCTCGATATCCGCAATCGCCTGCCCTTGCACCACTCCGACATCTCGGGGGTCCTCCAATTGAGTGACTGGCGGTCCCCTGAAGTCCTTGCGTCCACGGACAAAATACCAGATCATACTGATGGCAGCAAAGCCGACCAGAAGCACAGAGGCGTAGTTCATGTCGGCCGTGTCGACAGGAAGCGTTACAGGCATGCAGAAAATGACCACTGCGAGGACGATCCATAAAAGTGTGGCAATGTTGATGGCGAGGCCGAATTTGCCGAGAGAGATAGATGATCCCTTGACCATTTGTCTGCCGCGGAGAACACTAACCAGGATGGGCAGACCATATGAACAACTCAGACAGATGGTTGCAACACCAGTGAAGGCATTGAATGCTGCGGTGGAGCCAAAGTAGATCAGACCCAAAATGCAGTCGATCGCTGTGGTCAAAAGCAGAGCAAATAAGGGAATGTCGAAGCGCTTGTCAATCTTTGACCACCAGCCGGATCCGGGGATGGCGCCATCTCTAGCGAATGCATACGTGCAACGACTTGCAGCGGTAAGAGCACCGGTACCGGCGAAAATTAGGATACCGAGCAAGAGAAACAAGAGACCAAAGCCGCCAGCTGCGGAGCCAGTGACCGTCTTGAACAAGAGACCGATGGGCTGGCCGTTGGCAACATCGAGTAGCATCTGAATGTCGGGAAGAACGAAGAGGATAGGGATCAGATAGATGACACCGGTGATACCAGCAGCAGCGACTGACAACACAATGGCCTTGGGAACCTCACGAGCTGGGTTTTGCACCTCTTCACACATGGCTGCCACCATACCGTAGCCCGTCAAGGTATAAGCTGCTTGGAGCAGACCAACGAAGAATGCCCATCCAGATGGCCTGTAGTCCAGTGTTAGCTAGATTCTTGTGATTGGTATCAATAGGCTCAACTGACCATCCACTGCCAGAGGCATCAAAGTGGGCAAAGACAAACTCGCCGCTTCTGTAATTGTCCGACATGCTCAAAAGCACGACCATGATGATGATGACGCTTGCGCTAGTCCAGTAAATGCAAATCTTGTTGATCAAGTCGAGGTATTTTGCGCCGAAAATATTGATGCTCATACATATGAGCATGACAGCCCAGAAGCATAGTACTGTTTGGTATGCGTTTGGCGCCCAGTCATCTCTCCAAAGACTGATGGCCGAAAGAATGAGTTGACCTCCGGAAAAGTTGATTGATAGAGTAACGGTCCAGTTGCCGACAAGAGTCAACCATCCTGTGATCCAAGAAGCAATGGGAGCCCATTCCCTTGTCGAAAGCATAGCACTCCAGTAGTATACACCGCCTGCATTCTTGTCAGATATCTTGCTGCACTGAATGTGTAAACTTGGGAATTGACATACCAGCGGTTGGAAATACGGCACAAATCTCGGCGAGTGAAGCAGCAATAGCAAGTGAAATCAACGATACAAAGACCCAGCCCCAGAGCACAGTCACACTTTGGCCATCTGCAAGTGTGATGTAGAACGTTGTTGACAGACCGAATGGCACAGCCATGATAGCAAAAGACCTATATCAGTCAGTACGTTTTACGTGCAAGATGGCATAGAGTAATGCTTACATGCCAAGTACACTCATCATGCTCAGGTTTCGAGGGAGTTCAGATTTATAGCCCATCTTAGCGAGGTCGGCATCGGCGCCGACATTGATGGAGCCATTCCTCTGCGCTGTAGGCTCTACCTCCATGATTGTGGAGATCTGTAGGAGTCGTGATCCGTGTATGCCAAGTCTGCAACAAGACCAATTATTGCAATAGCCCGGCAAGAAACGAGATATAAGAAGTTGTACGAGCCAAGAATGTCAATCCCGAAATAGAGTTTTGAAGTATTTGGATCGGGTGGTAAAGTGTATTAAAGAAAAAAGGTCCAATGGTCCAGATCGAAAAAGGAGGGCAAAAGAATAATGGGCAAGGTGGATATATTTCCAAGTAGACGCAACACGCGACAGACGTTAACGACTAAGTAACCTCTCAGGATTCCAGGGCCCAACGGTAATAGATCTCGGGATGTCTGACGAAACCGAATGAATACAAAGATAAGAAAGTAGGCATAGGGCTTTTGCGGGATGTGAAAGGAATCAGGATGCAAGCTGAGGGGGGTGGTGGGAGCAACGATGAGACGATACAATTACATGTAGGAAAAAAGCCCCGGACGGGCAAGCAATCGTCCTGCCCCCCGTTCTGCCCAATCGCTAACGCTGACAGGTTGTAATGGGCAAAGAAACACCGCTGGAACGTATCGCGCTCTCTGTACTCCACGCCCCGGGTGGATAGAGTTTCACCTCGTTCGTCATTGTCGGGTGGTGCCTTGGCCATTGTCTAGACCGCGCACTGCTTGGCCTAGAGGAACATGAACTGCGATTTTACGTAAAGCCCATGGGGATTCCTCAAAGCACGGAAGACTTGGGCAACATTGGCGAACTGCCGACGTTGCTATACGGCACTATAAGATCAGGTTGTGCTTGAGCTGCCACTGGACTCATCAAGCAAGTATGCAGTAAAGAAAATGTTTACAAAGTCAATTGTTATCTGTTCGGCACAACGTGGTGAGCGCGCCGATCCGTAGAGCCACAGGGCCGAAACTCTGCCGTAGATACTGTGAGAGATAGGAGCACAACAAAAATTACACACAGGCTTGACCCTGTCAATAGTAAGCCATAGCTTATCAGCCGTGAAGATCATATCATTGATAGGCCGCATATGGAATATTAGTCCATAGCGCGTCGTGATAGCAATTGTTTTCCACCGAAAAAAGATTAATACATGTTGCAGTCGCTTGATACGCTGCACTGAGCGCCCTGTTTGCCTAGCATCTGTCCACTTTCCCTTTGCCAAACTCCGAATGCTCCGGCCATGAGCCCCCGGACTCCCGTAAACACTATCTTGTAGGCCCATGTCTTCTGCGGCAATCCTTCAATCGATAGGCGGCAACAACACTTTTCTAGTAGGCCCTCTGTGGCGGAACCATGCTGCCCATTTGCTGTTGCTGATGCATTTGCGCGGCTTGTTGCTGTTGTCTTATGTGGGCAAGGTCGGCAAACCAAGGGTGCTGAAGTGCTTGCTGTGCCGAGACACGCATCTCAGGGCGGAGCTGTAGCATACTTCCAAGCAGAGCTAGACCGACCGGGTCGATCTGCGGTAGAATGTTGTGTAGATCTTGAGTGTGGTAGACGGTGAAGTTGGACTTGTACTCGGGGAACTGAGAAATGCCGGGCCACGAGCGCTCGGAGGGCGTGCCCATCAGGCGGAAGATCTTCTGCAGCTGGTCTTCGTTTGTGGTTCCAGGGAAGAGTGGTCGACCAGTATACATTTCAGCCATGATGCATCCGGCAGACCAGATGTCGATGGAAGTGTTGTAAGTTCTTGAACCAAGGAGGACGTCAGGAGCACGGTACCAAAGAGTGACGACTTCGTTTGAAAAGGTGTTGACAGGAATGCCAAAGGCACGGGCAAGACCAAAGTCGGCAAGCTTCAGCTGTCCCTTGGCGTTGATGAGCAGATTCTGGGGTTTGAGGTCGCGATGCAGGACACGGTTGTCATGGCAAAAGGCAATGCCCAGCAGCAGTTGGTACATGAACGATTTGATGGTGACGGGGTCTAGCATACCGCGGTCACCTCTTGAGTCCATGTACTTTTTCAGATCCTTGTCCATGTGCTCAAAGACGAGCATCAGCTTGTTCTCGGTGTGGATGACATCGTGCAGGCGGACAATGTTCTCGTGCTTGAGCTCCTTCATAAGTGAGATCTCGCGGATGGCGGTACTGGGGGTGCCTTCTTCCGAGTCGAGATGGATTTCCTTGAGGGCGACAAACTCGCCCGTCTGGCGGTTGCGACCTTTGAAGACCTGTATGAATGTGCATGTGAGATGGTGCTGTGAGGCTGTACCGTGTGATTGAGATGGAAGTTGCGAAGTCGTTTGGTGTAATTGAGGGGGTAAGACAATTTACTAACAGTAGCATATGTACCCTCTCCCAGCTTCTCGAGCTGCTGGAAGGAGCTAGGGTGTCTCTTATCCATGGGTGGAATCCTCTGGCCTCCTCCTAGACTTCTAACACTAATGGTAGAGTCGGATCTGTTCTCGAGTGAGAGGGTGCCGACGTGGGTGGGATGCAGACGCGGGTGTGGCGGGGCTCTAGAGGTATAGCGGGGGTCCCAGAGGATAGAGCTGGCCGTGGTGAGTTGGCTGGCAATGTCGAGCGATGAGGCGGTGGATGATCGTGTTGACAAGGGACGGGATCGGTAGCCTTCGTCGGGGACTTGTGATTGCGCCGTTTTGAGCGACGTGGAGAGGGACAGGGACAGGGACCGTCGTGGACGACCCGGTCTCTGCTCCTATTATTGTAGAGGTGTTTGAGATGTGGGATCTATGGCGCTCGGCGGTAGGGATTGATCAGCGGTAAAGTGACGTTACGCGCACCAATGCATGCAGCTGAGGGCCAAGTCGATTGGACGGACAAACAGCCTTCCAGCGGCAGCCTGACACAACTGATGCGAGGTATTCTTGCTACGGAAGGAATATGGTCCGTGCGTATTTTCTATCTACAGTACAAGCACCTTGATAAACATGAAGCAATGCAGACTCAGCAAGCGCGCGTTACCTTGTGATATCCCGTCCTTGTGCTCCTATAGCAATCATAGCGAGAAAGCTGTCTCCCATTTTGTGACTTTGTAGCAGGAACTGTAAGAACTGTGACTCGGCATCTACATGTATCTTCTACACCAATCCTCACACTCACAAGCTGGACCCCTACATGTGCAACTCGCATAAGCTGGTGTGCTTGGCGTGTACTTGACTCGGCCAACCCTCCAAGGTCAAGTACTACCTTTACCTTATCAGTGGATCAAGTTCATCACAGGTCGTTGTAGAACAACACATCATCGACGCTCTGTGATTCTTTGCATGTGTGAAAGAAGTCTCCATGTGACATGTACCGACAAAGGCAAGACCCTTATGTCTACCTTATGCACAAACATTCTTGACACATGCGGCCTTCCATCCAAGACTTTCCTAGGGCTTCGGCATGGTTACCGCATTGGATTGTGGGGTACCTTAACTTTATATTATATGGACCCCAATGACGATGGATTATCTGCCTCACAGACCTCTAGCTGTACCAGGACAGAGACTTGCATTGAGCTCCGCCTCTCGCATCAAGGCCAACACTGCAGTCAGCCGCCCATTACACTTCAGCACATCGGAGCATGTTTGAACCATGCTGCGCCCTTTCCCAAACCATACCTTGAGCTGATTCCTTTTCGCCTTGACATCCTTGAAACTGCACATGAGCGGTCAAACAAGCAATCTATTTAGTCAAACATGAAGGAGTCTCTGGCAGGCAAACTATTGAGACGCGAGCTGGAAGACTCATTTGGGAGCAAGAGAAAGATTCGCAATGTGTACAGCGACAGAGGCTGGATCTCCAACCTGGACATTGTCAACGAACTAGATGGCCATTCGGGATGCGTCAACGCCTTGAGGTAGCTATCTGTCTTTGTTCCGTCCATTCCTTTGCATTTACAGCTCCGTTGACGTCCCTCTGCAGCTGGTCCAAGTCTGGCCGTCTCCTCGCCTCTGGATCCGACGACCAACACGTCAACATCCATACATACCAACCCGAAGACTCCACGGATCAATTCGCCCTGACTACCACCATCGCTACCGGCCATGCCGCCAACATCTTCTCCGTCAAGTTCATGCCACATTCGAACGATCAGACCATTGTCACTGCTGCTGGCGACCACGAAGTACGAGTCTTTGACATCGAGTACAGCGGAGCCAACGCGCAGTCCTCTTCACTCGCCAATCTGGCCTCTCAACGCCGTGGGGCAAGGAGGAACATGTACGAAGGTGTCCGATACCTCAGCGATGGCGATACAGACTGCCGCGTCTATCGTTCACATGGCGACCGTGTCAAGAGAGTCGTCACAGAGTCTTCGCCACACCTATTCTTGACATGCTCGGAAGATGGAGAGGTGCGCCAGTGGGACCTCCGACAGCCCTCGTCTGCGTACCCATCGCCCAGGACGCGCATCATGGGTGACGACTCGTCCTCTGTTCCCCCGCCCCTCATCTCCTACAAGAGATACAACCTCGATCTGAATTCCATTTCCTGCTCGCCTACCCAGCCCCATTACATCGCCCTTGGAGGTGCTCATCTCCACTGCTTCCTTCACGACCGCCGCATGACTGGAAGAGATGTACTGGCTGAGCGTGGTGCTACACTCACCTCTGCTGCCGCCATGTCCGATGGCGAAGAAGAGCTCATGGGCCAGGCTACACGTTGTGTCAAGAAGTTCGCCCCGAATGGCCAGCCCAAGATGAGGAGAACTGACAGTGGCCATATCACAGCATGCAAAATCTCTGATGCCCATCCGAATGACATGGTTGTGAGCTGGTCTGGCGATCACATCTACAGTTTCGACCTTGTCAGAAGTCCTGACGCACGCGAGCTTGTGGATAATGTTCCATCGGCATCAAATCCTACAAATCCTTCCAGGACGAGAGAGAGCGGTGAACGAAAGCGGAAGCGGAACGGCGGCAGTCGCCTCTCGCTATCTCAGGAAGGACTCAGCAGAGCCGGGTCAAGGCAAAGAACAGAACCCTCGACTTCTGATAGACAGCCAGGTGAAATGGCTCTCCGGGTGCAATATCGTAATGGTCAGACCGAAGACATACCTATAGACTCATCCCAGCGTGATCCGAGCCCGGTCTCCTCCTTGAGAGAGTCAGTGCTCACCGAGAGCCAGCGTAAATCCTTTCGACTAGCCAAATCTGTAGTGCAGCTACGAAAGGCCATGTTCACCTTGCCATCACAAATGTCTCCCTCTGAGAGTGACCCCACCGGACACGGTCCTTCATTTCATGCTGTTCTCCGTCTTGCTGCCGACATCTTCCCTCAGATGCTCGAGATCACCCAAACCTGGCGATACCCCGTCGACCCCGCTGTTGAGGATGTCATACTGCAGAGGACTCTTCGATCTCGTCGAGACTCTGCTTGTCGCTTCGTCCAGGCCTCTGGTGTCATAGCGCGAGCACTGTCACTACCCGACAACAACATCTTGAGCCCGGGTGCGCCTGTCTTTGCAGCGATAAGTATTGCATCTTGCGAAGGTCCAGACATCTCCCGGCACGAACACTTTGGCTATGATTTTCTCAAAGCCATTTTCTTGTGGCTTGACAGTGGAATTGGATCTTTGCTTGAAGGCTTTTCCTGCGCCTCTCCGATGGCCCGACACGCTTCACGCCTGCCAGTCCCAAAGGACTCTGGTATTGAGGCTGTCGATGATATACTTGTCCCGTACCTTCTAGCTCTTGCTTCCGATGCTCCTGTGATCAATGTTGATGCCTCGAGGTTTGAAGTAGACGAGAACCGCGTCCTTTATCGAACCGAGCAGGACGCTGTCTTGGCCTTTGCGGCGGCACTCAAAGTACCTTTCGCAGATCTATCATCCAGATCTGGTCCTTCATCTGCTACAAATACCGAGCACGGCTTGTCAAAACCGCCGGGTGAGCAAAGCAGGCGATCTGCTCTGTATCACTGGGGCTTCAAGGTGGCCCGAGGCGTCTTGATGAATGCCGGTGAAGGTGTCAACTTTGCTTTCATCGATAGTGCATTTGGTGGAATTGGAACACGGACTTTGCAAGAAGAGGCGAGCGTCCTTGAGCATCAAGCTGACATTGACCCTGACGAAGAAGAATTGGAAGCGTCAGCGATCGAGATTCTCAACCGAAGAGCTGAGTCACGTTCGGTGGACTCGGACATTCTAGCGTCAGATAACAGAGATCCTCCAGGCATGAATGAATCTGGAGCAAGCATAGATGAGGACGACTCCGAGGAAGAAGAGATCGATGAGGCTATGCTCGCGGCTGAGGAATTGTTTGAGCATCGCAATAGACATAGTTCAGAAGATGAGGAAGTTGAGGACGAGGCCGACGATGACGAAGAAGATGCAGACGCCCACTCTGATGACGGTGAAAACGACGATGAAGACGACGAGGACGAAGATGATCACGAAGCGTTCGGGGTACCCTTCTACAGAAGTGCTTTCGAACGACGTCGTCTTCGAGAGAAAGTGGAGGAGAACATTCCTTGCTCGACACACACAAGAGTGTACAGCGGGCATTGTAATGTTCGCACAGTCAAGGATGTCAACTTCTTTGGTCTAGATGATGAGTATGTCGTCTCGGGGTCCGACGACGGCAACTTCTTCATCTGGGACCGTAAGACTGGACAACTACTCAACATACTCGAAGGAGACGGCGAAGTCGTCAACGTACTGCAAGGCCATCCATATGAACCTCTGCTCGCAATCAGCGGCATCGACCACACCATCAAGATCTTCTCTCCAGACGCGAGAGCGCGAGAGGCAGCAAGACTAGGACGCGGCGTCGCAGCAGCCGATGCCAGTGACTTTTCGAGCATCTCATGGTCGTCTGGGGTCAGAGGCAGGAGGCCGCGCAGGCAATCGAGGCAGATGGAGACGACTTCAGAACCTGCCATGCCATCGGATGCGGATGGTCGAGTACGGGAAGAAGAATTAGACGACGAGTATGTTGCATTCGGCGGGTTGGCGTCTCGGAAGCGCATGCATCAGGAATATCAGATTACCAGTCAAAACGACGTTGCTCGACAAGGTGGTAATCAGGAGGCTTTCGTCACGGTATGTGTTCCGTCTTTGACTCTAGTACTGTTTAATACATCGGTATTAAGTGTCTATGCTAACATAATGAGCAGAGGAGCATGCTCCAGAATCTCGCCCGGTTGATCCGTGGACAAAGAAACAGACAAGGAGGAGCAGGAGGAACAGGAGCTCAAGATGCAGACGACGATGAAGGTGAACTGGGACGTGTGGGCGATAGGCTTCTGGTCGAGGATGATTGTATTGTAATGTGATGACGAACACGACTTAATCCCTTGTCTTTGACTCGGATGAAGCGGAGGAAAGACAGATGTAACGAAATAATGAATTGAGAGGAGAACTTGTTGATTGGGACAAACTGGCAGCTGGACTATAAAGCAGGCTGGCTAGAAAGGCATCACAGGAATGACATTGTTGCCTGTATCCAAACGTGGAAGAGACACCTCCCCTCACACTGGACCATGCCTTCACGTAGATTGATATTTTGATATTTTCCTTTCTTTGGTGTTGTACGTGTCTGCTTGCTTGTCCGATTACGGTATTGCAGGTTCGACAATTCTCCATGCGTCTCGTTCGCCTCTCTGATCTTTTTGCTCTTTCTCATCTCCTATTTCGAGGTGTAATGCGCCCTACAATAATCCTCTACGCACAGTAGACCAAACAGTCACCTCGACTCCCACAGTTTCAATTATCCGTTTCATATCCCCTGGTTTCTTCTCCTCCCTCGAACATCTCTTCTCCTGACTCACTCTCCCTGTACTCCTCTCTCATCTCCATATGCATTTCCCTTTCTCTCCCCTTCTTCTCTTTCTTTCTTTCTTTCTTTCAGTAAGTGACGGGAAGGAATAGCTTATTTAGCCTTGGCCTTGAGGGCCTTCTTCCGATTACTCCTGATCATCACGAGGGAGAGGAACGATCCGACCACCGCACCACCGACTAGGATCAGGATGACGGGGAGGCGAATGGCCCATACGCGGGGGAGGAAAAGGGATTGAGAGGGGTGGGAGGGGTCTACGAAGGGCTGTTTTTCTCTTCATCAGTATGGGCTTATATTTGGAGGACAATATAAGGAGGGAGGAGTAGGAGCGGGTTTGATTGGGGATGTAGATGAGAGGGACTGGAGAGGGGAGGGGGAAGTGATTACCATTACTAATGTCCATATCGTATAATAGAGAAAGACGGCGGTGGATGCGATGAGCATTGATCCTCCTACGAGTTGACCGAGCTGTACATTGACAAAGGGGGATTAGCTTTCCATCTGTCTGATATGACATCTATTTGAGTAAAGGTGGAGCGTACCATTGTGAGAAGAGAAGGTAGATCAGTGACGTGACTGATGTGATTTGTGCAGCACAATTGGTGTGACGGAAGATGCGGTTATAAGAAGTTGTTATTAAATTGTTGGAGCTACATGTCCCTATCCCCGACTTACGTATCCGGAATACGGGGGTGGAGAGTTGGTTGCATGTGATGGACAAACGGTGCAAACATTGTTGTAATTACAACACCCTTCAAGTCGCATACCATGCACATGTCGTTGTACATTATCTTGGTTTGATTTTGAGGAAAAGTTGCGATCTGGGACAGGTGTTATAGATTCATTGCGGGAGATGCACAGAATTGACGACGTGTTATATTCGTGGTGACATGTAGAGCAATGGAAGCCTCTCTAAGCTCCAAGGTTACAGGTTGGACTATCATGTTGTAACAACTACCATGACCACAACACACTGACAGCTAGTACTAGTGGAGTATCATGATCCATCTGGAGTTTTTCCCCTCATATCCAAGGATCTCGCTTCCAGATTACCACTACGGAACCTCAATTGGAAATCGCCTACTAGACCGCTTCGATCAATCGGTGCCCTGCATGTCGAATTCGTGCCTGATGCTGCTACTGCCGTCAAGAATGAAAAGAACGCGCAATTACAGAGATTAGACTCCACTGGTTCGGCGGGAGATGTAAGCAGCACAACTGGCAAGGAAAGGAGACATCAGATACCCGGACTACTCCAGACACCCTATCTCAAGATCTACCTGCTACGCTGCGACGACAAGGACGCATACAGGGCTACTTCACGCCAATTACTACGGGATTGGATCCGTGAAAACACACCCACTACCCAGAGCTCCTCTCAAGTGAACAAGACTGAGAACCACGACGCCTGCGAATGGCTCATCCTACACGTCGTCATACCGGACACTGTCGCAGCAAGTGAACCTCGATGGACTGCTGCGTCCAAGAAAGATCCAGATGAGCTGGTCGAGAGACCTCAGAGCACCGCCAAATGGCCTGGAAAGAGCACGAGAACTGTACTAGACAAGATCCGCGCTGACTTCAATGCCACCTCCAAGTCTGCGCCGGAAAGAGTTGCCCAACTCAGACTGCAGAAGAAGGATGTTCCGCCGCAGGTGCTACCTCAAACACCGGTCCCTTCGCAATACACTGAGACTCCACAAGAACAGGACAATGCATGGCAGGATCTTGTTTCTAAGTTCAAGACTCTGATCTTGATGTCCTTTGACCTGAGAGTCTCTCAATACGAAGATGATCTACGTGAGAAAGACACACAACGGTCACTGCCAGGTTGGAACTTCTGCACCTTCTTTACCTTGAAAGAAGGTCTGGCCAGAGGATTCGAAAGTGTCGGCCTAGTTGAGGATGCTTTGGCCATCTACGATGAGCTCTCTGCCGGCCTCGATACTGCCGTGCGTGAGAATGTCTCTGGAGGCGACGTCACGCAGAGCACATTCCTGGGCGACATGAAGCAATATGCAGATGCACTAAGACAAGCACTTGATTCGCTATCAGACGCAGAAAAGACTAACAAGCAAATTCAAGATCTCTTTGGTCAACCACTTGACCTGACTCGGACAGACTATCGTGGTGGGATTGTCAAGAATACCATCTCTCTCTTTGACTTCCATCTGTACATTTTCGCGAGACAGCGGACCTTGCTTCTACGTCTGGCTGCTGGATTAGCCCCTGCTCAACAGCGGCGGCCACAATCCAGTCAGGCTGCCAACAAGGACGACAATTTCGCCTTCTCAGCCGAGGTCTGTAGACGTGCAGCCGCCTTTGCAGCCACTGATTCGCGTGTCCTGCGGAAAAGCCTGCACGTGGGGTATGAATATGACATTTCTGTATGTATAGTTGAAAACTCTGTTGATAGTTTTGTAGGTCCACAAACGCATCTTCTCCATCTTCTCAATTCGATCTTCTCGTTGATAATGTTGTCTCGTCTTGGACATATGCCGTTCTCGATCAAGTCCTCTCTGAGACAGCGTCGGAGAAGCTACAACATCCCAGTGCATCTAGTGAGGGCTTGTCCGCCGCTCCGCAAAGGCATGGGCCTGGTGGTCGCAAGGAAGGCGGGGCTTTCAACTTTCCTCAGGGGGCGAATACTCATCCGAACAGGTCTAGCTCGCTGCAGAGAAGTTCGTCCGGCTCTGGTGGTGGCAATGGGGGCCCTCCGCCCCCTCAGGTCATCTACGAGAATGAAAGGTTCAGCAAATCGAACCTGTCGTCGGTTGCAAGCACGCCTGTTCAAGCCGGGTCTGGTCTCACTAGTCTTGCTGCCGGTCGAGCTGAATTGATCATGATGCAACGAAAGATTGTAGAGACTGTCGCGAAACGAAAGGCTTGGTTGACTGGCTGGTCAGCTTTGGTCAAAGCGAGCGCTCTTACGGAGGTGGACCTAGGTAACGATGAGGCGACCGACGATTCTACCCCTGCATACTCTGAGGCACCGTCTCAGATCGAGAACGTATCGGAGCTTCTGCTCAGTCCTGCGTTGTCGTCTGCATTGGCTTCCATTGAGGCCTTCAGATCTGCCTACGAGGTCAGTGGTTCCTCAGACAGTCCGACACGACTTTACTAATGTATTGTCTAGCAATTGACTAGCTCTGCCTTGACTCACTTCAACATGGCAAAACATACCAAGTCATCAGATATGATCACTAGTGATCTCGCCGTTCTCAGATAGTGAGTTGCTTACCACCAGAGGCTCAGCACGTAGCTAATGAGGTCCACTCAGCCAAATGGGTGACTATGCACAAGCAGCAACGCTATTCCAGAAGTCTTCTCATTCCTATCTTCAAGGCAACTGGACTTATGTGCACGCCGAAATGCTTCGTGCCTATGCCAAATGCTTGAAGGAGCTACACCGGAAAGACGAATACATGCGAGTGATGCTCAGTCTGCTCAGCAAAGTCATTGTACGTCAAAGAGCGCGCAGTCTACCGCTTGTGAAGTACACAGCCTTGGATCCGTCTCTTGCATGGCATGATGATGAAGCTGTTGATGTCAGTGGCATCCTTGCAGATCTGTCCATCTTTTCTGAGGACATGCCTTATAACTTCACCACTCCGCTTTTGGACTTCTTTGCCGATGTACATGTTAATCCTGAGGTTGTACATTACGAAGGTAAAGATGGCTTTAGTTTGAATGTGCAGTTCCGGCATCTGCTAAAGGACAGTCTCAAGCTGGACCGGGTGAGACTGAGGCTCGTTCACTCTGGTGATGCTGGGCAGGAAATCTGGCTCGAGGCTCACGAGAAGGTCGAACTAGAAAGAAGTCTTCTCAAGTTGAGACTACACTCAGATGTAAGTGTCCGCATCTGGTCTCTCAAATGAATCACAGTACTGATACATCCAGATAACAACTTATGGCGTCTACCTCATTGACAAACTCGTCCTGGACACCAAGAAGCTACGGTTCATACATGAATTCCAGCCCAAACCAAAAGCGACTCCATTAGGCATTACGAGTCCTAGCAATGTGGAGCATCAGACGTCAACTCCTAAGGGGCCGTCTATATTGGTCTATCCCAATGGAAGTGCTTTCGACGCAAGTGCCGAGTTGACCAAGAAATTACATGTTGACAAGCTAAGGGCTATTGTTGTCAACATCGATAGCGGTCGGAACGACATACAGAATCTAGAGCTACGCGTCCGGGCAGCATCTGCTGGCTTGAGGCTGCATACTGGAGATTCCATTGTCATCAAAGGTACCACGGACCTTGATACTTCTCAAGGTGGCCTATTTCGTACTGGTGCTGTGGGTGCCAACACGAAGCTGCAAATCTCCTTACCATACAGTCTTGAGCATAGCCTCAACGAGGTGACTGTCAAGCTGGAAGCACACTACACTACTGGTTCTGGCAGTTTCATATTCTTGTCAACATGCATCATCCCAGTCGAGCTTCCCCTTGATGTTGACGTTCATGACATCTTCAAGGCCGAGAATCTATTTTCGCGCTTCAGCATCCGCACAACAAACTCAATACCCCTCCAAGTCATGAAGGTACAGCTCAAAGACTCGGTCTCGTATGCAGTCCAGTCTCTGCCATGTCCACCATTGATGACAGTGTTCGAGAAACAGCCAGCCAGTCTTACCTACAAAATCACCAAGAAAAGCGTCGATAAAGAGATGAAAATTGACAAGAAAGACGCTGCGCTAGCAATGACAGTACAATACCTCTGCATCGGCGACCAGATCCTGAACCGCATAACATCCATCTTCCGAGACGCATTGGGAGAAAGCCCTTTCGCACACCTAAAGCGTTTATTACTTCCCATACTAAGAAGTGGCGTCCAATCTCACCAATTAGCACTTCAATTCGAACGAGCAGTCTTACTACGAGAGCTTCAGCTGCCCAGCTACGAGACCGTAGGATGGGACAATGCAATCGTCACACTCCCCATCGCGATCCGCGATAGTCTATCCGACTGGGTGCGCGCCTGGCACAAACGCAACAAACATATCTCATTCGACCCTACCGCCTCATCCTCAACAGCCACAAATGACAAAAGTGAAGACGAAAGCGAAATTCGAGCAATCACGATCACCGTCGACGTTCCTACAATCGACGTAATCCATACCGCCTCACTTACTCTGCTTGAATCATCTACAAAGTCCAGCAGTACTGGTGGTGGTGGACACTCGACCATCATCACGTCGACGCTGGGCACGCCTTTGCCAGCCGAACTGCGTATAACGCACACGCGACGCTGGGCCAGCCCGTCCTCGTCGTCAGCTGCAGCTGCAAAGAACAGACAACTCCGCTTCGTCTACAGCCTCCGCGACAGCGCCGAGAACTGGCTCATCGGCGGCCAACGGCGTGCTCATTTCACTTTTGGCAGTGCGACCACCCCTTCAGAAGACAACGACGACGGGGATAAAGTGGATGAAGAGGAAGAGGCCGAAGTCAAGACCTTTTCTATAATCTTGATTCCTCTGAAATGCGGCATGCACCTCCTCCCGACCATCGACATATCCCCCGTCGCTCCCCTATCAGCAACCGAAGAAACAGCCTCCAGCGGCCTCTGGAATTCCGTGAATCGTTCCTCCATTGATGCTTCCTCGTCGGCGTCTGCGGTCGTGGCTTCTTCCTCGCCTGCACTGGGCTCGTCCCTGTCTGCGTCCGGTGGTAAATCTCATATGCACGTGCCTGCGCAGACACAAACGGCGACGACGGCGGCGGCACCGGTGTGTACGTGCGAGACGGACGTCTTGTCCGCGGGTACAATGGTCAAGGTTGTCAAGGATGCGAGGACGACTTCTGTGACTGTAGGTGGTGGTAGCGCTTTGAGCGGGGATGTGGCGCTGCTTGGCCCGCCTGAACGGGGGAGTGTGGACGAGAGGGGGAGGGGGAGCACTGATACGAGGATATCGGGGCTTGTTGGGGGCGCTTGAGGGAGCGTGGAACAGTGACTATAGCCAGTTGTAGTATAGACATGTGAGAGGCAGACTACTTTCATCAGGTAGACAGGGATGGTCTCGATAGTGCGGAGAAGTACTTGGATCAGCCTCGCACTGTTGAAGATGTGACCCATGGTCTTGAACTGTATTGTGTAACATATTTATGGTTGTGTATATGCCATATACGCCTGCGCTTATGATGCCCGCTGTACAATTATATGCGTTCCCTCAATATAGAGTGAGTCCTTTTCCAAACTCAAACCGCTGTATCAACCCAAACAACCCAACCTCTCGGCCAACTCAGCCAAACACCACCCTTTTCCTTACTCCTCCACCTTGACATACGTCAAAATATACGGCTGAGCATGCTCCTGTCTATGCAACGCCGACGTACTCCCTTTACTGACCGACTCATCGCTAACATGCAACCAGCCGCCCGCCTTGCCACTCTGCACATCCGCCACGTAATGGCCTGAACCCAAGCCGCCTCCGTGCAGCACCACAGCCTTGAGTCTATACTTCATGCTCTTTGTCTGCTTGTCGGCGGCCCAAGGCGCGAGGTCCAGCGTCTCGGGCACATCGACCAATCGCTCGTTTTTGCGTCCGCGCCGGAAATCCCCTAGCCACCTTTTCAGGTGCACAATCAGCACTTGCGGGGCGGAACTGATGGCTAGATGCCGTGTCCGGGCGATGTTGGCGCCGCATCCGCCCTCGTCTTTGTCGCAGCGGATCTCAAGGCCGGTTTGCGGACGATAGTGCGCGTCTAGACACGCAGCGAGGGTTTTGCCGGCGATGGAAAGAGACAGGATGGTGGTGCCGGCGTCGGCGTCGTGGTTGATGTGTTGTTTGCGGCAGCGCTGACAGGTCCAGCTCGAGCGCTGCTTGAGGAAGTAGACGGCGGGGAAGTTTGCGCGCGCGCTGATGCCGGCGCTGCGTTCGACCGTCTCGAGGAGGTACGAGTAGAAGAGGAAGGCGTCTTCTTGGGGCCCGTTGGACGTCCAGCGTGGTCTGGTCTCGCGGAGGCGGCCGGTGGATTTGATGGCGCTGTCGAGGGCTCTGACTTTGTTGTGGACGTCGGAGGAGCTAGCGTCTGCGCTGTGCGTCGAGGTGGCGAGGTGGCGGAGGGAGCAGACGACGCAGGGCTTTTTGCAGGCTGGGTGCAGGAGGAGGAGATTCAGGAATTGGGGAATGCAGAGGAGGTTTTGTAGGGCGCTGCGGCGATAGCAGTAGTTGTGAGGGTTTGTGTAGCCCTTGACACGGGGTGTTCCCACGCTCGATGGCCATGATGTTGATACTGCGAGGAGTTGGGTCTTGCTCTTCTTTGGGGGCGGTTCTGACTGGGATCGTGCGGGGGTGGAGGCTGGTAGTGTTGCCTTCCTCTTCTCGCCTTGCTGCTTCTTCTCTTCTGGTACCTGCTGCTGCTGCTTCTTGGGTGATGGTGGTGGTGCCTGTGCCGGCGGCTGCTTCTGCTGTTGCTTCTTCTTGCTCTCTAGCGCCGGGGCCTGCTTCTTGACCCCTGACACCGCATTCTTCAGCTTCCCCTCCTCCCCTTCTGACTTCTTGGCTTCCTTCACGGGCCTTTGTGCCTTTTGGTGGTCGAGGTCGGAAAGCTTCCTCTTCTTGGTCTTCTCCGTGTCTGGTGCTGGTGCGGACTGTGCCCTTTGCTTGGGCAGCTGACTAGGTGATTTCCGTGCACCAGGAGAAAGTCCAGAACCAGCTGAGACATTCTTCGGCACCTTGACCTCGGTCGGCAGGCTCTGAGATGATCGTAGTTTCATTTCGTCTTTGATCCGTCGTCTTTGATGTAATAAGGACCAGTGGGCTTTTCGGACACAGCGTGTGCAATGAGAGTTTTGCAAGACACCCATGTTGCGGTGATATCGATGTATCCACCTTCCATTGATGTATTGTTTTTGCGCCATGACAATAGGAGAAACAATAAGTGAATGGCGCAAGGAGAGGCTTATTGTTCTTAATGATCGCCAGTGAGGTGAAATCCTGGCAGACAGACAATAGGAGATTATGGCGTGAAGGATATGATCAATAACGCTATCACTCAAAGGACGTAGGCTGTATAGCAACAACAATATGGTTTCGCGACCAGGGCAACGTGTCGTTCGAATGATAATATCACCTTTGTCCCACTTCCCGGAGTTGGTATACCTTGCCCGCGATGTCTTTGTGACTCTTCCAGGTACAACAGCGCCACGACAAAGACAGCGCAGAGCCCAGCACCGAGAGTACCCTCTATTGTCCGTCGCCTAGCATCAAAATTGTCACAGCACAACAGAGTGAACAGCAAGAACGTGATATAGAAATAGCGCGAGTTGGAAATGTTCAAAAAACTTATTGAAACAATGACGCACGGACTCGGCGATAGCGCGGATGTTTCTGTCTTCTCCCGCAGAGCCGCATCTTGTTCTATGGATATAGGCAACTTTTTGTGTCATAGGAGGACCAAGCTATACATTAAATATCTGATATATCTGACAGATCACTACGGTTTGTGGTTACAATATGGAGGCATCAAGAGGGGCCGAGTACGAGTCTGAGCATGTCCATGAGGTGTACGAGCAAATAGCGACTCACTTCTCTGCCACGCGCTACAAGGTGTGAACGAGGTCCGCCCTCTGCCCCTCCACCAAAACCCCGCCATATCACTGACATTGCTTGTCCTTCATAGCCATGGCCTATAATTGAACGTTTCCTCCAAGAGCTGCCAGCTGGTTCGGTCGGTCTTGATATCGGCTGCGGAAATGGCAAATATCTCGCTGTCAGACCTGACATCTTCATCGTTGGCAGCGACCGTTCGTCCAACCTGACCAAGTTCGCCGCTCAGCATCAGCCTCATGCTGCTGTGGTGGCCGACGTCTTTGATCTTCCACACCCACTTGGCAAGTTCGACTTTGCCATCAGTATCGCTGTCTTGCACCACTTGTCGACACCTGAGCGTAGAATCGAGGGTGTGCAGCACATCCTCGACACATTACGACCAGGTGGCAGAGCATTGGTATATGTATGGGCACTCGAACAGAAAGACAGTAGAAGAGGATGGGATGAAGGCCACGAGCAGGATGTCATGGTCCCTTGGGTCTTGCGCCATCCACAGCCCAAGACCAAGAAACCAAAGAAGAATCAGAAAGGAGTAGAGGCAGAGCAGCCACCGTCTGAGCCACCTGTCGAGCCTATACCAGATAAGACTTTTCATCGTTACTACCACCTCTATCGGAAGGGAGAGCTCGATTCTAACGTCGAGTCTGCTGGAGGCATCGTTATCGATTCTGGCTACGACAGGGACAACTGGTGGGCTATTGCAGAAAGAAAGCAAACTTGATGATTTGGGTAATCTATATCTATCATGGTCATCTGAGCGGTGCCAACGAGGGCAAAAGTTGGACTCTGCATACATGCGCTCGGGAAAGCAATCATCGCTTCCAGAATCTGCTGTCAATCTGAGCGATCGACAAGCTGATATGGTACAGCGAGTCAACGACTTGGTACGTCTTCTTGTCCTCTTCTGACAGAGGCGCATTCCCCGGCCTATCAACAACTATCGATTTCATGCCTGCCTCTAGTGCAGCCTGGACTTCTTTCACGTTGTCGCTCAGAAAAAGGATACGGTTAGCCGGTCTGCCGAGCTTCTCGGCGATTTTCGTGTAGCTGCTCGCCTCCATCTTCAGTCCAGCATTGGTAGTGTCAAACCAATCACTGATCAAGCCACTGAGGTCTTGAGGTCCACTAGGGTCCTCTGAAGACGCGAAAGTCCGTTTCACATGGCGGAACAGAAGCTTCTGTGCGAAAACACTTCCCGACGAGTAAATCACCAGCGTCTGGCCCGACTGTTTCCAGTGCTGCAGCTGCGAGGCGACATCGTCAAAAAGAGGCGTTGCATAAGCGCCATTTTCATAGCCGGCTTGCCATAAGTAACCTGCATCGAATGTCAATATAAACACTACCTCTCCGTCACTTTCGCTTCACCGCTTTTGTCCAGTCCCTACTTTCGGAACCACGTACCTTGCAGATTCTTCAAGTATGCGATTTTGACATCCCGCGCCGTCAGGTCTTTGACATGAGCCTCGAATGCATCGGGCGATGCTTGGGCTTCTGCCGGAAAAGCGTCACGGTAGGGCTTGAAGTCTGGCGAGTCCCATCGGTCTTTGACAACGCTAGAGAGCGCATTCAGGGCATACGGAAACTTTGAGAAACAGGGAAGTGGTTAGCATGCGTAGCAGAGGCGGTTTAGCAAATGGGACAATCTTTCTTTTTCATTCCATAGTCTAGATGTGTTTCAGATACGCTCAACGGGCGCGTAAAGAAATAAAAGATAAGAGAGTAGTGGAATATGGAAAGCAGCACATGTCAGATTCCGCAATTCCCAAGCATGACAGGAGTGAAGTTTGATAGGAAATGGAGAAAAGGTAATCGTTATCATATATCATCTAGCGCTCAGCGTTTCGAAAAGGAAAAACATATGAGAAGCATGTGAAGCAAAACCAAAGCTATGTCATGATATGGCAAGATATGGCGTGAGAGTCTCGGTAGATGTTGCAAGGTGAGGAAAAGCAAGCCAGCAGCAGCAGCTAATAAGAGCTCGGAGACCAAAATCTCGAAACACAATGGACAGAAGATAAGCACGAAAAAGAAGTAGCTAGCTTACAAGGGTATCTTTGACGAATGAAATAGGACAGACAGTCCCCTCTAGTTTGCAATCATCAGCAGTTGCGCTTAATCGATTGGGTTACGAACTCTTTCTTCTGCTCCCGACTGGTCGCAACTAGATTGCGAGCTCACAGCTTCGTTCTTGGGAGGAGGGGAACAGGCGGATGTCAGCAGTAAAGAAGCAGCAGCAGCTTCGAACGTACCAATGTCAAGGACGACCGTGTCCACACCCTCGAGTCCAGGAAATACCATGATGGATCGTGTTTGCTCTCCCACCGTCACTAATCAGGTCGGACTTGTTTTTCTTGCTTTCGAAAGAAAACCCAATTGACCCTGCTTCGCTTGCTCGACAAGTTTGCCCTATCTTGCCTTTCAGCGTCCTAGGCAAAAAAAAAAGATTAAGCTACGGTGAGAGGTTTCTGGAAGCGGGGCAAACAAAGGCGCGGGCTGGGCTGACAGCCAAGGCGATCTGCAACCTTCTCGACAGCTCTTGTTTCTCCAGGCTGACGCCACCCCAAGCTCGAAAGCTCGCAATAAACGTAAGGTATGGTACCAAACTTGATGCACAAGAGGGTCGGTCCGGGGAAGACGGGTGATTGGCGTTCTTGTTCGCTTCTTACAATCTTGCTTTCGATGAAGATGGCAATTGCTGGCGCCGGTTGGCTGGCTACTGCTACTGCTGCTGGCCGTACCTTGTTGTTGGCCCGCTTCCCGCCCGCTCTCTTGTAAAGTTGGTAAAGGGCGGTGTAATGTTCCTGTTGAAGATGCGGGAAAGCTAACAATGGAAGGGTGGAGGGGTTGCTTCTCGAATACGATTTCGCAGGTAGTGGCACGATGATCGAGCACGTTTTATCTAATAAGAAAGACGGCTCTTGCTTGATGAGCTGACTTTTGCGGGGCCTGTTGGCTGGTACAGCTGACACTGATCAAAGTCGCTCGAGTATGCTCTACTGTTTGATGGTTCGCTGTCGTTGCTATTTACTGGCTTTACGGGTGTAGGCTTACTTCGTGCAACGGCTTATTAGTGGCCAATTTTGTCCCAGCTGGTATAGGTACTTTGTATGTAACAAGTATCCAAGTACCCCGTGGTCTGGCCCTGTTGGAGCACACGCCAAAATCGCAGCACACCTTCTTGCATGAGAAAGATATCTCACTGTTCGAAGACTTTGCTGACCGCTGTTGTGATGAGCACTTAGGAAAGTTCGATCACATCAAACGTGGGTTCTCTACGGCCATAGAGAGCTCTTCTCGTCAATTCTTGGCCGGTTTTATGGCCGTTCGATAGCTCTTACAGCCTGCATGTAACCTGCATGAAATTGGCGCGAACCACACGAGGCTTCCATACTAGAGGTCAATGGGTATCACACCAGGTCAGCCCTCAGGCACCATCGAAGGAGAGAAATTTTCCTCAACATTGTTATCAGAATGCCACAGTTTGTGATGCAGAACAGCCATTGGGCAATATCCTCATGTACACCGACTTCTTGGTCGTCTTGAACATTGTTGTGTCCCCTCCCCCACACCCGCTATCAGCCCGTTATGGCACCGTGCGCAATTGGCGGCCGGCAGAGTACAGCACTTGTAGATCTGATGTGGGAGCTGTTTGGCTGTGTGTGGCGGGTGATAAGCTACATGTACATGGTAGGACAGCACCAAGATGGCAGCTGCTTATTGACGATTTAGGCGTATGTGATGCTTATGCTGTGCGAGCTTTCAGAAAGCAAAAGTGGCAACTCCAGCCTTCCGGAGGTTAATCCACCCAAGACAAAGCTCGGCGGAAGGTGTCGGGAGAGGCAAAATGTTCATAAACGTGACAGACACAAAGGGATGCAGCACGTGTGGCTGAGTGCAAGCTTTCGGCAGCTTTGTTCGAGAGGCAAATGTGTCAGTAGATCGCAGGTGACCTGCATGCACCAAGAGGCCACGGTGGCAGCGAGTCAAGCACTCGAGATTGGAAAATGGCTCGAGGGGGCAGGGCAGGGCAAGGCAATTCCCAAGCACGAGAGGTGGTCTGTTGTTTATTGTCTGCAATGTGTTTATTTGGGCTTCATGTTGATTCACAGCCAGCGCGCGGCTACGCAGATGCAAGGGGGGCGTTTCAAAATGAGAAGCGGGGTGCAATGGCAGGCATCTGCATTTGGAGAGTGATGTTCATCTTGACACATCGTCATTTCGTAGTGGTATTCGCAATGCGATAATGCTTGTTTCCATTCCAGTCGCTTCCAGGGTTCAGGCAGCACTGAGGAGGGACAAAGGGTGGGCTCGAGGGTTGTCTCAAAAGTGGGTGCTGTTTACCAGCTTGGTGAGTCAAGACAAAGACAGGACAGTGCAAATGACGGCACCCCGGATGATGTGTGCCTCCGTCGTCGGCCAACGTGGCCCTCTGGCGTGCTTGGATTAGAGTCTGAACCGCGTGACGGCCGTTAGACTCATCTAGTCGGCGCCGGCGGTGCCCCTCTGGATGTCTATTGGCCAAAGATAGATGGCGAACTCGACTAGCGAAAGCATTGATCAGGCGCCACTGGGGTGTCTGGGCTGGCCAATGATGACTGAACGGGACTTGGGATGTTTCTACCGAGTTCGAGAGCTACTGTGTTACCTCACCGCCGCCTACTTGGGGTGTCTCTGGTTTCCCTTTGCCTACCTCCTCATAACCACCTGATATCCCTCCATCATACTACCTTATGTCCTGAACTCGCCGAATCAATTCACACCCTGCCTTGAGCATCCGACTCGCTGCTTGCCGACGTCAGCCTACTGCCCCTGTACATTCCTTAAATCGCTCGGTTGCCCCCGACTCCGACGCCGAGACAACGAACACGGAAACAGTCATCGCATCGCCCTTCACTCTCTCGCCGACCCTGAGTTCCTACGTACTCACTTCTCATACCGTAACTTCTCCCTCGACACCCGTGAATTTGCACAGCCATCAGTGACCGAGCACGCTTCGAAGCCTCGCTGTATCAGAGCTCAATCCTGCGACGCTTCATACATCATCGGTAGCCCCATATTTACCTCGGTATCGGGTCCCTTTGCTTGCGTCAACAAGACACGGCCAGCCATCTGTGCATCTTCCTGCAGCGACAGTCTCCCTCCTGCCATCTTTGACGAGAGTTTGAAAGAATTGGTTTGATTCAAATTACGCAATCATCGGCTGTATCATCGCCATACCTTACCCTCTCATTCCCCGCCTAATTGAGTCATACCACATCTTGGCTTGAACACCTCAACCTCAACTACCAACACACCCGGACTCATTTCCACTCCCGATTGTTCTTCTTTTATTCATCCATCACGCCTTACGACCCAATTGCAACCCAGTCACGCAGCGACCTACACTACTAGTCCTTGCTACTCCATTTCCAGCATTCGAGGCCTCACTCTCCACTGCCTCACCCGTTCATCGGCCTTTGTTGTCCGGATCTTCACCCAGTGCAAACATTTACATCAGATGACAACTGCCACGATCTATATCTTTTCTTCTTAACTCCTAGTCATCAGGGCTTTGTCCCTTCCCTATCTGGTCGCCATCCTGCCGCACCTTCTACCCCTCACTGTACCATCGACGTGGCTTTCCGGAGTCTAAAGCTTGTCCTTTTTGTTGCCATTTGTGGTTTTACATATCAAAAGCTCGGAAAAGTTGCATAGACTGTATTCTCGTTCCTTGAATCGGTTTTCTGAATCCAATTGAGCCCTCATTTTGAGTGGCTCGGTTCGAACGCTTTTTGCTGCCTACCGGTCATTCGACCTTGATCTTTCATCCCCCACCAGGACACCAATCCACCCGCTGCCTATCATGGACTGCAAGAGAACATACATTGACGAGCACGTCCTCCTGGACGGGCGTTATCAGACCATCTCTCCGCTCAACCATGGATCCTTCGGAATGGTCTTCATGGCTATGGACGTCAAGACGAACACCAAGGTTGCCATCAAGTGTCTTACCAAAGCTTCAGCCACCGACTGCCCTGCCTCTGTCAACATTGACGACCGTTCCGAAGAGCTCATGATCCACACCAAGATTGGTCACCACAAGAACATTGTCAACCTGCTTCACTCATTTGAGACCGAGCACCACCAGTACCTGGTCTTGGAGTTCTGTGCCAATGGCGACTTGTACGAGGCCATTCGCCGCAACAGAGGACCATTAGAAACCGAGCACGTTCGCGACTTCATGTTCCAGCTTGTTGACGCTGTCCAGTTCATGCACGACAAGGGCATCTACCACCGCGACATCAAGCCGGAGAATATCTTCTTGTCAAGCGATGCAGACATGAAGCTTGGCGATTTTGGTCTTGCTACCATGGATCCTTGGTCAATGGAGTTTGCTGTTGGAAGTGATAGATACATGGCACCGGAGCAATACCAACCTAGCCCCAACGCATACGGCTACTCTCCGGCCGCTGCCGATGTCTGGGCTATTGGTATTTGCTTGCTCAACATCCTCTTCCAACGCAACCCCTTTGCTACACCCACTCAGGACGATCCTCTGTTCGAGGATTATGTTCGTGACCGCCAATCACTGTTTGATGTTTTCCCCAACATGTCTCAGGATACTTTTGACGTTCTCGTTCACTCCTTGGCCATCAACCCAGAGAAGCGTTCGCTACAAAAGCTTCGTGAAGCATTGGACCGTGTTGTTACTTTCACCACCGATGACGAGTCTCTCGACGACTTTTGCACCGAAGACCGCGATCCTGTGCCTGCGACTCTCAACCGTGAGCCTCTTCGCACTCCCTCCATTACCAGCCCAAGCATCGACAATGGAGGTTGCTTCCCGTGGGCCAAGGCTCTTCAAGCTACACCCCAGAAGCAAGGCCGTCAACTCTCAGTCATTCCCGACAACGAGAGCTACACTGAAGATCTCTTCCCTGAGTCAAAGGACAGTGGCAAGAGCTGGTTCGGCACTGAGGCCGATTCAACCTCCCTTCACTCAACCCTCGACTCTGCCCTCGGCATGTCGTACAAGTCAGCCAACAACTCCAGCGACTACATCAGCCATGCGTCTAGCAGACCTGTGCCTATCTCGTCTTCTGTTCCTATCAGGAGCTCCAAGGCAATGGCATCTGTCTACCGCAACACTGATGAGCTTTTCTCCAAGAGCTGGAGTGACTTGTGGGAGGAAGACGAAGAAGAAGAACAGCGTACTTCATTCGAAGATGTCATTGATATTGAGCGTGCTTCCACTGCCAAGCCCAAGGATCCAAGCCCTCTCTGCGCTGTCACCCCTGCTATCGACATCGGAGCCAGCTCGCGCCAATCTTCGACTCCTCGTCCCGGTCTGACCGAATTGAAGAACACTCACATCCGCAGCAACAGCCCTGAGGTGTCACGTCGCAACTTCTTTGGCCTTGGTCAATCTTCCCAGCCCAAAATTGTTGCTGCGTCCGTACCAAATGGACCTCAGAAGTACTCTCCACCTTCTAAGCGTTCTTTCGTTGACAAGTGGTCTGCCCTTGGCAACCTCAGACGTGGTAGCAAGACTCAAGCCGATGCTCCAGTAACTCCTGTGAAGTTGGTGGAGAAGAAAGACCATGTCAACGTCACACCCTTCAGCATCAGTGCCAAGAAGCCTCGCGAGCGAGCTGGCAGCTGGCGCAAGGGCAACAACATCCCCACTCCATATTACCAGCACACGAACCACAGTGGTTCCAAAGCTGCAAATTTTCATTTTTCTTCGACCAACGATTTATGGCAAACCAGTCGCGATTGGCGTCAGCATCCAGACCCTCTGCGTGAGGCTTCGCCCATCTCAAAACCACGCACTCAGCCTACTACCTGTGCGCAGCAGTTACTGAGACCAAGCAAGCACTACGCTGATACTCTGGACGAAGACGACATCGGCGACCTTGAGTGGGTTGGAGGGTGGGATGCCCTCCACTTGTAGTCCCGAAACACTACCACCGCTCGCCTGTCCCTTGTACACCAACATCCACCACTTTGTACATTCCCCACATTCCCTCAAACCGGTGCTCTGCAGCTCCAATCCTTTTTGTTTGTAAACATCTCCTTTTACACCCTCAACTGTGAATGATTCACTCCAAGGCCCTTCATGACGAAGAGGCGCGGCGCAATATACCGGACCAGGAGCTTACTTTATTGCTCCGAATCCGCTGGCGGTTTTCTTTTGCACCTCCTGCATGGCGAAGGCATAGCGACGCGAAAAAGAGATATACCTAGTTTCTTTAACATTGTTCGAATTTTAGTTTGTTAGCGGCAGGGACAGCACTGGCTAGTGCTTGGGCAAGGCGTTTTTCCTTTTTCCATCATGGGCTGCAGACCCCAAAACAATACATATTTGAGATTAAAAGCTCCTGGTTTGAGGGAGGATATTATGGAAATCAAAAGAAGCTGGCAAGCTGGCTTGGGGATGTTAGATGTTCGAGTACAGGGACTAGCTACGGCTTACAAAAAGGAAGACCTCAAAAGCGAAGGCGAGCGGATCTTTTTTGGTGGTGGATATTTCCTTCGTGGACTCGCTGTCTGTATATATTATTCTATTGGCTTGAAGCCAGAGAAATACAGACTCTCCCACTCAACCTTTTGTTCCTTATTCAATTCCTCTTGTAATTCGAAGTGAAGCTCGGTTCTCCTTTCTGCCAGAATCTTGACAATCGCTGTTCTGTCTTGCTCGCACAAATCTGGCAATTGGTTCCAAGTTTCACAACTCAGTGAACGTCAGTGAGACCGGCAAACGACATCGATAGGGAACGAGAGCCTGCTCTGAGGTGACCTTGATCGGGGAATTCGCCATCGAGGAGGGCAGAAGCTCCTGCATCAAGTCATTGAACCAACTCTTGGCCACGGTAGCCAGGGTCGCCCTACTTCACGATGACATGCAAAATATCTCATTCACGCGATCACTCACAACCAGAATAGTATCAAAAGTCGTCCAAAAGACATTTAAAGAGTCTCCCATAACCCTGTACTTGCCCTGTTCGCTAAGCGTGAGTCATAGAAGATAACGGAGAGGTCTACCACGCCAATTGCAATGACGGCCGCCCATTACAACTTCGCAGCCGCCTTCTTCGGTCCCACAAATCCAAACAGATACGCGGCCACTTTTCTCATCTGAATCTCCTCGCTTCCCTCAGTGATCCTGTACCTTCTGTGATGCCTCCAGATATGCTCAAAGGGGTAATGTCTACTATACCCCCAACCACCATGGACCTGAATGGCACGATCCGCAGCCTCAGTGCACAGTCTGTTGGCCCAATAATTGCACATGCTGACTTTATCGCTCAGTTGCCTCTCCACTTCCACGTGGGGCATGGTGTCCATCTCCGTCGCCGTCTTGTGGATCAGTAGACGCAGCATCTCGGCTTGCGTGGCGAGTTCGACAAGTGGGAACTGGATGGCTTGGTTTGTGGAGAGAGGTTTGCCAAAGGGGCGGCGTTTGTTGGCATAGGCTACTGAGGCGTTGATGCAGTAGACCGCTGCGCCTAGGGAGGAAGCCGCTTGTCTGATCCGGTTCTCGTGCACAAAGGCTTGGGCTACAGAGAGACCGCCGTGTAAGGGGCCTAAAAGGGCGGTTGAGGGCACCCAGACGTTGGTGAAGGAGACAGTGGCGTGGTCGGTAGGCATGTTTAGTGTCCTGACCTCATCAGCCCTGATTCGTAAGTAGTAGATGTCGCAGAAAGGCTGACTTACCATTCATAGCTCTCAATCTTAACTCCTTCAGTCTGTCTAGGCACAATAAAACAAGATATACCCTTTGCTTCTCCATCCTTCCCACTCGTCCGCGCGAAAACAAAACAGTGCGTAGCTTTGTGCATACCAGTCTGCCACATCTTGCCCCCGTCAATCCGCCAGCCTTCCATTCCACCTCTAGTTTCCTTGACCGCTCTTGTCTCCATGAAAGTCGCATCGCTACCATGTTCCCGCTCCGTTAGTCCAAACGTAATCCGCACCTCACCCTTCAGCCTGCCCCTAATCAATTCCTCCTTCTGCTGCTGAGACCCAAAATGCAACAACATGACCACATCTGGAAAATTACCAACAACAGAATGCTCGTTTTGCAAATCATTAAACAGACCTAATCCTTTGGAGGCAAGGTGCTCACGTATCACAGCCATGGCGAGATTCGAGCCCCGCGCAGACGCCGTATTTTGCCCACCGTACTCGCGTGGTAGCGAGAACCGCCAGAAGCCCGCTTCGTCGGCAAGTCTTACACTTTCATGGAGGAGGTCCTCCCATTCGTCAGTGGGAAGGCCGCCGGCATCCCAGTTTGTGCGACTGTGTTCGCGGCGGTGGTCGAAGAAACGGATGTTGTCATTTCGGGACTGAAGGGGGACGATTTTAGAGGCTATGAAGGTGTCTAGGTCTTTGAGATAGGATTGGAGGGTTGGAGGTATTGAGAAGTTCATGTTCTTCTTTATTCTTGTGGTGTGGTGAGATGCGGCGTGTGATTATGACCGGTTGTAGAGCGGATGTAGAAAGATGGGAATGGATGAAGTAGATCAATCAAGTATGAAGAGAAGAGAAGACACAATCGCGGGATAGCAGATACTCAGCATGTCAATATTGTTAATGCATGATATATATCATATATAATCAATAGCCTTTCGATACCTCCGAGGTCGATGAGAGGGGGAGGAGAGTGCGGGGAAATGGGAGACGGTGTGGGGACATCGTTGTGTTCACTACTTCTTCGTGCCACCCACGTTGCTAAGGAGTGCCCCCAGGCCTCGATATCAATGCAATGTCCAATGGTGAGAAGTCATCTGAGCTGTAGATGATGTAGGATACCTCGCTACTAGCCACTTGACGAGGCAGACAATGGTCCGTTTGGTCCCTCTTGGAAGTTACAGCGCCATCGTCAAGGGCTCAACGTGACGATCGCCGTACGATCATTCAGAACCATCGCTCTCACGAGCCTGTATAATGGTCAAATGAGTTTTTGCCCTGGGTGACTACCTTGTATACGAGTAGACATGGGTATTCGCAGCGAGTGAGAGTTGGACGGACACGGAGATTCAAAATTCCGGTAAACGACATGTCGTCCTGTCCACAGCTTTGTACATTCGTCTTCATCGTCGGCATCATCCTGACTAACTGATTGATAGGCAGACGCTGGCGATCATGATGCATTTCCTATAATAGAGCGGTGGATGCCTGAGATAAGAATCGTGGTTGGCAAGCACCGTCAACAAGCACCACTGCGATGCATGAACTTGGAAGCCTTTGCAAGTCAGGCGGAAGATAGGCAAGGCAATACTGTATTGTCTCCTCGCAGCTTAGAGCTTCCTGTACAATTGACAGCCTGAAAAAAGGAGCATGTGCTCACTTTCATCTCATTCGTGTCGCGTTGATCAAGTTTGACGCTTGGTACTTTCGCTCCTGCCAGTATTTAAGCGTTGACTTTCCATCCACCTCCTTCCCTTTCCTCAATCTGCACAACATACAAAACAACTCAGCTCAAGCATCTTGAGCTCCGACATCCTCAAATCTCTCTTCCCTGCGAAATAATAAACCAGACAACACCATTCCCTTCACAAAGATCCCTTATCACAAAAGTATATTCGTCGGTAAGATCTGAAATCTGTGGCCCACGACGAAACAACTGATTAGCCTCAAAGCGACCAGTGAAGCTTGCAGAGATGGCGCCTGTTATTTTCAGTCACCTTCAGGTCAAGATCCTGGCCCACGTCCTCAACCAGGTACCACCACACTTCCAGCACCATCTCCACAATGCGATACTAACCTACCCAAGCTCGATCCTCACGATCTGACCGAGATGCTGGAGACCGTCGACGAAGCCGAAACAATTGAGATCTGGTCTGGTCTCGCCAAGAAGCTCTCTCTGAAGTCTACTCCAAGCAATGGCGCCGCTGCGCCCAAGCAGGTCCCGTCCAGCAAGAAGGCGGTCACCAACGGAGTCAACATGGAGGATGGCGAGACTGACGAAGAGAGTGACGAGGGTCCCGTCTCCAAGAAGCAGCAGCCCGAGATTAGAATCAAGGCTTCCAGACGTGGTGGTCGCGGCGGTTGAGCATTTGTTGGCCCACGACATACGTCTGCACTGGACATTCGAGAAAGAGGAATGCTTCTGCAGGCCAGTACTTCGAGGAAGGAGTGAAGGAGCATCTGGCGCTAGTGAAGTGTAGCCTGAACTACTGGCATGGTGTTGATTATGACTTGCGTTGCCATGACCGTCGACGGGAGAAACGAGCAAAGTCATGCAGGTCGACTCTATCATCAGTGGAGGAAATAAGAGGCATGGTTCCGATGGCAATGCAGCAGAAGGGTATGCGAGGTAGTAAAAGAGATGACAATTCAGGGAAGCGAAGGGAGTCTTCGCTTGCTTCACCCAAAAACAATTCAACATGTTTCCACCCTTATCCTTGCTCATGCTGACACAATTTCCATCATTCACTCGTTGCATCGCTTGATGACTTTGATCTCTCATACGTCGCTCTCTTGACTGACTACAGGTCATCTCACCTCCTTGGCAATCTCACAAATTTTCCTACATTCGGACCTTCTTGATGTTGGGGTCTCGAACCATCAAAAAGCACGGCAAGGCAGGTAGGCAAGACGCGTAATTAGTCTAATGTTCTCTTCTTTTTCTCCTTACGGAAGTCATCCCAAGTGCTTGGCACTGCAAGGAAGTTTTCATTGCGCTCGCAGAAAATGCCAGCTGTGGCATTGGACTGGTAACACATGGAGGGGAGGCTGTGAGCAGAAGGGCCCATTCTTCTGCTAGGTAGAGGGGTTCTCACTCAGCATTGCGAGTAGTTCGTCCCTCCTCTGGCAAAAAGTGAGTGCCTCTGCGCTAACATGTCGATATAAAGTGATGGTAGCAGGCAAGCACGCAGGCAAGCACGAAGGCAGGTGAGCGGGCTCATATACCCCCCTCACATTGGATGAGAGGTCGATCTCCACTTCTTAAGTGAAAAGGCACTCTTGTCCAACGCTCGCAAAGAGCGCTGGTCTTGGCGTTGAGATTTTGCTCAGAGATAACCTGAGCAGGCGGGCAAGTGAGCAGGCTCATGTGCCCCCTGCGCGATGAACGGGAGAACGGTCTCCATCCTTCGGATAAGGAAACACTTTTTCTCTACACTCGCAAAAAGTGACAGTCTTGGCGCTGGGATGTCTATCAAAGGAATCCAGAGCAGGCGGACAGGTGAGCGTGCTCGTGCCCCTTTCTTTCGCCTCGATGTGAGATGATCTCAATCACTTAGCCGTGAGACACTTTTGTCCGTAGACTCGCAAAATGTGCCAGCTCTGGCATTGAGATGTCGATCGACTGACACAAGCAGACAGGCCTCAGGAGAAGACGTATCCCCCGTCGCCTGCTTTCTTGACGTACGTCTCACTCACTTGGCAGTCAGTGAAATTTTGTCCCAGCACTCGCAAAAGGTGCCAGTCTTGGCGCTGGGATGTTGACTGGCAGACACAAGCAGACAGGCAGATGAAAGCACATAGGCCCTGTCTCCCGCTTTCTTGATGGACATCCCACTCACTTAGCTGTCAGTGAATCCTTTTCCCAGCACTCGCAAAAGGTGCCAGTCTTGGCGCTGGGATATCGACTGAAGTGAATAAACACAGTTGGCCTCCTGTTCTGCTGGAGCAATGAAACATCCCGGATACTTTGCGGAGACAAACAGGGTTTTCTTACTTGCAAAAATGTGTCGTTCTTTGCGTTGAGATGTAAGGGCGTTCCTTTGCTTATGAGCAGAGCTCACTATCTTTCTACGAGCTACATGGGATTACAAGCAATTGGATATGCGTATCAAGATCGACAATCCCACTCCAGGCTTAACCCACCACTCTCATTTCCCTGCCAGACACTCCCGGGCATGTTCCTCTTGGCCACCGCCGCCCTCAGGGCTGTCCCGATAGGTCCCGGTCCAGCGCCCACCACATGGCTCGCGCCACCCGCAAGTGCCGCGCGCGCAGAGAAATCCGAGACGATGTCCTCGATACAAGGGTGCGCATGGTCCAAGTACACAACCTCAAACCCTGGTATGGGCGCTAGTAGCTCATTCGGCAATACCGCAGCCTTTTCCTTACTACAACAGCTCTTAGCCCCTCGTTCACCAACCGTCTGCTTCCCTACGCCATCGGGTGAGGACGAAAAGGAGGAAGTGTGCGCAGATGCGGACGTGGAGACCACCCCATCGGGCGCATCCTCGCGGGTGACGAAGATTCTCACGCGCAGACGGCCCGCAGCTTTATTGTGCCGCAGGAGGTCCTTTAGATCCGAGAGCTCGGCAGCGATCCAGTCGACATCGCGAGCGTAGCGGATGATCCACACGAAGTCAAGGGCGCGGGTCACAACGTGTGCGGCTGACAGGGCATCTTGCAATACAGGGAGGGTGGAGGTGACGCCTGTGCCGCCAGATAAGGCAAGGAGGTTGCAGGTGGCGGTGTCGGTGTCGTCGCTGCCGCCATAGGGACCGCAGAGTATGATGGGAGTGGAGATGGTCATGTTGTCTGCGCCCGGTCCGTCCTGGGATGAAGCCGTCTTCGCGAGCTGGGCCAGGCGAGCGGTGATGCCTTTCTGTACACGGACAAGGTAGGTATGGTGTTGGACGCCGGACTTTCCATCGGGAAGCGACGACGGCGTGAAAGGATGGGACTGCCAAAGACTGAGCGCTGGGAAGCAGATGTAGAAGTGCTGGCCTGGACGCCAGGCTGTGTGCGCGTGATCGAAGTCTATTCTCAAGACTTCGCCATCGTCGTCATTGTTGCTGCCACTGCCAAAGTACTGTACTTTCGCGTGGGCGCACTGGAAGCCTAGGCCTGCTGTGCCCTTTAGGTAGCCGATATGGAGGAGGGCTGTGCGGAGTATGCGAATGCCTTTGTCTAGGCCGAGGAGGACTAGCGAGGCAATCATCCAGCAGGCAAGGCCGTCCCAATGGCCCCAGCATGCACCGAGGTAGAGAAGCGCGATGAGGTAGTGGGTACGCTTGAAAAACTCATACCCTGTCCAGCGAATAGCCCAATGGGTACTGAAGACGTAAAGGAAGGTAATGAAGATTTGAGCGACGATGCCAAAGACAATATATTGTTGCTGGATGAATGCTTTGTACACGGCGGGCTGTGGGCGGTAAAGGTTCCCTTCGATGATGGTCCATACTAGAGTGTGCAGGAAGGATTGCACGAATATGATGCGGCCGGTCCATCGGTGCAGGAAGTTAAAGTGTTGGTATGGTACCCCCGTTATGAGGGAGAGTAGTGACTCTCGTGTACTAAGAGCCACGGTGAACGGTGTCAATGCATAGGCCATTGCGCCGACACGATCACCAAAGCCTCCCATGCCAACCCTTGTGTTGTAAACACCGGGATGAGCCTTGACCGGAGTGATCCATGTCTTGTAGACGATGCCGATCAAACTGTGTATCGTCAGCACGGAGACTGTAGGAAAGAGTATATGACTAGACTGACGAGAATATGAGAAGATATGCAGAAAGCGTGAGGAGAATCGAAACTTGAAGCATTGTGACTCTCCCGAACAACCACACCCCAGGGCTTTCAGATAGGAGATATCGCCTACTGAGAGTGCCTACAGCTCCAACGGCACGCCTTAAAGGTGTCTGGATATCTGATCGCCGAGCAATTGACTTGGCATATCGCAACCAGAGGCAGGAGAGGAGGATGCCCCCGAATACAGCCCACATGATGAAAGTGTAGAGCATAGATGTGGTGTGCATCCAGTATACGGCATCGAGGTACTCGCAAGTCCCTTTCCCGCTGGTACATGGTAACACACGATCTGGATAGGCCCAATAGTGCACTTCTGTAGTATTGGCGCCGCCATGGTCCTGGATATGTCGTGATTCGATCATGGTTGTCAAGTCGAAAAAGCAGATGGAAACAAGAAACGAGAAGAGACACCAGATGCTATAGTAGCATAACAGTGAGAGTCTACTACCGACTCAGGGCTGGATATGTGTGTTCGGTCTTTGGGGTTCAATATCTTGGCGAGCAAGTTAATGAGATGGAAGTAACAAGATTTGGCAAAACGGCTTCAGCCATGCAAGAGCCACGACACTAATTGGAACGTGGCAAGCACAAACACGCGATAGAAGAGCAAGTTATTGGTCAAATGTCATTCGAGTCCATCAGCCATGAGGTGGTTGAGAATCATGGCATGTAATAAGTTGCCAAGGACAGAAACATGCTCAAACTCCGCGCTTGGCTGCCTTGGCGGAATCCACTTTGTTCGGAGAACTGTTTGGGATATGGAATTGGATCTTGCGCGCGGCGGAGACTTGACGTATCCATGTCGATGGCACAGAGGCTGTGCGTTGTAATTCTTCGTTCAGCAGAACGAGCCCAATACTTTGCGTTAGCCCTTGCCCGTGAGACGCCAATGACCTAACATAGATCACATCTGTCCAGCTCGCAGACCTTTCGGTATTCTGCGAGGATATAACCTTAGGTAGCGCATATGTTCTAGTGCATCTGATATCGCCAGTAGTCCCTGCAAGATCCGGCACGGCGTCATTTCTCAGTGGTGACAGATAATCAGGCAGAGTTGAGGCCCCGTCATTCATTCGGCGCCAGCCTCGTTCACTGGACGCGACTGCTCAATCATCGTCACTGTCAGATGCCTCCTCATCCTCTTTTTGCCGCTTGGCCAGCATCTCCTTCCAATTGTCCGCAAACTCGCGAAGGGCGCCAGGACCGCCAGTGCTCGCATCAACAACATCTCTTGGCAACTTGTGCGCGCTGTATTGTGGTGTGGTGAAACTGTAGGCCTCGGGGTCATTTTTCTTGACCAATCTAAACTCGGGAAACCACAGCTCTTCGTCGGCTTCCTCGTCGCTAGATTCGTCAGCTCCACTGTCAGATGGCAGTTCTGTCACTCTCTGTGATTGTGACTCGGTCGCTTGAGCAGTGGGCGTTGATTCGGCAGTCTTGGGTCTGAAGGGAATTGATATAAAGGTCTCAGCAACGGGCTCCGGAGGTTCAGGTAGTGTTAGTAGCTCCAGCCAACTGAACAGTAGCGGGTCGGTTCTCTGAGCCCAAGGGTTGATATCGATCAACCACACCTTGTCGTGAGGCGGTGGAATGTATACATCGAAAGCGAAGCTCTCATCTGGGAACGTAGTCTTTAGTTTCTCATCGAAGAAGTCTTGGATCAAATCCCGCAGCCTGTCCTGCATGTCGAAAAGGAAGTCGAAATGGTTTAGATCGCGCTGACATAGTGCGATGAGCTTTCTTCTCCGGACGAAGCAGCGGAACTCGACGGACGGGTTTAAGAGAACATATTTGCGGAGTACAAGGTAATATGGAATGTCGGCAATGGTGTTGGGCACGTCCTGGTCTTGATCTGAAGGATCCGCCACAGTATCATCGTACGCATGTTCCAGGTCGTGAGTGACGAAGTCGGAGCTCTTGAGTAGCAAATAGATGTTGTTAGGGTCTCTACATTCCATCGTGTTTGAAGTCATCCAGGTAGCATCTTTGGGGGCGGACCAGTTCAGCTTGGGTACAACCTTGCCCCCGAGCTCAGTGATTGTAGATTTGACAGACTCGTGTACATGGCGCCATGCTGTAGAAGGATCGTCGTCTTCCTCGTCTTCCTGGTCTTCCCCATTATCGGTCGAGGAGAAGAAGCCTTCATCGTCGGAGTCTTGGCGAGGTGCCTCATTTTCAGGTGGGAGGATAATGCCGTCTGCGCGGAGGTAGTCTAGAAATGGTCGCGAAAGAGGGATGAGGCGAGCCTTGGGTGTGACTGAGCGATATCTAGGGATTGATTAGACAAGTCTTTCCAGACCGTGAAGGTATATCGAGTTACTTGGGGTGCCAGTAGTGGTATGAGCAGTGCATTATATGCGCCTTTGTGAGTGGCGGAAAGGGCAACTCTGTGAGACCGTGGGTACTGCTGCCAGCCTCATCTTCGAACATCTCTCCTGCTGCCATTATAGACGGGTTGTTCACACGACGTCTCTCGTTGTCGTGCGGCCGAAGAATAATGAATAATAGATCATTGGGACTCACAATCACATGCAATTGTCAAAATCCTTGGCACCACTTTTCCACCCCGCCCTGCCTCTACACCTCCGCCTCCGCTGGCCTTCTTTCCCTTCTCGGACACTACACGCCTTCCTTGCCTGTCGCATACGAGTCTCATCCAAATATTGCGCATATCAATACTTGTGTCGCCAACAATACATCTCGACCCGCGCTTAATCACCCCGCACCTACCGGCCAATATGTCTTCGAATGTCGGTCTCACAACGCCTCGTGGTTCAGGCACCAGTGGCTACGTCCAACGCAACCTGTCCCACCTCAAACCTCGCGACAATGGCGCTGGCGCCCCATACAACAAAGACTTCGATCTCATGCAGCACCGACAACGCCAGCCTGACAAGGAGATCCTTGAGCACGATCGAAAGCGCCAAATCGAAGTCAAGGTCTTTGAGCTACGAGACAAGCTAGAAGATGAAGGGTGCGCATATCTCAGGCCTACACGTCTTGACAGGGGGACGATATACTGATACAGAAGAACAGTGTTGACGACGACGATATCGAGGACCAATGTACCGCTCTTCGCAAGAAACTAGAGCAAGAACAATCCGGCAGGAAGGACTCTGGCACCAATGCCCGCGGACTAAAAAGCCATCAAGTCCACGAGCTCGCCAAGGCCAAGATCGAGGAGAGCGAAAAGTTGAGAAGGGCATTGGGTATCAGGGACGACTACGAGGAGGGAAGCCACTGGCGGCGGCAGGAAGAGAGGGTCAAAGACGGCCAAAGAAAGGATTCGGAACAGGAGAAGGAGCGAGAGAGGAGGAGGGCCGATAGCGAGGAGGACTATTCTGATTAGAAAAGTGATTGTGTTGGGAAGGCATATGCAATGTTTTCAGTCTTTGATACGTTTTGAGCGTGGCGTTGGTAGGATAAGGCTATATTGGATCAAAAGAGTTATGAGTACAAGCAAGACTTTCACAAAGTTGCTCTTTATTCGCCGCATCAATACACTGTCTCCAGAACTGTGGTCTAGATGGTGGAACATCTGACTATCTCCCATATTGCGCAATTGACATCTTCTAGCTTAAGGAAATTCTGTTTCAATATAGTCATTGCAAAGAACCACTTCTAGCACATACGACCACAGGCAGCTGAAAACTGGGCATCCCGTCCGCTCTGCCAGACATAAGCAGTTGACCGGCAGATTAGTACTACGGTGGGTGACCACGTGGGAATCCCTGCTGTTGTATGTTCTTCATTTTGCCCTTACGTGCGGAAGATCACTCACTTTTTATGCTACAAGGTGGCAGAAGGTGCTAATAACTCAATTCACTGCTCCTAAATCATCTTCATAGTGAGTCTCGAAAGCCAGGCAAAGCCCAACGGAATCCGAGCTCCGGTTGAGTCAAAAACAAATAACGCTCCGTCTAATCAGCCTCTCAATGCTTCTCCAACAGCTCAATGTCATCTGTCAAGATATGTACTAGAATCTAGACCTTAGACCAGCTCAGCATATTCCCCAGAAATGGTCAACCTAGAAGAATGGGTCCGAACTCGCGCCCAAAGAGTCCAAAACCCTTCCAAACGCACACCCGACCGAGAAACCCACCACAACCTCGCCGATACGATCGAAGCCCAGCTGCAAGAAGACGGCCACAAAACCTGGGGCTGGATCATCTATCGCTGCACGTATGAAAGTGAGACTGAATGGCAGGCATTCATGACCCGTCTTCGCTTCTACATCAACGATACACTCGAGCAGCATAACGGCCTTGACATTTTGGACAGTCTAAACTACCACGTTTTTGAGGACCGAGCTCTTTTTGATGGAGCGCATCCTTCAGCGGTGCGCGAACACTTTAGGAAATGGACCACAATGGCGCCACAGCAGGAACAGGGCACAGAGGCTGACCGTAGCCAGCGGTATAACTACTGTATCCACGTCGACCAAGCCGCTTTGCAACTTATCTTGAGTGGTCCTGCGCCGCCAGAAGATGACTTGGGGAATGGATTCGTGAACTTGATCTGTTTGAATGTGTTGGGAGGCATGCGGCCCGAACACACTGAAGGCAGGGATAAGCGGGATCATTGCTGGATGAGGATCACGTACCAGGATTACGTGGTTTGGTATTCTCTCCTTCGCAAGCAGGGTACTTGGTTTACGGTGTATAGGGTGCCGCCGGAGGTTGGGCGTCCATGAAGGAGGAACAACAGGAGATATCTGTATTGAGAGGTCAATCATTGTCGTGGACTATGTAAGGGATGGCATAGACCTCACTGCTCGTTGGAATGTACCCAAGCACCGCATTCGGTCCATTTCCGTCGGACGTAGTTCGCATATCTATTCACTCTAGCTGCGGAGCAATGCAAGACCTCCATCTAGTACCAAGAACCCTGCCGCGACAGCTGCAACTCCAACCACGCTCGTTATAGTATTTTTAAGGGCTACCATTTACATTACCAATTGCTGTACTCACCAGACGCAATACTGATTTTGGAAAGATGGTCATGTACTTGAGAGCAGTTACCGAGATGGCAATGAATTCATCGCTGGCGGCTGCTAAAGGAATACAAGTAGTCTCCGCAGTGGTTTTCGATGCTGTGGTATTGCTCCGCCTACAAAGTTCTAGATCCTGTAAGCTCCTCAAGTTTCCGCTCTCGATGCGTCAACTCGACTCCTACCTATTGCAGTGACCGGTGCTACAAATCAGCGTTCCTACAGGCTATTTAGTGCATATCGTTGATGCAGACATTCTGGTTATGTCTGCCACAGTCATTACTGCTGTTTCATCGCTTCTTATGGCTGTTGCAAAGCCTGAGCGGTCATATATGCGAGGCAATTTTTGTTAGCATGATCGAGGCTTTAATGAATGGCAGTGATCTGTAATGCGATGTTCCACATAGGGATATCTATGCTAGACATATGTATAGTCACTGATGCTACCAATACACTTTGTCCCCTCTACAGTCTCAAGTCTTATCAATTCGATATTTCTCCCTTTTACCTCACATGCTGTAGCTGGAGGCGTAGGGAGAACGGTATTCCAGCTTGGCAGCCCTATTTCCTTGCAGTCCTGGTCTTTGTTGCTGCTTCCTTCACAGCTTAAGCGCGAACAGAGAGAGAGAGACCATCGTACCTTAGACTCACTAGAGCAAGGCTACCTGATTTAACAGTATTCTGGACCATAACTCCTCAGCGCTATCTCCAACGGGCTAGCGGACGTCCTAAGCGAGCTCACTAGCACTCATCCGAGATATTGATGTCATCCACCACCATCAGCTGCGTCTTACTGTATGTCGTGAGGCTTGATTGGAGGGCCCTCACGGAAGGCGTAGGCTACGAGGTCCTCTACCAATAGGAAAACGACATGGGACACCGACGCTGATATCGCAAAGCTTATAGTATAGTATACTTCGCCATCGTCGGGTTTGCCGCCAATATCGGATTTCAATGTCCGCAGAATTGTGTGCAGACCGTTCCGTCAAAAGATGATGCTCCACTGGGCATTGCTGCGGTCTTGTTCGCGCAGAGCTTTGGCTCAGCACTTTTCGTATCGATCGCTTAGACTATCTTTACCAATCGTCTATCTGCTAATCTGCGTCATCTACCGTCAGATGTCAGTGTCAATTATGTAGAAGGTCTAGGACTTACAAAGATCAAGAATGTCTTGGATGGCGGAATATTAGACGCTGTCATCGTGGCATACAGCAGATCTATTCAGCAAACTTGGTATCTGACTGTTAGTCTACCTTGCATTTCTATCGTAGGGTCGTTGATGACAGATTGGGTTTCTGTAAAGGATGTTGATGATAAGACGGAGGGCGAAAGAGTGCCTGTGACTGATAGCTCACGGGCTGAGGTGGTCTCTTGAATTTGTCATTCAGAGCACGTAATGTGCTTGCTACACGCTACTTTACGATGCTTGAAATATTCATCAAGTTAGGACAATCTGCTCTCGCTCCATGTTCCATTTCGATGTTTACAATTACAAGGTATCAATATCCAGACTCATGGAGCCAGCCCTAGATCTGGAAATTGGGAGTAGCTCCGACCATGATTCATGGTCAGGTCTCCAAGTCAGCGAAATCGTCCTTGATCTGTTCTGTACATTCCAGATATTCCTTGCTACTATGGAGAGTGGACAACCTCCTTTGTGCTTGGATTGCGAGACTGAAGATCCAGTCGCGCGTGATGATCAGTTGTCCGAGTACTCCAGAATCTGGCCAAGGACCTGCGATCGTCTCAAATCTAATAGCTCTATGTGGAGCGACTGGCAGAGAAGAAAACCGTGGATAGTCTTTGGGTAGAGGACTCATGTTGAGGAACAAGGCCATAAGTCCCGCATGCCGCTGCTTCAAGACAGTGGAAGGCATGCGAAGGCCGAGATCTTGATAAGCTTCTAAATCGTCGGGGACAGCCTCTGCTTCTCCTCCAAGTGCATCCGGGATCATGCCTAGACTATGTCCCTTTTTGAAAAGGTCTAACCACTCGGAGGAGTCTGCTGCTGTCGGAATGTGTGCTTCCGAAGATCCATACATGATCAAGCGGGCGTGTTTCTGTAGTGCTTCGTCTGAGATTGAACACCCTTTGTGTGATGATTGCTTTGTGAATTGTTGCAGTTTCATAGCCAGTATCTCCCACGATGAGACCATGTCTGGCCCTGACTCTGAATATTGGCCAGAAGTCGTCGTGAATGTCAAAGGTTTCTTCGAAGACGCACTGAAGGGGTGAGGAACCAGCCTCTCTAGCCCAATCAGGAACGGGGGCATTGCGGCCCTGACTTCGGCGGATATTGATGCATCAAGACCTCTGCAGCCCTTCCAAGACTCCATTTGTGTCCCGTTCTTGAAGTGAGCCGCAATGTGATCATTCCTTTCGGCCCATGTGGTGAATCTCTGGCCGCAGAACCCACAGCGACTATTTACGTACACAGCCTCAAGGACCCAGGTGTCCATATGAGGAAGTGTGTCACATTCATGTACTGATCGAAGATGCTGTCGCAAATGATCTTTACGATAGAAGGTGCGCACCTCTGGATCTCGTTGCTGACACTCTGTATGGTTGTGAGATTCAATGTGCTCTACAGAGGGCTCGGGCCTGCCGCAATATGCACAAGACGTGGCTTTCGTGATAGAGTCCTCAAGGACTGGTGCAAAAGGGCAACAGAGATATCTCCTCAGTGAGATATGAAGGCTTGTCTCGTGTCGTGTCCAATCATATTTGGAATTGAAAGTATCAGTGCAGAAAGTGCATTGATAGAGTCGTTTTCCCTGTTTGCGGGCGAATGTCGTATTGAATGTGCCATCACAAGAATGCGGAGAAAACGCCGATGCGTCGGAAGCGATCACCGAGTTGGCGGACGTGGCTTTTACACGTGTTGCTGTAAATGTCCGTTTGGGAGTCGTCGCATCTTTAGACACTCTACTCCTCCTCCTGGCATTAGCAAACCAGGTATTGATTTGCTCAACCTTGAGACCAGTGAGTCTTCCTAGTACAGCCTTGTCGTCCTCGGTTGGATACGGGCTATTAGAGTGAGTTCGCAACCACTCTTTTAGAGCTTGAAGTGCAACGCGGGAGAATCTTGCATTGTGTCTGCGGTCTCGAGAAGTTCTAGAATCCCGTGTCGCCTTCATAGTGATAGGGAATGGAAGGATCTTGATGTGGTCGCCTGACAGTAGCAAGCTGTATTATTTGCCCCGCGGAATAAAATTTAAGACGCGATCAACAACTAGAAGCTGATACAACAATTATACCAAGAGCCATATTTGGGTACCTAAGGTAAGAAGAGTCATTGCGATGCGCATGGATCAGATGTTGAGGGATGGTACGATATGGGTCGCGCGCCCTACTTGACAAGTTTGCGCACTAACCGAATCTGGCAGGCTACTTATAAGACCAGAAACTCGCTAATTGACGCCCGTTGTGACCTCGCAGCCATTCAGAAGTCAAGTCCAGCCTCCATTCGCAAAATGCCATACATTGACGAAGAGTCGAGTGGTTGACCATTGTGTTTGGCAGCATATGATTGCGCTGCCAATAAATGCTGGAGAGCAAGCTCCGCCACCTTCAAGCTTGCGCCTGATCTTCCCCCGCATCGTATACTATGCTCTATATCTTTCACAGCAAGAGCCACATCAGATTGTGGCTTCGAACCTGCAATTGCTTAGCACCTGATTAAGACCATATATACAGGGATCATACCTGGCAAAGGCGCATAAGCTCCACTGGTCATGCGTTTTGAAGCGGCATAAGTTTCAGGACCGAAGTTCAGCGCCATCAGTTCCTCAAGACACCCGGTACCAAGTTCTGTCTTCTCTGCGAAGACCAGAGCCTCGGCCACGACCTCCATAATACCCGCTACAAGGAAATTTCTGGCAATGAACGAGTCAACAAACGACTTGCTCCCGTCACAGCATGTGTACTCACCCTGCCACCTTCAGCAGGCTTGCCTTTGTTACATCTTCTCCAACATACATGATGTCGCGGCCTAAAACTCCTTTGACATAAGATCCAAGTGCACGAACTGCGTTGCTGGGCCCTGCTATGGCGAAGAGCAGTTCTCCGCTTTCTGCCATTGGAGAGGGACCAAACACAGGCGCTGCTTTTGGTAAGCGTCATGTCTACGCTTTGTGGATCCGCGGATATTATACATACCCATTACAAGCTTCGCACCCACGCCTCTCAATGCTGCAAAGATATGCTTTGTGGTATCTGGATGAATGGTCGACGTGTTAACCACGATCTTGTCATGGAGGCGTCCTGGCGACTCAAGCATTCTAGAGACGACATTCATCACGGCTTCGTCGGTACTGATCTGTTATGATGGCACGAATTAGCTTGCGAGAAGGATCTGGACAAATCATCCAATACTGATTGCTGCCTCTCCCAAGATTGTCACATACCGACATAAAGATAACGTCGGCTTCATCTAGGAGCTCGGAAATAGAATCGTGCGGGATGCCTCCCAAATCTTTCAATATGTCTCCCCGCGACATTGTTCGATTGTTGTATCGCAAGGACGGTTGATCTGTCGATGCTAAATATCGCTGAAGGTTCATACTCATTGCTAGACCCATTGAACCCAGCCCTAGCAAATTAAGCCATCACTCTAGTCACAGGAGGATCGTGTAGTTGGTGTTTGCTTACCTATCCAGCCAAAGCGAAGTCGTGTTGCATGGTCCATTGTGTCAACTTAGAATGTCACAGAGTGATTATGTGTAAAAGAAGGAAGCTCGCAGTGAGTGAATAGCACCATTACTTATATATTCACAAATGCTTGCCTATCGGTGATTTGATCTTAAATCGGCACGGCACTACTGTTGTAGACATGGGCGCAACGCCCCATCACGCCCTTCTTGATCAGGCAAATTTCACACACCTGCTGACACCCAAAGCCTCCGGGTCACTGAACATTTCTCAGGTGCGACGCACTCCGATCCGATCATCATCTCCACGAATTGCTTCGATCTGAATGACACTTGCTAATTATCAGGACATAGCCATGAATCGAATAGTGTTTGTCCACGGAGAAACGTCGGCCCGACTTCATGGCCAAATAAATGCCTTCGCAGACTCCAGCATAAGAGCATGCACAAGCCATGTCCTGGAAAAACGTCCGGACAGCAAGCTTGGAGCAGTCAATATGGTCAAAATTGCCGGAGAATACCTTCAGACAGCATCTAGTCGTTCTGGAAGAGCGGACTAACGCGGTGCCCATCGATGCTCAGAGATTTACCCTTAAGGACTGGAGTTTAACAGATACATACCCACCGAGCAATCTCTATACGCTCCCTGTGGAGGTTGAGCAACAGATTGCAGATGACTTTGCTTGCCTGGCTGCTGTCGAGGAGGGTGCACAAAGCGTAGCCGCTGTGTGTATAGAGGAGAACTCCGAATTTCCTGGCCTCACGCTCCGATTCGCCGCGCTCGACACTTCGCTGAACGAATGTGTAAAGGGTGCTTTGCAGGATGCATCGAGTATACTAGCTGAAATCGCGTCTGATGTGCATGCCGATGCGACAGCTCTTGCGTGCAAGACTGACGCTTTCTTCAAGCGTGTGATTGAGCTGCACGCCAACAGACTTCTCGCAAGGCTTCGCTCAGTGAAATGGGAGAAGCCGAAGCATCTTGTCAAGAGTCACAAGAAATCCTTGTGGCAGGATGTTGCGAATGTTATCCATCGGGCGCAATTCCTCTACACGAAACGAGAGAAAGGCCTCAGACAGCTCATAGAGAAGACATTGCTGGATTTAGCTACCGTGTATGAGAGCTTCGAGGCAGTTCCAGCTGACACTGCAGCCGAAATGCTAGCTCTTTCGGCGCTCGTGAATGCTAGTCTAAGTTTCTGCTTAATGAACGAGATCCAGGACTACGCGCGGCGCCTCGAAAGTAGCACAAGCACAAAACCAACCAAGCAAGTCGGCTCAGCCATCAAATGTCTGCGACAAATAGAAAAGATTGCGGCATATCGACGAATGTGCACTTCACTGGTGGAAAGAGCCAAGCAGTACCCTATACTGTTCCGAGACGGGTTGAGATTAAAATATCTTACGCCATACAATAGCGTTCCCACAACAATCGGGTACGAAGATTGGGCAAAGACCTGCCATGTACATGCAGAGGTGCAGCTAGCTGTACACTACGATCTTGTTAGACAGTCGAACGATATGAACTTCCTCCCGCCAAGGACGATAGGCATCTCGAAGTGGCTCTGCTACCTCTGCTACCAATTCCTCCGCGCACACAAACAATTTTTTCCTTCGAAGACACATGGTCGTCTGTACGATCAATGGACTATACCTGATCTCGTGGAGTTTCGAGCAGACACTCGGCAATGCTATCGTGAGATCATCCAGGAGATAGATGCGCAGGTTGTGCGTCAGACTGAGAATGAGCCCGAATTATGGCGCATAGAGCCAATGACTAGCAGGCAGGATTTATTGACACTCTGATGCACGGTTTAAGCACGATGGAAAGCTTCTGTATATGTGGCCCAACACAATGTGCTCTTCTTCAGCGTCACTGCGAGCCTTGATCATTTGCGAGACACTACATACAATGCAATGATTGGATTGTCTGCAGAGATTGTCGATCATGTTATTTACTGTCCAAATACAGCCTTTAAAGGCTTGAACAGCCGCTTGCTACGCTTCTCTGCCTTCACAAAGCTCCTCCTAGACAAGCTGGACCCGTTGATGACAGGGTTCGGCTCATCAGTGGTTATGTTGTAGGTAGTTGCACCAGTGCCGATGACATCAAGCTGGATAGTGCTGTTGCCTTCCCTGTAAGTACTTTTGGCAGGACCTGAAGTCGTGTACCCGCCACGCACAGTCCCCTGGCCAGTCGCGATGTCTTTGCCACTGATAGCGCGCTGAAACATTTCCAGTGACGCGACAGGCTGATAGTAGGGAACTTCATGGCCCGACTCGTAGATGCGAAGGAAGGAAAACTTGCCGGCTTGCTTCACCTGGCCGTGTACCACTCCATCAGAGGTCGAGATATTCGTATAGCCTGCAGTGGAGAAGCCTGTGGCATTGATGGTCTCAGCCACTGCCTCGCCGCCTAGCCAATTGCCTATTGATAAGATTAGCAAATTTCCCTTTGCCCAGCCGAATCCGAAATTACTCACAATTATAGTCTGCATCGCCAGTATACATAACTACGGTGAGCCCTTGCTTAATCAGACTTTTCATCGCTTCGATAGTTCCATCTTCACGGTCGTCATCTCCCGTGCTGCCAAATGCAGTCCCTACGGCGTTACTGGAATCCGAGTAATTGACATAAGCGCCGATTGCAGCTTGCAATCGAGGAGAGTTCAAGTAATCCACGTAGTAAGATTCTGGGAAAGGGTCGGGCTGGAGCTCGCGGATGTCATACTCATCTCGATTCGCAATGCTGTCCAGTAACGACTCAACTTCAGTGTAACAGAAGTTGTCCGCTTGACTACAGATCGAATTGATACCGCGAGTGTTACAATCCACAGTTTGATCATAACAATTGCCGGTACCGTACATGGCATTGTACATTTGGGCTGAGATAGTGGCGTTGAATGGTTGATAGTCGTACGTGTTACCAGGATAGACTGTGTAGTTGTAGTACGCAGCATATTGGATCAATGGATCATACCATCCATTGCCAATCAGTACAGTCTCCAGACTGATGTGGTGAGCATGTGTAAGGTTGCCCTTAGCGATTAGATCATTCTGAGATTCAATATAGGAGTTGAAAATTGGCCCGTAATGTCCGCCATAACTCTCGGTGGCGAAATTGAATTCATGGCGAGAATATTGAGGGAAAGCACCCATGAAGCCTTGCAAGGCTTTCCAAAGATTTGGCGCCGCATTGGCTGTCGAATTTGCTGTCAATGTCTCGTTTGGATAGGAATAGGTCCCGCACGTGCCATAAGCCTCCGCATAATCTGGGCAAGTCGCGTTGGGCAGCTGAATGATGTACCCAGACGAATCTTCGTAGCCAGGTATTGGCACAGAGTACGAGAAGCCGACTTGCGCAGGTTGATCGATAAAGATCATGTTGCTTACATTGTTCCAGGCGTACGGATTGTCGATAACAGTGCCATTTTCGACAATACGGCAGGGACCAAGTTCTTGAAACAGGCCAATCATGGAGGAAGAGCCAGGTCCACCATTGATCCACAATGTGAGAGGAGCAGTCTTTGGGTCTGCGTTTCGTGCTTCAAAAAACCAGAAGAACAGATGTTCATTGTCCGACACATCAGCGTAACCAGAATAACTCTTGACGCTGCCGTCGAGTTCGCAAGTGCCTGCCGGTACCTCTTTATAACGAACAGGAATGTCGGCATATCCTGTTTTCTGGGTCCAATTCACTGGTGCTTGGACGAATTGTGACGCGGCCAAATTGGCCAGTCCGACGAGAAGTGTTGCCTTTTTGACGTGCATTTTGATGTGATCGGAGGCAAGATGTCAAAAGTGAGTAAGAACACTTTATAAGACAATCCTGAGGTGATCCATGCACCAAGTGAAGAATGTTCCGTCATGATGCAGAAACCTGATAAGGGTGGCAGCAACAGGCAGGTGCTTCGTTCAAGACAATCAGAATCATAAATCTTGATGTGTCGATGATCATCGTCAAAGCTAAAGTCGATAGCCGATGTGGGGCGTGTCAATCTGGTTCCTTGCAGGACTAACCGAGCTTTGCCTTTAAAGGAAGGTATATACGCCGTGGGACTACAAAGACACCGATATGTATACGAGGGTGGCGACATGTTGTGTCAATGATTGAGCGCCTTGCGCAGCAGGGACTTCTCGTCTGACGAGTTCATGGTACCCTCCGGCTTATGCATCGAACCAGCAGTGACGTCCACACGAGGGCTATATCAAGGAAATGTGCGGGAGGAGAATTGAATAGGACATTTTACTTTGAGCACTTCTAGGGTCCTAGATCACTGTCAATTGAACGCGAAAGGGTAAAATGGAACCAAACATTACTTATGCACTTCACCCCAGCCATACGCGGCGTTTCCTGCATTGCCACCTTCCCAATAACACCTAGAGTCTGCGAGCTCTCCATCCATCATCATGTTGAGCCACTCTCGAGCCACAAATTCAGCCTTCTTCCTGTCTCGGATCTGGAGATTGAACTTGAAGGGTAGTGGTTTGGCAATAAGTAGACTGGAGTACTCAAGCGTAGGATCAGCTTTGTCCGGCTCCCCCTTTGTGATTGCATCGTTCACCGAAGGCATATCTTCTGTACCAGCTTGAGCAAAAATTCGCTTTGGTGAGCTTGGTGGGGTGTCAGGCCCAGTGTGCTCTTCGAAAAAGGCAGGGAATTGACCTGGCAATGCCTGACCAGGGACTCGAAGTTTATGAGATACCGTCTTGGCCCTCTTGAGACCTGTGGAAGACACCTGGAGTGTCGTTCTCGGACTTTTCGGCTTACCGAGGAGAGTCATCTTCCTTGACATTGGAAACTTCTCGGTCACTAGCATGGCTTCAATATCTGACTCGGATGGCGGTGTCTGTAGACCAGATTGTATGTCGCAGCCCATGTCTATAATTTCGACAGTGGGCACGTTGGCAGAAGGAACTGCAACAGGATCTGCGGACTTGACCACGTCAACATTTCCTTCTGCGCTCATTGTGAACATCCATGCCATGGCACCAATACCAACAAATAGATCAGCCTCGGCTACGCCCATGCCTTGACAGACACGACGTCCATAGCCAAACTGAGAATAGCTGGTAATAGTCGGATATTTTGATAGCGGTTCCTGGTATGTTGGATATTTAGGATCGAGCCAGCGCATTGGATTAAACGTATCCGGATCGGGGAATATCTCCGGATCGCGACCTACAGACCACTCGAGGGGGTGCATGACCGAGCCTGCGGGGATGAAATATCCTTCATAGATATCATCCTTGACAGACTGATGAGGAATACCTTGGCCGATTTCAGTGCTCTATATCCATAGCTAAGGGCGGCTTGCTTACCAGTTGGCACGGGAGGTCGCCATCTCAGAGTCTCTCGAATGAATGCACGAAGCACCGGCATATCTGGCATGTCGCTGAGTCTGGGCATACGATCGCCTAGGACTCTGTCGATCTCTTCGTGAAGCCTGGCCTGTAGATGAGGGAAGTGACACAAAGCAAGACAGAAGCTCTGCATGGGAGCAGCAATGGTCAGAGCACCTGCGATGCCATGCATACCCACTGCATGGGCACCCTCTGCGTCGGACTCAAAGCCTAGGGAGGACTTGTTCTCGAGAAAGTGTTTCATCCATGATTCTGGGGCACCAGGCTTCTGAATGCGATCATTCACCTCTTTTTGCATCATGGAGAAGAACTTGCTCTCGGTCCTGAACCTGCGGTGTTCCCAAGCTTTGGCAGGTACAAGAGATTCTGGTAGCGATTTGAGAAAGGCGAGCTTATTAGTAAGAGCGCCGTTTGGCGACACTCCAATCAGCAGTTCTCGCGCCCTCTGTTTGAGTTCATCTGCAGGCTCTGCGGTGCCCCATGCAAGTCGCGAAGTTACCCTGGCAATGAAGGACTCTAAGGCGTGATTGTATCGAGATGGATCGGTCATCAATTCGAAAAGCAGCCGAACTGACTCCAATTCCGGCAGGTCATAGTAGGAAGCCTTGGCTGACTTGTCCATAATCTGCTTGCCGAATTTCCGTTGTCTGGTCCAACGTTCGTTACGGCTCATGAGAGGCAGGTAGTGACCACTATCTCGATTGTCGTGGGTAAGGGAAGGAATGAATGGCCTCTCAGAATAGTTTGATGCTCTTTTGCCGAGCAAGTCGAGAGCTACCTTATCGCGAGTGATCCAGACATGATTCTGGCCTGCAAGGTTGACTTGGTATATGGGGCCATATCTCTCGCCCCATTCGTGGAACTTAAGGAAGCTGTTCTTGTCTGGGACATCGGGTACACTGCCCAGTATTGGGTATCCTATATGAAAAGGTTCAGTGACGCAGCCAAGCGCAACCTCCTTCAAACGCCAACATACCTTTGGGTCCGGGCAGCGGCTGCACCCCAGCAGGTAGTCTGGTCTTCTCCTTATTTGATACGAGATGGATTATAGCACCTATTGCCACAACCACAGCAACGGCAAGAAGAGAGATCAAAGCCATTATTGTGAAAAAAAAGTGAGGTCGTTTGCGAGTACGATCAAATTATGTAACATGCAAAACTATGCGGGTGACTTCTTATTGGTGAAGTCTGCTTATGTGGGTATGTAGAGTCGAGGAACAATGCGAGATAGGACAGGATAGCGATAGAAACGGAACGAGGACCAGCCTGAAAGATGTTGAGAAATGTAAATACTGGGATGACAGAAAGTCTCCGGAAGAGCAGCATACGAGCTACATATAGCACTGCTCCCTGTGGTCCCGCAGTACTCTAGCACAGACCTACCTTGATCCTCAGACAAGACCTGCCCCAGGTGAAAGCTGGATCTGGTATATTTTACTCGGCTGATGCCTGACCGGTGTTTTATGACGCGGGAGCGACGATCTTTGTGGATTCCACATTCCGTTCCCGCGTGGGAAAGTGTCAAGGTCCCACACCTCTTGTTCGCCAAGGGTTGACTCTTGGTGGTACATCTGCAATCATTTGTAGCCCTAGTTGACAGGTTATCGTGATTGGCGGACCAAGGCTTTGCGGCCGTGACCGCGCAGAGCTATTGAATCAGTCTTAGTTCAGCTGGATATGCAAAGTCGTGACAAGATGTGTCCACGATTAGACAAGGTGTTTGAGGTATTCGTGATGAAACATTAGTGTTTTACCCATCAGGACCATCAGATTGATAATCGCCGCACTTTCAGCATATACTACTACGACGGCTTGTCTCTGCAAACTTTCATATCTCGCTGAAATTCATTGTTAAAGCTAGCTGAATGTCCATACTCATGCCGTCGATCCGCGCTGCCAGCTGCATGCATGCCGTCGCAAATGCTTGAGTTTGATATTGCTGGACCCCGTTCTGAGGGATGTGATGGGGTCTCTTGGCATCTGCTTCCCGCTCGGCACAAATTAGCCGAACCATCGCTAAAGTTCTGGCCCGTCTGATTTGCTCGTCGTAACCTCACCTCCTCTGACTCTGTTGTCCGGCGGGGAGCCGACCTCTGGGGTTATGAAATGCCATTGTTCCACACGCACACATCGAAGCGTAGAGGTCTCACGCTGTCGATCTCGATCAGTTCCTGAAACTCTGTATAAGATCATTCTCGTCGATCTATGAATGTTCCCATCGCTGAAGCACATCTGATTGTTTCTGGAATGGCTGTTAACAGCCAAGGCTTAGACCCAGCTGCTTACATGCCAAGTATGTGTAAAACAATTGACGACTCCAGGCGATCTGCACACACACAGCCTGCTTTGATATTATACGCTGCTAAGTGCGCATGCTATTGCTCGTATGTGTCTCGGGCATTTACGTGTAGATCAAGATACGCTCGGAGTCACCTCCTTCCTGGTCCTTGAGCACGCCACGCGTTGTTTGACTGCCCTGGGACTATAGAGACCACTTCACTGCATAGTGGGCTTAGGTCTTGGCCAACATGATATTGCTAGGTGCTTCCAAGTCCAGCAACGCTCTTGGATGTCTTGAGACTCTGTCAATAATCAACGTATGGTCCGGATCAGTCGGCAGCACGAGTACCTCACTTCTTGTCCCTGTGTTGGCACCAAGTGCCGAGTCGCCCGCGTCTGAAATTCTTGTTGCATCAGCTGAAGCTGTCCATTAGATTGTTCTTCGCTTCTTGCCGACCTTCCATTGCTCAAAGTATCACTAGGCTGTGCAGGATCTCCATTGTGCAGCAGACATGCAGCGGACATTATACTTGAGCGCGCTAGTTGTTCTCAATTACCTTGTGGCGCCCGTCTTCATATACTCAACCTATGCTGGCTGCGCTTGGTACCTTGGACAAGATATAGTAATGTCTCAAGTCAAGGCTGAATGCGAACTATCAGATCGATTGCGATGCAGACGTCTCGAATTGCCCGCCTGCACTTGAAGTGTCTTTGCGAACCAAGCTGCGTCTCAATACTGTACAGATTGGTCGCGTGCTATTGGGTGCTGAAAAGAGCGCGATTATCAATTGTGCCGCTCCCTGTGCCATCTGTGACATGCACTAGGGCAACTTGATACCCCTTTCGTCATTTCCATCGCATGCACGAAGCGTTTTCATGCGTCAGAGTAGACTAGGTGCAAGCCAAACTATTGAGCCGCGTCAGTCGTCCTTTGTTGTCAACAGCATGACGTGCGCATCAATCCACCGAAGTTTGGACTCGGAGGCTTCTTGGAGCCAAGCGGGTGGTCCCGTGAACTCAGTCCTTCAATCCCGCTCCTCGGGCCGCACGTGTTTGCCTAAAAGACTTAACGCTTTCGCTTCTTGAAGCATATCTGCTCATCTTGCGTATACCGTACAAGCAGGTCAATTGTTTTACTTTCCTCTAGCGAGAGACTTGGCTCACCCACGTCACGCAATTTACCTTCGCAGGGTCCCTTCGGTATTTCGTGCAGGAGCCGGCTTACAAGGTTCACATCGGGATATTAACATCGGTACTAGACTTGGATAAAGAGAGTTCTGATTTACGATTATGGTGGACTTTTGCCTATTCGAGGATCACCTAACGAGGGTACCGTCTGTGCTTTCACTACAATTTTGGCAATGGGCTGAAATACGCTCGAACCCTGTAGATCAAAGACATACCTTGGAGACGTGTTCACAATCCACCGTGGCACGTCTTTATACTATCTTCCATCGTTCGCTTTGCGAGGCCAAAATACTCACACGCACTACGTTAAGTTCCAAAGCTTTCAGCTCGTCATGCTCCAACTCGGCTGAGAAGCATAGCAGAGGTCTCCGAACGGCAGCGCTCACAAGCATTTTCCAATAACGTTTCAATGTTGATGTACTACACAACTGGAACTTCGAGGGTCCAGGCGTATTTACTGTATAAGGACAATGCCGCTAATCAGTCTGCGCTTCTACTTCGATATGCTCCTTATATGAACCTTTGCCACCCCGTACAGAATACGTTGTGCATGAACGCGCCTAAACGGCTCCCAATACCTTCTGCCGCCACCAACTCGTGCAGATATGCATCCGTAGATCCTACACCGGCAGCATAACCTTGACTCCCAAGAAGTTGTCCTCGCCGTACTTGACCCCGTCTACAACTTTCACTCCACCCGCCCTGTCTCGGGGTGCAACCTGGGAGCGAGTACTCACTTGAGCTTCTCTCCATTCCTTATTCGTCGGCACCGGCACGCCCGCGTCCATTAGCAATTTCCATTCCTTCATTACACCTTGATCAGCGACTAAGCCTTCACGCTGAAGCAAAGGACTTCCCATTGCCGGTTTCAGTCGTAGATCGCCTCTCGATGCATTAAACATGACAAGCGAGAGGCGTTGCAGGTGGTGTTGATCAGGTGGCGTATCGGCTACTTTGTGTAATGTGGCTTTGAAATGGCCGCCTGAGATTATTTCGAGGGCCTCGCCCAGATTGACGACTAAGGCACCAGGTTGGTACTTCACGAAGCGCCATTTCTTGTCTGGACTGAAGACTTGGAGTGCGGTAATGGGCACGGAGAAAAGAAGCGTCAGGCTGCCGTAGTCGCGGTGGCCTGAAAGATATCAGCTGTTGGTCTGAGGCTGAGTTCATACCTTTCAATCTCGCTCGTCGACAAGCAAGACGTATAGATTATAGCTGCTGCGACTTTGCAAGGTACGTAAAAGCAATAGACTCACCATACATCCTCACGCCCTCCCTTCCTTCCCTGACATTACGTTCCAACGGATGAAACAGCGCATGTCTGAAGTAGCCCTCCCCTACCGGACTCTGATCTCTACTCAACACGTTCTCCCACAACCACTGATCCGGCAGCTCCAGCACCCGACTCAGCAAGACCAGCAATCTTCTCGTTACCGAATCCCTCAGCCATGTGGTGAATCCTGTGATCTCGTCCATGAAAGGCTCTATACATTCTGGCACCTTCTTCGGCGCTCCATCACCTGCCTGAGGTGTCATTGCGAGGAATTCATCACTATAGAAATTGAACTGTTCGATCCCGTCCTCGGCGCCCTTTTCTCGTCGCCAGCCTGTCCTGGGCTTGAATCCTGCAAAGCGGCCAGTAGACGGGTCCCAGAGGAGCTCCTCCTTCTCCTCTGCAGTTATGTTGTTGTGCAAATACTGGGCGAGTGCGAACTGGCGGTGCAAGTATCTGATGTCCAGACCATAATTTGTGATGTACAAGAAGCCATCATTCTTGATCGCCGTCTTTGTTGTGGCGATCAGGGCAGCAGCGACTTTTGGGTCCGGGTGGTCGAGGTCCGAGAGCTCGATTGTGTGGAGGCTGGCCCAATCGAGATCTGCCTTTGTGGTAGGCGGTGGGATCCATGGTGGTACATAAGGCAAATCTTTGGGACCCGGAGGGTGGTATGTGTGAGTTGACATCACAGAGTTGACTACGCGACGATTATCTTTACGTATAGTGGTCGATCACGCGGAACAGAATGACGTGCAGGCAAGAAAGGCGAGACAGAAAATGGTAACACAAGAGAATATGGATTCCGCGGAAGTCCTTTTGCTAAACTAAGAAAGTCGAATAGGCTGGGAAATCATCTAGAAGGTATCGCAAGCTCTTTTGTAGATCGGATTGACGTCTGTTGTATGATAAGGTATGCATGATAGGCGGAGGAGTGGGGTCTTGCAACTCAAACCCCGCATGTGCAACTGCCTATCACATCAAATCCTACGACAGCATTCCTCTTCCTCAAGAATGGATCTATCAGCTTAACCTTGATGTGTTCGACATACAAGCTCTGGATTGTGCAGCAAGAGGATGTCTGCGATGCATTGAATACTAGTGCTGTTGTTCCATTCTTCGAGGTAAGTTGAGCACGGGATCAATCAGGCGAAGGCTTTCGAACATGCCCTTTATGATACCACTGACATTGCGGCTGAAGGCAGATGGTAAAGTGGTCTCTGCTGGATGAGTCCATGGACCGCCATGAAGCTTAGTCTTTGCGTTCATCTCAATTCTCCTAGTTTCAGCTCTAGAGTATGTTCCTTCCTCTTTCGCATCCAATCCTCTTAGAAGATCGAGGGCGCCCATCTCAAATCCCCGTGTCTCACTTACTCCCTCGGATCGCTCATGTCACGGTACAGAATGTTTCAGGCCATGTCGCTGGCGCAGCTGTCTGGCTCCGTCCTCTGGAACGACACTGGACAGAGTGCTAAGAGGGTAATGAGCCTATTGCTTCGGTGCTTCATCGATCTAGTCGCTGTAACATCTGCTATAGATATCCGATGTGGTCTAGTGGCTAGGATTTGCCGCTCTCAAGTCGTCAAGACATGAAGGTCCGGCAAGGCCGGGGTTCAATTCCCCGCATCGGAATTTATTGTTTTGCGCTTTTCTGCGATCACTTTTTGGCTTGACTTCCTGCTTCCCAGGAGATGAGATCCTTCTTTCGTTTATTGGTCCCATTAAGTCGGGTGATGGAGAATGTGTAAGTGTATACATATAGTGTACATGTCCGATGCAGTGAGGTACCTGTCCTCTGTTTTGCACAGCGTGTGGTACATAATAGCGGGCTTCAATCGCCTATGCAACAACTTGTTGGCCATCCGCTGCAGCAAAAGCACCCTAGGGTAAGCGAGGTATGGCGAACATGGTAAATATAGCTCCTAGATCCATCGTACGAGTACTTGGTCTATGGTGTATACTGTTTATCTCTAGTGTAGCTTAGCATCGCTGCACCACAGCAAAAAGATTTTCCATAATCACAACCTACCGCTCGTCCCGCCAGGCTCAAACTCCTCAAAGCACATCACTACTATCTTCCCGCTCTCTCCAGCACCCCAAACTCCAAGAACGGGATTCATTGGGACGAAGGAAGAACAAAGAGAACAAAAAGAAGAGGGCGCTTCTGGGAATCGAACCCAGGGCCTCTTCCATGTGAGCAGTAACCCAAAGGAAGAATCATACCTCTAGACCAAAGCGCCAAGATGAAATTAATGCTCGTACCCTTGTATATATTTTGTCATCACAAATGTAGTCATCAAGGGGTGGAGATGTCAAGTCAGCTTTGTCATTGGCAACACTACTTGCATAGTAGGCTTGTACAGGATTCCAAGACGTTGCTATTTAAGGTCATGGCGGTATGAATATCTACGTGTAGAGGCTGGACGAAGGCAAGACTCATAAATTTAACAGACAACAGACTCGAGAAGCAGAGTCGAACAACAATTGACACGGCGCTTGGTGCAATGCCAGGTGGCATAAGTTCATTAATCATGCTTATCTGCATGTTCATGTTGCTGATAAGTGAGAGCGAGGCCTAGCCTTCATGCAAGAAAGAGCGGCAGGAAACTGACGCTGAAAAGGTGCGCTATGCGCTATATTATTGAAATTAAAGTGCAGCGAATAGTAAGAAAGAACGAAAAGTCGAACCGATGAAAGTCATACACGAGATGGGCCGGCCACGCTCAGAACCATTTATCGCCCTCTTCTCCCTCTTTGATGCCTTTAGGGTTAAGAGACACGATCCTCTGTCCAGGGATATTCATATTGTCATTGGATGTCTTTGACTCGAAAATGCCGGATATGGCTCGCCTTCCGATTTCGATGATGGAGCAATAGTATGCATTACCATTGACGGCAGCCCATTCGATGTTGTCAGGCGTGCTACCGTCTCCGAGATCGCTCCAGCGGGTGACGACGATGGCCTGTTTGAACCTGTAAACAGGGTCCTTCAAGTCTTCGACCAACTTGAGCTCAACAAGGTACTCGGTGGGACATTCGGGACATCTTCGCATTGGTTGACAGGTTCCGCACATGGCCACTACTCGAGGCTTCTCCGGTAGTGGTGTTTGTTGCATTTTGTGGGCTTCTGTAATCTTGTACCTTGGTGGTGGGAGATGATCGACGGCGCATTTGACAATGGGCATGAGATCACCATCCCTCCAGTGGGCACAGACGGAGAAGTAGGGAGTGAAGTCCTCGTACATGTTGTAGAAAAAGCCACGCTTCGCAGCCTCGACCATGCCTCCGACAGCAAACTTTTGGCTGATGACGCGCATGAGCAGATGACCATTGTGAACGCGGTAGACTGTGGTGTGAGACCAACCAGTCTCGGGTTCTTTCCAGCGACGGGCTAGGTCATTCATGGTGAGGCCGTGATCGGGACCCCATCGATGAGCTCGCAGCGCGAGCTGTACAAAGGTGAAAGGAAGAGTGCGTCCCGAGGCAATGCGTGTCCGTGGTGGGGTGCTATCAATATGCTTGCATTTGAATAAGTGGTTCAAGGTCAATGTTGGCTTTAACGATTCCTTTCCCTTTTGTGTTCGGACGTGGTATATCTCGCACATTGGGCAATACAGGTGATTGGGGAGGGCAGAATCCATGGCTATGAGGAACTTGAGCTTCTCCGACTTGTTGTAGGGGATGCTGAGGTCCTTCCAGTATCCGGTGCCTAACCTGTCGAGTAGTGTCTTTGTGGAAAAGGCCAGATTGGCGACATCGGACAGGGTGAGATAATCGGCGACATGCTTCCAAATCTTAGGAGGTAAACTTGCGACCATATGCTCGCCTGGGGGCCGATTGGGGTCATATGTCTCGACATGCTCGGGGGTGGAATCGAATGAATTGTGGTGGACTAGAGCATGCATCATCTGGGTGTAGTCTTTGGTCTCGCCCGTGTCTTTGTCGAGGGAGGATCTGTTGGGGCCTTTGGGCTCTCCAGTGTCTTTGTCGATGGAGAATCGCTTCCCTAAGGATCCGCCGGTGCCTTTGTCAAGTGAGAATCGCTTCTGGCCATCCTTCCAAACGACCTTGGGGTTATCCTTTTTGACTTGAGCAATGTGATCTGGCGGCGGCTTCTTCCTCAAGGTGCTGCTAGACTTTCTCTCTTTGAGTTGAGGTCGCTGGGGAGGTTCGGTTGTTGCATGTTCTAGGTTGTTCTTCTTGCGGCGAAAAACTCTCTTGAAGCGGTCTTTGATTGTTCGAGTCGAAGTCGCGGACTTGGTTGTGTATACGGAAGCGGCGTCGTTTGTCGAGGGTTCGTAGATGGTACCTTCCGTGCTCATGTTCCTGGTCCAGCTGTCGAGCTGAGAGTCTGGAAGTCTATGAGGGGCTAGAGACGAGTCTGTCATTGTGGCAGCCATTTTGGTGATATATCGCGTGGTTGCAGGCAAAGTCTTCCACTCAGGTCGTTGAGATTTCAGGAGAGCGGGGAGAATGCAATAATGACGGGCACAAAACGGTTTTACATGTGGTTTAGGGACAGCATAGCATGAGTGATTGGTTTAATAATACAATGTGACAAAGGCCGAAGAAGCCGTAAGGTCCTACCTTAGACTTTGACCGCTGACAGAGATGACGGGGCGCGTCGGATCGTAGCGGAGGATATGATATCGAAGTCTGATCATGGCGTGCCAGGAAGGCTAGGAAACATGGCGTTTCACATGTCGCGCAACGTCAGATCACCAGCCACAAGCGCAGAGCCGCATGAGTTCGGCGGAGAGAGCTTATGGAGGGTAGTCTTATTACTTCGTGATTGAGCACTGAAACAGATCTTGTGTAAAATGCGCAAAGTCTATTGTCAAGCGCTTTGCCAAAAGAAGACGCTCATCTCCCATGTTGCTTGAGCTGAGTGAAATGGTGGTCAGATGAGAATGGCAACTGCGGAACAGACGCTCCGGTAGAGTAGAGGAGAAGCCATGCTTGCTTCCTCAAGGTGCAGGAACGAGACTTCTGAGGACGCGCATCAGCCACATTAACATGATCAAAAGTGAAAGAACACGAGGGTTGTTATTGGCATTCATGGAGCTGCTTCGAAAATCTCATCTGCAATATCGCAGCACGATGCTACCTTGCGCCACAGTGGATTGGAATGCGCTGGACGTGTGGCTGAGTTGTCGTGGTCGATAATGACGTCTGCGTGGGGGCCTCGGTGATTGGCTCTTTCCCCAGCATTCATCGGAGCCAAGCTGTACAGCCTCCACCAAGGATCCGTATATCTATCTGCCTACCAGCTACAATACATACGAGACCTCTCTCTAAAGGCCTACGAATACTTCCTTGACCCTCGCGCTTCCCACCCTCGCGCTTCCCACAATCTCAAACCTCACGCATCTCTCTTACAACAGACTTCTAAGCATGGCCGACTTTGTCCCGCCTCCGGTATCTTATCATCAGCCCACCATCCGCTTCGAACCTACCTTACGTAGCATGACTGACGCCTCCCGTCTCAGGGCCCTCCTCCTCCCAAAGTCCCCGAAGGATGGAAAGCCCAGTGGAATGGTATGACATGCTCACTCGAGCTTGCAGCCAGCGCTGTACTAACGCATCCGTCCCCTTCCCTCAGATCAGTACAAAGAATGGTTCTACGTCAACCTCCATACCAAGCAATCGCAATGGGAGAAGCCCACCGAGCCCGTCTACGGCGCAGATGGTGGCGCTCCCCCAGGTCCTCCGCCTAGCTATGATCACAACAACTCGCGAACCACGGCTCCGGAAAAGAGCGGCTACCTGGGCTCAAACAACCCCTACGCTGCCGGCTCTGGCTCAACCTCTCAGCACAACCTGACCGACGACGAAGCCTACGCAAGAAAGCTGCAAGAGGAAGAGAATGCCCGCGCTGGTGGTGCTTCCAATCGTGGCGCCTCAGACAGCTACTACGGTGCTGGGGGTGCCTCCTCTTCACCCGCACCCCAATATGGCCAGTCTTCTTCTTATGGTCAGTCCCCTCAATATGGACAGACTTCGCAGTACGGCCAGCAACAGCTCGAGCTGCCCGCCCGCGATTCTAAGAGCAAGGGTCTGATGGGCAAGCTGTTCGGCGGCAAGTCGAGCTCGTCTCGTCCTCCGCAAGCATACGGAGGCGGCTATGGTCAACCGCAAGGACAGTACGGCTACGGTGCCCCTCAGCAGGGATACTATGGACAGCAGCAAGGCTATCCTCAACAGGCCTACCAGCAACAACCGCCTAAGAAGCACGGTATGGGAGCTGGTGGTGCCGCCGCTCTGGGTGTAGGTGGTGGTCTGCTTGGTGGTATGTTGCTCGCAGACGCCTTTGAGGACCACGACCAGAACGAGTACAACCAAGGAGTAAGTCCCGACATCTGTCTCATCTTTATAATGCAGCATACTGACAGTCTACGTATCAGTATGATCAAGGGTATGACAATGGCCAAGACCAGGGCGATTATGGTGGTGGCGGCGATGACTTTGGTGGTGGTGATTTTTAATCGTCACGCCATTCCTGCTCCCTACTTCCTGCCCTACACTAAACCTTATAACCTCATGACGGACATACGATGATGAACTTTTCGATTCCTGTGCACATGCCTCGCACGTCAGGCTCGAGCCTCTCATGGAGCTTTTATACTAGGATAACAGAATATCGACTTTATTTCACACCCATACTCTGTGTACACGAGTGACCAGCAAAGGGTTCAATTGACATAGTCAATTTCACACGATACGGCTTTGGACGACTTGGACAGCGAGCGATATTTGATTCATATATTCACACTGGTGGAAGTGCTTTGAGTAAAAAATCACCAGGCGAACAGTACAACTTGTACGACTTGTATAGCCAATTCTGTCGTAGACTATGTAAGGTCTTGTCGTGCACTGTTGAATGTCGGGGACACCCCTCAGCCGACACCCTTACCTTCGTCTTGTCGCGGAGCACAGGGGGGCATATACAGCTCAGATCGTCATATGATATAGTGTCTTATAGCTGACAGTTGAGCGAAGGAAGCACATATCATATGATGCCCGGTTACTGTGAACCGGCGGCTCATCCGAAAACTACCGGCTCGATATTGGCTGGAACTCGCGTCGCTAGTTGGCTTCCTGGTTCATGGAGTAAGGCTTCCGATGGCTTCACTTGGCAAGAATAGGGTCAATATCGAGTTCGGGGATGATCCGACTGGGTCTTGGACCACCTTCTGCCAGGGCATTGGCCGTAGACCTTCTCTTAGATATTGAATTTCGACACTTGGTGGAGATCTTGCGAGTCGGTTACCGATCTTCAAAGAACTTCGTCTCCAATAACGCCGAGGTTAATAGCGCGCTATTACACACCACTTACAATATGATCAGCTCGAGGTAACGACTTTGCCGTGCTCAATTCGCTGATGACCGCAACCTACACTAGATTACGCGATTGCGTTGCAGGCAGTATGTGTGGTTTACACCTTCACTCAAGAGATTTAAATGTGTCACTATTTCGTGGATTGGCGACATGTCAACCATGGTATTGTTCGCTTCGAAGATGAGACGTATCAAGATGATTACACACGTCAGATTAGAGGAACTGTACATATAGAAAATCCAGCTGCCGCCGAGCAAAGTCGATCTAGGCTTCGATATAATGGCGGTAAGCGGCATGCTGAATGATATTGATTGGTTTCAGGTCGCGCTTCGATGCACAACTGCACTTTTTGGGGGTCAAGGTTTGATCCCAAGTCAACTGCAAAATAATTATACCAGGATAACATCCGACACGCATGACTCAATCCTGGCTGGGAGTAAATCTTGCAAAGTCTGTTCCTTGCACAACCTGTACATGGCCTTGAGAAATGGCAATTTATGACAGAAAGGTTCAGCAATAATGCACATCAACATGAGAAGAGAGTTGCGGGTTCCACAATGCTCGCTGCATGACTTGGCGTTTCACGATGGCGAAGCGCCTTTGCCCCATCTCTTGGCTGCTCCCTTTCATTTTGTTTCATTTATTCCCTACACAAACCCAGCGCCCGCGACGAATGGTGCCCAGAGCCAGGTGTTGATAATTCGATAAGCGATGACCTGCAGGCTACCCAGCGCCTAGTCTCCGATCGATATAGGGCCAACACCCAGGCTGCGGCACTCGCTTTGAAGACTTTGAAACCACGTCGTCCTTTCCGAGCATAGAGGCGTGACATAGGCTCCACCTAGGCTAAAGCAGGGGATCTGCACCAAGGTGCACTCCTATCTAATTCCGACCTTAGATGCGGGACAACAATGGCGGCGCTCGCTTCTAGGTAGGACTATGTGGGTTCGTATGTAGACTATAAGAGCATTGCGATGCCAGTCCATGAACTTTTTCTTCCTCAACAAGCCAAAAACTTCAGTTCGTTGCAATTCAGTCTTCGGTCTTTGTACCACTCACCTTCTTTTTTAAGTATCATTCTCTATTGACTAGAGCTGGGATACGTCCATTCACTTCCTTCACTTCTTCCAATCAACCATCTCTGCGCATTTTTGAGGTCTTTTTCCAACCAGCAACTTCTACGTGAAACGCTCTACGAAACCACTCGCCAAGATGTCCGTCCGTTCCACTGTTGCCCTTTTGGGTTCTCTTGCCGCCATGGCCAATGCCCACGGTACCGTCCAAGGTATCGATGCCGCCGATGTCTACTACACTGGTTACAGCCCTTCCTTCCAGTACCAGACTCCTTCCCCGGTTGTCATTGGGTGGTCCGTTCCCTCCGATCTCTCCAACGGATATGTCAATGACTACACCTCGCCTGACATTATCTGCCACTTGAGCGCCACTCCTGCTCAGACTCACGCTCCCGTCGCTGGTGGTGACAAGGTCACCTTTGACTGGACTGCCTGGCCATCTTCTCACCATGGTCCCGTCCTTACTTACCTTGCCAAGTGCGACGGTAAGTGCGAGGACGCCGTCAAGGCCGACCTCAAGTGGTTCAAGATTGACGCCGCCGGTCTTATCAATGATGACACTGTTCCTGGTACCTGGGCTACTGATAACTTGATCTCCAACAACAACTCTTACACTGTCACCATCCCCACCAGCATCGCCTCTGGCAACTACGTCGCTCGTCACGAGATCATTGCCCTCCACTCTGCCGAAGAGTCTGGCGGTGCTCAAAACTACCCTCAATGCATCAACTTGGAGGTCACTAGCTCTGGTACCGATGAGCCTGAGGGCACTCTAGGTACTGCTCTCTACAAGGCCACCGACCCCGGTATTCTCATCAACATCTACCAGAGCCTGAGCACCTACGTCATCCCTGGCCCTACTCTCTACAGCGGCGCCGTCTCTGGTTCTGCCACCGCTGCTGCATCTTCTGCCGCTGCCACCAGCTCCACCCCTGCTTCTTCGTCTGCAGTCGCCACCTCATCTGCTGCTGCAACCTCAGCTGCTGCATCCTCCGCTGCTGCCACCTCCTCCGTCGCCTCTTCCTCTGCCTCCGCAGTCACCACTCAGGCCGCAGTCGTCACCTCTTCTTCCGCCGCTGCCACCAACGTGGTCGTCTCCCAGACTGACACCGATATCGTTTACGCCACCACTGCCGTGACCGTCACCGGCTCCGCTCCTGCTGCCACTGCCACCGGCACCTCCAGCACCACCACCACCACTCCCTCCAAGGAGCTCCCTGCCGGCACCACCCTCCAGGACCTCCTTGACTGGATCGCCTACATGTTCCAGCAGGAGAAGACCTCTTCCAAGTCCAAGCGCTCTCACGCCCGTGCTTTCCGCGTTTAAATGTGCTACGTCCTTAGCGAAGTATGTTGACGTAACGCCATGATGTCGAGTAAGCTTTAGGGGAGGATGAAGCGAGCTTGTAGCCTTTTTTCTCACTCTGTCGAAAGACGGAAGGTGGACAGGGGTTATGATGTAGACGATAATTTCCTGCTGTTGTGGATATAAAGACCTTGAGAACGGGAGAACAGAGATGTGCTGGTTACATTGACTGCAATTGTAAATTTTTCGGCTTTCCATACGCCCATCCAATTCTGATGCCGTGTTTCTACTATCTGAGTGGGATATTTGCCAGAACATCATATCTCATCGCTTGCTTCCAGTTTTCTATGGATGTCTTGCAGAACAGAAGTCTCTTTCGTGCCATTCGTGTTGTATGCCTCTTTGGTCTTCCATACCTTGAAGGGCCAATCAAGCCTCTGAGTGCTCAATCATGACATCCAAAACATACGCCGTCAGCACCCTGGTAACAGCAGCAACAAACCCGTATATGCAAACAATCTTAATAGCATTGACGCCGCTAACAAGCGACAGACTAGAGAAGATGATGGTGCCGTAGATGAAGTTCGCGTTGCCGAGTAGACTCACAAAGACCTTACTCCAGATCCTGAGGTTTGGGTTCACCAGCTCCAACGCACCCGGACCTAGCTCCTGGAGATCCCAATCCCAGACTCCGCAAGCAGAAGCTGCACGCTTGGTCCCGCTTCTGTCGCTTTTCGCTACCGCTGCCTGCCATGATGCGGTCTTTTTCTTCAAATGTGTACCTTGCGGGTCTGGTGTTCCTGGCTGGATCATGGGTATGACGTCCACATCGTCGATGACCCCACCTGCTTTGCTGACAGACGACCCAGTCCTGCGATAGCACAGGCGCATCGAGATGACAGCGAGGAGGTGCTGGAGCACGGCTATCACGATCCAGAAAATGGGGTAGAAGTCTGTCCAGCACGCCCATGTCAGCACGCCCTTCCTGCCTAGGTCGACAGTCTGCCATATCACTGCTGCTGCGCCACCGGTCGCTTGCAGGTATAAGACTATCAGCGCGAACTTTTGCGTCGCGATCATTGATGTCCATGGTTTGTGGTTGGTCGGGGGGTGCGGGTTGGTGGACGATAGTATGTTGTGGGTTGGTCGAATAGCGGCGAGACGGTCATTCACGGTGCTGATATTTGTTATGCTGAGTAGAAGAGCGAGGATGGGGAATCGTCGATGGACGCGGATGAGTTCGTCGTTTGTGCTGCCTAGGAGGGTGAGGAGTGTTGGTATCTAGAATTGACAGCTTATCAGTCTGCAGTAGGCTTCACGGACTCATGTTTCTGGCCATCTTGTCGCCATAGGTACATGTTGAAGAGAGAATTCACATGTTTCGAAGTCTACGAATGAATATCTTCGTTCACTTACGAATCCCAGCACAGCAGCCCCAGAACCAAGGACGGCTTGATCGTAGTTGCTGACGCTATCCATGACACATGAGAATATCTGGGTGCAGTTGCTTCGAGCTGTATATTCTGCGCGCGTCATGTTCGCCGTGCAACTTTCCAGTCCCATTCGAGCAAATCCGGGATAGACCTGTCCGAACTTCGCCATGACTTGCCGAATTGAAGCGATAAGGAACAGTAGAGGCCATCTCGACATGTGCGACATGATTGACAAAGCGTCATGCAATGGATGTTCTCTATAAAAGGTAGGAACGACGAGTGGATGAAAAAGCTGAAAGGGAAAATATACGTAAGGAAGTGGGCTAGTAGAGCCACCACCTACCTACTTGCGCGTCTTGTGCGTGGCGTAGCTGAATCATGCAGGAAATATGTAGGTACGCATGATGTGATATAATAAAAGGCAGCATACCCGGTCTTGGTCTCTAATTCCAAGGCGCCATATCTGATAAGACTAGCACAGGCGGGCTGGCTTCCTAGGCGGGCAGTCCGTACGGTGTGGCTTGTCGATCCCGAAGGTCTTGGGTTAGCACTGCCAGCCACCACCGTGCTCTAGACCACGACGTCTGCTTTCATTCAAAAAAGACTAACAGCATCTATGTCCTGGGTTCCATATTCACAATTGCACAAACATGGTAATAGTTGTGTAATTCGACATTATGGAGGACGTTCGGAACAGTGCTGTCAGAGAGTTTGGAGATCACAAGCATGACATCAGCCCGCGGGAGGATTGATCCTAAAGCACAACTAAATACGTGATTGATATTCTGATTGGGATACAGATATTGTCCTGTTGTGCGCCTCACTGATGCCTCAATGTATTCCTGATTTTGCAGATAGCATAGCAATGTGAGACGAGAACCTCTTTCACATAATTACAACCTCATGTCCAAGAACTACATGCCCACCTCATCTCTCATCCCAAAGAAGGTAGCGAAACAAAAGCCGCCATGATGCGTTTCCTCGCCTACTTCCCTCGCTCTACACTCGGCGTCTTACTCTTGAATGCAATATCAGTATGGCTGCTCGTCCGCATACAATACCTACCAAACGACTCCCGACGCTGGGCGCTTCAAACCAGCCTCGCCACAACCGCCTCCATGGCCCTGGCATCCATAGAATACAGGCTCGGATTCGCCTTACCAGCTGACGCAGGCCTACTGGCACCACTCATCTTCGACGAGGCCGTCCTCCACTTCGACCCTTCGTTGGCGGTCGCAATGGGTTTGGTGGGTCCTTGCGACCAGCGCGTGACCAAGACAGATAGCAAAGGATCGTGCGTTGCGACCAACGCACTCGCGTGTCACGAGCATAGCTCAAGAAAGGAAACTGGAACTGCGAGATGGAAGGGCATGCAATATTGCTACGACGACTCGGGCATGACGGCCGCGGAGGCCAGAGAGCATTGCAAGATGTGTCACTCGCCTGGAACAGTGTCGCCGAGTAACGGATTCGGTGCCTGCACGCGCGTCAAGATGGCTTTGGGCGAACGCAGGATGCAGTGTGCCGCTGAGTCAACGCTGATGGAATGTGCCAAAAGTTATGGTGTTGAACAAGAGGTTCTTGAGGCTTTGAAAGCAATGCCGAATGTTCGTGTGTCTAGGCCTGATTAGAGTTTGATGGCACACGTGTTCCCTAGGTCCATAGCCACATAGAGCCTTCATTAGAGCATAAAGGAGTTATTTGACAAAAAACCAATAAGGTGTAAGTGACGTTCAAATAGAAATTGGAGGAGCAATGCCCTCTGACAGAGTCGAACTGGCGACCTCGGCATCTCGTAGTTCTACTAGTGCCGCGCTCTACCAACTGAGCTAAGAGGGCTTGATAAAGAATATGTGGAAAATCTACATAATGACTTTACCACGCCCATCTTGCTAAACTGCGATGCGCAGGTCGTCACCGAAAGCACTTCTGATTGGCACAATCTCGAACTTGGACAGCTTGTATAGCGAGGTTGTCATACGACTGGCCGGTCTGGCTCGATACTAACACAGTCTATGCACAAGGCCAGGTAGGCCCGTATGTGCCGTCAATGTCGTAACTGCGCAAAATGAAGACAAGCCACAACCAAGAACAATCCAGGATTAGCCAAACAGAACCGAGCATCTTCAGTCATTTGGATTCCAGAACAGACCCTGAGATTGCTTTCGCACATCCAGATTGGTCACAAGTCCAAGAGAGCAAGAAGTCCGCCACAAGAGGGTCGGAGGACAAAACTTGCGTATGGGCTCATATAGACAGGGTTGCCCTCCGGACAAAGACTTGATTTTTGGCGAGCTTAATGTGCTTTGAGCTGTCATCATCGTGTAGACGACGGCAGAAGTCATGTGTTTGCAGAGTCAATCGCAACAGAAGATAGAGAGTATGGTGAAGATCGAGAAGTATGACAGGCAAGTGTATTGGAATTGATTCGGAAAGCGAACTTGAAAAGGTATCATTGGATATCAAGGAACAATGAAGCAGTAACAACCTGATGTGTTCTCACAAAACGCCTCTAAGCCGAACGTCCGTGGTGCCCCGAAAAGGACGCTGAGTTCCAGTATTATTAGTCATGCTCTGATACAATGAGCAATAGCAGATCCGTGTCAGTGAAGAAAGAGAAACATGATGGGAAGCGAAAGATAAGCCAGCCGTAAACCGCATAAGTCATGACTAGGGTATGCTAGACGCCTTCCTCGCCATACCAGTACTCCTAGAATATTCAACAACCCCAAAGAGTCTTCTACACAAGCATCGATGTGGTGTCACGATATTACTCGTCGCCTCCATCACGGGTTTGCGCAATGGCGGCTGCACGGTCCTCATCCGATGGTTGGAGACCCGCACGTTCCGCGCATCGTTTCCAGGTCTGAAGCTCAGTGTAGGTCTGGTTGTGCTGCTCCTTGAGCTTGTCGCATGTGCTGCTTAGTTCAGAGATGGCCTGCTCCGTGAGGAGTTTTTCTAGCGTCCACTTTTCAATGTTCTGAGACTCGTTTTCTTTCAGTTGTTGGATGAACTGGACAGCACGTTGCAAAATGCTACCCTTGTTCTTCTCACAGCCAGGGACAATCTTTGCAATTTCGTTGATGCCCTCATTGATAGTTTCACGGCGTCTACGTTCGACTGAACATCATGTTAGAAACAATTCAACGTCAGTGGACCAATACAACATACCCTCTTTGTGATTGTCCTTGCGCACCTTGTGCCATTCTTGAGTTCCGACAGCGGGCTTGTTAGGCGTAGGAGTTCCACCCAAAGGAGGTGATTGCTCAGGACCTGTTGGGGTTGGAGTGGGTTGTTGCTGTTGAGGGGTCGGTAATTGTTGTTGCGGCTGTTGTTGTTGGTGTTGTTGTTGTTGTTGTTGCTGGTGTTGCTGCTGCTGCTGATGCTGCTGCGGTTGCGGCTGCTGAGCCTCCGATTGCTGGGACGTCTCCTTCAGCGAGTCGAGGGTGGGAAAATCATAAGGACTTGGGTGGTGCGGGTGGTTCGAAGGCTCAAAGCTCAATGGTGCACTAGGCTCTCGGTGATGTTGTGCTTCTGCAGCTGCTTCTTGGAGAAACGTATTTTCATCGGGATGCTGCACCGACATGGAGTAATGTAGAGCAGCAGTCGCGGTATCTGTAGCGCTCTGTCCATTGTTGGGATCGTTCTGGTGCATGTTGTGATCGCCGGCATTGTGTTGAACAAGTGCATCGGCAAAGTGAGGTGGCATGTCTCCATCCTGTTGATGTACGTATTGCTCGAAACCAAGATCAGGATTGGGCGATGCATGGAAATCTTGCGGACCGGCGGGAGGTGCGACTGGTCCTCCTTGGTCCATCGACTCCCGCTTGCGCTTTCCTGCCATGGTTGTCATGGGTGTCGAGGAGGCGTGGTATAACAGAGATGTTTTGGCCTAGCAGGAAGGTGGTATTCAAGATCCGATAGGTGGGAATGAGTTAGTTGCTGCCTCTAACCAGGGTCTGTAGCAAGGCTTTCGATGTTGCGTTGGGATACTGTAGGGTAGCTTCACATAGTATGTTAGTGAAGTGAATATCAGCTAGAGAATTTCATGATCATGCGTGTCGCTATTGGTAACGTCCACGACACGACCATCGTATGCACAGTTTATTTTGGGCTGCAAGGCTGTACAAGACATGCAGCGATACATGACGATGTATCCACGGTGAGATCAGCGTAGCATGTGCCTCTCTGTCAGTCCGTAAATGCAGACAGAGCTAGACAGTGCGTGTCGCGTCGGTGCACCATCTTCGCTGTTGCAAGTGGTGCATGACGGGCGCAATTAGCATCGCGACGACGAGGTCGCAAATGCAGCGAAAGAGGCCATGGCAATACGCCATATCATTGTCGTGACGGCCATGTGAAAGCAACCGGATGGACGCGTTTGCATAATCAAAGAAAGCGATCCACTCACCAAGCTGTCGAGGACGCGATGGAATGCCGTCTACGAAATCCCGTGACAAGTCACGTTGTCTGCTTTGACCTTGAGCTCGAGATCGCGGCGGGTCTTCCAACTCGCAAGGCGGGCGGGAAAATTGGGAAAAGTGGAGGGTAACAATCGACGTGGCGAGCGCTGATAGCTGCAATATGCGCCCAGTTATCTCAAGTCGTCCTTGAATACTTTACTCGAGGCATTCGAGAGATAGAAGGGTCAGGTGCTGGGAAGATCACATGTACATGAAGCGGAAGCTGGAAAGACGGAGGGGAGATGCGGCTCCTCCGGCTGTGTGGAAGCGGACAGCTTTGGCCTTGTCTAAAGACCAATCGAGAACACGCGCATGAACAGCTGCAATATCCGGGCACTCCCACGCTCTATCGTATTCTGACCGATAAAGATAGAATACTAGAACTCGCCTCTTCCTCTGGTTCGTGTCATTCCGTACGTTCAAATTCTTTGCGGTACATGGGCGCACCACGAGCACGCAGAGGGGTGTTCTCGGATGCCAAGGCAGACCGTTCTCTGACCGCTATGGGAGGTGTGGGAAAGCCTCTTCTGCCACACCCAGACCAATGCATTGTCATTGGCTCCTCACTGAGAGCTAAACTCTCACCAGCCTGCAGTACCTAAACATCTTATCGGCCATACATTTGTTAATGCTTTCATCATGGAGCGCTTCACATTGACTTACATGTGCGATAAGACGATCACGCGGCCAACCTAATAATAAAAAGTCTCTCTCGGCTTCATATTAGCCTTGTTCCAAGACCTGCTGCGCAGACCACTGGTCAAAATATTCCGAGAGTAGATGGGGGAGCACATGACACGCTGCATACACCATGTTCCATGTCTTACATTCCTCTATTTATTTCGAATCTCGAAAGATAGAGAAAGCCCACTGCTCTCTGCGAGGTCTCGCCTGCTGCCTCAGACACGTGAGTTCCGGAATCAGACGCGATGATTTATAGCACACTTTCAGAGGACTCAGAGAAACTGCTCGGATCGCAAGATATGCTTTAAGAGGTGAGTGGTGACCAGGCTATACAGTTCTCAGCGCCTGAAAAGAACGAGTCCTGCTTACTATCCTCGTTCTTCGTCTTTATTCTCATATACATGTTCTTGAAGGAGAGAAGATCGTCTTCAAGAACGATCAGTGCGTGAAAACAGCGTGTGTGCTTGCTGCTGCACACCATCACCACTCTATGAATAGTACCCGCCCTTTTCAAGGAACAGCACCACATACTGGAACTCCAAAAAGCAAGGACGCGACATGTAACGGATGCAATAAGTCTGAGCCCCTTCAAGAAACTTGTAAAGTCGTTGACTGAGCCTCACACCGACACTAGCATGTTCGTCTCCCCTTACGCAATTAGCGCCTACGCGTTCTTCTTCGAGAACCGGTCCATAAAGATGATCCTCCGCTGGGGTTCGCGTTGATCCATCCACTCATAACGGCAGTGCATGAGAATTCGGCAAGATTTTTGCGCGAACGTATATTGCAAGTGGCGACGCCTGCCGAGGCCGACTGGGTACGGCATTGTTTATCGAGCACTTGCGACGAGCGCGTAAGTCCTCAGCCTGGATCAGCGAGTGTCTTTGTGTGTCAGAAGTCAGGGATAGGAACTTCGAGCGTCCCCTCCCCTATCAGGGACGAAGTCACTCGGGAAGTGCTAGAGTCATTTTACTCGTACTCACAAAGCTTTTGTCACATCGAAATGGTCGCGCTCACGGTATTTGCAAAAGGCGCGGCAACAAACGTACTGATGGAGAAATGTCTTCGCATTACCACGTTTGCTGCCAAGGCACCCGCGCCCATATCAGGTTCTGTGCATCGTAGACACTACTGTATGTTGCTGGGTCGGCTACCATTTCAACGCCCACCAGTAAAGAGTCCGGATGGCGTTGCAGCCTTGAAGTGGATACAAGGATAGGCCCGTTCTCCTCATAGAGGTCCGTGCACCACGGGTCCACGTCCTTTGTCGGACCATTTCCTCTTGAAACGAGCTTTCAAACCTCTGCAAAGCCACACCGGATCTGATCCTCATTGCGCTACATCCAGAATCGAGGACTATCAGCGTCCTTGGATGATCCACTTTTGCACTAGGCGCATTCTACGAGCTCGCTCCACATGTGATGACTCGAGTCTTCATGCATAGCGCGTGCAGACGCGCCTGACAACCAGTAAGAAAACAGCAAACGGCGACCGACCGTTTCAAACATAAATGCTCTCCTTTGTCTCCACCCGCATGTCCTGCATGGCGATGGAGACAATGAGGCGCTTGAAGCCTCCCCTTTTCACAGGGATTGATAGCTATGACTATCTTCTGCCCTTCTCTTTCTTTGACCCATTTTTTGACCGTCTCAAATCATCAACCCAACAGCCCAGCGCTGCCCCATTCCTTTCAGCTGCTCTCTGCGAGAAGCGCATTGTCTTCCGCGTCCATTCTTTACCACAGTCTCTACTCTTATCTAACGGTTATAACGAACGCCTGTGTAACCAAGGATACAATCTTTTTGCATCGATAGAACAAATACCTATAGCAACAGCGACATATTCGTCATCCAAGACCCTGTCGACTTGTTGCGCCGAACTATATCAATAGCCTGTTTCCCGCACCCTTGTTCGAAAGCCACAGTCGTTGCAGCAATGTACGGCCTTGTCTCTCTTTCGCTTGCTTCGCTTGCTTTTTTCTCTTCTTCTGTCCAGGCTTTGCCCCACAACACTCCTTTGGATTCCGACTTCTTCGACCACCCTGACTCAGCCGGGAGCTCGTCAGCGGCAATAACAACATCATCATCTTCACCGGACTATGCCACTACGACAACTTTAGTGGCCTTTGCCACCACGACCGTCGGACTCGGTCTCACTAACCCTACTGGAACAGTTACTGGATCTTCATCTCTTGTTTTACCCACCGCATCTGGATATGCCTGGCCCTCTGGATCTGGATCTGGAACCGGAACTGGAACTGGAACTGGATATGCTTCTCCCACTGGAACTTCAAGCCCAAGCTCAAGCTCAAGTTCAACACTCCCCAACGAATTCAGGGGTGTCAACATTGGCGGATGGTTGATCCTGGAGGAATGGATGAATTCGACGATCTTTGAGGGAACCGACGCTACCGATCAGTGGTCTTTCGATTCAACTGATGGCGCAGAGGCCAAACTGCAAGAGCACTGGTCCACCTACTTCACCGAGTGGGACGTGGAACAGATTGCTTCGTGGGGTCTCAACGCTGTGCGTATCCCCATTGGCTACTGGGCTTACGACAACTCTGGTACCCCTTACATCTCTGGTGCCGATGCCTACCTCGAGCAAGCCATTGGCTGGTGCCGCAAGCATGGCATCAAGGTCTTGGTAGACTGCCACGGCTCTCCCGGCTCCCAGAATGGCTTTGATAATTCTGGCCGCTCTGGCAACGTGCAATGGCAGACTGGCGATAACCTGAACCTCTCGATCAGTATTCTTGAAACCATCGCTACGAAGTACGGTTCCAGCGAGTATGCAGATGTCGTCTTTGGCATTGAGTTGGTCAATGAGCCCATCTCTTGGGATCAGAACAATTTTGCTACGACCAAGCAGTGGGCACAGGATGCTTACTACGCTGTCAAGTCGGCATCGACCAACGAGGACCTCAACATTATTATGCACGACGGATTCATGGGTCCTTCACAGTGGGAGGAGATCAGTAACATTATCAACGGTAACAGTTCGCTTGCCGACTCCAAGTTCTGGATTGATGTCCACCTTTACCAGAACCAGGAAGCATCCGACTCGCTTCTCACGCAGGTGGAGCATGTGGAAAAGGCGTGCAACTGGTCAGAGTCGCAGCTTCTCCCCTCGTGGTCCAACCTGCCTGTGATTGTCGGCGAGTTCAGTGCGGCTACAAACGTCTGCGCAAACCCCGATGGCAGCACAGTTGCTGGATCAAGCTGCTACGTTGACGGCTGCCAGTGCTCGTCAAACGTTCCCATTGAGAACTGGAACCAGCCATTGATCAAAGCCACGAGAAAGTTCCTCGAAGCCGAACTTGACACATTCGAGAGCCACGCCCGCGGGTGGTTCATGTGGTCTTACAAGGGCGCCGGTGCTTGGGGATACAACAATGCCGTCGAATATGGTATTATTGGACAAGACGTGACTGCGAGAGAATTCCCCGGACAGTGCTCGTCTTAGGTTGGATTGTGGATATGACTGGATGTACATATAGGTTACAATCATGTGGATGGTCGAGATTATGGATTGGAGGATTAAAAGGACTGGATCTTTTGTGATCATTTACGACGCTGAGCGTCAAAGGATAAGTATCTGCGATACCCCCACTTATTTAGATTACCCCTCTTTAGACATGACAAAATACGAAGCATTCGAACAAACTGCAGTGGTCGACAAGTAGTGTGAAATAATGTGGCTGGGGGTGGAAGGTACCTTAGGTTTGGTGTCGTCTTGGCGTGGTGGAAGCAACCAGAAAGGCAAGGTAAGGTATACAAGCACAAGCTCGTTCGGTTAAATTTCCGAGGCGCGTGCGCGCGTTTACGCTTTAACGTGATGGAGCTTCATGACGGACAATCACTGATTCAAGGCCACCTTACACACCTCACGCAACCACTTTTCAATTTACATCTTAGACTCTCCCGTGATATCGGAAAGACGACGATCTGTTCCTGACTGATCTCAGCCCTCAATCAATTCCACACAAGCTCAAACACAACCACAAGCACACGCATCCACAAGACATTCACCATGTCGGCAGACTCCATCACCAACCCACCCCCAGCAGAGTCCAACACTGCGCGCAAGAAGAGAGCAAAGGCCGAGGCCGAGGCAGCAGCAGCAAAGGCAAACAACTCTACCGAGACGTCGACACCCGTCAACGAGCAAAGCAACCCTCTCTCCAATGGCGAAGCTGCTCTTGCTCCAAGTGACAGCCCGTTCATCAAGGAGCTTCAAAAGTACGTCTTACCATGACTCTTCGCCTGTGGTTCTCAGAGACTGACGGACTGTATTTGACAGGCAGATCCGCAATGTCAACAAGAAGCTGGTATGTGTGCCCTTATGAGGACTTGGACTTGGACCACGGCAAGCACCCATGACTGACCACATCACGCAGAATGCCATGTCCAAGCTGGACATGATCCTCGCCGAGCATAAGGACGTTCCCCTCGATGATCTCGTCGCCTCGCGCAAGATCAACTCGGACCAGAGAGAGCAGGCCCTCCGCAAGCCTCTCCTCCAGTCTTCCCTGGCTCAGCTCGAGGACCAAATCGCCAACTACAAGAAGATCGATGCCGACTACCACTCCCGCATGACCAGCCAGCACGATTCCCTCACCGCCTCCCACAAGTCTGAGATTGAGTCTCTCAAGGCGCAGCTGCAAAAGGAGGCCGAGGAGAAGAGCCAGGCCGAGCTCAGGAAGAAGCTGCTCACCTTCAGTCAATTCCTGAGAGCCGCCGCCGCCAAGCGTGTCATTGAAGAAGAGGCCGACTCGGACGAGAGCAGGGCCTTCGAGGGTGTGCTCTTGCTCGTCTACGGAGGTGACGACAAGGCTGTCGATGCTGCCGAGAAGCTCATCGAAGGCGCCGACGATGCCGTGCCTTCAGTCGAGGGCCAGCTTCTCTCCGTCAAGTACTCCCAGATTAAGTCCGCATCCATGGCATATGGCCCCTTCGCCGACGAGGAGGTCCCCGCTACCGAGTCATCGGCCGAGGCTCAGCCTCCCCTTGTTCAGCCAGAGGAATCTGATCCCACGGTTACCCACGCCGGCTTGACCGAAATTGATCTCGCCCAGACCAACGGCACTCCTGCCGCAGCAGAGCCCGAGATCAAGGAAGCTTCCATCGATGATGGTGCTGCCAATGCTGCCGCGCAAGAGCAGTGGGACAACAGCACCAACACCGCTGGTGTCCCCGCAGTGGAGAACCTTGAAGAGTCTTTTGAGATGATCCCTCGCAACCCTTCCGAGACCGAGGTTGTCCACGAGAAGGCTCCTCCTCAATCTACTAACTCGTGGGCCGATGACTCCACCGACGCTGCTACTCAGAACACTGTTCCTGCTGCCGCTACTCCCACCAGCGGCGATGATGGCTTTCACGAGGTTGAGAGAAGAGGCGGCAGAGGTGGAGCTAACCGCGGATCTGGCGAGGGTCGCGGACGCGGTGGACGTGGACGTGGCTCTTTCAGAGGAGAGGGCAGAGGACGTGGGCGTGGTGGCTTCCGTGGAGATGGACAGCGTGGCCGTGGCCGTGGCGGACCTCGCGGTGGTGCATCGGCCGAGACCGCCCCAGCCCGCTCCTAAGCATGCTTGAAAAATCCAGAGAGGCTCACCCGTTGCACCCCATTCCAGCCACCACTTGCATTGATAATGCATTCGCTCGGGACTTCCAACGAACAGAACAACAACTTTCATGGTACAAAATTGGCGGATAAAAGGCGTGGTCGGATAGGAAGAGTAAAAACAAAACAAACAATTACAGGCATGACGAATCTGAAAAATAAAAAGCTTCAAGATACCTTATCAAAACTGGGCGTTATAGCAAGCGAGACATTTCTTCCGATTGAACGCGAACCATGAGGACAGGATGGGGAATTACACGACTTGAAGGTATTCGTTTTCTGCATAGCCTGGGGCTCTGTTTATTTCTTTTTTTTTCACTCCTGTCATTTCTTCAAAATGCATGCACGCAACCATTGTAACACCATAATCATTGCCACCATTTACACGATCATTGCTAGGGGAATGTCTGGAAGGAAAAGGAAAAGGAAAAGGAAAAGAAAGACTATGATTCTGGCGTCTTCCGGCGCTTCAGCTCTGCTTACTCTCTCCCTGCTATGTGCTTCTGTATGTTTGTTACTCCGATTCTCCATGGTAGCGTCTGAGTGGAAGTGAACCAAGATCTGCCTACGATTTCAACCATGTCCAGGAAGGCTGCCTTTGGCTGGACCACGACGTCCGTCATCCAATTTGTCGAGAGACTTTCGGAGCCGGTGTACACTCTGTCTCGTACGAGCAACAACCAAGAAGCTCCCCATCCGTGACAACCAAAGGCACGCAGTCCCAGCTGGACAAGGAGACCACGATTCGCCCGGATCTCCACTGGCACGGGGTTCCGGAGATAAGATGGCGGGCGGATCTCCCTTGTCCAGGATTAGGGGATTGACAGGTGCAGGGCTGAGGCTCTTTGCGGAGGTCTTTGCGGTGTGGGGTTGCGCCATCGACTAGCTTGTGTGATTCTATTCTCGCCCGCAGATACCATCATCAGCACGTCAGGGCGTATGATATTGCTGATCACACCTTCATTGGATGAGGTACAGGCTCGTGGGTGCTCCTTGTATGTCCCATTCTTCTATTGGACCTTGATTCGCTTTGATGTCCTTGCGCTTGAGGGTGCTGCTGCGCAGAGTTGGCGGTAGACATGTCATCTTCGGCAGACTCCCCTCCGCATGATATGAAAACCAGGTTACATGCTTTCAGACGGGAAGAAGACCACGTTGAAAGAGTATGAGAAGAGAAAGAGGAGTGTAGGAAACGTGTGGCTTGGTGCTATCCAACGTTTGACGAGGGCTGATGCCATGTGCCGCCGTACCTGTTTCTTGGCTTCATACCTTAAATTCAAGCTTACTTGCATCTACTGATCAACGTTCACTTTCCTTTCGAAAAGAATGCGTTCCCAATCAAGAATCGTCTCTGAGTGAATGCATGCTGCCTCTGCTTCGCCACCCGGAGGTGCGGAAGTGGAAATCGTAGCTCTGCACACCTACCTTGGTTTGAGCAGTATTACATGGGATCTGCTTTATACGAAGGAGGGGCTGCGTCTGTTGCAGTTTATCGTAATCGTGAATACTGTGTAGTTCAAAAGGCAGTAGAATTTGGCACTGCGAGACGAGGAAGCGCATATGGCTCAAAAGTCGCATGCTTGCTCATTTCAAGATCGGACCACTCGGGGCGCGTGCACTGACGCGGGTTCCCCATAATAAGGCAGTCTTGGCGTCACCAGAGATCAGGGCAGGAGCCTCGCACCTCTGCTTTCGTCGACCTCCTGTCCATCTGCATCAATAAATCGACCACCGTCCACACCCACGACCGAGATCATCACAGGCGGCCTTGTCATCAAGACAGCAAATTGCACTTGCAGTCTGCCAAGTTTGAGGACGAGACCGGTGGTTGCGCGTGCGCCACCTCTATTTGCGCGTTGTTGCGCTCGACTCTTGCCTTTGCTCCTGCCTGGCTTGGACGATCGGCGACTATTTGCCGACTTCGCTGCCGCCGCCCTGCCTGCAGTGCCACCCCAGTCTACACGAGATCAAGTCAAAGGACCTGGAAATAATAATTACAAGAGTGATAGCAAGAAGATAGCAGGATAGATCAGGCCTAACGACCTCGATCGCGCGGGTCGCGCGACACTCGGGATTATAATGGAAGTCACCAATTCGACGCCTCCGCCGCAAGAGGGCAACGGCCTCGATGTCCATGCGACCAAAGTGGAGGATAGTAATGATCATGCGACAAGCTCTATGCATCCGACCAATGCCCTGACACCGCCTACCTCGGAAGAAATGAATCACAATAATGACATTGACGATGGCTCGTCCGACCTCTCGGAGCTGGACCTGGATCCGGAGAACGAGGAGGAAATAGTCCCAGACCATTATTATGGTGGAGGGAAAGTGCCCGTCTTCAAGCCGGTATGTCGCTGTTATTATCGCTGCACTCATCTGCTTGTTTCAACAAGATGCGGCATGTCCTGGAGAACAGTTGCTGATTTGAATAAATAGACCATGGATCAATTCCGCGACTTTGAGAAGTTTATCGATAAGATTGACAAGTACGGCATGCAATCTGGTATTGTCAAGGTTGTGCCTCCTGCTGAATGGTATGTACACCCTGGCTTGACTATGCTATGCTATGTCATAAGCAAAGATTTACTGACAATCAATCTTCCTACAGGCGCGAGCACCTTCCCGACCTGTCCGAACTCGTCAAGACCATCAAGATCAAGAACCCCATCATGCAAGAGTTCATGGGCACCCATGGCACGTACACACAAGCCAATATCGAGAAGCAACGTTCATACAATTTACCGGAATGGAAGGCTTTGACCGAGGAGCCTCAACACCAACCGCCTGCTCGCCGAGGCGAGAGACGTCGCAATCAAGAGAAGGTTATCAGAGGTGGTGGAAACCTGAGGAGCCGTACCGCCCAACCAAAAGCTGATAAGCCAGAACAACCTGCTGGTCCCAAAAGAGGCAGAGGCCGTCCCAGGAAGAACCCAATCCCATCAAGATCAAGCGACAAGGACTCGACCGAAGAGCCGACACAGGTCCCACCTACCCCTACATCTCCTTCTCGCAAGCCCGTCGAGTCTGTCGAGGAAGTCACCCCAACCAAGGCCAAAGCAAAGCCCAAGCCAAGAGGACGTCCTCCAAAGAGTGGAGGACAGGCCAAGTCTGTGTCGTCTCGCAGAATGAACAACACCACGGAGAAGACGGATCACATTGATGAGGCTGCCTTTGAGGGCTTCGACTACAAGATGGATCCGGAAGAGCTCGAAGCCTTCACCGCTGAGAGATGTGCTGAGCTGGAGACGGCATACTGGAAAAGTGTCACCTTTGCCCAGCCCATGTACGCCGCTGACATGCCCGGTTCTCTTTTCGAAGACGACACGCCGTGCTGGAATGTGGCCAAACTTCCCAATCTGCTGGATGTCATTGGTACCAAGGTTCCTGGTGTCAACACTGCATACCTTTACATGGGCATGTGGAAGGCCACCTTTGCATGGCATCTGGAGGACGTCGATCTGTACAGCATCAACTACATCCATTTTGGAGCTCCGAAGCAGTGGTACAGCATCTCCCAGGAGGACGCCCGCAAGTTCGAGACCGCCATGAAGAAGATCTGGCCCAACGACTCCAAGAATTGCGACCAGTTTCTACGCCACAAGACATATCTCATCTCACCAGAGCTTCTGCAGAAGCAGTTTGGCATCAAGGTCAACAAGCTTGTGCACAACGAGGGCGAATTCGTCATCACTTATCCCTATGGATACCACTCCGGATACAACCTGGGCTACAACTGCGCTGAGTCTGTCAACTTTGCTACCGAGGGATGGCTCGACTATGGCCGCATTGCCCGGAAATGTGATTGCGAGGCTGACAGTGTCTGGGTTGATGTCGCCGATATTGAGCGCAGACTCAGGGGCGAGCCGACGCCAGAGTACTACGAAGAGACGGATGATGACGACGAGGACGATCTGGATGGCGAGACCGGCGACCTCCCAAGCCCTCCAGCAAGCGTGGCTGAAAAGCCAAAGGCGAAGCCCGGAAAGCGGAAGCGGGATCCCAAGGAGAAAGATGCGGGCAAGAAACAGAAGAAGCGCATACGAATCAGAATCAAGGGTCCCACGCGCGAGCCCTGCATCCTGTGCCCGAACGAAGCAGACTACGAGCCTCTTCTACCGACCGACAACGGACGTATGGCGCATCGCTCCTGCGCGCTCTTCACACCTGAAACCTGGATCGTCGAAGAAAATGGTGTCGAGAAGATCTTTGGTGTCACTGGCATTGATCGTGCTCGTCTCGAGCTCAAGTGTAACTTCTGTCGCTCCAAGCGCGGAGCTTGCTTCCAGTGCGCCTCGAAGAAATGCACTCGCGCCTTCCACGCTACTTGCGCGCTGGCCGCCGGCGTACAGATCGACTCCGGTATGGTGCCAACGTTCGGCCCAGATGGAACAGAGTACTTTGAGGAAGGTTTTGACTTGAGGTGTCGCTTCCATCGACCTAAGCGTGCCAAGAATGTTGATATTGAGGCGCTGGAGAGCAGCAAGCTCATCAACAACTACGCTAAGAATGTCAAGAAGGGTGATGTCATTCAGGTGCAGTATCTGCAGGGTGACATCTTTGCTGGTTTGGTTGTGGAGAACAGACCGCATGAGATGACCATGCTAGTTGATGTCCTTCCTGAAGGGTTTGTTGTTCGGACCGATCGTGTCAGACACGAGCTAACCTGTGATAGTGAACGCGTTGAGATCGAGTGGAAGTGGCTCGCCGTGCTTGATCCCATTGACTCCCTCCGCCCTAAGCCATCCAGCAGCGCAATTCCCATGCCCGAAGGCATGAACAAGAAATCAGTGTCGCTCGAGAACCGTCAAGATGGTGTGCCCAACATGGAGGAGCCATTCCACAACGATCCTGCCAATAAGTGGGCCGAATTTGTCAATCTTGATCTTCCTCCTACCGGCTACGCTCGTGGCAATATCAAGAACAAAGATCAAGTCAAGATTGACATGGACAAGCCTGATCACCTCTATTATTATCTTCCTGGTATATCGACCGAGGCAAAGAGCCGCTGGACGGATGACCTCAAGACCATGGCGCCAGCTGCAAAGGCCGATTTCATGGATCGTGTCAAGCCTGCAACTGCTTACAAGCAGCCTGTGCCTTCATATGGCAGTTCTTACCCTGCACGTCCTACTAATGTCCGTCAACAGTCTTTTACTGAGAGACCTTATCAGTACAAGCCCAAGGTACCGTTGCCACAGCCACCAGTGTCTGCAGCACCACGATCACACCAGTGGGCTATTGATGAGCGTTCGTTGGCTGCGCAACGTCATTTTGCAGAAGAAGCACGACGAGCATCTCACTCGAATGTGTCACAGTCGCCATATAGCATGGTACCTCCTCTCAGGCATCAAACCAGCGAGCCAAGTCGACAAGCTGCTCATGATTCTGGCCCATTACGACCATTCCCTGGTGACGCGTATTACTCATCTCGGGTGCTACCCGCAGCAGTGCCTGGACAGTACTCTTCTTTCTCCGAACAGGTACGCCGAAATTCGGGGGTCGGAGGGACCAGACCGTCGCTCGGAATGCAGTCTTACACCCCGCAGTCTTCCGGGCCAACCATGAGCAATAGCTCTGCAAGTACTCCATCTGCACACGGTCATCCTCAGGCCCAACAAGCTCAGAATATGCTGCCTAGACCACCTCTGCAGGATACAAACTCAAATGGTACGTGTCAACAATACACCAGCTACAGTAAACTCCAGAATGGCGTGGTATATGAACAGCAAGAACAGTATCGCTCACCGTCTGCACCAGGCCAACACAATTGTAACACTTCGTCAATTGCGCCTTCTCCTGCCATGGAAAATCTTCCTATAACGAAAACGCTACCGCAGCTACCCTTGCCGAATCCTTCAGGCACTACATCTGCCGATGCCTTCCGTCGGTCAAACGTGGAGTGGACACCGCCTTCCCGTCTTTATACTTCACAGTCCAATCCGACCCTGCCCTCGTATCTTGACAACCGTCAATCTCACCCACCATCCGCGCCTCAAAATTCTGTCGCTCGACCACAGCCGACGTACCAGAGTGCAGAGGATTTCAAGTCCCACATCGGACAGCAGAGTGATACACGATCCATAGCGAGTCGCTATGGAGACTATGAGCGAAAGATCAGAGACATTGCAGGTAATTCTGGCACTTCGAACAGCGCAAGCAACTCCGTGTACCAGAGCACCACCACGATTGGCGGCGCTGCAAATGGGTTCCAGATCAACCAAAGCAGCCAACAATATGGATATGGCGAACCCAGAAATGGAACACCTCAGGCTCGGCCGTCTCAGAGTCCTAAAGCCCCTGAATACAGCCCTCTTAGTCAGGCCAATAGTCCTGCCAGGACTAGCGGACCGTGGGGTGCACCGCCTGCTCTGCCTCCGCTTAACATATCTCAGCATGCTGGACACCATGCACCGTATCAGTCCCAGTACCAGCGTTATAATCCTCAGCAGCAACAGCAACAACCAGCGACACATCAGAATGCGGAAGGTATGGTGGAGGTTCGCAGAAGGAGTGAACAGTTGCAGAGGGAGATGCAGATGCCATCTCAGCAACAGCAACAACACCAGCAGCAGCATCAGCAGTCACCATACGGTCAGCAGACTCTGCCTCCCATGCGTCATCCTCCTCCGCATGTACCGCAACATCGGGACTCGTGGAATTAAGAGACTCAGTAGGAGCGAAGAGCTCAGAGCGAGCAAGGGATGATATTGGCAAAGGAGCTCTTCACTGTATGTAATCATAAGGGAACACAAATGGAGTACGGGCTGGTACAAGGCGCCCTCTTGGGAAGGTTGGGTCACCGGGAACACTCATTCTCGGTCTTTGGCGTCTTCTTATTACTATTGCATTTTCCTTTTTCACAGACAGGATGGGGATGGGCCGGGGCATTGGAATGGGTGTGAATGCCCTGAAAAGGGTATTATGGGATGGGACGGTGCTTATGATATGAGGGGAGGGTTGTGTTGCTTCGCTTGCTATAGAGAGAGGGAGATGGGGGGGGGGGGGGACCACTCGTTTCGGAGAAGTCCGTGGGCGCGGGACGTGGTCGTTGATGTTAATGCAAATCGATACCGTACTTGAACTCTACTCTTTTCTCCTTTTCTCTTCCTTCTGTCTCTTTCCTCCTCTCTCCTTCTTTCCTACGACCTGATTGTAAATACGAAGCTAGGACGTAGATACGAAGCTAGGACAAGGAGAGGATGGTATAAATTGATCAATACTCTTGATGTTCAGATCTTTTCGGTCTCACTGTCGATGGTGCTGCATGTGGTCTTCTCTAGAGTACGCACTGTCTCTTCTTCTTCCCCCAATTCTTTTTTTTTTTTTTTTTGGCATGCAAGAGGACTTCGATATAACAGCTAGACACGAGATGGGCCTATGGAAAATTCCCTTCCCCCTTTTCCCACAAAGTGGTCTTGGGAAGGAAAGCTCCTACCAACGATGGATTTCTTTGTCTTGTAGATTGAATGCACTTGGTTAGAGGCTACGCAGCGCGTAAGAGGCAGTGTGGCTCTGGGGCGACCCTTTTGTTGTTGGCAGCTGCATCTTTCAATTGATTCTTCTGGAGTATCAAGATTGGCTTGTGTAAAATGGGGAAATGGTCGATTAGCCCCTATATCGATGGTCATGGAAGCGTTTGCTAAAGAGGTCAATACCAGAATGAAAGCAAGGTTGCGGATTGTATGATAGCAGGTCAAATGTGTCGCGATTGGTTTGAAGAAAGATGGATTGGCTGCTGAACTCCACGCCACTGTCGCATTCGCAAGTCATGGTCATGCAAGCCCTATCATCCCTCGCAAGAACCCGGCCCAGCCTTCGACCGGACCTGCATTCATAGGTCTTCCTCTCTTCTTCAACTCGTCCGAAGGTCGACCTACGAATTCTTTGTCATCCCAAAGATGATTTGAATCTGGACCCCCATCTGGTTTCTTCCACTCAGACCGTGGGGGATAAGGCGATTTGTCAAAGATCAGGCGGAGCGCGTACCTGATGCGTGGTGATACTTTGTATTCCACACAAGCAGGTTCCGCAAAGTTCCCCTTCTCAACTCTGATAGTATAAAGTTTGGGATGAAAGGCCGCATCTGTGAGATTGTTCTCGTTGATCAGAGTGCTTCTTGACAGTATCGATTCTCGATGCCTGAGTGGTAGTCCTTTGAGAAGCGTGATTTCAAGGGTCAGCTGGCCAAGGACTTGCGGACCTCGCTTTTTGTTCTGATCGGCAGCGTGCTCACTGTCGGCGGGTTGGTGGTCAGGCGCTTCGTGGCGGTCAGGTAGCTTTATGCTCTTCCACTCAAGTCCCGCGAGGATGAAATAGCAGAACTCGGCGCGTGCCCATAACTTGAATGCTGTCAAAACCTCATGGTGCAAAACCTTATGGCAAGGATCATACATACTTCGCCAGTACCGTCCGCATTGAAGCTGATGAACGTGCTGCCGGAAAAGTAGTCCCACGAAGTCTCACCACAAATGATAGAGCAAAGTGCTTCATTCATGTTGAAGATGGGATGACCGGTGAACGTCCTCGAAACCGACGTTATTTGATGTATAAGAAATGAAAAAGTCAGTAGTCACGTTCCTTACAGACGAGCGCATTTGATGTTGGACTCCTGATTTTCCTCAGTGAAGCAGAACAGTTGTGATGATAGCAAGTAGCGGATGGATTGGGAATCTTGTCGCCGCTTGGAGCCAGATATGCGAACGCTTGGAAACGGATTGATGTTCTGATTGACACGGAAGTAAAGTAAAGCTGGCATGTCTGCCTTGCTTTCACATGTTTTATCGAAACGTGGTAAGAACTTCCTGCTGCCTGAAAGTAAGGTGTTACCTAGCTAAGTGATCGTATTTGCGGAACATCAAGAATGTCTATAGTATGAGACGTGCAAGCTCTAGCAGTCGTACGATCCTCGAAAACTCTTCGTCCTCAACCAGTGGAGGCCTATGCCTGATTGAAGCTGTGATCATGGTACTCATGGACTGCCGAGGATTATCAGAGCTTATCATTGCTTGTTCAAAAGCTTGGATCTCAATTCCCCACTTCATTGCGCTCCCCTTTCCGGACCGCCCCGCCCGCGTTCATGATTGAACCACAAATGACGCACTTTTGTTGATTATCCCCGTTTGAGGTGCTTGCTGCTTCACACAGCCTTTCATTGCCTCTCTTCCAACTTTACCCTGGCACATGCATGATGGATCATGTCATTGATATGCAATGTCGTCGCGTAAACCGCTGCCCTAAGTACAAGATCAATTGGTTGGCTGTTGTTGTTCTGCTGGTGGACCCGCCATGTTTGGCATTGAAAGCTTACTTTAGTCTGCCTTAGCTTCGGCCATGAAGAGGACGCGTCCAGAGCACGTGGGATGAGAACACCCATTCCTTGTTTGCAATGTCATTGTCGATCCGATCACAATTAAGCAGGTCATGAGCTTGCCCAGAAAGTCAAGACGTAAGCTAGATTAGCTCAGCTATCTAACCTTTGTTTATCTGGCAGACTTGACCGTTCTTCGTCCTTTCACTTCCTCCATTTCACTTGATATTCTATTTCCTGGTGCCCTCAATCCGTTCTACAAAGCACAGCTTCAATATTCCAAGAAAGATTAACCCAAGACCCATCAATCATGTCCACCAGTAACGCTGAAATCTACTACCTGCCTTCTGGCTGCAACTGCGACAACAAGACCAGTTACACTCAATCTCAGATTGAGCAAGCCTGTCAGGAAGCATTGACTTTGGCCTCCGAGGGCAAGACCGAGGGAAGAGACAAATGTACGAATTTACGAAGGCACCCCAAACATCCAATCAGCTAACATGATATCTCTGGCAAGACCCCCACGTTTATAACGACTATGAAAACTTCAACTTCTCCCACGCCTCAAAGCCATACCTTGAATTCCCGATCATCAAAAGCGGAGACTACGATGGCGAATCTCCCGGCGCGGATAGAATCGTTATTGGGTCCATTGCAGAAGATTACAGTAAGCTTTTCCCACAGTACATCACGAACACTATCCAACCCAACTTCCACACATCATTGAACGTCGTGTTCGTCTATAACCTTCATGTGCTGATTGATGACCAGGCTCAGCTGTTTACTGTGCCGTCATCACCCACGATGGCTCCACGAAGAACGGGTTCACAGAATGCATGGACGACAGCATGAATGTGCGTGGCAAGGGCAAGTATGAGCCGCAGGAGGGCGAAAAGGAGAGGAAGAGAGGCCATGGTCATGGTGGTAGGAGGTTGAGGGAGAGAATTGATCTGTGAGATGCTCATACCAAAAGGTATGGGATTCATCACGTCCTCGCTCAGAGGCGGAGAACCGCATCCTCCACGCTGTCCGGCTACATCGAAACTGGAACCTATGTCCTTGTATCTCTCAGCCGGATCAGCCTAGCCAATTTCTCCACGATATCCCTCAATCTCTCCTCTCTAGCCCCTACAGCCTGGTTGACAAAGTCGTAATCCTCTTCATCAAGATAGTATTCAGCGTATCTCAATCTTTTTCGCTCTGGTGATGGGCCACGCAATTGCTGAGACTGTTCCCCTGCTACCCCCGCACATTTGGCAGTGTTGCCGGAAATTATATCTAGGCTGGGATCTCGTAGATCCGCTGTATCGTATCGTGTTCGTTTCCTGCTAGGCTGTGGATTTGACAGTCTGCCGTTCTCTACAGAAGAGGTAATGGAATGATCAGAACGCGATACGCTCGTGCGCGAGGTCTCATTCGCGCTGGCGTCAGGAACTCTTCTTGCAGGACTAGACGACACAGCAAACCCTTGCTGCTGGGACTGAGGTTCATATTGCTGCCGTTGTTGCGTGTGGGATGGCTTAGTAGAGCGAGCGGTACGGGATGCTATCGACGCTCCAAGAAGGTGGAGAGGTAGGATCTTGAAATCATCATTACCCACGCCTTTGTCCTTGCCGTACTCCTCGTCATCGTCATCGTTGCCAATGCTTTGCTCGCCATTGCAATCGAATGAAGCGTCTCGCGATGGCGACTGTAGTAAGTCCTCGTCGCTTTGTTGTCGCTGACGTGCTAGCGCTTGATGGTAGGCTCGGCAGCTGCGAAGGTGGTTTTCCTTGCGGACGAGACTGTCCCTGGGAATTTTGGTGTGGTTGCAGTATCGGCATTGGACTACTAGTGGTTTTCCTTCGAGCACTGGAGGAAGGAACTGCTTGGATACTATAGAGGCGGGTGGTGCCATTGTCTCTTTGCTGGTGCTGTTGATTGTAGCGAAACCACTCTATGAACGCCGGCTGACACTGATGGTATAAAGTTGGTGCAACTAGGAGTGCGAGTGCGATTTGATACGTCTTTTGCTTATTCCTTCGATCGTCTTTCCTTGGGTTAGTTCTATGCAATGTTGGTAAAGATGTTGTGTTGTTCTTGTTAGCGACGCAAGATGACACCGTGAGACTCACTTGTGCATATGCCCAGGAACATGGTTGGTCACTTCAGCAACGCCGTGACTGCCTCGCCTTCACCAACACCCACGCAACCTTCACTCAATCCTTGACACGCGCATAGCGAAACAAGCACGCATTCGAATCCACCAATCGACCGAACCAAAACACCAAAGTAGACTACTCTAAATACAGTAAAAGTAGTAAAATATGTACGAGAGAAAGAAGCAAAAACTTAAGGCCCGAAGGTGATAAGAAACCCTGATTCAACAGTGAAGCTCTCTTTTCAGAAAACCGCAAAGGTTCTAGATGTTTTTTTTGGGGGTGTTTACTCAGGAGTCGCGCGTTAACCATTCGGCCAACTACCTTCTCTGGCGACAGTGCTTTTGAAAAAAGGGTTTCATATACCTCATGATGATGCGACTTCTCTTGAGCAATGCGAGATTCACTATTCTTCCTACCCACGTCCCACATGCACCTTTCAAATTTGACCAAGCAGCAATCCAGCAGAAGAGTAACGAGAGAGTAATGACTGCCAGTCCGATCGCTCCCTTCAAGACCAGCCCGACGATCCCAGCAACAATGAAAACGCCAGTGATTGACTTCATCGCCTTTGCAGCACTTACGCCCCGCTTCACCCTCTCCGCCCTCTCCACCCGATCTTTATCGTCTACCTCTCCTGCCTCCTCCGCCGTCTCACTTCCAACATCCAAACTAAGTCCTCGTTTCCTAATCCCATCAAGGCGTTGAATGCAAAGCTGAATAGAACCCACACCTAGCGACCCAACCAGCGTTTTCGTTGTGACGAGCTCAACCCTGCCCAACTTAACGGAAGGCAAGTACTGGTCCACAGATTGGCAGAGGTCGCCGATGGCATCGAGGGAAGGAGTGAGTGCTAGGTAACAGCTGAACACCGACTGTGCCACGTAGACAGCGCCTGGGTAGGACGCAGTCGCTGCGGTCTTTTAAGCCATATCTTCCAGTAAGGCGCGTGCTAAATATCTAGAAGGGAATGCAAAGATTCATACTAGGGCAACAGGTCGGTTCTGCTTCCTGAGCGAGAACAGGGAGCGTGATATCGATGGCTTGACTTGAATGGTCGGCTTAGTTTGCAGAGTTGTCACTATTATCGCAAGACAAGGTCAATATACCGATCAAGACGGAATCCTGTTAGTCTCTTCAAGTATCTCGAGGGACCAACGACGATAATGAGATGGAAGAAAAAAGAAGATAGCCCGACGTCAGGTCGAGATCAGCAATTGTCAGAATTTAGCTAGTAGGCACGTCGTCGTATTTCCAACGGCTTCGACGCCAGCCGTAGATCCGGAAATCAGCACCATTATGGAAATGATTTGCCTTTGTTCATCCTAACCTTTGCGCGAAGGATTTAGGCTACTCTATCTTTGATGAAATTCTAGCCACTGTCTTATCGCTGGTGCTTTTCCAAGACGATTATCTAAACTTAAGTTCTCAGTATGGCACTTCCGAGTCATAGTCTTCATTGGACCACACATTTATGTTTCTTCTCCTTTGAGCCAGATGGAGCGGTGTTCTGTTGCGTTCTTACCTTTCCACCTGCATTATTCATCTTGGAGACGCAGGCATAGGTCGGTGGAGTCTGATCAAGTCCTCGAACGGCACCATGGGGATTGTCGAACACTGAATCGTCTGCCGACTTGACCATGGTCATGCCCTGAGCAAAGACAGAGCTGTCGCCTGCTTGGGTCGATCCTGTGCTATCGGCACCTGCAGATAGGGCGATTCCGGAAACCTGCATCCTAGGATTCGATGGCTTCTTCCGGAAAGAAGCAGTCATTTTAGGTTTGTGCACGCTATGGTTTTCGAGAGGCGCGATAGCGGCCGGCCAGTTCTCAGCAGTTATGTTGATATTCCGCTTTTCCTTGTTAACAATGTCGTATTCATACCCCAATGTCAATCGAGCTTCATAATTGCTGAAGTCCACGCCACCGAGCTGAAGCCTGATTTTGCTCTGTATGACTTCCACAACAGCATCAGGATCTTGATCGACAGAGAGTGTCATGACATCCTCCGCACTTTCTAATACCCGACCGGGACGCATTTGGAAACCGAGGTCAAAATTCGTTTCGCAACGCTGCAGGACCAAAGGTACAGTGAAGGTCCTGGTGTAGCTCTTGCCTGCTTGATGTCAATATCCAACAGGCATATATAGTGTGTCAAGACTAAGCAGTCGACTCTTACCAACAGGCTTGTTTGTTCTGCCATAAGTGGCGATATTCATGGATCCAAACATAGTGATAGGAAGGCAAGAGGTGATGGTAATGTGTAGAACGGGATTACTTATAAATGGCGCTGAGGAATATATGAATATAGAGGAAGATATAGTATGGAGAAGTTCTCTTGCTCACATGATGCCTGCTTTAGACTTCTTCTTCATCTGGTACTGGGACGTCGCAACCATTCAGCAGCATGCAAGTGTAAGAGTAATACCCCACATAGTGTATGAGCGCGAGGGTACCCTCTTTGCCAAGAACCTTCTCGGCTTGATCCCATCTTTGCTGGGTCAGAGGGCCAGGCTTCTGCACAAGCTCCATTGCAACGTCAAAAGCAGCATTGCAGGGTTCATCGAGGTCACTTGGCTTCTTTCCAGACTTGATCATATCGAGTTGGATTGCACTAAGCTTGGTCTTGGCAGCGGCTAGGTGTCCATGAGCATAGAGCTCATACTTTGCCTGCCAATGGGAACCGGCGGCTAAGATGGCAGTCTCTCGCGCTTCTGCAGGCAGACCAGCAATTTTGCTGAGGGGGCCCATGATGTTGAAGAAGGCTTCACCTACGGCCGGAGTGTGGAGGAAGGATGCGAAGGGGCCCACGAATGCGCCATCATCGCGCTTGACGACAAACCTGGTGAAGTGAGTAGAAGACATGATTTGACAGACTCGAGTCACCGTACACATCACCGAAGGCCTGGCTAGCGCCCTCGGTCATTTTGTCGTGTAGCTGTTTTTGTTCATCATTGAGATGTCCTGGGGCGATTGGTGGTACACGAGACATGGCTCAGTTTAGGGCTTGAGACGAGAGTTGAATTGTGTTTTCCGTGTAAGGACATGGAGAACGAGGGAGGTGAAACGTCTGTAGTTGTGCAAACTGCATCGACTATTTGTACAGTTGCTTACTCTACGTTATACCACATAAGCAGACACAGTTTCGGAAACAGATGGAGTTGCGTCATGACGAACCTTGGGCAGGTCGATGATGCGGTTGACACATGAATCTGTACAGATATGTTCAGTGGAACCGCATATCAAACAAGATTTCGACCGATCAAGTCATTACAGTCACAAACACATGGTCCAAGAGTGCGAGAAAAGCTACCCCAGAGAATAGTCGCCTATAACATAACGTATAAGGTAAGGCAAGGTAGATTTTACGTATGAAAAAGAGTAAAGGTTCGCCAAGGGGACGGAGAAGAACCGGAGAAGCAGAGCACGGACCATATTTCAGCAAGAGCTGGTCGGCGGAATCGGCGCCAGCAAGTCGTACTTTTTGCGATAGCAGCTCAGCATTTATTATCGCTCGTCGCGTGAGATCAATTTCTGTTTTTCTCCCACTCGCTGTTCTTTTGTTCCAATTTCATCTTCGTGTACATACTTCTGCAGCGCAGGCGTTTCGGAGCTTGATAGCCATTTGATAGACAAACCGCAAACATGGTCGCCATTGCACCCTCGTCCGCGTCCAAGGACTACAAGAAAGAGTCGACGGCAGCTCGTCTGCTCGGAGCTGGTACGATCTACACACAGACAGAAAGAGTCAGCATTGTAGCATTCAGCTGATAGTGTGCCACAGGTTCTGCCGGTATCTCTGAGCTCGCCGTCTTCCACCCTGTTGACACCATCGCCAAGCGCCTGATGAGCAACCAAGGCAAGGTGAGTCTACTGCCACCATGCTCTGTTATACTCTCCCCCTCGCACACCAGTATTGATCCCACCGTCTTCCAGATTACCTCCTCTGCCCAGCTCAACCAGGTCATCTTCAAGAACAAGGCCGAGGCCCCAGTCGGCGCCCGCTTCTTCTCCCTCTTTCCAGGTCTCGGCTACGCAGCAGCATACAAGGTTCTGCAGAGAGTGTACAAGTACGGTGGACAACCCTTTGTGCGCGACTACCTCGCCAAGAACCACGGCGACACATTTGACCGCAACTTCGGCAAGGGCAATGGCAAGACCATCATGCACGCCACCGCCGGATCCATCATCGGTATTGGTGAGATTGTCATCCTTCCTCTCGACGTCCTCAAGATCAAGAGACAAACAAACCCCGAGGCTTTCCGCGGTCGTGGTGTCATGAAGATTATCGCAGACGAGGGCTTTGGTCTCTACAGAGGTTGGGGCTGGACTGCTGCTCGTAACGCTCCTGGTTCTTTTGCTGTAAGTCTTGCAAATCTATCCACAGAGAATTGCTATGCTCTGCTCCCTCCAGACTGACGCCCCTCTTCAGCTCTTCGGCGGTTCTGCAGCTGCCAAGGAGTACCTCTACAAGCTCTCCGACTACAACACCGCCTCATGGAGCCAGAACTTTGTCGCATCTATTGCCGGTGCCTCTGCCTCCCTCATCGTTTCCGCTCCTCTCGACGTCGTCAAGACCCGTATCCAGAACCGCAACTTCGAGGCCAAGGAGTCTGGTTTCCGCATTGTAGCCAACATGGCCAAGAACGAGGGTCTCACTTCCTTCTTCAAGGGTCTTACTCCCAAGCTCCTCATGACCGGACCCAAGCTCGTCTTCTCCTTCTGGCTCGCCCAGACCCTCATTCCCACCTTCAACAAGCTTCTGTAAGCTATAATTTCTCACAACGACCTCCTTGGACAGAAATGCAATCTTCGGCAGCACCACGGACAGCATGAACCGGGAAACGACGATGACCATAGATCGAACCATTCAATCTCATAAGAACGGTCTCGGAATGCAATATATGGAGCGTTTGGAAGACGAAAATCCGTCATGTATTACTATTTAGAGCGGGTTTGGCGCATTGGGACAACAAAAAATGATACCTCTTCTCACCTTTCAAAACCTGTTCATTCAGCAGCGGTAGCAAACAAATCAGGCCGATCAACCTTGTTCCGTGAGTGGTCTCTTCCATTTTCTTTGCCCTGATCGCGAGACTGTGATTGATAGATTGCAATTCATTTATTGTCTGTCTTCTGATTGGCAGGCCCGACTTGCCAACGCGCCGGGATTTTGGTTGCCGCCCGCCTCCACCAACCATTTTCCTTAGCTGCTGATATCTTGAAAGCACCTCGGATCCTGTCTTGCTGTCTCGTGTCCTTGATCATGTTGCTTGCTACTGGCTTGTTCAATTCGCTATGCCGTAAAAAGAATTGTTCTCTGTTTATTTGCCCGTCCTCCGTACCTACAGTTCTGTTACTGCCTATTTTAGCAAACTTCGCACCATGCAGATCGAATTGTCTGATGCTGCGAATGAGATCTTGAGCTAGGCAGATCCTTCACTGAGCATGTAACACTAAGGTACCTCATGCTCTAAGAGTGTAATCTCCGCTTGGTTTATAAATTATTCATCATCCCGTCTCATCACACCAGCGCGATCCAACGTCACACCAACCCAATACCACACTCTATTAAGTCGTCCCATTTCATATAAATCCTGCCATTACGACCATGGAGTCCAGTGAGTGGCAGAAAGGGTATGCTCACATTTCTATCGTCAATCGCGCTCAGCTGACGACTTAGTGCCGTGAAACGCTTAACGAGCATCTACGAGGCAATAACAAGGGCGACCACGCGCAATTCCGATTTCATCAATGAAGTGTCAAGGGCGCTAAAGGAAGGAGCGGTAGCCGTCAAACAACCTCGACCACAGACGCCTCCTAGGAAATGGTCCAAGAGAGCGCAATTCAGGTCGTCAGCAGAAGAAGACCAGCCGACCAAGCCGATGACTTCACCTGCACCAGCCCCGAGTGTTCGTTCGCCCAAGTTGAGGTCGGAATCTTCGAAATCATCGGCATCAGCCTCGGAACGTCCTGGAAGATGTGGGCCTTCCCTCTTACGACCGACTCCCGAATCTGCCTGCGCAATTTCGTTAGAAAAGCCTCGTTCTCCTTTGAGATGCGCACCTAATGCAACAGTCTTGCCGCCTACGCCACCCGAGTCACCAGTCGAAGAGCTCGATGGCTATGACTTCACTCCTGGTTCTACTTCCGAGGCGCAATCCACTCCTCAATTCGTCAACCCAACCTCGGCGGCCGAGCCTTTGCGAGCAGAGGAGGTGGCGCGACCACCATTTCCGAGGATTCGTTCTGCTTTCCCTGTGGGACTTCCCTCTCATATTTCATCCTTGGGGGGATCTGGCCACAAATCGAGCTTGGAGCCGTCTGCCAAAGGACCAAGAACAACGCCTCCTCCGGTCCAGACTCCACTCGAAATGGTTCGAGCTGTCCCCGAAGCACGAATTTCAATCCCCAGAATCAGGCTACGAAATGTGGACGATAAGAGTACACCGTCTAGGGAGGTCTCTTTTTCATCCACGTTCTCAGCTGAGTCCGAGTTCCCCTTGCCAATAACGTCCGATGCGAGTAATGTTCCTGTTGCCACAACTCAGCGAGGACTATCAAGGATCGATCAAAACGAGTCCCCGGGAGATCCCGCAGCAGACCCCACAGCAACAGAAGCTTATATCATGCCACTGCGGGTGAAAGCGCTTCAAGGACTGGAAGAAGACACGTCCACCCTCGTCGATGCGCTGCGAAGCTTCATCAACTCAATGCGCGAGATGGCCAAGGAGCTTGATACGATAAATCTTAGAACTGAAGCGTACGAGGGAGACATTACGTACACGTCGAGTATCTCCAGAGAAGCGCAAGCAACGAGTCTCTGTACTGCAGCAAAGACTCAATTGCAGGATCTTCGCGCTCTCATCAAATCTCTGAAGCTGTCACGAGAGAAAATGCTGCGGCTCGCCGATCAGGGCCCATCCACGCTCATTGATCAGACTGTAAACATTCCAAATTGGACAAATCTGTCGAGGGAGCGAAAGATACAAAGATTGTATCAACTACACGACATTGCAGTGCTAGATGTACGCCAGCATGCAGACGAAGCACTGATTGCTCTACTCGTAGAGACGGGAAACGTAGATTTTCTGGGTAAAGTCACGGGGTGGGAAAAGAGTGTCAGGGCACTAGAGGAAGACTTTGGGTGTTTATTCGGGTAAGATAGCCATGTTACCTCAAACGGCCATGACGAGGATCCAAAGAGATGTGAGATAGTGGACAAGCGAAGTTCTGGAAAGATGTAGCTGTAAGTACTAGGACAACCTGTGGCGTTCTTGGACAATAAGATACCCTATATCTCTGTGGGAAATGGGCTTCACAGACGCTATTAAAAAGAATCAGTGCGAAAAGGCGAAGACATGTTAGGAGGACGAGGCTAGGAAGCTTCGCTTAGTCATCCTGCTAATGGGTGATATGGTACCAACTTTTAAGATTACCTTGTGACTTCCCACCCTGATTTCCATCGAATTACAGATCCTGGTAATCTACGCGGCGACAAAATCTCAACCCGAAATCCAATTCGAAGCTACGTACCTTGAGCATTAGACTGATTATGTTACTCATGGATATGATGCTCCTCATGCGCTTGCGACGCAAGAGGGGTAGATGAGCAGTCAAGATTAATACTGACACAATTACTGGCCACCCTCTTCTTAGACTCTGGGAAAGAGTTTATTAGCTTTTTACTCCCTCTGCCCCTCTTTTTTCCATCTGGCCTGGCATAAGTAGGGTAAGGACTCATGCTCTCTTGCGCTGCTCGCTCCCTCCAGACCACGTCGCCACCAGCCAATCATGGATCCCGCTTCCGCAAATGCCGATGACCCGCCATCCTACACTTTGGATGAGAAGAAGAATATCCTTGCCGACTTCACCGTACCTACCGGACACGCTGTGCCTATCACGATCATACAATATGCACGCGGACAACGTGGCAGTTCTGGCTGCTCCCAACCCTACCGTCAAAGTCTCGTACAAGGAGTTGAGGACGTCATCAGTCTGACAAAAGACACAACTTGGGAATCATTCTCCGTGCAGCTTTGGAAGCAAGTTCTCTATTCATACCCTGCTTTTCTCAACGAAAGAACTCAACCAGAATATGATTTTGGCCTTACCGCATCCTACAAGACCAGCTCTGGCATTGACCCCGACCATAACGTCACCAGAGAAAGTTTCAGAGGATTCTTGCATATCTTGCAGACCAAGCAAGTCGATTCATTGACTCTGGAGGCACATTTCTTTCCCTCTGCCGACCTGGTCAAAGCCTCGAAAGAGCCAATCGAGGTGCTCAACGAGGCCCTGGAGAAGACTAAGGATGCGAGGAAAGAGCGTTCCTGCATTATGATGTGATCACGGGGACGTTGATCAAGTACATGGCTGAAGATAGCCTCGGTGGAGGGAGTCTCCAGAGGTAGAAAGACTGTACAAGCTACGGTAGTTTGGTCGATATCAGTGTACCAAATACCGTTAGCCAATTGGCGAGAAACTACTGTGCCTACCAAATGACCTTGACCACGTGACTATGGTATGAAGCGAAAGGCCACATATGCATCGCACTTCTTCGTAGGACATCCATGGAAACTGATTAGCTTTGTGCTCAACCAAGGCGCTAAAGCTCCGCTATCTTGAGTGGGCATCCAGTCGATGACTTGAGTTTGTCAGCGAGAACTGGGAGACACCTTAGCTGACGACTATAATCAGTCCTATATGCGGGTCCTTTTACTGCTGTTCTTAGTCAACTCTCTGCGTTAGAGGGAGGTTCCTGAACCCTGAACCAATAGGAAGGGCCGCAAAAATAATCCAACATACCAGCTTACGCGACGAAGATCCACTCCAATGACAGCCATACCTTTCCCAGCAGATTCATTATGGATAGAAGCAGTGGATCATCAGTGATTTAGCCTCACTTGAATGTGCGTCATTAAAGGATGGCTGGACGCAGGCGTTCGACCAATTAACTTTTCCAGGGCCTGCTCAATGCAAGCCCATGGCAACTCAAGTTTAGCTATGCATTTTCAAAACTTATGTCTCTTCCTACAAATTTCCTTCCTTTCCCCGCGAGTAGTTTGTATTTATTTGTCCCCTCATTGACTCTCTGGTATGGGCGTTATACACAAGGTCTGCGTTGCGGTTTGGAACTTTTCAGGCATCTACCTCTTCGCAAGAATCTTCAAGATATTGCCGTGACGTCCATGGTCGGATACACTCGCATCTAATATTCCGAAAGCATGGCATTTGCCTACATAACGAGAGATGGAGAGATCATCTATCCCGAACAAATAGAAGCATGGAAACGCGCGCACAACAGTCCAAAACGAACTTCACAATGGCATGAGCCATCAGGAGGGCACATGACGATAGGAGACTTCGAACCGAGTTTGCAATACTACCCGATAATGAAGGAGCCACTTCCTCTCCGCATCTTCCAAGTCGAACGAGTCGCCGCTGGCATGCCTCCGGCAGTGATCCAGATTCGCTCCACACCCCCAGGACAGCAATCCGGTTCTTGGGCATTCCTTTGCATACGTTCCAGAGAATGCTACCCTGGTCAACCCCAGAACTGCGTTGAACAATGCTTGGCCTGTCAGGCCCAACTCAGCGAGTCCTGCGTGCAGAGCTGCTACGATAAATGCATGGACAAACACCAGAAGTGCATCCAGATTGCAAGATTCCGATCCTTCGACGAGTTCTACCACGGCATCCTCGAGAAGATCCTCATCCAACAGCATGTAGCATGTAACGACATCACCATGGTCATTAATGACGTGAAGAAGGCACCCATCAGGTTTCGGGCAGCATTCGTAGTTCGTGCCAAGGCCGATAACGAATCGAACAACCACGTCGAGCATCGTCTTGAGATTGAACGGCAAATCTGGCCACAGGTGCTCGCCGGTAGGAGGACGCTAAACCCAAAACATGGTAATCTACCTGTCCATCTAGCAGTTTACTGGTGGCCTATCACAGCTGCTGAGCCACCGCCCATGGATCCTCCGAGTCGATTCGTTCGTCGTGGAGCATTTTCCGAGCGTGGTACCAAGTCAGGCCAGGCCCAACCATACGTCCCACCCCACCGTAGCACATGGAGCAAGGGCATTCCAAAAAATGTTCCCAAATCCGCCCTTTCTGCATACTCTCAGAGGCCCGGAAATGGCATTTACAGACCTCCTCAAGCCACGAACGCCAATTTCGCCAGCCTAGCCCAGTCCTCGGCAAGTGACTTGACCACTGTCCGAGACTACAGTACTTTCACACCAGGCAACCTGTACCATTCAACTCAGCATAGCCAGACACGACAGACTCCGACTTTGCAGTCGTCGTCGTCGTCGTCGCAGCAATCCCCGTTCCGCTCTCGAGCAGACGCCTCGAGCTGGAGGACCCCTCTCCCGTCTACGCTTGACACCGTGAACATCCCCGGGCATGCCATCGCTGGCCGGCCTGGAGCCAACATAGCTGCAGTTGAGCCTGGTCTTGCTGCCGAAGCAGTCTCCGTTACGACTAGCACTGCGGCTGTCACTGCTTCTGGTAGTAGCACTAAAGTGCGGGCGTCTGATGGACATCCTGATTCGGAGTATAGTCCTGCTTTTACTAGGAAAGATCATGATTCTTTGTATGAGAGTGATTGATTACATCGCTGTTATCACTTGATGGGCTAGACCATTTGAAATGCGAAAGCACTGCATTTGGCGGTGTTTGATGGAGCTATAGTAATTGGAGAACAAAGGAAAGAGTTGGGTGGAAGGAGTATGAGTTTCGGGTTTGATTGATACCATTTCCATGCCTTGGGGGACGCTACTGTTTGATTTCCTTGTTCTCCTTTGGATTTGTTATACTATGTTCCTTTCGCCTAATTAGGTATCAAAAGCAATGGAGTTGGTTGGATTTGTTAGATCAGTCAAAAGGCTCGAAGCGTGACATTATTGTTTAAACCAAAGGCAGGATAAGATGGTGCAGATTGGCTGCAGGCCAGCATTGATTGCGAGTGAGGAGACGGTGTTAGTATACCAAGAACGTTGGCTATTTTGCTGATCAAAAAATGAAACTAGAGTCATGATTCGAGTTGACTCGAAAACAGGAATAAGGGCACACAGCTGTATCAGACTCATCACGGGGGTGAGGGTTCTTGGTAAACGTTTTGATACGAGCGCTATGTGGATCTTGTGATCCCTTCCCACTGGAAAGTGATACACGTACTCTGGTCTAGAGTGCTCTCGTGTAGCTAGCGCGGCGCCTTTGATCTGAAAGGCTAGGACCAAGAAGGATTTCAGGCCCCACTCAGGATCTCAGAATTGGTAATCTCTTGCGGATTGGGTCACCTCATCAGACATACTTGAGTAGTATATATTGACTAAACTTTTGACAGACATCGTAGTATCACCTCCAATGTTCTTGATCAAGAACAAAAGAATCAGACTCAAGTTTCCGCTTCTGACAGACGGCTATCGCCGAAAAGCCAGATATGCAAGTCGCAAGGCGTCAAAGGGACCGACTGAGGTTGTACTCCTCAATATGGGTGGTCCTTCCACAAGAGATGAAATAGGAGACTTCCTATCAAGACTTTTCGTAAGCTACCACAACAGTATGCATCAAACTTTCCACATCTGCTAACAGCAATACCCATCATCCAGTCCGACAGTGACTTGATCCCTCTTGGACGATTCCAGCCATACATAGCCTCCTTCATCGCCCGCCTTCGAACAGCCAAGACTCAGAAACAATACGACGCCATCGGCGGCGGTTCGACCATTCGAAAATGGTCTGAATATCAAGCTCAGGAGATGTGCAAGATTCTCGACCACACATCTCCAGAGACCGCTCCGCACAAACCATACGTTGCGTTTCGGTACGCGAAACCGTTGACCGAGGACACCTACAAGCAGCTTCTCAATGACGGCTTCGGTGAACGTGGTAGAGTCATTGCTTTCTCTCAGTATCCTCAGTTCTCCTGCGGTACATCGGGGAGTTCACTGAATGAGCTGTACAAACTTCGCCAGAGATTGGAAGGAGAAGTGGCGAAGATCGGACAGAAGGGCATCCGATGGAGTGTGATCGACCGATGACCAATTAATCCCGGCTTCGTCGAGACATTTGCAAAAGACATCGAGGATAGACTCCAAGCGTTCCCGGAGCGGAAGAGAGGAGACGTGACGCTGTTGTATGCACATTCTCAGCCTATGAGTTATGTGAACAAACGTACCATCCCATCCCGCCCTCCAGCACAATTGATTAGTCTCACATTCTGAGCTAGGGGATACATACTCGACCGAGGTAGCAGCCTCAGTCCACGCTATAATGCAGCGACTAAGGTTCAGCAACCCCTACCGCATAACCTGGCAATCCAAAGTCGGTTTCCAACCATGGCTAGGGCCGCAAACCGCCAGCACGGTCGAAGAAGCGATACGAAAAGGAATAACGGACATGATCATCGTACCAGTGGCATTCACCTCAGATCATATCGAGACATTGTATAAGCTTGATCAGGAATTGATCGAGGAGTCAGGGCACGCAGACACGATCAAGCGAGCAGAGAGCTTGAATGGGAATCGCATCTTCATTGATGCGTTGGCAGGGATGGTAAGAGAACATCTACGGAGAACACTAGAACCATCGAGGCAGCTTGAGAGGACGTGTTTGGGATGCACAAGTGAGGCCTGTTTGGGTAGTCGAAGGTTTTTCTCGGGACGCAAGGACGTGTGAGCTTATGGAATATGTTTGGCTCTGTGCCTATTCGGCATGCAGTATATTCAAAGCAAGACATCATTGTAAATAATTGCACTGGCTACAAAACACAGATGTGATTCAATGAGGCTGAACGACCTTGAACATACCATTTCCGCCACTCGTTCTACGTAAGCTACTCACCTAGACACGCATCGGGACGTATATTGCTTGAGTACTGCTTTCCACATGAAATCCGATGTGGTCTAGTGGCTAGGATTTGCCGCTCTCATGTCTTCAAGACAAAGGTCCGGCAAGGCCGGGGTTCAATTCCCCGCATCGGAATTTTTGTATTTTGTGTCCCTCTACAACCTCAGTACTATTTTGTGCTTTTCACAGTCTCTAGATATCAAGATCTGAAAATCATGATCATGATCATGTTATGATATCTTTTTCTCTTCATCGCGGAACCTTGAGTCTCTATTGGTCAGCTGTGAAGGTCAATCGCCCCGTTGATTGATGCATGACATCAGACTGCAAGGAGGTGGGCAATTATGCGGCAAGTTGAGGTTTCGGGATTTCATAAGCAGTAAGGACACTCCCAGCACCAGATGTTGGCATTGTGATATGCGTGGACAGCCTGAACTGCTGTAGCTGAAATCCCGATACGTTATGACTTCCATGTACCTCGTCTATTGAGAGTGCCCGACTGTGCTTACAGCCAAAGTTTGTACTACGCTGCTTATTCCTGAACGGCTTTGCAGCAGAAGAGAGCCAGATATCGTGCGCTGGCATGGAGAGAAAACAATATGAGTAGATCTGCGCTTTGCTGGAGTGAGCATTTACTTGCAACGGTATATTAGATGACCTCTTAAGTATTCATGCCATGCAGCAATCGGCCTCTCCCTACATAGTGAGCAACCCATTGAGTGCTAGGAGCGCCTGGTCACAACAATGCATTCTGGATTGAAGTCTTCAACGTTCGTACTCAATCTTCAACATATCAACAGCAAGCCCGTACGCCAACGTCCTCGCTTCAATCTCCTGGTCCGTCTTGGCCCTCTTATCCCACCCATGATCGCACTTATCCATCCGTCTAGCAACCACATTCCTCTTCTCATCCGCGTCCGCCATCCTCGCTGCCAACGTTTCCGCCTCCACACATAGTGTGTCCCTCGCACACGAAATCATGAGCACTTTCCTTGGGACATTCGTCACATCCGCGTAAGCAGGGGATACACGTGGATCCGCTGGGTTCACGGATCCGGCAGGCATGTAAGCGCTGTTGAATGTCTTCTCCATGGCCACTGGGATCGGGCGACCATTTGGGTCAGGCAAGGTTTTGAACCGTTCTTTAGGATCGATAGCCAAGTCACAGGGAGGATAAAAGCAAATGAGAGATCTGAATGTGTTTTTGGGGAAGTTGACCATGGCTTGAAGAAGGGAGAGGTTGGCGCCTGCGCTGAAGCCGCCGATGCTGATGTGCTTTTGGTCGTAGTCGGCGGGGTGAGAAAGCACATATTTGACTACATCCTCTGCGTCGTTTGAAGCGGCTGGAAAGGGGTGTTCGGGCGCAAGGCGGTATTTGATGTCTAAAACTGTGTGGTCTGCTTGATGGCTGACCTTCCGACAGTAGGCCTCGTCTTGGCCGTGGAAGGGAAACACGAAGCCTGAGCCGTGGAAGTTTAGGAGGACTGCGGTGGGGCCTTTGGGGGGTGCAGCGTGGGCGTGGTAGACGTGTGCTAGAATTGTACGACCGGGGTCTCGAGAGGGAATCTGAAGGATTGTGTCTGGGGAGGGTTTTGGCCAGCCGCCTTTCCACCATACGAGGAGGCGGATCAGGGAGACTTTGTATTTTATGCGGATGTACCGCAGCAGGCGCAAGAAGCCTTCTAACATTTTCTAATTGGAGATAAGAGAAAGGCAGGAAGTAGGAGAAGAAAAAAGAGAAGAGCGGACCGAGGTGCTTGTTTATCTTTAGGCAATGTGGATATGGATTAGATACCTAATAGACGAGGCGTCACCTCGGTGGTGGTCGGTCACCGGTCCAAGTGTTGCCGACGTTGATAGCCGTTGACGTTGAGGAACACTTAGCACACCAGTCAGAGACAAGGATATAGACTGGTTTCACAGAGGTAGCATATTAGCGTTGTATAGTAGGCCAAGCCAAGGAGAATGATAAGGTGGTAGTCAATAGTGCGGAAACAGTGGTTTAAGCTTACTCGATGCCTTGTAAACTGGTTGGGTAGACATACGACAGCTTTTGAGGTTCGGCGCTGGACCCGAAAATGGTACATGACGCCATTGTTTATTATTCCCCGGATCTGGTTGGAAAGTCAAGCCTCGCACATAGGGAAAGAGCAACTGTGCAAGGCGGTTGGGTTCACTATTCAAGACTCTTAGAAGAACTAGACAAAAATAATTGACGATTAGTAGAATAGAAAATACACAAAACGAAACAGATCTTAGCTAGTACATCCATGCTATAACAACAAGTATAGAATTGAAACCCTTACCGCTATATCTGAAGTAACCTGTATTGTATGACGTGGTGGAAACACTCACGATTCCTGACAAGCTCGTGCAAGCAAATACGGGCGAGGCAGTTCCAACACTCTATCCATAGATATCCACCCAACCTAACTTTGATCGCATTCCATCAACAGATTATACACATCAATATACTACCTCATCCTTGACAATCGTTAAAAATCATCACTTCGTAAGAGAGAGTAGCATTTCAACGTACACTGGCAGCCAACAATGGCTCCACCAACAGAAACACCTCCCATTGGCGACCTCGTCCGCCTTCACGCTTATGCAGCAACCAGACTGCCCGCCCACCCTGATCTCGCGATTCACCCTCCAAGCTCAGATGTTCAGCCAGACCTCCAACAATTCATCGCCTCAGTGCTGGCCGAGGGCGACAGCTTCATCACAAAATACCTCCCGTCCGTCGTCAAAGTGCGCACCGCCAAAAAGACAGTCCCACCCTCCAAGGCGACGGTGCAATTGGCAGAACACTACATTCCAGAGTCGGAACTGCCCGCCACGGCCAAGACAAAAGATGGAGAGTCGTGGTTCATGCGCAGCAGTCTGCACGTCAACGAAAAGGCCACAGGGACAGGCGACTGGGAAGAGTTTGAGAAGGCCCTTCTAGACAGACACTCCCAGCACGAGATGGACTACACCCCCGATGTATTCGACGCGCACTACGTATTAGGATGGGACGACCAACTACAAGCGATTGGCAACAAAGTCGGCGAATGGGAAAAGGTGGAGATGAACATATTCGAAATGGCCCACAAAATTCCCCCACCACTAGGCAATCGTGTCTTCCCTGTTCTTGTCGTCAAGGCGAAAAACACCACAAAGACACCCCACAGCTTCATCGTCGTTCAGTTCCCTGTTGAGATTACCAATCTGGCAAAGGCATTGTATGCGAATGGCCGTCACAAGACCCAGGGCGACAATGATCAGAAGAAAAAGGCTGTAGTCATGGGCGTATACACGTCGGTGGAGAGATGCGAACTTCATGAGAGCAGTGGGCACGTCAAGTGGCATATGGCTACTGCTAGTGATGCCAAGGGCAATCTTCCGCTTTTCATTCAGAAAAGGGCTATTCCTGATGCTATAGCCAAGGATGTCGCATTGGTTATTGACTGGTTGGACAAGAAGCGGAAAGGAACCGCGTAATCGTTGGACTGAACTGGCAATCACCCCCGGACCAGATGTTCCCCAATCATTTTTGTCGCTATCAATAGCATGAGGCATTGACTAAAGTATTGTAAGAGAGGTTGAGAGGGACAGGCATCATCATGAATCCAGAGACAGGGGGTGAACGCAGACATGGACAAGCAAGGACGAGAGACGACTATGAGATACCCCGCCTTCACTAATATAATCATTCTTTAATATATCCAAGACAGAGAATTCGAATCTTGTCTCCTCGTTGCAATAGACGTTCAAGACCATTGAACACGGAGAGAAGGTGTCCAATCCCCCAAAAAATCAAAGCTTATGCTTCTTCTCCCCCGCCGCAATCTTCCTAAACTCCTCCTGCGGAATACCCCTCACGAACCTCTCCAACCCACCAAAAACCTCATGCACGCCCTGCGCATCCAGAATATCCCTCTCCGGCCGTCTGATCAACGCCTTGACCTTGACCAAACTCTCCTGATTCAGATGCTCGCCCAGTCTCTCCTCGATCTCCGCCAGCACCAGTTCTAAAAACTTGTCGTCCTCGTTGGGTTTGGTGTCGAAGATTTTGTTGACGTAGCCCACTTGGACTAGCTCCTCGGCCGTGATCTTCTTGCTCATTATTAGGGCTTCGTTGGCCTTGCTTATGCCTAATCGTGTCACGAATGCGCGACTGGCGCCGCCCTCGGCTACTAGACCGAGAGAGGTGAAGGGTGTGAGGAGGAAAGTGTGGGGCGCGGCGTAGATGAAGTCGGAGAAGGCGGTGATGGCTGCGGAGAGGCCCACGGCCGGACCGTTGAGCGCCGTGATGAGGATCTTGGGGTGTGTGTAGAAAGCGTGTGTTGTGTGGAGGTTGTTGGCCACGAAGGATTTCAGGAAGTGCGCGTGGATTGATTCGTTCTCGGGGGCGGAGCGGGAGATGGAGACGTCGGCGCCGCTGTCATGAGATATATTTGTTAGTTCTCTGGTCTTGTCATAGAGGGTGGGGGAAAGGTGGAGTTGAGGGTTATGGAGAGGGAGGGCGGGAATAGACTCACGCAGAGAAGAATCGCCCCTTTCCTGTTAGAACTGTGATTGTAATGTCGTCGCGCTCGGCAATCTCACGCAACAAGGTCGCGAGGCGGTAGTAGTGGGCTTGGGTCAGAGCATTCAGTTTCTTGGGGAGGTTGAGCGTGAGGATTGCGATTCTGCCTCTGGTCTCGTATAGGACTTCTTGTTCGAGTGTCGAGGACGACATGGTGGCACCGAGTATATCTGAAGAACCGAATTGACTGTTACACTGGCCAGATTATTCTGAGGTGTGAGGGGGAGTATAGATCGTGGTAATATGTATGGTTGTTATATCTGATTACAGTTCAGCGGGGAAGCCGAGGTTCGCGTCTGGGGTACCTTGCCGTGCCTGCACCATGTGGGTCTTGGCGCTTCTACTCCCACTGTCTTATCTCCGCATGCTCCGATAGCCTCGGGACCATTGACTACTTCTTATAGCATTCAGCAAAGGAGTAGAAGGCAGGCATGCCATCGAGGATGCGTCTTACATGAGCAATAAGATTGTTACCGCAGGTATAGGCGCATTCGCATCCAACATCAACCAGAACGGCCACTCTGCATTTTAGATACAACCTTATCGCTGGACTCGGCCGCCTTGCCTTGCGTGCTTTCTCAATATCGATATTCTCATTCATCCAGGAAAGAATTGCTAGGATCTGATATCTATCCCAGCAAAACTGCTACACGATCTATACTATTCTTACCAACAAAGTCGAACATTGCACCCATCACCCCAATCACCCCCAACTTCCCGAGCATTTCTACCCATCATGTCCAGCGGCCCAAAAGCAACCCCATCATCCATCTCCCAGAATGACTGGCCAACCGACATCCGCGAGGAAGACCTCTCCCTCTTTTCCGCGCCCTGGTGTCAAGCCCTCCTAAACAACCCCTGCGTGATCAATAAGCCTGCCCCAAACCGTCGTCCACCACCTCCACTCTACTCCCACTGCTCAAACTCCATGTTCAGCCAGACTCTCTGGACAGACACCACCATCCGCGCCTATCACGCCTTCTACATGCCATTACCCGAAAACACTGACTTCGCTTACGAACTAAACATGATGTATGCCCTCGGCACAGGTCTAGACGGCATGACCGGCCGTGCTCATGGTGGGCTGGTGTCTTTGATACTAGACCAATGTCTTGGTGTTTGCGCCACAAACGCACATTGGGCGGATGCGACGGCGAAATTGGAGGTCGAGTTTTTGAGACCGGTCGATACGCCAGGGATTGTGCTTTGTAAATCTAGTGTGGACAGGATAGAAGGGAATAGGGTGTGGATGGTGGGAACGCTGGACGATGGCATGGGGAAGGTGTATGCGAGGGGAAAAGGCTTGTTTGTTAGGAGTAGGAAGACCAGGAGTAAGTTTGGACTCGGGGAGGGAAAGGGTGGTCTGCATGAGGGAAGGGATCAGGGGCCGAAGCTGTGAGAACTGTGTGGATTGTGTTCATGGAATAGAGGAGGATAGATTTAGTGGGAGCATTTGATGTTTGCTGGCTTCTTATTGTTTGCTTGTATGAGGAGTATGTGGATGTAAAAGCGTTGATTGTCGTTTGATCAAGGGGAAGTTGCATGTCACAAGCCCAAGTATTCAACAATCTAGAGGCCACATTTATGCAAGCACAGCACAGTATAATTGGAGCAGTGTGGTACTGTACTAACCTGTAGTATAGCTGACGTAAGTAGTTGTCGAGATGTCGATGTTACAGGGGCTCATTCGAATCCTCGCTTCGCCAAATACGATTCCGGGTGATACTTCTTGATCCGAGCACAAGGCTAGGGGATTGTGACGAGTGGCTGCGAGATTGTGCAGTGCCAGCGCGGCTCCTCGGTGGCATCGCTTTCTTAATATATGTTTCTTGGCATACCACTACGCCAAGACTGGTCTTGCCGGTCTCCTGCATTGCCCAGTCACTCAACCAACCTGTAATCCGCGCATGTTAGTATGACATGTTATGCGTGAGTCGAGGGATTTCATCATAAAGGATTAGCACATCATGGCGGAGTACTGCTCTGCGTTGTCTGTGCTGCTGCCAAGGAGGGAAGAAGGGATATGTAACAGTGTCTCCCTCCTTTGCCTCCCTCCACCTCTTTCAAGGTAGTTGAACTCTTATCTAGACTTTCATACTTGGAATTCATTCATTTTCTTGCATCGGTCATACAGCAAGCATGTCGTTCTTCAAAAAAATCAAGGACGTCTTTGAGGACCATGAAGACAAGGGTCAGCCTCAGCCTGTCGAAGGTAAGTAGTAGACATCAATCTTGACTTGTCTCTAAACCAGTACAAGTATCCTTCAGACCACCCTTTCATGGGAGCTGATTGGGTGCATGCCCGTGTTTTGCTATGCGAACGATCAATGTTCAGAGCTATCACTAACATACTGCAGCATCTCACCAGCAATCATATCAACAACCTCCTTACCAACAACAGCAACCCCAGCAGTATCCGCCATACCAGCAATCTCAACCGTATGGTCAACCTCAATACGGTCAGCCACAATACGGCCAGTATGCACCGCCTCCACCCGGACCACCACCCCCTCAGAGTGGCCCGCAGCTGCCTCCCGGTTGGATAGCACAGTTCGATCACAACAGCGGACGTACTTACTATGTTGAGCAAGCCACTGGCAGAACTCAATGGGAGCCTCCGGTCTCGTACGCTTCCCCACCTCCACCAGCTCAGTACGGCGCATACCCTCCACCGCCTCAGCCAACACCAGCCTATGCTAGTGCTATGCCTTCCATTCCTCCAGAGAGCAACGACTTCAATGCCGGTCATGACGCTCGTGCTGCCAATTATATGGCTGGAGACGGCGCGATCAAGGAAGAGAAGAAGAGTGGCCACGGAGGTGCCATTGCAGGCGCTGCAGCAGGCTTGGCTATTGGTGGAATTGGCGGTGCGATCATTGCCCACGAGATGAGTAAGTTATATATACTAAGTCACAATCTTCATGAAGCTGACAGAAGAAAACAGCCGAGGACTCAGACGATGAGAAGAGAGCAGCTGCTGCACCAGCCCCTGAGTATTCTGGAGGTTACAGTGGTCCCTCTGAGGGCTACGGTGGTCCTTCCCAAGGCCCGCCTGCTGGCTACGAACCAGGTCTTTATGACAACGCTCCACTGCCCGATGAGACCAGATCTGGATCTTCAGTCTCTGGCAGTGACCGTGAAAGTCTGTATGAGAAGCGACAGGAGATGGAAGAGGCACAGGCCGAATATGAGGAAGAATACGAAGAGACGTACGATTAGTAGCAAAGCATCAAGTACAAAGTACAAGCAGGTAGTGGGTCGCGTAAATCCTTTACCGGTCTAGACAAGGCTCACCTTGCACATGAACCCAGGCATATTCCAGCAACCAGGTTCTACTCAAGCGAAATATAAATCTTATCTGCCAGACTGGCCATTGATGAAAAGAGTTCCTCATGTTCACGTGTAGAAGACAAGGTCAGGCGAGCAAGTCGTAACGACCTTTACCGCCGTGTATACCGATGGCATGAGCCGGACTCGGGCAAGCCACGCCGACAGCGGCAAATCGGCACGCGACAACCCTATCAACAGTGTAGATCGATCAACGATAATACTTGCCCCTCACCGTTCAACACTATGCCTTGTCTTTTTTATTTACGAGTCATACCGTCGCCTAATCACCAGTCTTTCATCTCTCTGCTCACCTACAAGAGATAAAATGTTAGCTTCTGTGTAATCTACCACGATATATGTCGGTGCGACAATGTATATACTTGTCGAAGATCTTCCTTTTTCGAATCCAAATCGCAATACCAATATTCAGATACGGCATCCTCTAGGATAGAATCCAAACCGTCGACATGGCCAAAGACACGAAAGATCTGGAGGCTGCCCTGCATGACCAAACGAATTTACTGCCATTACGGGAACTTCTCAAGGTCTTCTTTACCATGTCACTATGTCTCTGTGTCTGCTTTATAGACCAGAACGGCATCGGCGTACTTCTCCCTTCAATTGCAAAGGACTTGAATGCTCAATCGACTATATCATGGGCTGGAACATCAGCCTTGATCGCCAATACAGTCTTCCAAGTCTTGTATGGCAGGCTCTCCGACCTCTTCGGCCGGAAAATCATCTTCATCTCCGCTCTCGTACTGCTGGGTATCAGCGACCTGATCGTTGGACTGGCACCAAATTCAACAGTGCTATACGTCTTCCGAGGACTCGCTGGTGTCGCTAACGGCGGCATTGTGAGCTTAACAAACATGATCGTCAGCGATGTCGTTACCTTGCAGCAACGAGGCAAATATCAAGGCATCCTTGGCTCCATGATAGGTGTCGGAAACGCCGTGGGTCCGCTGATAGCGGCAGGCTTCGCAGAGCACCTCACTTGGCGAGGACTGTTCTACCTTCTTGCTCCGTTGGCAATTTGTGCTGCGGGCTTGAGCTTTTGGGTGCTGCCGAGTACAATGCCCAAAGTCAATTTTCGAGAGACTATTCGGAAAGTGGATTTTCTTGGTCTTCTCACTGGGTCGGCTGCGATTATCTTGATTCTGATTCCGGTGTCTGAAGGCGGTCACGAGAAACCGTGGGACTCGCCAGAAGTGATTGCAATGTTAACGATTGGAGGAGTATGCGCTTTGGCATTTATCTTGGTTGAATGGAAAATTGCCAAGCTGCCTATGATGCCGCGTAAGCTCATCAATGTTTGATCCTAGTATCGTGCTAATATCTCCACAGTTGACATGTACCGCAAACCATCAGTAGCTGCTATGTTGCTCCAGAGTTTCCTACTCGGTGTCTGCTATTACAGCTACTTGTACTACTTGCCCATCTATTACCAGAACGTTCACGGGTACAGCATTCTCATCTCTGCCGTCCTGCTTCTTCCTCTGGTCATCACGCAAGCCATCTTCTCGGTCATTGGTGGCCAGTATTTGTCTCGTCTCAACCGCTATGGAGAACTGCTATGGACAGGGTTTGGCATTTGGACCCTCGGAGCCGGTCTTTTGATACTCTGTGATCGCCATACTACCGCCGGTACCATCTCTGGGTTCTGCGTCTTCATCGGCATTGGCGTTGGTTTCACGTTCCAACCAACGATAGTAGCATTGCAGGCTCACTGCAGCAAGGCTCAAAGAGCAGTCATCATCTCCAATCGCAACCTCTTGAGAAGTCTGGGCGGTGCTGTCGGGCTTGCAATATCATCGGCACTGACCGGAAACGTACTACAAAGCAGTCTTCCTGCCGATCTACAATACATTGCCGCGTCGACATTTGCATTGCCTGACCTCGACACTTTCAGCAGTGCGGATCGAATCACAATTGAAGATGCTTATGCAGATGCAAGTCGTGCAGTATTCATCTTTTGCACACCAGTTATTGGAGTAGCATTCTTATGTAATATATTTGTCAAGGATAAAGGGTTACAGCGGAAAGAAGAAAAGGTTGAGCAGGAGCAGCAGGCATTGGAATTGCAACATGGTGCTGCGAACGAAAAGAAGTCAGAGGCGGTTGAGACGTCACAAGCGAGGGGGGTTGACTCGGCTGTACCAGGAGAAGAATGCGGCGACCGACAGCTGAGCTCGAAACCTTCCACGTCGAGTAAGCTCAGCACAAGGAGCGACAAAGGTGAATTCGAGCCGCCGGGTGAAAGACCATCCTGATATATTTACGAGCATTTACCAATCTTATGCCTTTGCGCCACCTTCGCGACTAGTCAACCGTGCATTTAGACAAATTCGACAAATCGCCGTCGACGCAAAAACTAAACTGTTTACGACAACGTACCTGACATTTCGAAGTTGTTTGTAAGCTCAAGGTTGCTGACATAGCCCGACGCTACATTGGAGAAGCGAACCGTCTCACATGCATGAAGCTCGCCAAGGTAAGGTAGGACCCCTGATACTTTCTACTCGACGTGAACTTGTGCATGTAAGCTCGTAAACTGAGCCAAGAGGCTGCCAGACATGTTCTTTGGCATTTATGGAAGAACTGATTGTCAATCGATCTGCGAAGGTGACGAACACGGTATGCTTGCATGCTGACTTGATTTGCAAAAATGACATCGTCGAATCAAGCAGAGAATCAGTTACGCCTTCTCTTCTAATCGGTCGTGATTATTCATCTCTGATCTATATAAGTATCATGCAATCCTCGACTATTCCCATCCAACATCGAACGTCTTTCCAATCCATCTTGCAGTCAGCCGATCAATCTAGTCTGTTATCGAGCCCTCCATTCTCAACTGAAATATTGAAACACCATGTCATACGCATCTGTTCCCAGCGATGCAGTCCTCGCTCCAGGCTCCTTGATCTTACTCACAGGCATCACAGGCTACATAGGAAGCCACACCGCCAATGAGCTTCTCAAGCGCGGCTACCGCGTTCGAGGCATCGTCCGCTCAATCAACAAAGCCGCGTGGTTGACGGAGTTGTTCGCACCCGTGTACGGCGCCTCTGCCTTTTCCCTCGTCGAGATCCCAAACATGACCGAGGGCGCCCTGACACCAGAAATCATGCAAGACGTCAACGGCTTCATCCACTTAGCTTCCGACGTTACCTTCTCTCCCGATCCTACAGTCGTGATCCCAAACGCCCTGGAGTTGACCAACATCGCCCTCCGCGCAGCAGCCTCCACACCAACCCTCACCCGCTTCGTCCTGACCTCCTCCTCCGTAGCCGCCTTCTACCCTCCTGGCTCCCCAGGGTTCAAAGTGACTATATCCTCCTTCAACACCGACGCCGTTATTCACGCTCAAGCACCCCCTCCTTACGAGCCTGCCCGTGCCTTCGCAGTCTATGCAGCGAGCAAAACCCTCGCCGAGCAAGCAATGTGGGAATTCGCCACTTCCCACCCGAACATTGCTTTCAACGCCGTACTTCCCGACTTCAACACGGGCGCCCCGCTATCCGTGGAACATCAGGGTATCCCCAGCACCGCGGGCGCAGTCGCTGCTTTCTTCCAGGATAATACTGCGTTTCCCCGTAGCACGTTCCCGGCTCAGAACTACATCCACGTGGTGGATACTGCCCTGCTGCACGTAGCAGCCTTGCTCTCGCCCACCGCAGACAGAGAACGTGTCTTTGGGTTTGCAGGCCCGAAGAACTGGAACTCGACATATGAGGCTATCAAGACGCTTTATCCAGACCGCGAGATCAGAGCGGATTATGTAGAGGGCGAGGAGGAGACGACGGCTGTCATTGTGCCCAAGGATCGGGCGGAGGAACTGCTGAAGTGGGTCGAGGGCCGGGGCTGGGTGGGGTTCGTGGATAGTGTGAGGGAGATTACGGAAATCGTTGTACGTTTGGAGAGGGAGGGCAAGAAGGTCCCGGCTGGATGGGTTGGCTGAGTTTCGAGTTTAGAGGGTATAGAGTCTGAACGGGTGTGGATGATGGGTCGGGTGAAGGTGGTACGAGAGTCTGGGTGTTGGTATTGACTTGCTTTCTGGATTTCCTGCTTTTGCTGCTTCGAGAGATGTAATTTGTTCAGACGAGATGAAATGTTGTTCTAGAGAATCTGTTGATCTTGAGCCGTATGCCAATATAAGATGTTCGTCCTTCTACTTGAAGATGTTCTACTACGTTCTCATGCTTGGAAGCTGGGAGCTGGCAAAGAGCCTCATTGAAAAATTTGTCAATTAGAATCGGTACGATTTTTTAAAACTGGTATACAGGTGCAAGTGTGAAATGCAAAAATCTTTCAGCTCTACTCCACGACAAGCCTACATGCCTCCCCTGCCCTCCAGATTCGCCTCTCCCTGGGCTTAAGCCCTTGCCCGCTGGCAGAGAAGTCCTCTCGCCCAGCTCCGAAATCACCTTGTTCCACGTTCCCGCTGAGGTCTATATGCTCGACCTGCGGTATCACTAGTTCTTCGACAAGAGCATGTATGTCGAATTCTCCACCGACAAGAGGGCACATGCCTACTTGCATTGTCACTGTCTGTGAAGGTTCCAAGGTAGGAATGGCTTGCTGTAGGAGACCGCTGATCATGAGTTTGCGGCCAATGTCGAGCGCGAGGTCCGGGGACGTTTGGTGTGCCAAAGTGGGCTGGAGACGTAGCAGACCGCGGATGGGAATCGTGCTGCGGTTCGTGATTTTGACTTGAAGAGATAGGAAGACTTCTGGGGAGACTTGAAAAGTAGAGCGACCAAGGCGATTGATCTCGGAAATGTTATCGCTGATAGCAGAAGTTTCGTTGTTTGAAGGCGAAGGCGTTGTAGTGGCGGTGATGACAGTCATTCTGATGTCTACGTCTTGCAGGCGCACCATGTCAATCATGCGGGGAGAAAGTCGTATACCGCGTAAGTCAACGGAGCCCTGACGCGCCGAGCCATCTTCTTTCCACGAGCCGCGGATATGCTTGAGGATCTCATCTCTGAACCAGAATTGCTCTCTAAGCGTCATCTCTACGTCCTGAGAAAAGACCTTGTCCGCATTAACGACGTATTGGCGCTGATTCTGCGACAGTAAGGGGATGGGCGCATGCGGGTTCATGATTTGCAATTTAGGCAGGAGAAGGACAAGTCGGGCTATATGGCCCGGGTGAATGACCTCGTGGACACTGTAAGCGCGTTTCCAATCATCAAGAGCCCCGCCCTCGCCATTATTTTCACTCTTGCTCGGAGACGAGGTCGGACTGCCAAGCCCTTCGCGGACTTCTATAGATACGGTCAATGGGTTTGGCCAGGCGTTGCGCAAGTCAAGCAAAACAAGGCAGTGCTCTTCATCACCAGATGATGGGCTTGTACCAACTCGGTCAAGTAGTGTCCTGAACCGATCGGTGCTCTTCTCCGCTGGTCTCGAAGATGATCGACGCGACATTCGTTTCCGACTGTTCCCCTCCAAGCGTTCGCGATGCTGATTAGACCAGGCAAAGTCGGTTGGAAACTCCGCAAAGTCAATTCGATGGAGCTGAACGCTCGCGTTGACGGTGATGTCAACTGGCACCACAACCTGACGAGTATAAGTCGAGCCTTGAACGTCTGAGACGGCCTGGCCCAGATATGCATAGTCAAACATGACTTTGGCAGCGCCCAGGCCAGGCCTACCAACCACGGTGATATCAAATTTCGCGCTTGCTCCCGGAGCAATATTTTCTGAAGAGCCGGAATCCAAACGCACCCAGGAGAAGATGGGGTCTTGGGCGAGCTGCAGCTCAAACTCGTACATCTCGGACCTCGACAAGTCTTTGCTAGACAAAGCAGAGCGAATAGATGTCGACAAAGAGTCCTCGAAGGACACGTGCAGGAAGTCGACACTTCTCGTGGAAGACGTGTTTCGCAGCGTGACTTGAAAAGTCTTCCTTTGTCCTTCGAGAGCCATCAGTGCTGCTTCTGAGAGACTCGTGCTCTCTACAATTACATGGGGCTGTGCCTGTATGACTGTTGATGTTAGAGTGTGCGGAACGGGCAACACCGCGGACTGGCCCTTAGATACCGGTGAGATCGAGGATGATTTGGCTTCAGAAACGATTGGTAGACCGACTTGCTTGACCTTGATAGGCTCTGCTGCCGACCATGTACTTTCATATATGGGAAAGACTTGCTCGCGACAGCCAAGGATTTTGATGGAGCACCCGATGATCTTGAGCTTACCTACATCTCTTGCTCGCACAGTAACAGGGACGTTCTGGAACCGGGCAGGTCCAAGGATACATGCGCTATCGTTTGAATCAAGGTCAACGCCCTCTGTAACGAGCGAAAGCCGTTCGACCTTGATCTCGAAGTCGTAGGGATTTTGTAACGTGACAATGAGCTCAGTATACTCCCCAGCGACAAGAACTTTATCTGCCGCCTTCTTATCCTGTTTGGCAAAAGGATCGTAGAGGAATGGGCTACGCTTCTTGGAGTGCGACTCGACTTCAATGTCAGCCTTTTGGTGTTCACGCAGCTTATTTCCAGTATCTGTCTCGAACCATTGCATGCCCCGCACAAGGAAATCATCCCAATAAGGAACTTGGATATCATTCAGACCAATTTTGTTCGCAGCATTGCTGGTCCGAGACATGTTGGAGATGAGCCGCATCTGCTCGTCCATGGAAAGCTTAACGCGGCCAGACGGTATGCTAGTAGAGACGGCGCTTTGCGGACCTGCTATACGCAAGAGCAAGGCGGCGAAATGCACAATCCCAGGAAGGTCGGGTAAAGCCTCGCAGAAATCGATGCACGCTCTGAGAATGTCAATTTTAAGGTGCAGACTGCCAAAGGCTTGGGCGTCCGCGAAAGCTGTTGCGGCGCCCACTGTTGTATTGATCAATGCCTGAGTGCTGTCATCACCATTGACATGCGAAGCGGTCTCATTATGGATAGCGTGCTGTCCGTCCTTGTCTTGAGCTCCGTATACTGTATGAATAGCCTCTAGCAAGTTATCGAGACCGCCTTGTTGGTCACTTGCCGGAATGTCAAAGGCTGCAGAAAGACTTGCTGCTGGGTGTATGCCCATTTCTGCAGCACCGACCTTTCGAGCTTGTACTAGAACAGGTACCAATGAGGCAACAAGCTCTTTGATGACGATAGCCTTCTTTCGCTCTAGGCCAAGAATGGCCAGGACTGAGGCGATACCAGACAGCAGTTTGGTTGCATCAGAGAGTGGTACGTTGTTGGGTGGGTATGCTCGGAATAGGATTTCGGCAATGGTGTGTTTGGAAATACCAGCCGTGTATCCAGTGTTGGGAGTGGGAGACGTCGTTGACGGCCTCCCAGTAGTCATCTTCCCAACTATGCCTGACTCGAGCTGACCATCTGCATTCTGAAGCATTGCCAGCAGTCTAGCCATTCGTATGACGCTTTCAGAGTAGGCGACGGGGGGCAGTGTCTCTCCACCCAGTGTGTTCGCACGGTCATGAATGCCCATTATGGTCATGACAAGGTCGGGAAGGAGTTTTGCAAGGCATCGAGCTGCACCTTGGGCTGCGACGGGATCCTGTGAGCCCAGCGAAGGGAGGCCATCCTTGACGCCATTTGGAATCATGGTAGAAGAAGTTCTTTCGGTGCCAGTATAGCAGATGGCGGGAATGTGGAAGTCATATCCGGTCCAGACGAAGAGGAGCATGCAGACCATGATGCTTTCCAGGCCTTTTGCATACCAGAGATAATCGCTGGCTATCCTCGACTTATTTGTGTTCTCGACCAGCTCCCGCCAAGCATCGGACCATCTGCCAGCCATCATGTAGAGGTTGCCGATGACGATGCCAACGCGGGCCTTGCCCTTTGTGCGCGCCTTTTCTGCTGCATTCGAGGAACCAAAGGCCTGCATGGACATTCGATCCTTGCTCGCGGTTCTGGAGCCGTCTCTTTCTGTGCGACTGACTGTCCTGGTCAGGCTGTTCTCTGCCATTGCGGCACTGGCAATCTGATCGAACGAGGTAGGCGGATTTGTCGTTTGTGGCGATGTGGCGGACAAGTCACCGGCCACACTCCCTTGTGCTGGAGAGGCCGTTCTGGAGAGAGCGTCCAAGGGCGGCGATTTGATGCCCGGAGCAGGCGAGTCGGACCTTGAACCTATACTACTTGAGCGGTCCAGGATAGGCCTGCGCGGATTCTGGGCAGGGTTGGCCGACAAGCCTGGAGACTGCACACTGGGTAGTGCCTGGACTGCCTTTGCATATGTGGCCAGTTCAGCTAGGAACTTGGCCGACATGTCACACATGACCGTCTTCATCGTGGTTGATCTGGAGGCCTTCTGCGCGGGCACGCACATGGCACCGTCAGGGATCCAGTCCTTTGCGTGGTCGGTGGAGCAATCCATGATGAGCAATTGATGGACCAGGATCTTGGGGTGTTGGTCGCGCAGGTCGTCTGCCACACGCTCAAGCTCCTCCTTGGCCAGTTGGCCGCCTTTGCTGCCATACTCGTCGGCATCTGCAATTCCGACAACCATCATAGGCTCGCGGAACAGCTCAAAAGGGGTCAATGCCAGGTTGGAGGGCGGCGGCATGGCGGTGGAAAAGTGATATAGCAGGGCGCCATTGGGGAAGGCCATTGGCGAGAACATGGCTACACTCATACTGTCAGTCGGGCTACTCTACTTGGTGGGTGAGTCGTGCCTGCCTACTCCTGTCGGGCCTGCCATCTGGGCTGATGTCGCCTAAGCGGACTGTGGACTCGTGTTGTAGTCGTTCCACAAAGGTCATGAAGCGTCGTCTCTTGATCCTGCCGGCGGGGAGCACGAGGACCCGAACGCGCGCCGGCGCGATGGGTGATATTGGGTCAACTGCCATCGAAGCATTTGGCCGACACGATGATGATGTGTCCAGAATGGTGGTGTTGATGATGTTGTTGATAGGATGGTCCAAGATGTCTCGCTGCTCGGCCAAACACCATCAAGATCCCCAGTAAAGCTACTGCTGGCCTCCGAGACGAAGACGCAGCCTCGGCAATGGTTCGTCAATTCTTCCCACACGCATATACGTCCATGACCGATATACACACGGAGCTTCACCTACTGAGGTCTGCCAATTTGGCTTCCATCCTTGCCCATTCCTAAATCGGACTGGCGGCCCTCCATCTTCCCCACATGGCAAGAAGGCACACCCGCCCGAATATAGCGGCGCTATCCCAACCTTGTCGTCCTCCAATAATACTTTGCATCGCACTGCCTCAAACACCCACTTCTGCGGACCTCATGACCTGACCCTACTCGACAACTTCATGTCTTTGCTATTGACGCTTCTGTAGACCAAGCATGCAAGCTTCTGCCCGCGCCCATCCTCTTTTCCTTCCTCCCTCATATCTCCGAACTCGCCCCGAAGCCTCCTCCTCGACTCAACGGACCCATACGCCCACCGACCACGCCAAATTCACTACTGCCAAGTCATCTCATGAGACTCCCGTAACTTGATCACCCTTCCAACATGATCCGAGGCGTGCATTTGGAACGGAGAAACTCTTCCTTCTTTGGCTCGCCCAAGCCTAAATCTACATCTAGGTATGATACAACAGCTTCTCTTCAACCTATCCTTTTGTCTTGAAGCCTTGCTTGTCCCGTTTACATGATGTATCGTCCTCTCGTTGGTTTGATGTCAGAGTCGTGAGTATCTCGTGAAACTACACTGCCAAATGCGTCCTCCTTGTACCGCCCCCTGCTCTCGTCCACTAGCTGTCTGGCAACATCTTTGGCGTGCTGCTTCGAGGTTGGGATCTTTTGAAGGTGTTAAGGATACTGGTCGTGGTTCATAATAGTCTCGTGCCTCCGTGGGCGCAAATTAGGCTGTGCCACGTGCAAGTTGGCAACAGTCTCCACTCCTCAGCTCGTGCTGAGAGTGAGGCGCGTCACGGTGCACCTAAGACGACAACAAGACGGGAGGAAGCTGTGTTGGGTACATCATATGCTCTCTTGCTCGTTCTTGCAGAAAAACGCTCTTTTGATGGCCCCTTGTTCCCTTGTTGCACTCTATCTTCTATGCAATTGAAAAGGAGTGCTCATTCCCACGCGTGACCCAACTCCATGAAAGAAGCCCACACAGTGCAAAACTTGCCGGAGTTGCCTAGTTGCTTCTTTACTTCTACCGCAACTTCTCCCGCTTTCCTGCTGCCTCGCCTCTTGGACATCGCGTCACGCTCACCACTCATCTCCTCACCATTTCACTCCACTCCATCTACCTGCACAACACCAAGGACCAGTTAGCATCAAGCCAGCGGCAGCAAATTGCTGTAGTCTTACCGTCGATCTTCACCATGGAGAGTTCTGCAGAGGCATTCGCCCGGCTCGTGTATTGAGACTCTGTTTGACTCGCGCTGTCAAGAGATAATGCTAACCCCTTCCTTACAGTGCCGCGTCCATCGCGAAGCATGCAAAGCGTGCGCCTTTAACACTAGCCCAATTCGTCAATAATGAAAGCCGTCAAGATGACCTTCCTCGTCTGATCTCGGCCAACGGCAACCATGACCTCGCGGACCGTTGCTCGATGATTCGTAACATCATCAAGTTCGTTGGCGTGGAAGAGAGAGAAGTCCAAGTCATTCTCGACTTCTGCGAAAAGCTCATTTGTGATCAAGAAATCAGTGTTGCCGATCATGGCTACACCATCATCGCAGCATTGGCGGATTTCCCATTCGAATTCACAGAACTAGCTCGTGTCACTTTCTATACAAAGCTCCTGGCCCGCTATCAGCAACTTCTTGTAGAGTACCAGCAAGATGCGCAGCTCCTCTACGAAGAGCTTCCCTGGCACTATCAATTTCATCGCTCATATCTCTTTTCCCACCTGACTGCCGGTGGTCGCACACTTGTCGAAGGCTTCGTCAACTTGAATCCTGATCTTATCCCTTGCCTTTATTCGGAGGCTATGCGCATCCATGCTGCTCAGGCTCGCAATACCGACCAGGCTCTGGTATGTGAGCTCGCCACGACAGACCCGCTCCTCTCCATCTCCGGACTCATCAGATGCCATTCCACACTCATTCCCGAGGAGAGTGTGAGAAGTCTCATTGAACAGATGTTCCAGGAGCGTCAGAATACGTTGCTCGAACACTATCCTAAGGTCTTCGGCATAATCAGCGACTTGGTGGCTCGCAAAGGAGAGGGTATCCCAAAAGACTCTGTTTCCGTACTCGCGAAGATTATCAGCTTCTTCGTTGGCATTTCTTGGGTCCGCTCTGTGGAACGTAATGATCCTCGCTCGTCTCTCGAATCAACACTCGGCATCGGTGAAGAGGCGTGGTCCACGGTCGAGAAGATCCTGGGTACACATATGCGCGAGCCCTTCATGGACGGTCTCTTGGAACTCCTTCACCAGCATACAGATTACAGCTACGGAGCGGTTATTCTAGTCCACCGAAGCTTGACCGATAAGGGGACTCGTCTTTCAATCAATGTCGACATGGGAAGAATCTTGGAAATCCTTGTACAAGACACACTGTCCAACGATCCCGTTACGCATTCCTGCCTTCGACTCAGCCTCATACAGGCTTTGCTGAGCGATGAAGCAATACAAAGTACCTGTGCCGCCGAGCCAGACTGGACCGTTCTGTCTCAAGCCATCGTCAACAGTGCAAGTGCTGTTGTGGACGGCGGAGGCATCGACTCCGCCGACAGCCAGCTAAACTGCCCCAGAATTCGCGTTCCCCTTGATCAGTCAGAAGTACCAGACTCTGATGGCATCTGCCGCGATGACGCCAAGTCCCAGCTAACGCGTATGATATCGACCATCCTCAGCCTTCTTCAGGATCTTCCCTTTAAAGTTGCGCCAAAGAGTTCTTCCACTGTGGTTGCTGAGCAAGCCGAGATCCCAAAGGGCAAGAACGAAAACGCTCTACCAGCAGCGGCCACTGAACATGGGGATTCGCACAAGGCCAAAGAAGAGCTTCCTGAACTGATGCTGACTCAGGCTCGACGCCTTAGAAGAATCGCTTTGTCTACTACAGACTTCTTGAACGATAAACTGAAGGAGAAGCTGATCAGTGCATACCAACCATCCGCATACCGTATTGCTGTTGGTAATTGGCTAGATGAGATCAAAGAACTCGCTGATTACTTTGTTCGTCGCGAGAGTGCACCCCTGGAATTACGTCAGCAAACTTTAGGTGTTGTCAATGAAGCACTCCAGAAGGCGCAAGAACTTGGGGAGTCGGAAGCGGTGTTGGCGTGTGCCACCATCATCGTGGAAGCTCTCGAGGTCGAGAAGGAGCATACCTTCCGCAACAATCTTGTGTACTGTATCATCTCCTTTATTTCAGAGCATTTGATCAGTATCAACGATGACGAGAGTTTCGAGCGTGTCGTCAGAGTTCTCTGGAAGTCCGCCCGCAACGAGACCTACCTTGCTGAGGAGGATAATGAAAGACTTCCTACCATGCTACCTGACGCGGGCCTTGTGGTACTTTTGATGAGAAGCAGCCTGGACAATCCCCAGCGAGCGCGAATGATATACCACAACATTCTCAATCTCATCATATGGCGCGACACACACAGGGATGTCGAAGCCACGGTGATGTTGATGCGAGGGCTCTTCCGTATTCGTAGTGACATTGACCACCGCATTTTCTTCGTTGCCTTACCAGAAGGAGAGAGACTTGCAACCATTCTGGACCGAAACGCAAAGGAACCAAAATTTGACCGTCGCTCATCGGTTGCTCCTCTTGTCCAACCGCCTTCGCCAGCCTGGATGTACGGTGAGGTGAGCGCTTTACCTGATGAGCCTGATGCAAACATCAGCTCTGTGCTCCGCTCTGATCCTTCGACTCGAGCTGCAGAGGATGATACCGACCAAGGACACGCAAGCGGAATGGAAGATGTACAGGATGACTATGGCGATAGCGACGATAAGGACGACGCAGATCCCACTGAGCTTACAGAGAACCAATTCCAGGAAACAATTGAAGTTACAGAAGACGTACAACAATATGAACAGTCTGGAAATTACTGGCCGCCTGAGAAGTTCGAGGGCGAGCCTGACAGCGACAACTTTTCAGAAGATGATCTTCGAGGACATGGAAACATTCCAGAAATTGACAACTTCCAGAGTATAGAGGCAAAACAATATGACCACCTTGACATGAGAAAGTGGCTCCAGACCGTCATCAATATCATCGAGAACGGAGAGAGATGGGATTGGGAGATCTACAGTTATGTCATCGTGCATCTACCTGCCCAGCTGTCCAACCAATCTCTCTTCACCGAATGCATAGCTGAGATCAGATGGCTTGCAATGACAATCTGCTCCAAGATCCAGAAGGAAACTTGCATGAAGCCGCCAGACTCGTCGAATCTCAAGCAAGCTGACGTCGTGCTCTGTCTAATCGAAAGTCTGACCACTATCATTGGTTATCACTGGAAGATGGAAAGAAGCGAAACGATGAACATGATCAGCACATTCATCTTCGGACTTACTCACTGGAACACTACCGTCGTGCCTTGCATTCACGCCTTGACCCTCTGCTGTTACGAGTTGCCCATATCACTCCAGCGAGACCTCGTCCGCATCGTCGACACGATGAAAAACATAGTCACAAAGTCGGATGCAGCAATCCATGTCCTTGAATTCCTCGCGGGCTTGTCCAGACTCGACCTAGCATCTCGGTTCCACGGCAACGAGATCAGAGTCGTGTTCGGAGTCTGCACTAGTTATATCGACTATGCAAGAGGCAAGAAATACGACGAAGCTCAGCAACGTGCCGGTGGTCGATCGACCAACCCTACCCGCCAAGGCTCCATCGCCAGTGGTCAGCGCCCATCAACAGAAGACATCCCCCAGTATGTCTTCGCAATCAGCTACCACGTCATCACCTTCTGGTTCCTCACGCTCAAGGCGGAGGACCAGAAGGGATGTCTGGCGTACCTGGAGCCCAGGCTGCTCAGCAAGGACCTGGCAGGCAACGTTGAGGACGAGGGGCTGGTCACCCTGGACCATCTCTGGCGCGTGGTGGAGGGGAGGAGCATGGACTCGCCTGCTGCCTCCTCCATCACACCTGATGACCCGAGCACCAAGAGCTGGGTCTCAGAGTATTGCATCCTGACCGTCTCCTACAAGGAGGGGGATGCATACGCCGAGGTGGTGGAGAGGAGGTGTTCCGGCACCGACTTCCGCCAGCTGCCCGTCGCCGCCGGCACTGCCACCACGCCCGACGACATCTTCACCGGCCACGGCCTCTCCACCGCCATGAACGGCCCCTTCTCCTCCGCCTCCCCTCCCACACCTCTAAACATGGTCGACGCGACCAAGCGCGCCCTCAGCTTCTTCGACCGCACCTCCCCGGTTGACTATCTTAAATGCGGCGTCATCTACGTTGGGGAGGCGCAGACCGAGGAGAAGGAGATCCTAGCCAACGTCTCCGGCAGCCAAGACTACAACCTCCTCGTCTCCCGCCTCGGCGACCGCATCACCCTCCCAGGCCACAGGGGCAACGTGGCCGGCCTCGACACCAGCGAATTCGCCATCGACGGCCTCGCCACCCACCAGCACAGCGATGGCGTCACAACCCTCAACTACCACATCACGACCATGATGCCCACCGACCGCAAGAACGACCCGGGCGTCACCCGCAAGAAATCCCACATCGGCAACGACTTTGTGAACATCGTCTTCAACAATTCCGGTCTCGTCTCTGGCTTCGACTTCCACACGTTCCCCTCGGCCTTCAACTACGTCTATATCGTAGTGACCCCGGAGGCCCGCCAGACATTCATCCAGACCCGCACGCGCTCGCGCGACGACCCGAATTGGTTTGAGAAGAGCTGGTTCAGGGTGCAGGTCATGACGCGGGAGGATTTCCCGGATATCTCGTCGGCGGCGGAGACCAAGGTTGTCTCTGGGGCGGCATTGGCGGCGTATGTGAGGAACCTGGCGCTAAACGCGGAGGTGTTTTGCAGGGTTTGGCAGAACAGGGGCAGTGGCGAATATCCTTCTTCGTGGCGGTCGAGGCTCAATCAGATCAGGCAGTTGTGCGGGAGAGCGGAGAAGATGGAGAGGGAGAGGCTTGAGAAGGGGGAGTAAATTGGGGAAGATGTGGGGAGTTGTGAATGGGAGGGGCTGTTCCTTGCTTTTGCCTGACTGGATGTGTTGTGGTGTATGTAGGGCGGTTTTTCGTTGCCCTTTTTCGTGTATATACTAGCGCAGGCCGCTGTATGCCCCCCTTGCTTTGTCCTTGTACAGAATATTAAAAGTTCTCATCTCCTGGATTGATCTCGTGGTTTTCATACTCTTGTGCATTGTAGTATATACTACTCAACTAAAGCAAACGCTGCGGAGATGTAGCAACAAAACTATGAACGTGCGATCTTGATTGCGCTGCAGGTGAACCTTTCCCAGCCTTGGTCGTAAAAAATGCAACTCTACCTGCATTGGAGAGATATACAAAACGTTTCAGTTGTGTACAGAGATTGCTAGATATACAGATCTGAGAGGACGGTCTCATGAGCAGGGTCTTACTTGGTGTCATGTGCATTTATTGAGTGCTAAAGAGTGTTTATATCTGATCATCTAGGACTAATTGATGCTTTGAATCGCTACATCCTTTTGGACACATCCTCTGTTATTGGAAACACCTTATTCTCTCATTCGTCAACCTAGCTAGTGTCCAGCAGCCAGCTACGTGTTTCGCGACATTTAGATCAGATATGAGCATGGAGGGAGAGTCCACGTCAATCAGTACCAGAGGTAAGTCCAGCTCCATGCCCCGCGCTGCTCCCGATGTCCTCAGGAGTCCCCAAAGGAATAAGACCCTTTGTCCTCTGTCCAGGCGTAGAGATTTTAGATGCCATACTTAAGACCCACGAGCTCTCCTCGTGGTGACCTGCAGCCTTTAGTTGGGAAGCACAAGCGTGTGCAGCGCGATAAACACCCCTCCTGCGTCCTGATTCGAACAGATTTCGTTCGGCTTCCCGACCAGCATCGATGTCTTGCAGAAGAGTCAAGTAGGGAAATGCATCCGGCATTTTTCCAGCTACTGGGTACATTTTCATGAGAGCCTGATAGAGCCGCCAACGTGATGTCACATCAGGAAGGCCATCGTAGAATCTGTTCCACAATGCAGGATCCGTTTGCGAGAAGCGTGAGACTGGACCTTTAAATGGAAGGCCACGGTCAGCGAGAGCCGACGACAAGAAGTTTGTAGTAGACTTGAGTGCGTTGCTCTTGTATTTGGAGGGCGGGTCCATCAGAGCCAAGATCCCTTCTCTGGCACGACTCCCGAATTCGGGCCTGCGCAGTTGAGTCTCAAGTAGCCCGAAATACGTCTGAAGTGACTCGTCTAGGTTATTGTTTTCAAAGTCAATCTTTTCCGAAACCAGAGCGCGAGCAATCTGTCTTCTCCATTTGCTCCAATCGCGACGGCCAAGGTCAAAAGGACCAATCTTTGGGTAGCTTGCGTTCTCGGAAATTGTTTTCCAAATCAGTCGTTCGTGTCCTTCCGCAATGAGTAGCTTGACCATCCTGTGCACTACAGGAAGATCGTAGGCTTCGGAAAATCGAGGTCGGCTGTGCGAGAGCCAGTTCAATACGGAACGTCCCATATCAGAATTTTTGATTGAGTAGTCCCTTCGCTCATTCGAGAGGGCATCCAAACTCTGAGAGAACACTCGAAGACACTGAGCGGTAAGCCCGCATGTTGCACTATCTAGTGCGATATGGTGATGGAAAGCCACAACAGGACCATCCTCGCCAATAGGATGATGTGAACTACCCCAGTTGACTTTTCGTTCAGCGTTGGGAATCAGATTAGATATTGCAAGTCTCGAGAATTTCTTGCATTGGTCGACAGAGGCGCTGGGATGATTACGAGGTACAGCATTCTCGGGAACGTTCTCATCCGTCGTATCATCAGGAGTCATTTCACTAGCCGACGGCCGCATGTGTTGGGTCGAGAAGCGTGATTGATGCACGATACACCAAAGTCTAGCCGCCAGCGTAGGTATATGTTTGTGGCCTTTCACAAGTGGCCCACGTAGTAAAACAATGTGTCGCAGCCATGTGGCTTGAAACACACCTTGAGGACTTGCCATGAGATATATTTCCACGCCTTACAGTGGTAGGGCAGAACAACGAAGAAGATGACTCCTGGAAATGAAACGTAAAGGTAAACAAGCAAGCAAGAGCAAGTGTCCACTCATCTCATGTTACACGGGCATCGGTAGAATATGCAACCGATATGCAAGAGGGCTGGCCAGCGATGTCAAGCTTTTCAGATGACAGTGCTCCATGATCAATATCGACACATGCCAATGGCAACGTGATATGAGAGGTTGAGGCCTTTTAGAGTAGAGCGACTCGTTGTACTCTTTGTACGTCCGAGCAGATAATGTATCTCGCTACTGTAATAGAGTTCAAGTGACACTTGCCATCTTGCCTCATTCGGGACTAGTTCTATATGGCTTGGCATGTGCATCAGCAGTCATTTGCAGTCCTCCACCGTCAATGGAGAGGCTTTTTACGTTCACAGAGTAGATGTAAAGTGTAGAAGAGATCTGGACCGGACAACGACTCGGTCTTGTTTAATTCTGGTGTTTTGCATCTACAGTTCGTTCACAAGTTAATGAGAGCGTCTGAAATTCTGCTGACCATAATTTGGACGTCATGCTGGTCTGTGCGTGGGGTTTCGATGGAGGTGGAGTGAGCATTCACTTGAGATCCCTAAGGTACTTGCATCCTAGACATCCTGTTCTATGATATAGAAGCTCGAGATTTCTTATATCTGATGCATCTTACACTGCACGACAGATGACGTCCGTCCGGCTGACGCGCAACACGCCTTCGCCTTTACGCCTGCTATCTCCAAGCTGTCATGCTGCGGGAGCGACTTCCCTCTTGCATAGCCCGGTAAAGATACCGTTGATAGCAGAAACATGTAGACGGGGCTTTGCAAACATACGCGACCAGAAGGACATCTTGTTCCGAGATACATCCTTCACCAGTAATGCTCCGCGCCTTTCCATCGACCCACAGTTTCCTGGAGGTAGAGACCACAAACCGCCTGATGAGCGGACGTTGAAACTTGGAAAGAGTACGTCTATTGCTTCTGTATATCCTATAAATTATATATCTAATCATTTCATCAGCTGTTCGCATCCTTCACGAGCGCCTTCCAACTCTCCTCGCCAGTCCACTACCACAAGAGATCCTCTCACCGAGCATTCGCCTCCATCTCTTCCCCTCCACACACCCTCACCTCCCCACTGTCTCGGGTCGTCTTGCATATCTAGCAGCACTATGGACCTCCCCTATAGCCTGGGGTCGCGTACCGGTTGTCGGCAATGTAAAACTCATAGTCCTATCCGAACGCATGATGCGCAGCGGCACCAACTGGCGCGACGAGAAGCTTGTTGTAAAATGGAAGACATGCGGCAAGACCAAGAACAAAGGCACTGGAGGTCGATATCGGGGCATCGGTGCATCAGAGCAGGTAGACAAGATCACAGAGTTCCTTGGGGGTGCAGAAAAGAGCGACCAGGATGAGTTTTGTGGCTTGTTTCTCTTCGAGTTTGACGAGCAGGGGAGGATCTGTAAACATGTCATCGAACACGCAGAGGAGGGGGGCAACTGGGAGGCTAAGATGGGAAAAGTGGTTAGTGTTACAGACTGGCTTCTTGGAAGGTGGAATGGAAAGGGCCAAGATGACCATGTGCCTGGCCTGGCGTGGTGTGAACATGGTGACCGGCCTTCGAATGGCCGACATTTTGACCGATGATCGGCTTTGCATAGACCAAGTCTGTACAGTACGACTACTGGCGGCGTTGATGGGGATTCACAGCTCAGGCATGGCTGACCTGAGGCAGGCTTCTCACCTCTGTAAATATGTAAGATAGCAATGACGCATACGCATAATGACTTCCAATACCTTGAATGAGCCCATGTGATCTTGTTATCTTGTTCAAACGCACATGGTCTCCATAAGAGGAGAGCGATTGGAAAATAGTAGTCATCAAGGTGTGGGACTCATCTCAGAAGTAAGATAGTCAAAAGCATGACTTGATTGAGATTGACAAAGAACAAGACCTCTGCAGCTAAGTTGAATTGTGGAAGAAACGATGGTCTGCCAACTATGTAGAGAAGCCTTTATACAGACATGAAAGATCAGGCAGAGCTTCATAAACCATGTACATACGCGAAACAGATTTGTCGTCCCCAAGATTGGCAGCTCCAAATCTTAGCACATGCCACTTTTCGATATTAGCTCGTCCTAGACAGGGCACCCCTGAAGCCCCTCATTCTTTTGCAGATGCCATGTACGACATGCATGAATTGAACCTCGAGCGCGCACACCCTTATTACATCTAAATTCATTGGAGATACCTGAAGTTTTCACGTTTTGAACAAGCATCTACAGGTACCTTACCGTCTCCACGTGGATCGGAATAATTGCTAGCCGTTGTTCATCGTCATAGCACCGTGGTCCGAGCGCGAGCTTCTGGCATCATTCGGATCGCTTTGGCAACACCGGAAGGCAGACGACAACGATAGTAGCCTTTCTGCCATCTTTGCATACCAATTATTCCCATTTCACGCTGCTGCCCAACATAGACGCGCCGCCAGAGCCTTTCCAAAGAAGGAGCTTACGTCGAACACGATATCCTTGATTGTGGAGATCACGGCAGTAACGCGCATGAGATACATGACACAGCACATATAGCATCATGTCTGCAACTACTGGAAATGATATCAGTACGATCTATATCAGTCGTCGAAGCAATCTGTACAAGCACTGACCCGCACCCTGCAGACCATCCGGTCCTAAACTTGTCCGCCCAGGAGAAACAGTACTTTAGCACGCTATTCGCACAGGCAGACACGGAGAACCTAGGAGTTGTAACTGGAGAGATCGCCGTCAATTTCTTCGAAAAGACCAGAGTAGCCCCCAATGTGCTAGGAGAAATCTGGCAGATTGCAGACTCGGAGAACCGAGGACTTTTGACAAAGCCTGGCTTCTGTGTTGCTCTACGACTGATTGGACATTACCAAGCTGGACGCGACCTGAGTCCAGACCTTGCATTCAAGCCAGGCCCGCTGCCAAAGTTTGAAGGCGTGCCCATTCCTCCAGTCCAACCGAGCTCACCTGCTCTCGGAGTGCCACCTGCTGGACCGCTGCAGGCTCAAGGCACAGGCATCCGGATACCGCCGCTGACACCGGACAAGATTACACAGTACTCGGGCTTGTTTGAGAGATCAGGTGCACAAAATGGCCAGCTTCCTGGTAGGACACTTTGACCATCATTTTAAGATATATGACAGAGCTGACAATAGACTTTACAGGCGAGTCGGCCAAGGCCATCTTCGAGCGAGCTGGTCTACCCAATGAGATTCTAGGAAGAATATGGGGTCTCTCTGACCGGGAAGGCAAAGGCTCGCTCGATATGACCGAGTTCATCATTGCAATGCACCTCGTGACCTCTTACAAGGCTCGCGCGCTGACAGCACTCCCCACTGTACTACCTCCTGGGCTTTACGAAGCAGCTGCTCGACGTGGTGTACCCGCACCTCCAGGAAGTCGAGCTCCTGCTGTTCCGCCGACTGCCATTCCAAGACAATTCACAGGCTCACAACGCGCTCAGAGTCCGCTAGCTCGCGCTCCGTACGGCACTCCTCCACCACCAATGTCAGCTCAAACCACCGGAGGATGGCTCATCACCCCGCAAGAGAAGGCGAAATACGATCAATTCTTCAACGGAATCGATACGTCAGGTGCTGGCTATCTCAACGGAGAACAGGCGGTCAAATTCTTCAGCGATTCTGGTCTACCTGAGGATACATTGGCTCAAATTTGGGACCTCGCCGATATCAACTCTGAAGGTCGTCTCAGTCGTGATGAATTTGCCGTAGCCATGTACTTGATCAGACAAGAGAGGAGCAAGCCTGCCGGTGGACCGTCTTTGCCTGCATTCCTGCCTCCAGCACTGATCCCTCCGAGCATGCGCAACCTGCCTAGACCTACTGCTCACACTACCGCTCCAACCTTTGACAATGCGGCAAACACATCACAATTCCCTAAATCAGCGACCGAGGATCTCTTTGGCCTGGATGACTCTCCACCAAAGGCAGCGCCAGCTCCAGCTGCCCCTGTGCAGACTGCTCAAACGACAGGTGGTTCTGCTGCATTCGGTTCATTCGGTGGTACCACATCCCCCGTGCCGATATCACCCCCAAGAGCTACCTTCACTCCTCAGCCCACTGGCGGCTCCACAATGTTCAAGCCTTTTATGCCATCATCCGCATTTGGTGCTAGTCTCGCGGCCCAAAATACTGGTGGAAGCAATGCCTCTTCACAACCTCAGCAACGCGCTGTGATTGCTCCATCTCCAATGGATGATCTACTTGGAGAAGCACCCGAGGAGGAGACCAAGAACATCACCACCGATACTACGGAGCTTGCCAACATGTCCAATCAGATTGGAAATTTGAGGAACCAGATGCAGGACGTTCAGACCAAGAAGGAGACGAGCCAGCGCGATCTGACTGCTACCAATAGCCAAAAGCGTGACTTGGAAATGCGTCTCCAACAATTCAGAGCCTCTTACGAGCAGGAGGTCCGCACTGTCAAGGCACTTGAAGAGCAGTTAACAACTTCGCGCAACGAGACCAAGAGACTGCAACAGGATCTTGCCATGATCGAAGGAACTCACCAAGATTTGACTACACAACACCAGACTATCTTCCAGCAACTCACAGCAGATCAACAAGAGAACGCTAGCCTAAAACAGCGCATTTCCCAGCTCAACGCAGAGATTGCTCAGCTCAAGCCCCAAGTTGAAAAGATGAGGTCCGACGCTCGTCAGCAGAAGGGCATGGTTGCCATCAACAAGAAGCAACTTGCCACGAATGAGGGAGAACGCGGAAACCTGCAAGGCGAGATGAGCAGTCTCACGACCGAGATGGAGGAGTGGGAGAAATCGCAAAAGGCCGAGCATGAGGAGCGGGAAAGGCAGCATCAGGAACGTGGACTTGCTCTGCAAGATCGTGAGACAAAGTTGAATGAGCGTGAGATGCAACTGCAACAGCGGGAGCAGGAACATGCTAGAAGTGTGCAGGAGCATTCTCGCGCTGTCGAAGAGCAGTCTAGAAGTGTTGCATCTCCACAGACACGATCTGCAGCTGTAAGCCCGACGCCCTCGACCAGCACCAATCCCTTCTTTAGAAGTGCAGGGACTCCTGGACCTATGTCTCCCGGCGCAATCGTGGCTGCAGCACCTAGCTCAAGCGCGTTCGATTCTGTATTTGGACCTGCTTTTCCTCAGCAGCATTCTCAAGCTGAAGCCGCACCTCCTACCTCATTCCGGGCCAACGAGTCGGGTCAGTCAGTGTCTTCGGAAGGTCACCCTACTCCATCTGTGACACCTCCACTTTCGACAACGCACGACCACGACTTTCCTCCTCCGCCACCCGAGTCGAGGCAATTCACTCCCAACATTCTGCCCATGAGGAATCTTCAACGAGAGCCTTCTTTCGATTCATCGGTCCGCGGTCTTGCTCCTCCAAGCATTGATAACAGGAGTGTCGCAACTGGACCAGTCAGCTCCCCCTTTGATGGGACAAACGCGCTAGAACCTTCGCCATTTGGGCACGAAGATGTCACCACGCCTCCTGGACAAATGTCTGGCCCAGCAGTGCAAAGCTTGAATGCACAAGAAGAGCCAAGAGAAGTGACTCAGTTACCTACTCCTCTACCAGAGTCCGAGAGTATGCCTGGCGCTTTCCCTGAAGATGCCTCTACTCCTATGACAGCTCAAGCTACTGGACAAAGTCAGTCTGTGCGACCTGTGGCTCAAAAGGCAGCTGTGCACGATGACTTTGACTCTGCATTTGCCGGTTTTGGCGAGCCAGCACAGTCCAAGGGTAAGGAGCCTGTCACCGATGCCTTTGAGCCCGTCGTTGGCGGTATGAGCCGTTCTGCTACTGGTGGGAACGATGAATTTCCAGCAATCCGCGAGCTCGAGCATGACGACACAGACACTGATAGTGACAATGGCTTTGATGACGACTTCAGTGCCGGCCCCTCGGCAGGCAACGGCGCACCCCTTGAGCCCGTGGTCACCGAGCACATTGAGCATGCTGCACCATCAGTTGTCCCCGATACTGCAGTCACTACATCCGCCATCGCAGAAGAACCTGTCCGTCCAGCTTTTGGAGAGGAGACTCGTGCTTTGACAGATTTGCCCGAGATTACTGCTCAGTCTTCTCCTCCGACCTATGAGAGCAGCGTTGAGCACCGTTCTGGATCCAACCAATTCCCACCGGAGTTCAAGGGACTGCTTCCTTCTCGTGAAGATCCTACACAGGTTGCACATAGTGTCCCGACACAAGCCCCCCTCACTCCTACCACTGCAAACTCGGATGTCTTCCATGATGCCGGCTCTCGTCCTATAAGCTCTGCCACAGACTTGGGACCTGCCGCGGCTGTTGCTGCCGGTGCGGCCACAATCCCTGCTGCCAAGAGTACTTTTGACGATGATTTTGCCGGCTTTGACGACCTAGACGAAGCTCAAGAAGCTACTGGCGACGAATCCGCCTTTGGAGCCGACTCCGAAATCCGCGAAAACGAGTTCAACCCTACCTTTGACTCGCCTGGCCAGTCAATCCACACTCTCCCCGCAGGAAGCGCAAGCCATGAGCAGACGCCCGTCATTTCCAAGATGCAACACTCTGCCGCGACGAACGGCTTCAGCGACTTCGACTCCAATGCAGGCACCAGCTCAGGCCCCAGTTTTGGTCACCAGCAACAGCCATCCCTCTCCTCTGCCTTTGGCACAACGCCCGCTCCTCAGGCACAAGCCCCTCACGACTGGGACGCCATCTTCTCCGGTCTGGACGCCTCTCCCAACGTCGATTCCGGTGCTGCCTTTCCCACCATAGCAACACCACCCGCCACCTCGTCCTCTTCCATGGCAGTCCCATCCGGCCTACCCTTCCCGGGCATTGATAACAGCCGCGAGGAGCCATCTTCCTCCTCCTCACTCGGCCGACCCGCCAAGCCCGAGTTAGGCAGAGCCATGACCAACACGGGCGAACACGACGACCCTACTGTCAAACGCCTGGTTGGCATGGGATTCCCTCGAGACAAGTCAGTCAAGGCTTTGGAGGACTTTGATTATAATATTGATAGGGTATGTTGTCCTTGATCCATTAATGCCCACCCTCTGCGTCATGGGAACGAAGAAATGAGAGAGTCTGAAGCTAACGTGTAAATTAGGCTATCGATCACCTGACCAGTACTGCGTAGATTTCTTTCTGGAATCGGCAACGGATCGAAGGGGATGGTCTCTCGTAATGATTGCGATTTAGAGGTAATCGGGAGTGTGGTGGTAATGATGGTATCGCAGAGGCATTGGAAGCAGAGGGCGCGTTCTTGTGTAGCGGAAGAAAGGACACTACGTGGACGGTTTTTGTTTGTAGATATGATAGTTTCCAGGGCTTAATCAATCTTTTATTTGTTGTTCGTGTACTGCCCTTGTATGTGAGTGCCTTCTCCCGAGGTCATTGTATCTGTTCGTACGTTCGTGTCCATCTTTAGGGGTGTCTGTGATGACTTGAACTGTAATATAATATAGGTGACTGTGCTCGAGGTGCATCTTTTGGCGTCTTTAGATTAGCTTGTGGCGACGTGTTTCGATTCGAGCCTTGCACAGAAGTGCCTTTTCGGCTAGCCAATTAGCGATGTAAAAGTGAAACAAAGACGAGTGGCTCATATCAATGATGGTATACAAGGTCGTTGACTATAGTGGTCAGAGACTCTCGCTCATCTTGTCCTCTTGCGTGAACCATGCTGCCTCGGATACGTCCTCAAGAATATCGTCTAGTCCTGACTCGTCGTTTGATGATCTGACTCTCTTGTTATTTGACAATCATTCAGTGTCTACGGAATGCGTAGTCAGCAACTTCTCCTGGAAGAATCGCTCAACCTGACATCACGGTTCCACTCCGCAAGGTCTGGCTTCCACGTCTTCTGGAAATCTGCTTGCTCCACGCCATCAGTAGCCTCAGAAAGTTCGAGCGCTTGTGCTAGGATGCCGATGGCAGCTGTAGTGTTCCCTTGATCTTGGTACCTCCACGCAAGGTCTGCCATACTCGTCGACACGTCTACATGGGTTGACCCAAGGGCCATCTTCCTTCCTTCGATGACTTGTAGTAACAGCGCTTCTACTTCATACCACCGTCCATCTTGCATATCATATGTTAGGCTAGCGAGTTGCCACAGGCTCGACAGTGTGGCCGGATGTAGACCACCTATGACTTTCCTTCGAGCATTCAGAGTCTGCCTCATGATTTCCTCTGCCTCCTGCCAGCGGCCTAGATCGCGGCATACTAGCGCAAGGGCTTGCATTAAGGAGAGTGTTCTCGGATGTTCATCGCCAAAAATCTTCTTTCCAGCCTGCAGACCCTGCCTTATGAGCCTCTCTGCTTCCTGTGACCGCCCTAGACCGTAAAAGACTTGAGCAAGGTCTTGCAAAGAGGTGAGAGTGTGTGGATGTTCGATGCCTAGGGCGCTCATCCGATAGTCTAGAGCCCGTTGGAGTATTTCCTCCACCTCCTGTAAGCGTTCCGGTTCCTTGTATGTGATGGCAAGAGTAATCATCGAAAAGGGTAGGACTGGGTGCTCGTTGCTCAGTGTCCTCTTTGTGATATTCAAGATACTTAGTCCGATCTCTTCGGATTCCTTGAAACGCCCTTGATTTCGATAAAGACCCGCTATTAATAAAACTGCTCCTAGTATCCTCTGATCGTGCATGTCTGGAATTTTTTCATACATTCTCACTGTCGTTGTCGCAAGCTGTTGTGCTTCTTTAAAGCATCCTAACGTGTGATATGTGCTAGCAAGCATGGCCATGTTTTCTATGGTCTTCGGATGCTCCTGACCGAGGGATTTTTGTCGCAATTCTACAGTCTTGGTCAATAGCACTTTCGCCTCTTCCTGCTTACACGCCACCGTGGTAAGAATTATAGCGTAGGCCAAAATCTCCATTGTATGAATACTTTCCTCATTCTCGTCCCCCAAAAGTCTACGTCTGATGTTCATGCTCTCTTTGGCCAGTTTCTCTGCGACTTCGTACGCGCCTTTGCCCATGAAATACCCCGCTCGGAGATTTAGAACGGAGGCGCACTTCAATTCTGCAATTCGAGATGTGTATATCAAACGAAGTGTTGCTTCTGCGTGCGGTTCGAGAGTTTGAAAAGATACCCAGTTCACGTAGCCTACCGATGGATAGCATGCTTCAAGGACTTCCAGCGCCTCTTCGCTCCTTCGGCTGAACTCCTCGTATGTTCGCAACCAAGTCCGTGTGGCAAGGCGCACAAGGCGATGGATGTTGAATTTTGTCGATGTTGTTCCAGGAGTGATGAAGAAAAAATCGAATAGTACTTGCACAGCCTCTACATACTCCAAGCGTTGCAAATCGTTCTGAAGCAGGCACTCGGGGATGTCCTGCTTGTCGTACATACAAATCCTGGACAAGATGTTGGCAGCCTGTTGATTGTGCTTTTTGATGTGTTTGAAGGATCGTTCCCATGTCTTGATCACTGCATTGGTGACGTCTGAATCTCTGCGTAAATCTCCGTTGTTTTTGCTTAGCAGTGAAGCTCCACTTATCTCATCGTGCCGTAAGAGGCTTAGATACTCCCGAATTGACATCAAACGTTGCCTGGTGATATACGCAGCAGCTTGCGTAAGTGCCAGAGGTATGTTATCCAGTTCCTGAATCAGATCGACTCGATCTTCCTGGGTTCCTCCCTTGCCAGATAGCTTCTTGCATAAGAGACCATCTGCCTCAATGTTTGACATGGGTAAGATATCGATGATGTGTTCCTGGTTGCTAACCAGGTGATTTGCGACTTCCTTGCTTCGCGTTGTTATCAAGACAGTCGTTCCAGGCATCCTGGGAGGGAGATAACTCAGAACTGTGAATTCATGAGACTGTGAAGGCTCTTCGGGATTTTCATTTCGGATGAAGTCTATTTCATCTGCGTTGTCTAGAAGTATCAGACATGGGCCATCGGAGTCACTAGCAAGCCATCTTGAGACAAGTTTCATGATGTCTATTTCAGGATCATCAAAGCCTGGTAGTTTCAGCTCTTTTGCGATTGCGTTGAAACTCGCGCGAAAACGAGCAGGGTTGCTTGCGTGAACCCAAAAAATCGATGTTCCTGGATTGCGGTCTCTAAGTTGATAGGCGTACTCGATGGCTATCTGAGATTTGCTGTTTTCAATTAGCGGGAAGTCATGCATATTCATTCAGATTCAAGTATCTGTTACCCGACACCGCCTAGCCCGCACAGTGCAACGCGCTCGCTCCCAGTCATGTCTCCGAAACTCTTCTTGATTTGTGTCAGTATGTCTGCCCTTCCAATAAAGTCCTTGTCTCTGGGAAACGGGATCATCGTTCTATTCGCGAACTCTTTCTTCGCATGTTCAACGTCCAACGATTTAGGGCAAGGATTTTTGAGGGCAAGCTTAGCCACTTCTTTGAGCGCGTCTAGAAATAATATAAAGTTCTCGTCATCTTCATCATGAAACTTGTTGAGCCCTGAATGATCGGTAGCAAGATAAAGTACTCGTTTGCCGACAATGGACGCGGATTGTCGGCTGACAGTCTGAATAGTGTCAGTCTTGGTAATATCTGAAACATTAGATATCTCTTACCCTCGTAGTGAGAGGTCCATACTGCGAGTCTTTGTCCTCGAAGAAACAGGCCATGGGCAAAGAGCCATGCTCAGCCCAGAAATCACGAGAGAGGGCATGCAGCTCTTCGCTGTTTGTTCTGAGTGTGCTCAAGATTGGCTGGTGGTTAGCACGTACGCTTTCGAGAACATCGCCAAATCCAGCCAAGGAAGTCCCTTGCAATGGAGCGCCCAGGAATATGAGTCCGGCCACCGTTCTGCGAATTCTCTCGTAGTTCTTCCCATGATTTGCAATTGCGAGGGCCTTAGAACTTTTTAGTGAAGCTAATACGTATGCATTTGTGGGGTCTTCTTACCTGTTGAATCACAAGTCCTCCTAGGCTATGTCCAATTAAGATGAGACGTCTTGACTTGAGCTATGAAAAGTTGTGTAAGGGCCGCAAACATCATACCAGTTGTTCATCTTCGGTACACTTACACTCTCGTCTTGTCTGCTTAGGTCTACCACCTGCAAGAATTGCTCGCCACATTCGCGCAGGCTGATCTTGGACATTTTCGAGTGCCAGTCGGACTTGTAGCTGTACGTGGCAATGCGCGCTGGAGGAAGATGTTGCGGAAGCAAATCTCTTGGCCAGAAGACGCCCGCTCCTGTTGTAGCTTTGGTATCAGGTCTGTGTCTGGAAGATGGGCGGAAGGCTTCTAGCCACGTTCCTTTCATCTGCGACTTCGTGGCAGACGCCTGATCATGGCTCAACCACGTGTAATACGGATGGGCGCCCAAACCTTGCACGAAGACAATGCTTTGGGATGTCAGCAAGTCCTTAGCATGAGGCCTCAGATACACACTCTATCTCTGCTTGCTCCCCACTAGGACCGCCGTTCACCCATACATTGAGTCCCTCTTTCTTCACAGTCTCCTTAGTGCACAAATGTTCACTATTTGGCAGAGCCATGGTAGCCCTAGTCTAACGAGAACAGATGAGATGTCTGTTCTATAGAAGCAATCGTGTTGACAAGCGGCGGTCCAAGACGTATTTATGATGGTCGTCAAAATCAAGAGCATATCTTGAGGTCATGGTGGGCAGGTTCACTCACAGCCCGCATGGGGCTGAGTCGAGGCCCAATCAGAGTTCACAGCTCTATATGCTGTAGGCTGCAGTAGTGACCTAGACGCCTCAATTTGATAGAAGCCACAGATATTCACATCCTGACCATCGACCCGATCCCGGCACGCAGACGGATCCCAACAAGGCATAGATAAGAATGCTTGACATCTTTGTTAGGTGGGTAGCTTCCTTGTGGCCAGTCATGTCAGGTTTATCGAGGATTGATCTTGATGAACAAGCTTGGATAAGATACAGCTTAACATACAGCTTTTCCCATGATGGCCACCAAACGTAAATCTTTTGCGATATATATTACCATTGCGAAGCATTAGTCATCAAGCCCTCTTAGCTCAGTTGGTAGAGCGCGGCACTAGTAAAACTACGAGATGCCGAGGTCGCCAGTTCGACTCTGTCAGAGGGCAAATGGTTGGAGTAGCTGGTCTGATACTGTAGGTTTAGACTGGTCTCCTTCCTATTTCTTCTTTTTTGTTTCTTGTCTCTGATGTGCCTGAGTGCCCGACCAACCTCTGGCGGCACCTCAGCGATACAGAGCTTTCTCTGTCCATAGACAAGCTTTTTGATATATGACAATGCTACTCCTAGGTACCTGCAGAGCCGATATGCGAACACTGACCGAACTTTTAGCACTAGGGATCATCTTGGAGCTTCAAAGACGTTTCCAGACTTCCAAATATGCTATCTAGCCTCGGGAGGTTCACTAATCTCATTCGCATGCAACCAAGGACAAGCTTCGGAAATTGGGCCACAGAGGCCTACAACACAGCTTCTTTTTGTGTCTCTATCAATCTACACAGCACTATCCCGAGTAGCAAACTGCCGTCCAGCAGCCGCAATACTATCCACGACATCCTTGAAAGTCTGCTTAGTCTCGTCCCCAAGTTCAGTAACACTCGACTCGCCCTGCGCGGCAGGGTCATCCTCCTCGTTCGTCCACTGGATCTCGAATGTTTGGAGCTCCAACTTGGTGTTTAGGCCGTAAATGTCTTTTGTGGCGTGCGAGGGAAAGCCGCGGACTTGGGAGAGCAGGCTCATAAGTTCTTGGACATCGTCCCTGTTTTGTGTCGTCAGTCTCAGATTTCAACATGTACATGGACTGGCATGGTTGAGAAATTGCAGGACGAGGTATGCAAGGGGACGACAGAGTAGGAAAGACATACTTGGGGAAATCACCAGTCTTCTCAGTGATGTCGTTGCCATTGTGCTGGGTTGTCTTGATCACGGCCTGGCGGTTGGGCTCGCCGGTGATCTCGACTGTGTGGGTGGGTGCGCCGGAGAAGGGCTTCTGTAGCTTGACGTTGAACTCGCCAGAGGGAGGGGGTGCGACCATGCGAGGCATTTTGATATGTGTGATTGGTATATGTGTTTATGAAGTTGTGAAAATATGGATCTTGGAAAAATTGTCTTTCCAGTTGTAATTTGAGTGAAATGGAGAAATGTATTGTATGGTTAGCAGTGATCAGACAGGGTAAGATGTTTATAATAGAGCTTCGAAGGAGCTTTGTTAGTAAATTGCATATGCTATACATCATCATTCTGGGTGACGCTTACATGACGTCTCTTGGGGACGGGGTCTACATGCAATGATGATCGCGTACCTCTTCTGGCCGACTCACACCTCATTGTTCTTTTTCAGACCCACTGCTATCGAGATGTTGTACGTTAGTCAACGCTCAGTCGTAGATGGTAAAAGATAGGTCGTGCTCTACGAGAGGATGGAAGCATTGTGGTGGCGTGAGACTTCACGAAGCTGTTACAGAAACGACAGGGTACCGTACAAGACGTCTAAAAGTATATAACATAGCTTCCTATACCCAATACATAGAGTCTCGGTAATCTGGTCTGGGACTTTATTCGATCTTTGGAAGATGACGGCGCAATAAAGCTCGAGATGAAGTTGATGCGGCTCAACCGCGGTGAGATGCAATATATCGACCACAACTTGCTAGATGGCCACGCAGAGTCATTGCCATTATGGCCCAAGTGTACAGATCATGATGAAAGAAGTACGTTGGTTAGTCTACTTGGTTGACATTCTCTGCATGTCACCTCATCAGTCAATGAGATATAATCAATCTACTGGCGTCCTAAACTCCAAGGAACAGATGAGCTGTCCCAATGGAATCCACATCCAACCTTCGACAATTGCCAACACACCACTCTTACCGTCTCTGACCCTCGAAACACTGCATGGAGTAGCATGCGGCCACGAAAATGAAATCAGGTCTCGAAATACGCTGTTAGTCATGCCTTCTGAGCTTTGTGCGCCTCCTTCGATTACATCCACAAATTGGAGCCCGTGATGCCAGGGTCGCCCTCTGGAAGAAATGACATGGTTACCGCAACAAGTTGAGAGTGGACAAGTACACAGCCGGCATACCATAGCTATGGCCGTGGAAAGAGCCAGGAAGTTGGAAGAAAAGTCGTGCTGTGAATATGAGATTGACTTGTTTTCTTGGATATTGTGTTGTTACAACAGGAGGTTGGCTGCAGCCATATGACAGCGCAGACAGACAACGATAAAGCACCCCAATATCTCTATATATACATCTATAGCTCTTCCAATCTTATACAAATGAATCTCATAATTGGACCAAGGCGTGATGGAGGCCGGATTTACTCCTCAACCTCCGTGACCTCAGTAACAACAGGCACCTCAGCAGCTGTCTTCGAAACAGGAGCAGCAGCAGGAGGAGCGACAACCTCAGCCGGCTCTAAAGGTCCAAGACCAAAACAATCGCCCACACTAAGAATACTCGTCCTCACCCCCAAAAGTCCAATAACCACACCCACCAATTCAACAATCACAAGCACCACGACAGCCATGAGCATGCGCGGCATGAAGATGCGGTAAAGCATCAAATGCCGTCTCAACCACGCCGCCTCGATCACGGTCGCCACCGCGATGCCGGCATACACCAGAAAGTGCGTAGCCAGCGCTTTCGCCACTGCATCCAGCAAACCCTCCTTTCTAGGCTGGATCTTCCAAAACACAACGGCTGGCACAGCGATGGCGCAGAGGATCTGAGGCGCGAAAGTGTTGAGGATGACGAGGATGGGCGACCAGGGGTAGGTGATTGTGAAGAATGGGATGAATGCTGTTTCCCATTGAATACTGGATAGTACAGCCTGATGACCGGTTTTGAAGAACGAGTACGAGCCTAGTAGAGCTAGTGCGACAGGTCCAAGGGGAGAAGCGTGCAAGGCGTTGGCGTCGACGATCTCGAGGATATTGAGGATACAGAGGATGCAAAGCGACAAGGTACCCTGCCCCATTGGCTTTTGCAGAAGCAAGAGCACGAGCGCCCAGATGGTGGGGAGGAGGAAGTAGCGCGTGCCATGGGTGTTGGCATATCCCATGATGATGAGTTTGCTGCGCTTGTGAGCCTGAGGAGTCAAAGGTGTGAAGATGTCGGAGGTGGGATCGGAAGGGTCGAGAACTTCAGAGTCAGGGAGGGCTTTCTCTTCTTCGATGCCCAGGAAGGGCGAGGCCCAGATATAGGTCCCGTAGCCGGCGGCCCAGGCGAATGCGAGGACGACCTGCGCGACGATGACGCGGGTGCTCTTGAGGAAGGTCGGACTGAGGTTGCGGAACCAAGCACCATCATCTGCGGCGTCGAGGAGCCAGAATGTTGCTGAGAGGGTGAGGCCGATGCGGAAGGCGAAGCCCAGCCAGACGATGGCCGAGGCTTGGTAGTTCTTTGTACGCGCGTAGAAGTCGCGAATGGCTGAGGGCAGGAGAAGAGCCACGACAAAGGGAACGGCCAGCTGCCACTTGGCCGAGGTAGAGGAGGTGGCCGAGGAGTAGTACGTGCTCACGCAGTAAGGCATCTGCTCTTCGCGACAGAGGCGGGAGAATGATGCCACACGGGTCAAAACGATGAACGAAATCGAGTTGCTAATGCCGAGGAAGCGGTCATGTGCGTCTGCTTGGCGTAGAGAGGATGCAGCCATAAGAGCTCCGATTGTGTTGAGCATGTAGAGCAGAATCTCGTCCTCCCATATGGTGAAAGAATTGGAAGCAAAGCCGATGCAAAGAAGCACGGGAGGTATGAGACAAATCCAGCCCCAGAACGATGTAGGAAGAGGTATGCGAAGGTTGGAGCGAGCAGTCAAAAAGGCGGAGAGAGCGCCAAGGATACCAAAAGCGCCAGCAAAGAAGACACAAGTGTTGATAAGTGAGACAGGCGAGACGATCTTGAGAAGGACACCTGCTACAGCACCGATGAATATACCTGCGGCACCTCTGGTGGCGAGATTCAAGGATTGCTCGGCACGGTCTCCATTACATCCACCAGCGAAGAGGGCGAGCAAGAGCAGAGAGCCGACCAGAACAGCAATACCCATGGCCATACTTGGCAGATCGAATCGGGCCCAGAGGCTGCGGCATACGCGTAGGTTCTCTTCTTGGTACAGCGCAAACTCGTTGAAGGCACCCTTCCACTGCTCGGAGCTGGGCTTCTTGGAGCTGGCAATAATGTCCCAAGCTTTGTTACCAGCTTCCCAGAGAGTGTTTGTGGAAGCAGTAGTGGCGGCATCCAGCTTGCGGAGTGCAGCGTATTCGCCTTGGTACCGATTGATCTGAGCGGCGGTCAAGCGACTGACCTCGGCCAGATTCTTGTAGTCGTCGCCCTTGTTGCCGATGAAAGCCTCCTTGATCGGCTGACCAAGGTTGTTGAATGGTACGGGCATACCAAGAAGCAGGGAAAGGGTGGGAACAAGATCGATCTGACCGACAGGTCTCTCCTTTGCGGTACGTGGTGGCTCAAACTCAGAAGCATCACTGCGACCGAAGATGCCAGCCCTGGAGTACATCCACAAAGCGGCCTCAACCTCATCATCCGACTCTCCACCGTGGTCGCCCTTGGCATCCATACCGTGATCACCCATGACGACAAGCAGAGTCTCGTCATCCATGGCCTCCATCATCCGCGTGAAGACATCATTCATCTCTTGCAGCTTTGCAGTCATAGCAGGGTGGTCCGGACCATAGCGGTGACCAGCGTGATCGACACCAAGATAATGACCAATTATAACGTCCCAACTGCTAGTATTGCTCTTGTCCAGAAGTGGAAAGAGATGTTCATTGACTCCATTGTCGACCGTGTAAAGATCCCAAACATTGAATGAGTCGAAAGGACGGGTCAGTTCCTCGTCAAAGTAGCCAGGGAAGAGAGACTGCCAGGTGTCGTCGCCAAGTTGTACTATCTTCTTGCCTGCATTGTGCAGCTGCATAATCAGGTTATCCTCATCAATGGCAGTCCCCGCAAAGTTGCTTCCAGCATCAATAAAAGTAGGCAGAGTTCCAGTGGTCAGCCCCTTGAGACGCTGCAAAGTGGTGGTCGGAGGATCCGCAATGAAAGGGAGAAGGAAAGCATTTTGCGGCTGCGTGACTGCGGTATCCCAGAAAACAGGCAGAGAGTTGTGGAAGTGGTGTGGAATATCGCCCAGCTCTTTCGGAGTAAACGGAACCGTAAAGTCATAGCGGAGAGCATCGACTATAACAACAATGGCCTTGTCAAACGTCTTTGGATGCCAGCAACCGCGTTCCGATGAGCCAGGAGTATACGACAGAGGAGCGACCGGAGGAGCCGCACATTCGGACTTGTAAGGGAGAATCAGGCGAGTGAGGAGGAATCCACTAAGGAAGAGGTAGATGCCCAGGATGTGAAAGACTCTGCCCAGCTAGCACTCAGCCAAATTTGTCCGTTTCCAGACTGTTTCTCAATTGCATATGATTACATACATTACCAGACCGAAGAAGCCCATAAGGAGGCCATGCCGGCTCCTGAACTGCGCCTGCCTGACCTTCTGCACATCCTTCGAGCCCTCCCTTCTTACATCCTCCACATTGACCTCTCTCTCTGCCGCACCTCCTCGCGGAGCCTGCGCCCTGCTCAATTCCTGCATGATGCGGGCTTGCGCCGCCTGAGAGGCTCCATCTGGCACCGACATTGGGCGGAAAGGAAGGAAAAAGAAACACCCAATATCACACTACCGGTTACACATGGAACTGGTTTGTTGTCTTCTTTGGATCGGAGAAGGGTGGAAATAATATTACCAAGGAGGTTTCACAAGCTAATTTGTGGAGGGGTGATGAAAGCTTTGGTGCACGGAGGTTGCACAAGCCTTCACAAGCTTTCTTATGCATACACATCCCGCACTCGGCAGAATCGCCTCGATACCAGCCCCCTGACTTGCATCAAAGGCGCGACTAGGCGTTTTCAAAACGTCTCCTCTGCATATTTGACCCAACGCACTTGCAGTTGTTAAGCATACTGGGGTACACGGGGTAGTGTTATGTTTCACGTCGCACATCGGGCATCATGCAGGTCTTGGTTTCAAAGTGTTCAAGGGGCTTCCTTGAGTTCATTGTCACATTCCTCTGCCGCGGCAGGATGCTTTTTGTGAAGAGAAGTAAGGGGCGGATATGTTAATGCTATAGAAACATACATTACTCAAGAGCATATGATATGTTGTAAGAGTTCCAGCCACGGGAGAATCGAAGATAATCAACAAGCCTCCTGCTCCACCATATCTGACTGTCGTTTTCCAAAAAACCCTTTTCGTTTTTGCTTGAATGCGCCGTAGAAGGGAAAGCGTGGAAAAAGGGCTTGTCCAAGAGTTGAAAGAAAAGGTTGGCGTGCGATATGACCAGTGAAGAAACCGATATTGATCGCAGCGTAAAACAAACACATTAACGATACTCTGACGTATTTATGTCTCTGAAGTGTGGTCCATAGACTCCTGTTGCGTTTGAAAGATTGACCAGGCTATCCATGTCGAAAGGGAAATGTAACGCTTAAAATATGTACGAAAGATGCCAGTAGTTGACCGGCTGGTGATGAAAAGGTATGAAAGCGAGATCGCTAGTCTCAAGGCGGAAGAGGTGTGCCAATACGAAAAAGGTGCCGCGAGGGTGATTTTGGGGGTCGTAACGTGATCCAATAAAGTGACGTTGTCGTAGTCTATGATGTTTTAAAAGCGATGGCAGTAACAGGAAAGACGTCAAGGCTATGAGAAGCGAGCCTCGACCTCCTTCTCGGTGAGACCGCCTATCCGCTCAAGATCAAGAGACTGGAAACGATCTGACTGGTCCTTTTGGTAGGGAGGAAGCTTCTCCTCCGACACAGGCTCAAGGCCAATGCTGTGCTCTCCGACGCGAACCACGACAACACGTCCAGATTGGCGCTTTCCAGCGTCATCCACCTCCTCCGGGAAGGTGATGCGAATCTCAGGCACAGGACTTGTCGGGGGCGCCTCGGAATTCTCAATAAGGCTTTGCTTCTCCTGGTAGACGATGATAGATTCAGATGGTCGAACAGCAACACGACGGTGGCTGCTTATGCGCGATGATGAATTTGATGATCGTTTCTCGTTGTACATTGGTAGTTGTTGTGCTTGGGCGCGTCTTCGTAACCGCAAAAAGTACAGGCCAAAGACAGCGAGCAGAGCCAGGATGACAAGTACGAGGAGGGTGATGAGGAGGCCCATCATTGTCGGGGTGTACGAGTCGTCGTCCTTGTCGCTTCTGGCGACGAGATTGATGAAGCCGGCCTTCATGATGTGTGGTTGTTGGGTAAGCGAGTGTAGTGGTGCAACGAGTGTGTATGCAAACGAGAGTGGTGTAAAGAACGTAATGGTGTTGTATCGTGTGTTGAATAATTTCCTTCAGGAATGTTGCGTCATGGGCAGAGGTAGGGGATCCACTTGCGCCAACTTTTGAAAATCCGGAGCAAAAGCAGAGTCTGGGAAAGGGCGGGTCATTAGTCGTTGATGCTGGGAGACATGTGTGGCGAGAAAGAATCAAATTGCAAGGGCAGGCCCTCTGCGACACATGACGAAACACAGGGCGATTCGAGACGAAGGGTTGGGGTTGGGATTGCGGGAAAGGCGGAGGCGAAAGGGTTGGAAGAGGCATGTCGTATCGTACCTTGAGTTAGATCGCGCCTGTTACGAGCTAGATTCAGGATGGCCGGTGGAGAAGGGAAGGGACGCAAACAACAGCTAAAAGAGTGAAGCTGATGCTGCAATGGGGAGTGGAAGGGTGTGGGAAGAGAAGAGTATGATTTCCAGCAGACCGTCGCCAGCAATTCGAGGTGCTTGCAACAGAATCAGAGGGAAATGGGCGTGCTTTTGCTCGTCCTGGTCGTGAGGGCCGTTGGAAATTGCGCTTGCCCTGCAACGCCTCCCGCTGTCCCGCTTTGTCCAATCACAAATCCTTCGCTACCGCCAGCCATGTGCACGGCCAGCCAGGTCGTCACCCTCATTTTGTTGTCAACCACTTCGTTGCAACGATTTTGCCTTTTCAAGTCGACCCCGGTACACGGTGCCCTTGAAAGTCGGCGCGTTTCTTTCTGCATGCAGTAACAAGAGCTGCCTTTCGCCCAATGCGTTCACCATCTGACATGTTTGCAGATGAACAGCCTGGCTCTCAAGATGATGTGCGCTCTGCCCTCATGTTGTCCACGGCCAAACTTGGCTGTGCCTGTTGATCTGTTGATCATTAATTAAGCACACGCTAAGCAATCAGTACCGCCCATCACTTGTCCGATCGCCAATCTTGTTGATAGCTTTCTTGTTTTGACATCTTTCAAACTCGTTCGTTCAAATTGCGTCTTACGCCAAGTAGATTCCGTCTCTATGGCTTCCGGCGGGCTTCGGCAGTCATTTCGATGGCGCTCTCGGAGAAGTCAAGCATGGCCCGTTGTAAATAAATATAGTATCTCTTGCACAGCCAGCAAACGGCTACAGCGTAGCTACTTTCCGCGGCACACGATTGCACGGCCTTGCTGTTCCATGCTCAGCAGTCGATCAACGTTGCGAGTCCACATTGACTGAGCATATGCTGCTAAAAGTTTGGATGCCATTAAATCCAATTGCCCCTTGCTTCAATCAATTTCTCACAATGCTCATTTGTTTGTATACAGCATCTTTAAATGGCGGGGACCGGACGTCGCTATCTGCTACAATCGTGCATATGCGAGATCTCGGGGTAGATCTACTGGAGTAGATTGTTTGATGTCGTGTACTCGTATACGATGAATATTGGATCAGTCTTTCATCTACAGAGCATCAGCAGACCACCATCATCCTGTGTGCTATATTGCATGGGAAAACGTTGCCTTTGCAAGACTTTGGAGTGTGCTGGCCATATGACTGATGCCTCTGTCCTCTGTTGATAGTATCGAATCTACGCCTAGTGTTATCCCTGTTTCAGAAAGAGATAGGGGAGAGCATGCTGCTAAGCATTGCCTTACACGCCTGTCCGCTTAGTGAATAAGTTGTACAACCCAAGACATAATTAACCATAATCATTGTCGCTTGGACTTGCATCAAAGTTTCCCGCTGCAGTGCTGAGTAGGCGATATACGTCCTACAGGAATGACAAAGCATTTGGAGGAAACAACAGTACAGTTCTTGTTTCCGCTTTTTAACGTATCAATATTGATGGTCAAGCTGTGCTTGGTCATGCCGTCAATCGGCTCTTGGCTATGCCTCTTTCACTGATAATTCAGCCATTCAAGTTAGGACGGCCTTGGTACAGTCTGGTCTGTTCATCTCATGTCCAAAGCGAGACATAGTGTACAACCGAGCATTGGAAAGGAGCAAAGTCCGACTGGGCAATGCACTATGAGCCCTCACGCATCCCGCAAAGCAAGACACGTCATGAGGCACCACCGGCTACCCCTTCAAAGTGAGTGAACATTCATGTACAGTTTGAGGTATCCGGAACTCTCACGTAACACCCATGCAACCTTTCCAGCAAGTTATTGCAGGCCACATGGCGCTCAGTAGCCTTGCAATCACGTGTTACCAAAGTTGAAACAGAAACGTCATGCGGTCGCACAAGAAGGACTTGCGACAGAGAAAAGACCTTGAACGAGGCTGCCATGCGTTCAACGGTGGCTGGGTGTCGAATGCCACGCTCTCGCTCTTGTTGCCGCCATCATGGTATCAGCGGATGCGCGTGGGGGAAGAACGCGTTGTCGTTCTTCACCGAGCGAAGCCAGTACTGTGACATGATGAGTATACGTGCCAAGAACCGAGATGCAGCTAGTCGGTCAGAGGCAATGATGCCTGCGGAGGTCGATGCGCTATGGCTTGCTGCATGTCGTCGGATAAGTCGACATGACTCTCGAACATGATCGCAGAAAAAGAGGACGATGCAAACGCTGTGATGGCGTGGCCAGACCGAGACTCAACTGGTGGCTGCTACGAGCCTGCAATGCTGTGCTTTGGTAAAGTTTGACAAGAAGAGCCGGCAGGACACACGCACACGTGCTGCACCCCAAGGAGTTGGTTTACCCCCAGTGCCGGGCCTGCGTCGGTGTTGCATTGTTGGCCAAAAAGTACAGACAGGACGCACAAAATGGACTGTGCCCGGATTTCTCGATTCTGTTACTGCAATGACAAGAAGGTCGCCCCGGGGATGATGAGAAGACAAAAGACCTGGTTTATGGAGCTTCATGCTAGTATCAGATCTGGTTAACTTACCGACCAACAATTGACGATCTGCAATATAATTTGGCGGCGAAGAAAAGCGGAGAGAGTTAGAATGTGCCGTGCAACCCGAACAAGCTGCAGTCGAGCCTGAAGAGAACGAGTGGTAGAAGACTAGCTTCTGTCTCTGGGTTCTGGGTTGTGAGCTGTCATATGCACCGACTAACTGGTCGGTAAAGGCTTCATCACTCATCAGTGGCGCCGATAAGCAGGCAGAAATAGCGTCAGTACGATGAAGCGCCCTGGTTGTGTCTCCTGCTAGCTACTGCTCGATGCCTGCTAGGGAAAGGGGAGCAGGCGGGTGTGTCCGAGGTGAGGCGTCAATGGAGCCCTGCTTATGCAAGAGATGGTGAGCATCCTGAGTCGCTGCTCCGCCCCTGGACGACTACCATGACCAAGGAAAATGAGATGTAGCGAACGAAAGTGGCCATGATAGCGATCCCGACTTTTGCAAGCGTTGAGGCCAGCCCCATGTTGTTAGGGGATGGCGATCTCGGCTGATTGGAGAAAGGGGACTGTCGAGCAGAGCCTCAGATTCATGAGCAACCACTTTGGCGTTAGCAGGGCTTGGGGAAGGCGCAGGCTAGGCTTCCACAGGGAAAGCGCAGACGGGACGTCCCTGGCCCAAAGCTTAGGCGGGTCTGAGTTCGATGATTATCATGCGCTGCTGCGCTCTCTCCATCAACGAGGACGTACATGTCATGTTCCCATTTGATTCCTTGACGAGTTGACACATATTACTACCGCCGATTTACACGTCTGCCCCGACATCTCGCGCACAACACGCTTCAAGTCCTCACACGCCCTGTCTTGTGGCCCCCACGCTCCGCTACCAGGATCCATAGCTTTTCCCGCATTCCTAAGATAATCCATCCCAATCCCTTGCTGGCGTGTCGTGCTTGTTTGCAGTTCAGGCACCAAACACTGGGCGCGTATGGGATGCGATTGAAGAGGCTTCTCCTTCCATGCGACCCATCGGCGCGCATTCTCGCCCCCCAAGCCATCCCGACGTAGGAGTTGCATCTTCTGCTGCCGCTTGTTGAAATTACACATACTTGACGAAGACCCTCGCCTTGCAGACGCCGCAACCTCTTGTGCATACTACATATCCAGGCAGACGTCCTTGCCTTTGTCTCCCGCTTGCTCATCCCCTCTTGTACATGCTGCCATTAATCAAGTACCAGCTTCCGCCTGTCAAATAAACAGCTGCAATCAGCCAGCTCTGTACGTTGTTGCTTCTCCTTCCTCCTCAGCCCTGCCTGCCCGTGTCAAACACATCCTAACCTGCTGCAGTCTTACTTAGCTACATGCGACATTACTGAACATAGCCTCAACAAATCTCATCTTCTACACCGTTCTTTTGACATAGTCCGACAACTGTCACCATCCATAAAACCGGCACAACGCTGCACAGATACTGCTACCACGAAAAACAAATATCGTGTCTACCATCTCGTACATAATGTCTTCTGTGCAGAACAAGAGCCAGCCCACTCTCTCAAACTCGTTCATGGTGCGTTCGTCTGGTCAGGAAGCACCCTCGGACCCAGGTCGGCGTGCTGATGCTGCCTCGCACCCTCGTACGAGCAATTTGACTAGCCTCAGACCGACTAACAGATGGGGCGAGAACTCCATCTGGAACATCAGCAACGGGCCCTCGGTCGGTGGCTTGGGCGGTGCTGCGCCTACAAGAGATGTCATGTCCTTTAGAGGTTTGTCCCTTCTAGTGTCGCGTGATTGCATTCAGGCTGACCAAGACGACTCAGACACGACGCTCAAACCGCTTGGAAGCGACAAAATTGAGGGCAAAACCGGATCGAGTGCTCTGGTGGAGTCTTCGGTGTCGGAGTCGAAGAATGATAGCTGGACTCGTTCGTCTTCTTTTTCTTCCAAGATCACCGACTTCAGACCTACAGACCCGACGCTCGGCCAGCAACGAGATAGCGCCAGCTCAAGCCTTTCGCAGGCATATGCCGGTGCTCCTCGACATGCCTCCATCTCAACCTTCTCCAGTCGCCACGGCCCCGTCAGTTTGAACTCTGCCAACTGCACCAAAGCTCCTTTCGTCGGCGCTTTCGAATTGCCGACAGCAACGACTGTGACCAACGACCCACCCCAGGTCTACACCAAATTCAACCAGCCCTCAAAGCCAGCTGTAGCTCGAGCAGTGGATTCTGCTTGGGGCGATGGCACTGCCATGCACTCGCCTGTGGACGAAAGAAAGAGCTTGAGTAATGGTGGGTTCGGATACCCAAGCCAGGCTTCATCTCGCAACAACAGTCTGCCACCTTCCAGACACAGCGATGTGCCTCCGCAGTATCCTGTTCGACAAGATGTATACTCTGACACTCAAATTGCCTCACATACACTGCGAAACAATAGTGTCCCTGGGGCCACCCGACAGAACGGCTCCAGTGCCATCAGGTTCGATAGCCCACTGAACCACATGGCGGCGCAGTTTGGCCAACTGGGCACCAATGGTGACAGTCAAAGCCTGGGTACCCAGCAGCGCTCAAGCACTTCGGCATTTCTCGGTCATTCTCCTGCCTCTTATAACACCTCTCCAGCAACGACGAGGAATACATTGTATCAGCCTGTGAACATCAACTTTGAGGCTGAAGATGGGGATGATATTTCTCGATCTGCATATCCTTCCGACGCCTATTCTCTACAGAATATGCCTGAGTCGGTCAACTTTCGAGTGCCACAATACGATCCCAGATCCCTTGGTAACAACGGCATGCAATATAATAGGCAACCAGCTCACTATCCTGGGAGCGCTGCATCACAACGTGCATTTGACCATTCAACCGCACCTCAAGGCGCGAATGGCTTTGGTGCATCCGGCATATCCCACAACCATGCCGCAGCTCTGGAGATCAAGTTACGTTCACTTCCTGTACAATTCCAGGAGCAGCCCTATATACAAGACCCACGCCAACTTGCCATGATGAAATCATCACCACAGAGCATGTATGGACAATTTGCTTTCCGCGACATGATGCCATTGTACAATATACCCATGAATCCCCAATTTTCTCAGAACTTGCCTGTCAATCTGATGCCTGTCATGGATATGGCGCAAATCCCAAGAGGACCTCGGGTTGAACAACTCGAGACCGGTCAGGGCGTACGGAGCCAATTGCTAGAGGACTTTAAGCAGAATGCAAAGACCAACAAGCGTTACGATCTAAAGGTGAGAAGACCTGGAGTGCTTCATCAACACAATGACTTACGGGTACAGGACATATACGACCATGTGGTAGAGTTTAGCGGTGACCAGCACGGTTCTCGTTTTATCCAGCTCAAGCTCGAATCGGCCAACAGTGATGAGAAAGAACGCATTTTCCGCGAGATCCAACCGAATGCTCTGCAGCTGATGACCGACGTGTTTGGCAATTATGTCATTCAGAAGTTCTTCGAGCATGGCGATCAGACACAGAAGAAAGTACTGGCAAACAAGATGAAGGGCCACGTCCGTACGCTGTCGCTGCAAATGTATGGCTGCAGAGTTGTTCAAAAGGTCAGACACAAGTCAATCCCTCCCGCCATACCAATCAAGCTAACACACAATCAAGGCTTTGGACCACATCCTCAACGATCAACAAGCAGCTTTGATCCGCGAACTCAAGGAAGAGGTGATCCGATGCGTCAAGGATCAGAATGGGAATCATGTCATCCAGAAAGCTATCGAGCGCTGTGAACCCAAGGACATCGACTTCATCTTCAACGCCTTTACAAACCAGATCCATACCCTGAGCATTCACACATATGGATGTCGTGTCATACAGAGATGTCTCGAACATTGCGAACTGCCTACTCGACAGGCGATTCTGAAAGAGCTCCAGGAGAGCATGCCTGGACTCATTGGCGACGGGTTTGGCAACTATGTTGTTCAACACGTTGTTGAGCATGGTGAAGAGCACGACAAGCAAAAGGTGCTAGATCTCGTCATCAAGGGTCTTGAGGGATACAGCAAGCACAAATTTGCCAGTAACGTCGTTGAGCAATGTCTGACTCATGCAACTGATGCCTGGCGACGAGAGGTTCTCGACATCATCGTTCGGGGCAACCGACGTGAAGGCGAAGGGATGCTCACCGGCTTTATCAGGGACAACTATGGTAACTACGTCATTCAGAAACTCCTGGATGTACTGAACGAGCGTGATTACTACAATTTCATGGCTATCTTGCAGCCAGAGATGACCAAGGCGAAGCGTACTGGTTGTGGCAAGCAAGTCATGGCCATCGAGAAGAAGATGCATCGCTTCAACCCTTATGGCTCTCTACACGCCCCGACGCCATTCGCAAGCCAGGCCATAAGCGCTGCCAACACTCCGCCGCCCCTGACGTCGGACACAAGGAGCGTCCAGACCAGCTCTGTGGCGAGTGTCAACGACGACGCCATCGAGGGAGCTCCCCCAGGTCGCAAAGGCTCGATTCAGAGCAGCGAGCCTACCGTCTTCGAGTTCAGTCAGTGAAATTCGCCATTGATCAACCACCTCCATACATGGAGCAACGCATTTCCGTCCACCCAAAAATGCCCGCTAGCCAGTAGGGCAATCGACCTCACTTACCCAAACCTGCTATTTCGGATTTTGCACAAAGATGGAGTATTTTTCTGGGAGTCAGCTGCCCGCCCACCATGTTTGACTTGTGCATTGCTTGTTACCAAACTCATTTGCCGAGTGTTTTGCATCACATAACGTTTCCACAGTATGACTTTTACGAAAAACAACCAAAATCGACGCCACTATTCCTCACCATTACCACTAGGTGAGAATAAGGGTAGACATTCCAACAACCACCACAACGAACATGGCGCGACCAAGGATGAAAATGGTGCAATCGAGGGGAAGGAGAGACCAATCCCCAAAACGAAGGGCGCAAGCGGGCAAATTGGAGGCGTTTTCATTCATTTCCCCCCTCAAGAGCAGGACATGGATATTGTTGTGTGGTGTAGTCTACAATCAACCTTTCAACGACATTTTCCACCTGTTGGAGCTTTTTGTTACTTTGTCAGGGGACATTACACACACATACACACACACACACACACAACTCACAAACTTCGGCAACCAATACACTTTGGATGTTTTTCTCTTGTACTGTAGCTTTTTAGGATACCCCCATATTATTTGATGTATTTTTACGACCATGCATGATCACTCTTGGATATGTATTCTTGTTGCCTGCTTAAAGTGTAGCATTCTACATCTGCAACGTTTGCTTCCGCTTTCTGCAATTCTCACATTGTTTGAGGCGTGCAAATTTGAGTGCTGGCTGGATATGTCTTGTCTTGTCTTGATCTCTCCTTTTTTCAATGTCAGCACCTTTATCGATTGTGCCTTGGCGGCACCTATGACATCGAATGGCGAGGAAAGACCAGTGCTGAGCGGGCTCAAACGTTGCCCTCGTTCGTGACAGGCATACTGCGGTTGTATAAGCTACGTTTCATCAGTGTCCAAAAGGTCGACTTTGCACTCTCTTTTACCGGCGTTGACCCCCTTAGGCTCTGGGGTCGAGCAGTGGACTCTTCGTGGACGGTGACATGATGGGAGTGACCAGTGGAGTCTGTGGTGGCTTTGTCTGCTGGGTTATGTCCTTGAGTAGTATCCGATGGCACGGTCTGAGCTGGAGGGAAGGCGGACATCGGAGAGATCATTGGGTCGGTTGGTGCGAGGAGCTGCTGATGTTCATGGAACGTGCCATTCACGATACTGTCCGCTTTGTGGTGGTGGGTCATTTCTGGTGCGGCAACATTGGTTGTCGGCTGTTCCTTACCACCCTGAAGATCAAGGACATCATTTGCATCTCCATCCCCATTTGCAGGTAAGCGAGCTAACGTCGGTAACCCTGTTATATGTGCCGACGAACTCGCGGCTCCAGGTGGGGGGATTGTAGGTTCAGTAGTCATCCTCCTTCTCGCATTCTGAGCCATTCCTTCTTCGGACTGTTTGTCCAACAAGCCTACCAGTGCGATGACCAGAGTGCCTAACGTGCATAAAATAGATTAGAGACGACAAAGGGAGAAAGGAACTGTCTCACGAAGCGACTGTGAAAATGTACGTGGCAACAGTAAAGGCGGCCGCGACCACGGCCTGTACATCGTCGCCTCTGGCAACATAAACAGCTACCCATATGGCTGCGAACGTTGTTGCTGCAATGGGTGAGACGAGGGCTACAGTAGCTATGGCTTTCTTGTCAATGCTGCGACAAAGCTCAAGGCCAAGGGCACCTTCGGAGGCCATGTCGATGATTTTCCTGCTAGGCTTGTTCGTGCTAGACTTGGCGGCTTCTGGGTGATGGAACCATAGGATGCCCCGACCGGGACCCAGATCCAAGGTAGCGATGCGTTGACCCAGTGCGTGCGAGTCCTTGTCAAACTTTGCTACCAGGTTAGCAGAGTGGTGGAGAGAGGCCGGAGGATTAATACCTCGACACAATGGATGCTTCGGAGACGCTTTGGAACAAGCAGCTCAGTCAGACCATTGCGTAGCTTCAACAGTCGATATCGCATGCGGATCTCTTTAAGCAGGACCTGATCGGTCATATCTTGTTCTCGCCCTTCGAAACGGAAGCTCAGGTACTCGTATTTCAAGAATACGACTACATCGAGGCGTTTCGCACCTTCAGGGGTTATTGCATTGAAGGCCGCTAGGTAGTTGTGCTCGAATTCACCTGGATATGCAACGTATAGGTACGTGAACCACCAAAAACGAGTAAACCTGTTCTTGGTAGTCGGGTTTTGGTTGGCAGAGTCTGGGTTGGCAAAATCTTGGTTGGCAGAAACTTGGTTGGCAGAAACTTGGTTGGCAGAGACTTGGTTGGCAGAGACTTGGTTGGCAGAGTCTTGGTTGGCCGAGGCCTTCTTTCGAGTTACCCATGACTTGAGCAGTATTTCCTGAAAAGAGAATCAGAAAAGGCGGCTGGATGATAGGGATAGTGCACAAATGACCCATGAGCGAGCCCAGAGAGCGAGCACGACACCCGGAGGAAACCACATGGACGGGACCAAGTGGATGTTTTTACGATTGGTGACGAGTGTTCTTCTTTTACGGATCAAATAGCGAAGATATTGGTCCAAGATGAACAGCAGAGCAATGGAACCAGTACCATAGCTGTAGCCAGCAATGGCGATGACAAAGACCCACCATATGCCACGAAAGATGATGACAAGGCGAGTACTAGAGAGCACATCAACGACACAAAAGTCGCCGGCATCGAGGAGCTGCTGGAGAAAAGGGTTATGAAAGCGCGGGTCTGAGGTTGTCCAACCGATGGTCTGACCAGGAAAAGCCATGGTCTACTAGAGGTGCAGGAACAAGGATAGAAAGTTCTCGAGGGGGACATTATCATTATAAGCGACTAGGTCGTGCATGAGGAAGTAGGTCAGCCTCTCTTAGACCAAGGTAGCTACAGCTACAGCTGCATGGTGGCGCTCGTGTTGAAGAAGCAGCATTTGCAGCGAGTGTGTCAACATAGCAGTGGAGTTGCTGGAATGATGGGGGCTGTCGTGCATGATGATTCGAGAGACTCGGGGTCACATGAAGAGTCTCTGTGAATGGCAGGAGTAGAACAAGTGGGAAGCGAGATGATCAGGTAGACGTAAGTACTGTACTGTAGTTGTTCGCGCGAGTCATTTGGTCGCGATGCCGGGACAGGCCCAAGCTCCGACCCGACGTCAGGGTCCATGTCCCTTCCAAAACATCTCACATGCCACTTTCCCTCTTCCGTTACTCATCTGTTCCATGGACCGCACACAACAAACATGTCGGCGCCGCGATTGACATTCTTGTATCCCTTCCTGTTCGCACCGACGAGGCCTGCGACGGTCCGTGAGGCATCTCGCACCGCACGCCGGGCGTTTGGCGCGTCAAGTCACAGGAGACAGCCGCCAGCCGCCAGGAAACGTTACGGGACTGCGAATGAGCCTCTGCCGCACCTAGCAGGTGAAGGGAAGAAAGTCCAAGCAAAGCCACAACTTACAAGAGATGGAGAGAAGCCACAAATCACAAGAGACGGAGAGAAGCCACAAGTTACACGAGATGGAGAGAAGCCGTCAACGCTGTCTAGGGATGTGAAAGAGGAGGACACCAAGGATGATGCACCACTGAATCCTAGTCAGGGCCAACAGCTGCACGCACAACCAGAGGAAGCAGCCAAGGACAGAGCCCAGCCTACACCAGCCAAGGAAGAAGGAGTCATCATCATATCAGACAGTGCGACGACGGCCAAGACGAAACCCTCACCTCCAAAGCAAGAAGAAGCCGAAGAAGACGACGAGGACGATGAGCCGACGGTCATCGAGGCCATGCCGCCCACCGGAAGACTACCGCCTTCACCTGTCATGGATGCCGCCGAGTCAGCACCTGTGGAAGGGCCGTCGCCTCAACCACAAGTCTACGCCAAACCTTTGGAGACTGTCCTCAACATGCCTCCGCCCGACTCGTCCAACCCTGCCGCCACCGCTCTATACACAACCCCTGATCCTCCTGGAAATGACCAAAGTCAGGACAAGAAGACGACAGACGGACAAGCTGCAGATCAACCACTCGAGGGCCAAAAGCCACCCCACATCTCCACTCCGCCATATGTCCACCACTTTGACACGTATAGCTTGGTGCGCCGCCTGGAAGAAGGCGGCTGGACCCAGGAGCAGGCAGTCACCCTCATGAAGGCCGTCCGCCTGATCTTGTCTGGAAACATGGATCTTGCACGCAATGGCCTGGTCTCAAAATCTAATGTCGAGAATGAGAGCTACCTCTTTAGCGCCGCATGCAGCGAGCTCAAGACCGAGATCCAGACCAAGCGAGCCACAGAGGGCGAGAGAAGCAGGACCGACAGAACTCAACTACAACATGAAGTTGACATTCTGAACCAACGCATGACGCAGGAGAGTGCCACCATGAAGGACGAGCTCAAGGGCATGTTTGACGACCGCAAGATGTTTGTCCGGAATGACCAGCGGGACATGGAAAGAAAGGTACGTCTTTTCACTTGCCTTATTCTTATGGACATTCTCACCCATACTAACGCCACAACACCAGATCCAAGAACTCAACTACCGCATCACAGTCTCCCTGAACTCAGACTCCCGCTCCGACGTCGAAGGCGTCCGCTGGATCATCACAAAGCGCGCAATCTCCGCCCTCGCAATCTGCGTCGCCATGATCCTCGGCTCGCTGAAGTTTGCCTCTTCCGTCAAGGAATGGGAGGAGGAAGAGAAGAGAGCGCTTGCCGCTGCGAGAAAACACCACCATGATCGAGAGAACAGCCCTAAAGCTAGCAGAGGTGGTAATGGTGGTGGCAATGGTGGCGACAACGGAAGTGGTGGGCTCGGCACGGATGAGTTGAGAGATATTCTTGTGCAGCAGGGTGATAATCCTGCTTTTGTCTCTTTGGGCTGAGGATGGAAGTCAATAGTGGAAGATGTATATTTGAAAGTATTTGGACACAGGTCTGACATGGGCAGGCAGGCAGAGCTGATTTTGAGAGTTGTTCCAACAATGACAGCATTAGCGCAAGGGTTGGGAGGCATGGGATGGATTTTTCGCCATATATACCCCTTTGAGATATCATCACCACCATCACATAGCATAGCATGGCAAGTTTCTTTTGTCTTTTCGCATCGCACATCTACACAGTACTCAACGACTCTACGTTATCCACAGACCACTGAAACCCTATCTTGGTGCTTCCGTCAGCCTTGTCGTTAGTGGATTGATCTAAGCGCCATGCATGACAGCAACTCACAACCACGCGCCAAATCCAATTCTCCAACCCGCATATGTTGATCTATATCAGCATCACCTTCATCGTTTCCCCCCTTTCACTCTGTTGACATCCGACGATGAAAGTTCGAGTGTACGATATCGAACCATGACCAGCCTCTACCCAAATCAACCTAAAGGATCATTGTGCCCGCGATGCATGCAAGTAGATTTACGAGCCTTGTTCTCCACCGCTTCACACTGGCAGTCCTCTGAACCAGATGATGATGCCTCCGTCGCTTCTTCTACCCCTTCAGAATCAGCCTTCTATCTAGGGGATATATCATCCGTACTCGCGCGTAGCCAGACTTGTGGGGTTTGCAAAGTGGTCGTCGAAGCCGTGTCCTCTTGTTTTCCTTACTATGGCCCTGGGGGTCTTGAGAGACTCATGGGGAGGTTGGAGGGGGAGACGGGGGTTTGGGTGTGGAGTTATCCCTTTGTTGATACTGGGGTGGGTGGCGGACGGACGGTCAGGGTTGGTCTGTCTACTTTGTGTCCGCCTGCTATGCTGGACCATGGAGATGAGGAGGGTGGGGAGGAGGGAAGCGAGGGAAGAGGAAGGTATAGGATTGGGAGGCGGTATCATGCTGGTGATATTCAGCTGATGCGTGAGTCTGCGAAGCAAATTGGTCTGGCAGAGGGATATTACGGAAGGGCGCTGCGGCATGAGAAGGTGGATATGAGACTTGCGAAAGAGTGGTTGAGAGACTGTGAAGTATTGCATAGTGAACTGTGTTCCAAACCGGGACTTGATCGTGGAAAAGAGGTGTTTGATGTTCGCTTGCCCAAGAAGGTAATGGTGGTGGATATAGACAGAGGATGTCTGGTCATGTTGCCTGCTGGAGCGAGGTATATCGCGCTCAGTTACTGCTGGCCGAGCAAGGGTGGTGCATTCGTCACTACGCAAGCGAACAAAGATGAGTTGATGATTGTGGGTGCGATTTCTGCGGAAGAGGATGGTGGTGTACCCATCTCGGACACAATCAGGGATGCTATCTCTTGCACGCGAGACCTAGGGGAACAATATCTCTGGGTAGACAGTCTCTGCATCGTACAAGACGACCAGGGAAACAAACACACCCAGATGGCCCAGATGGACCTGATCTACGGGAACGCAGTCCTGACTATCGTTGCGGCCCACGACACCAACACCGTCACCGCTAGTGGGCTCCCGGGATATCGCTCCGAGTCCTCCTCGATGAGACATCAGAAAAGATTCACGGTGCAGGGCCTGGATATCAGTATCCCGCTTCCTTGTCTTGAAGATCTGCTGTCTAATACGAGGTGGGACACACGCGGTTGGACTTTTCAAGAAACAATGCTCTCGCGTCGCCTGCTGTATTTCACCTCTTCCCAAGCGTACTTTCAGTGTTCATGCGCTATCTACTGCGAAGACACTTTTTCTCCTTCCTCCTCATCCTCCTCCGCCTCCGCCTTGTCCACCACTTCTGCCTCGTTCACTTCTTCCCCTCTACCCTCTTCAGCAAGCACTCGAACCCCCCACAACCCAACCACCACCAACATCGCCATATCAACCAACCTCTGGAACCCCAAAAACCTCTACATCACCCCCACAACCGACATCAACTACGGCGAGCTCTCAATCTCACACACACCCTACACCTCCCCCTCCGCCGCACTAAGCGCCTACAACACTTTCGTATCCTACTACCTCCGCCGTCAACTCTCATACCCAGAGGACATCCTGAATGCTCTCGCCGGCCTTCTGCATGTCTTCCAGCGAACCATGAACACAAAGTTCTGGGCTGGGCTACCGGGACGGTGGATCGACCACGCTTTACTCTGGGAACTTGCGAGCGAGGGGAAGAGGAGGCTGGGTTTCCCGTCTTGGTCGTGGGCTGGGTGGGATGGCATGGCTGAGACGAGTTATTGGCTCATGCTTGATGATGTGCGGGGGCTCGTGGAGTGGTATGTTTCTTCTGGCGGAATGGTGGAGAGGGTGTCTCATGCGGGTGAATTGGGGTGTGACGAGTATCTGCAGGTGCAGAGCATTGACGATGATGACAAAATGAAGGAGATTTGCTTGCGTAGCGCATCTCGTTTCGGGAAAGACGGTATGGGGTCGGCAGCAGTCAGGGACTGGGGAGGCAAGATGGTATTTCTTGCTGCGGAAACAGGGATCAGGTCGTTTCACCTCTCGGCTTTGGAGCACTGTCTACCAGATCCGGAAGAGGATCTCTGGCCAACGGGTATGCACCTGAAGATCTTGGACGATAATGGCGTCTGGATTGGTTTGATCCTCGTGGATAAAGGCTGGGTAAAGGAGAACTTGGATATGACCAACGAAAGAGAAGGAGGAAGCGGCAGGTTCGATTTCGTCTTGCTGTCTGAGGGGAAGCGCGCACGAGCTGAGCATACAGCTGCATTCGATACTGAGGTCTTTATGTCGGAGAAAGGGAGTTGGCATTTGCTTAATGTCATGCTTGTTGAGTGGGACGGGGAATATGCTAGACGAGTGGCCGTTGGCAGTGTACACAAGGAGGCTTGGAAACGAAAGATCCCTCGACGGAGCGTGGTCAGATTCATATGAAGGAGAAGTGTAGTAAATAATGAGCTTACATGACTTTGTACATAGTAGGTTTAAGCTGGTCCAGAGTGCCATGACGGTTTGACGTCTGTTCGCTCCTTTGAAAATACCGACAGATAATTCTCACAGATCAACCTTTGCGGCGACCATACTCTGCGACAAGAACCCCGTAACGAACAACCACCCCTTCTTCTTTCCCCTTTCCTTCTTGGGATCAATGGGCACAATGACCGCCGCACTGGCCGATGAGATCCTGCTGCCATCATCTTCGAAGATGGCGCGCGTTTCCCATTCTCCAGTTCTTGCTGCTTTGCGTACATACCACACCACGACGGACAGTTTGCCGTCCGGGTTGCCGTGGTTCTGGGCGACCTCGATTCCGCGCGCCAGACTGCCTAGCACGTAGCCGCTTGCATCGTCGTTGCTGCTGGCGTAGGGATCGTGGAAGTAGCTTGGGTTGTCGACTACGCTGTCTAACTGGATCGTGTCCTTGAGCATCAGTGTGTTGTCGGACTCGTCTGGGGTCTTCTCGGTCAGGTAGAGGCGTCCGTCGATACAGCTTGTGATGAGGATCTCATTACTTTCGCCACCACTGGCAATGGTAGCGCCCCGTCCGAGACCATTGTTATTGTGGATGCCTGGATGAGCAATGGTCGCACTGACAGACGCGTCTGGGGCTAGTGACGACAAGGAAACATGCACCGTTGTTGACCATTTGCAGGCGGCAATATTATCCTCGATCTCACGCAATAGTCCCTCTCGGTGGCGGTGGTCATTGGTTACGTAGAAGCTTGTTGGACTGAGCGCCACGATGTCATTTGGAGTGGTAATCAGTGCATGTTTGACCGAACGGATGTGCCGGATGGTCTTGCGTCCTAGAACGTGGCGGAACATTTCAATCTGTGAGGCCGCTTTTGGCTCCTTACTTCCGGCCACATAAGATGGATTTGGGAGATGGTTGACCGCTAGGATGTAGACGGCTGTTTTGGGCGCTGATGGGTCTGGGACTACATCTATACCGTGGGTCACGAATGGGCCATGGAAGTTCTCGAATGCCAGCTGGGAGGACTGCTTGGTCTGATTGGAGTGTCAATAGACTGCGTCATAGTATATAGAATTAATTCTTCAGCCAAGGAGTTCGCTCACTTCGGGATTGATGATATGAATGCTTCCTTGACCTGCGATGGATGGTTCATGTAGATTCGACAGGCCCGGAAACCATCCATGTCTTACTGTCGAGTTGTCCTCGCACGCAGTGAACAGAAGATTGGCTGAGGCAAGATAGTGCAAGTCCTCGCAGTGGACTGTATCCACAATGGTGACAAAATCATCTGCGCTAAAGAGGGTGCTTGTGGGAACAGACCTGAAGAGGCCGAGTCTGGAAAGGTGATCTTTAGTCGGAGTGTAGAGCAAGGCCACTAGCGAGACGAGGGCTATCACTACTAGGTTGAGAGTGGTACCCATTTTTGATATTGTCAAATAGGCTCACACGGCTGGATGTAGGGCTCAAAGTGATGGGATCGGTGGTTATTTTTGAGTGCAGAGGTAGCCGTGAAGTGTAAGTATGTCAAAGTGGCTATCGTGTCTGCCGAGAACGGTACGCATTGCTCGTACTTACGAAGTGAAAGCGGGGAGAGCGGGGAACATGAATTAGCTCTGGTCCACATCAACAGCTAAAATAATTTGGCTGCCTTTCTGCTTGAGCCGCTTCTCTGCAATGTCAGCAGTACTGCAAGGATCATACTATGCTACCTTTTCTTAGGGGTCATGTCACGCTACTCTTTCAGCATGACACCCTCATGGATATCTATCGCGCGCTATAGAAGACTGCCTTCGAAAGGGTCGGAGAGTCCTGTGTCATCTTATTATAAAGAGCCAGATTGTGACGCTCCTATGTTCGTATCGCCATTGCATGTGACCGGGAGCTACAACGCAAGCAGTGTGCAGAAAAGTAAAGCATGCGGTAGAAGCGTGTTGAGTAGTATATTCAAGAGTAGCAGCGTATCAAATCGCTCAGCTTATATGAAGCAGGGAAGGGCACGAGTAGCATATGGCACCATCTCTTCATTTCCGAGGATTGCAGATGCAACTCCAATGAGACGTGGGCTTAAACATGCTCTGCCGATCTTCTAATATGAAGGGCCGTCTTCGCGCTCAAAGTTGCGTGACTTTAAGCTGCGTCCGTGTCGAAATAGAGTTCAGTTAGGGAGTCGAAGATAAGACGGAACCGTCTAAAAGGAATTGAAGATGCTAAAGGCGGGAGATGCTCATACATGACTGCATCAAAGTGCAGCAAAGCCATCAGATCTGAACCGGGCTTCGTCCCGTCGCCATGTGCATCATCGAGCATACTGTCCTGTCTTGACCAGGTTGATGAGGCTGAGAAGCCGGAAAGTAGCCTACTCCACCTGCATGTGCAAGAGCTACACCCCGCAGATATGCGGCTTGGCAAGCCTCATCGGAAGGATCGGCATCCTATCCCGACGAGTCTCATACATTAACTCCGGGCATGCACCTTAGGGCTCTAGACCGCGTCCTTTTTTCCAACCACTTGCATCTAGTGTTATTCGTGTCCACAACTATCAAGACAGCCCTGGAGTTATTGAATCTGCATGGCCGAAGAACATCATACGTCTACACAAGTGGCGCCGGGCCCGGAAGAATCGCCAGAATCACAGCGCGTCCGTATGTCGACTGAGCGAGCGCGGGGGTGGAAACGACGGACCGCAAAGGTGCGACTACTATCTCCATCTGACTCTTCTGCCTGAATCGACTCAACGAATCACAAAATCTTGAATCTCCTGAGACTGATATATTCCAAGGCATGCGATGCTTGCAGGAAACGCAAAATTCGATGTGATGGAATAAGACCAATCTGTTCTCGGTGTACTCTCAATGGCATCGAATGTGTCTATGCAGATTTTGAGAAAGAGACGCCTGTCCGGCGAGCTCGCGGGTAAGGCACTTCACAATCTCGTAGACGTGGCAATTGGGGTCCAATAGATTGACGCTGTGTACAGACCAACCTATGTCCAACAACTTGAGCAAAGGCTTCGCCATGTAGAAGGAAAACTTGTTGATTCCAATACTGCAGGCGATGATCATCTAAGAGGGCGTTCTCGAGATGATCACCAAAATCTTTCCTCAACACGTTCTCGGGCAGGATCCGAAGACCTTACAGCTCAAAGCTCGGTTCTGGCTCGAGGTCGTACAGGGGATCAGCGATACTTTGGCCCTGGATCAGTTGTATCCGTTCTATCTACTAACGGACTGCGTTGGATTGCGAGTCATACACGTGACCCGTCAATACATCGATCTTTGAGAACGACCCTTGATGAAGAGTGTCGATGGACCAGCTGGACACATCCAATGCTCCAGGATATTATCAGGCAAGACTCAAAATGGCCCCTTCCGCCATGGGCCGATGCACTGGCTCTAGTCGAAGAGTACTTTGTACATCACCATAAAGCATTTCCCATCTTCCACCCACCTACTTTCATGAGCCTTCTTAGCCAACAGTACTCTTCGGACCCGATCAGAAGCCCAGGATGGTGGGCTTCTTTGAACGCTGTATTAGCAATCGCTCAACGGCGAAGAAATGAGAACAATCCATCTCCAGACCCTGCAGATGAAGACCTACCTTGGCAGTTTGCTAGGAACGCCCTGGATGTCATATTGGAGATCTTGATGCTTAATACCAGCTTGACTTCAGTTCAAGCTCTGCTTGCATTATTCTCATATTTTATTGGAACTCCAAACCCGCAGCCAAGTTTTTTCTTCGCAAGTGCAGCGGTCAGGACGGGTCACGCTATCGGACTTCACGAGACTGTGAACCTGCCAAACATCAGTGCTTTTGAGCGAGAGCAGCGACAGAGTATTTTTTGGTGTTCGTTGATTGCTGATCAGGCCACGTCCTTTCGCACTGGCCGACCACCAGCACACGCACTGTATGACACAAAGATCGAGCTACCAGAAAGCATCATGGGAGACACGCTGGAGATTGAAAACTCCAATGGTCATGTCGATTCAATAGATATCTTCCATTTCAACGCTTGGATGGCCCGAATACAATCCGAGGTCTACTATCGACTGTATTCGCCGTCGACGACCGGGAGATCTGAAGCTGAGATTACCATGGCTGTCTTGGAACTCGACGATCGTTTGAAAGAGTGGCGCTTGGCTTTCCCTATTAGTGCGCGACCTGGATTATCTATGGCAGCTTGGTCCAACCCTGTCAATATCGACCTTGCACGATTGCACCTGGATTACTTCCACTGTGTCATAACTGTGCATCGAATGAAGGCGTATCGGAATGGTGGCGTACCAAAGACCGAGGACTTTGACAATACAAAGCCAGATCCTTTACAATTTCTGTTCAGCGAAAAATGTGTGGAAGCAGCTAAGCAATCTATCGAGGTGCTCGGTATAATTCCACAGAAAGCGGCGAGCTTTTTTTGGTACGTATCTGCTGTTGCGCTGACTATACAAGATGCAGAGCTGATGATGCACTACAGGGGCGCCACACATTTCCCACTCTCGGCGTTCGTTGTACTTTTCATCAACAAACTTCCTCATCCAATCCGCGACCCCGACGAGCTGAGGGCTGCTGAAATTCTCATTGGATATGTATCAAGGTTTTCCGGTGACCACATTGAGAGCCATGGCCACCTGTTCCTAGCCATGATGAAGGAACTTCTGAGGGCAGCTCGCATATCTGTGAAAGCAGATGAGACTAAATCGGACACTTCAACGTCTCCGAATACTCAAACGAGCCCCGATGGATCCCAGCCAACTCCCCTAAGCACATCCACTACTGACATGAGCAACAAACACTGGCAGAACACATCCGGAATGCCAGATCGTTCAGGACCTTTGCCTATAGCACTGAGCAGCCACGCCCTGCAGAACATGGAGCAAACGATCGGCACTGTTCATCCCTCAACAGGGATGCCTACGATGGCGGGTATGGGTGGTTATAGCATGGGGAGTGCTTCCGATCAGGTATCCAAGACTCTGGTGAACAAAGCATTCTTGCACGGGACTGACCGTCCACAGGTTTTCGAAGGACAGGACGCTTGGGAAGCACTTGCTCAAATGCCTTTTCCATTCCCATGGAACTGGCAAGATCTCCCATTCGATGCTATGCAAGACATTGAAACGTATCGAACACAATGATAGCAGACATTTCCTAGTCTCCTTCATTGCCTACGGCTACAATACAATAGCGAGCGTGGCGGACCCTGAGAACGCCGCCCACGCAGACGCGATCGCCGATGAAGAGACCTTTCGGTGGGTCTTGGATCAGACCACAGTCTAGTGGGAAGCTGCATGGCAGAATCTTCGAACCGTGTGGAGACCTTGATTGCTGTTGACAGCGGTAGGAATAATCTCCGATCATGCCCCCAAAGAGATCATGCTCATATGGGGACTTTCAACCCGGGTGGACAACACAGTCAGCTTCTCGTATACCACGCGATACAATCTCAAAATGTTGTCATCACACAGAAATGATAGAGAAAGTTTGCCTTGGGATGCGGGTTACGCAGACACCGACTTCAGCAAGCTTCCCAATTCAGGCGCCGCGCTCAGCATGTTCGGAGCGCCGATGCACTCTGATGAGCCTCCGTTGGCACGACTCAATCTTGCTATATCATGCCCACGACAACATTGGGCACATGATCAAGGTTTTCTCGAATAAAACGAGTCCTCTCGCTTGCGTTTCCTCGTTTCGTACTCATCACCTTGTTTGGAAGAATATTGCGAAGCTGCTTGATTGCTATTGGTGCATAAGGACTTCAGGATGCAGCTCCGGTAGCGAATGCCAAACCTTAAACTATTCAGCCATGCGTAATGAGCGCCGCGGCTGAGATTAAGGTGTGAGCAAGCAAACTTTATTATTCCTGACCAAGCATTACAACGAACTACAGTTGACACACAGTCCGACCAGCTATGTCTGGCGGAAGTACAGCCAGGCTTGACCACGCGGCATGATCGCAATTTGGCGACATATAGGGGTTGCTTGGATGGCACTCGTAGCAAATATATTTACAAGAAAGGCTGATACCACCCATGCCAGGCATCCATCCATTGACCAAAACGGTAACTTTTTGCGAAGGCACGGCAGCAGATGGAAGGGACCACGAAGGCGAGAAGTTACTCTTCATTCTTTTCACACCATCCAATGTTAACGCTGCCTCCATGAAATTAGTATCAAAAGAGACGCTGAGTTGTCCTTCATGCTGTGTTGACGAACACCTTCTTGTACATCTTATTTCTTTACATTCTACCATGTAGTCGGTTTGATGGATGAAGGGCTGTAGCCAAAATATTAGAGCTACCTGGCCCGAGATCCGAGATAGATTAAATCCACGCGCTTTGGGAAGAGCAGCCTTTTTATCTCTACTGTATATGTCGATCAAGCTAGCACTTCGAACAGCGCGAATCTGTGCAGATGAAAAGCTGCCAGTACGCACGTGGAAACAAATCATGATTCCGACGTGCCATTGTTGACGTTCTCATGACTATGCTACCCGTCCATTGTGTAGGAACCACATGAAGGAAGTTCCCAAGTCGTAGTGGCTACCCAGAACAGGCTATTTGATGGTTACAGTAGCAGGATCTGGCGACGTTGACATAAAGGTTCTTTCGCTACCTCGATGTACGATCATGGCACTTTCCTATTCTGTCTCGCTTTCTAGGAACAGCGAACGAACATGACGATCGTGGAAGAATGATTAAGCGACCATCGCTGATGACTTGCTTCGAATAATGATGTAGATAGGAAACAGTAGCACAGTCTTTTCCGCCCAAGTCAAGATCACAAGGTACAGGGGAATCGATTTGATCAGCCTAGAGAAGAGGTCGTTGTTGGGTGTTCTCCTGTACTTTGAAGACATGCATATGCTCTCCCTCACCACTCCTTGCCTCAATCCTGCCGTCGCTAAACATCTCTCCCGTTGCTATACACGCTGGACTTTCCCAAAAATGACCCTCACTGAAGCGATCGTGGGTTGATGCGGCATTCATTCGATTCGGTGCGCCGTCGATATCAAACATCTTCTCCACGGATGATCCTAATCGCCCAGCCTCGTCTTCGTGCAACGTCTTTTGTTCGATGGTTGGTATATCAGACCTGACATAATCACCTCTGCTGTCACAGTGACTACTATCACATCATCAGCTCATTTCACTACTACTGTGTCGTCCGCTCTGGCCAGTCCAAAAGTTCACAAGCATAATCATCGCTCCATCAATCAGCATGACATGATATCTCGATCGCTGCCACATTCTTTGTTACGTGGAAAAACAAAAAATGTGTCGTTAGACTGAGTATTCAATGCCCTCTGACAGAGTCGAACTGGCGACCTCGGCATCTCGTAGTTCTACTAGTGCCGCGCTCTACCAACTGAGCTAAGAGGGCTTGATGGTCAAGAACGAAGTTCGTCAGGTTATAATCCTTAGAATAGTCATCCACAATCCAAACGTAAAAGCAATCAAGAGTGTGCTCGAGTCGAACCACTGAGCTAAACCATAATGGGACAACATCCACCTACGGAGGAGCATCTCCGATATCCCATTTCAGACGCAATGGCACGTTCACCAAATTCATGCCGGCGGTCAAGTCGGCGCGGCATCAAGCGGTATCTGTAGTATCCACATGCGAATCAGGTTCGTAGACATAGCCATTGCTATCGAAAGTTTGAAGAATTGCCCAGACCACTCGGCAGAATGGCATCGAGATGCGGACAGAACGCCGATTCGCATAAGCCTCTGCTGTACAGGACAGACAGCTTTCGGGCAAGCAAGAATAGGGCAAGTGAAGGCGATGTTGATCCGCGCGCGGGCGGATGGCAGGGGGAAGCGGGAGTGTCCGCTCTGGGTTGCCATTGTACAAGGATACGTCGTTTTTAAGGTACGTATAGCATACGCCTCTGCCGTGACAGGTTGTCCATCGGAGCAAGGGTATAGGAAAAAAATAAACAAGGTTAGAGTTTGGCTTTTGGTTTGATGTACAAGTATACGAGGGGAGGACACGGATACGTCTGGTATTTTTGATCTATTATGCTCGTATCGGTAGTTGCGATTGAGCATTGGTCAGAAGCTTGCGGATTATCGATTTGACGGGGGATTTCCTTTTGAGTTGACAGGCTGCAAGTTGATTATAGCGCCCGTCAGACTGGGGTATGCCTTGTCGTTGCAGAGACAGGTGAGTGGCCGTGAGCTTGATATGCTGTGACTTTGGATGAGGGTCGGTGGACCGCCTATGCTCGCGTGCTTGTCAACACTTGCGAGCGACTCATGACCTGCAGATGCATGTATTGACAGGCAGTACAGTCGATCTATACCTTGGAACCAAGGTGATTTGTAAACAAAATATCATTTTCACAGTTTGTACCTGTATGCTCAGGCACAAGCGGTCAGTGCTGCAATGATTACCATTGCGGCCTCAATGCTAGATTCGTATCGGTCTGAGCACATCTCAGTCCGTCTTGGCTCTGAGCATATCTAAATCTATACGGCTCTTTGCTGCCAGCCCCCTTCCGATTGAAAGATTCGTCCGATCACTTTGGCCATGTGCAATGCATTCACGTCGTAGTACCGCGGCGTGACCAAGGTAAGACCAATGGGCATCCCATTCTCACCTGCAAATCCAGGGATGTTGATGGCAGGGACGTGCAATATCGTCCACATGGAGCAGAATGACTACAAGCGTGATCAGCGGCACTATTCACTTTTGAGGTGAGGATCAGGCAAGGAACATGACCATGTACTCACAGCATCGCCTGTACTCTCCAATCCTAGAGGTGCTTCATCAGGAACACTCGGAGTGATAATCGCGTCGTACTTGCTGGCGATCTCATCCCAGAGAGGTCTCAATCTCGCGCAACCATCGTAGGCCTCCAGTTGTTCCTTGCGGGTATACCCCTTGGTTTCCTCCACATGACTGGTAATCAAACTGTGCATCTTGTCCTTGCCCAAGAGATAGTTGCCAAGAAAGGACGTCCTACCTTCACCAGCAAGGACCTTCTCATGCCATTCGTTGATTCGCGCAAATTCCTCCGATAACTCTATTGAGTCAATCACGGCCCCATGGGCACTCAGCAGGTCCTGCGACTTCTCCCAAGTAGCGATTGTACCGGGTCCTGCTCTAGACCACATGTGCGTCTTACAGAACCCAATTCTGGCTCCACTGATTTGCACGGCCGTTTCAGTGTCTGGCGCCTCGTCGTCTGCAAGATGGAAGACCTTGGCAAGTAGTTCCAAGTCTTCCACTGACCGCGCGTAGAGGCCCAGCGTGTCACAAGTCATTGAATACTGCGCCAAGCCTTCCCTCGAGATCGCTCCCCAGGTAGGTTTGAAGCCATAAATGCCATTGTAGCTGCCAGGTCTAATAGTGCTGCCGCCAGTTTGCGTGCCAAGTGCTATCGGAACCTGGAAATCACCTACAGCCGCCCCGGATCCAGACGACGATCCACCCGGGGTCCGGTCAGGGGAGTGAGCGTTGGCCGTATGGTTTTGGTGGTGACCGCCCTGGGTACTGGCGGCAAATTCGGTCGTTGTTGTTTTCCCAAAGATCAATGCACCTGCTGCGCGGAGAGTGATGATCGGCGCCGCGTCGATTGTGCTGGGGAAATCGCTGGCGTAGATTGCGGAGTTGTGTTGGGTAGGCATATCCTTGGTGAGAATCACGTCTTTGACTCCTATTGCTATGCCATGTAGGGGGCCGCGTTGCTCCACAGGTACTGCGTCTAATTCTCGTGCTCTAGCGATCACAAAGTCTGGGTCTAGGTATGCCCAGGCTTTGACAGCAGAGTCACGCTCACTGATTCGAGAGAGCAGTGATTTGGCATAGTCTTCTACGGTCATGCCACCCTTTCGCATCAGATCGACTGCTTCGCTGGCGGTGAGTCGCCACGCTTCAGACATTCTGTTTAATGTTGTATCTCAGTTTTTAAGGCCTGTGCGGATCAATATTGATGGTATATTGCCAAGTCCAAGAGGTAGCAGGTGTCACACTTGAGGGTGGAAATCGTAGCGTAGGGTGTCCGTAGAGTATCTTAGCATACACAAGAAGTGACTTATCTATCTGGAGCTACTCCTCGTCACAGCTTGGCCTATTTGGCTGGTCACGGCCTATGAGCTATCGTCGCCGGCGGCGGGCAAGAGGAATGATATCCGCTTATCGGCATGATTGAGACCTGCGCCGTCAAAGTCCGGAGCTCCGACTCTCGAACTTGGTACTCCTGACACGCGCATATGTGCAAAGCGATTCCGAGGACTTCTACTCTGCACTCTTCCATTGGTGCCTCATTCATCATAAAAATAAGATATTGAGGTTGCGCGGACGGCGTGTGCGGAAAGGAAGAGATAATTTTATATATTCGCTCGCCAGTGCGCTTCAGCTTACCGTACGATTTCTAGTGAGTGACCTTTACTCATACGCATGCAGATGGGGCGACCCTGTCTATGAACGATGCTCAGTGACAAGCTTGCAGTGACAAAGATACCCTCACTACAAGCGATGGCGGGAGTGAATCTGTCAAATATCGTCCCAAACATAGATGTGTGTCGTCTGTGAACACCAAAATGCGCACCGCAGATCCAAGGCTTCATAACATTTTCACGTCAAGCTGTCACGCCTGCTGAAGACATGACAGTAGTCGCGGTTGAGGCTTGACATCTATATCTCATTTTTCGTGTCGCCCGGGTACAAAAGCGACACCGATATCCACTCGACCATATTCAATGTGATTCACTAAACACAGGGCGATGTTGCCTTCTGCAAGGTCGGTACGCTCAGATGTTGCGTAACGTGCATCAGACATGAGGCCCAGGAACCTGGATATCTATGTTGGTGTGCCTCGCGCGCATATATGGCGGCTGACTGCATACCGTGATAATTCGACTAGAGCTGCTTCGAGACAAATGGGAAGGCAATTGTTGTCGATGACGTGTCAGGACGGGATGAGTGAGCAGTGAGATGGGTTCATGTTGCTATCACAGTTATGCTGCGATGTAAGGTGAGGCGTACCTCAGGGTGCAGGGCACTGCAGTTTCGGCTGGGTCCAACCGCATCTGAACAGGGGTGCAATCCCAAATAGCGAATTGGTATCAGTCACATTATTGCTTGCCGTTGAAATATTACTTGCGCCATGTACTGAAACTGGACCAGGCAAATGTGGCGAAACATGCAGGCAAGGGTAGGTAGTCGTTGATGGTTTAGGCAATGTCTAAGAATGTATTCTTGCCTTTAGCTACCGCGCCTTTCTGATTGACCGCGGTGGTGAATCCAATGGCCAAATCATACTGCGCTAGTATGAGAAACCCGTCAAAAGATCACAGATCATCTCCGATGCTGACTTAAATATCAGTATATCGTGTTTTGCATAGAGCGCGAGAAGTTTGACGTACCTGTCCTCCCGCGATGAGCGGGGTCACAACTGCTCTCTGCTTGCCCAAGAAGCTCTTTGGAGTTTCCTTCCGCCTGCCAACCATGACTGTATTACTTTGCAGCCGACTGCTCAAATCGAACCAGGCACTGGTCATGAGTTTGTTTTCACGCTGCAATGCTGCAAAGTCTTTTGAAGGCGTCTGTTGCGTCGAACCTGCTTTCTTGAGCTTCGCTATTTCTGCGTCCTGGTCCTCGACGCGCTGGAGGTGGTTGTCAGCAATTGACATGCACGTCTCTTGAAGGCTGAGTATCACCTTGTTAGCGGCTACGCCCGCGGCGCGTGCAGCTTCAATCTTATCAGCTAGTCCTGTAGCGGTATCTTCGAGTATTGGGCTCTCCTCAGCAGCTGCCCTAACAGCCTGGAGTTGCGCGACAACAATCTTGTACTCGTTCCCGCTACGAATCTCGGCCAGTTCCTTTGATAGTCCAGATGTGTTGAGCAAAGCATGACGAAGCAATGCCCTCTGCTCAGCCAATTCTGCTTCCACGCCCTCGCTATGCTCGTGCAACTCGGCGTATCTTTCCACGAAAGCTTGGTACTCGGTATTACCATCGAGAGAATGCACATCTTTGTTGTTCTCAGCAGAAATGAGGCTGTCCTTGACTCTGGCGAGCTCAGCAGTCAAGCTGAAGTGCTGATTTCTGAGATCAGCTAGTTCTGACTGTACGCTTTGCAGTCTCTTTCGTTGTTCGAGGAATGGGACATTTTCTTCTGGTTCGCGAGACGGCTCGCGAAGATCTTGGATTGCAGTTTCCAATCCCAGCTTATTCTGCAGGATGTCCAGATATTCAGCCTCCAACTTGGCATTTCGCGCCGTAATAGAGTCAAGCTTCTCCTGCAGGAGTGCTGCATCAGCAGAAGGAAAGCCATCGTCTAATCTTCTTGCACTGCAAAATCCACAATCAGTAATCACAACTAGCACTGGACATCAGTTGACTTACTTGGTTTTATCGGCCCCCACTCGCTCGATCTTAGCGAGTTCGTTATCTAGTCCGCTGTTGTCAGCATTGGTAGCCCCACGGCTGAGCTCGAGGCTTTGAAGCTTGTTTTCCAAATCAGTGATGGTTTCATGATCCCTGCCCTGCCTGTCCTTGGCCGCTTCCCATTTCTGCGCGAGTACCTTGTACTCGTGTTCCAAACGTTTCTTGTTGGTCTTTTGGTCGAATATCTCCTGCTCTCCGTTTGCAATGGTCTTCAGGTTCTCCTGATTCGCCTTTTGCAAGATGGCGCATTGGTCTCTAAGCCTGTCAAGATCTTGTAGCTGCTCGTTGGCCAAACGAAGATCGTCTTTCAGCGTAGCGTTTGCTCTATCCTGATCCTGCAAAGTCTGTATCTTTTTCTTGAGGTTTTCGTTTGCACGAGACTTCTGGAGCAGATCGTCACGTTCGGCTCGCAAGAGTTGCAGGTCATCGCGAAGCTTTTGTTTAGCATCTGTATCAGCCTTGTAGCGCTCGATCTGGCGTTCTTGATTCGACGTGGTGGAGCGAGCAGTATCGAGCTCTGTTTCCAATTCCGCAATGTAGTCCCTGTCGCGATCGGCCTTTATTTGCAGCTCCTTGACGATGTCGTTCTGGGCGGTGTTTCGGCCCTCGTGTTCAACTTCGTACTTGAATGCATCAAAGTTCCGCTGTAGTTCCTCCTTGTCTTGTCGCAGCTCTTCGAGCTCAATGGCGGCTTTCTGATGACTAGCCTGTAGCTCATTGATTGTTTTGTAGGCGTGTATGAGCTTTTCCTCCTGCTCCAGCTCTGGGTCCCGATCAATTGAGTGACAATCATTGGCAGGTGGAGAAGACAAGCCCGTGGGGACAAGAGCTTGTGGATCAATATCTGGAGTACTGTCGTACTCACTCCTCTCTCCCGAGGCAAAGAGATGCGTCTCCGCCTCTGCTTCAGCGTCTTCGTCTTCCATTTGCTTCATCGCACCAGCAATGGTCATTGCATACTCTGGCCCTAGTCCGACAACCAATCGGCCCATACGCTGATTCGACTCTGGCGAATACATTGCTGCTCGAAGCATAATCTTGAGTAGCTACAAGGTCATTTAGTATAATTGAGGCATACTTGAGGCAAGGTAAAGAAACAGTCCATTTACCTACCGTGATCGTATCTCTGGAACTTGCATCTGTAGCAATGGCCTTTAGATCTGGCACAAGACTTCTCGAGGGATTTTCGAGTGAATCGCTCGAGTCTCTTAGATAGGCGGTGACAAGCCTGTTGATATGTTTTACTGCCACTGGTAAGCCCGGTGCTCGTGCTTCAAGCAGCAAATCTGAAAAGACTCACGATTCTGCCATCGTGGTATCCAATGGTCATCCGTCTTTTGCGGTGGCTCGGGGAGGTCTCCTTCGAAGTAGGTCGGATCAATGTCGCGAAGGATATCCCACAAGACTCGCCCATCTTGCAGATCCACCCAGGACTCGATAGTCCGTGAGGTGGGAAACGCTTGAGCCTAGTTCAAACCCTTTAGTAAGCTATCATGCTTTCCCGTCGAGTGCCATCTTGACCTACCCATCTCAAGAGGGCTCCTGCCAGTTCTGGCGGATCAGAATCCGCCATCTTGAAGCTTGAAGGGGCTACAAGAAATGCTGAATAAGCGACCGATATATCTGACTGCGTCACAAGCCGTGATCAGCCGTTCAGACATCCGAATAGTGCTCCAACATGTCGCTCTTGGTATAGGGAAATTAATCCATTGCTCAGGGTCACAGGCACAACACGATATGACGCGCCAAACGTCCGTGCGCAGAGAGCTGCCGAAGCGCTTCACGTTTCAGCTGGCCCTGCGGCAACTTTCCTTCTGCTTAACCTTGTCATTTACCACTTAACGAGAATTTGTCTGAAATATTGGTGATAGCAAGGCTGGCGCATAGTTGGGGAGAAGTCTGCATTATAAATGTGTACGTTTTCAATATGCTAGGGCACTTAAATTAACCTCCAGCGCCTATTGCTATATTCGGCCCCCAAAGAGTCGAATGAGGGTATTGCCATTTTGCCAAATCAGTCCAAAGTGTCCATTCTCATTTTCAAGCCCCACGGAGCTCTGCCCAAAAGTCAGTCACTCAAAGATCAACGCTCTACTGCAGTCGATGCGAGTTGAAAAGACTCGAAATCACCAGTCGCCTGTTTGCGGCGAGGCGATCAGGCCATCTTCCGCTTGAGTCGCTCGTTCTCTGCCTCCAGCCGCTTGATATACTCGACCGCCCCCATCAAGACCTCACATTTGCTCGGTTTCATTGGATCAGCTCCATCGGTTGACTTCCTCCGTTGCGCCGCCGTCAAATTTGGGACCGCGGCTCGTAATTTTTCCAGGTGAGCATTGAGATTCTCTCTGTAGCGCCGTTCTACGGCTGTGTGCGGGATGCGCTTGCGAGGTCGTCCTCTGGAAGGTGCTGTCTTAGGACCTGGTTCACCCTCCGTTTTGTACCTGACCTCTACTGAGCTGTCGGTTGCTTGTCGCTTTAATGTTGCCGGTCTCTCAGCCCAGAATGATCGAGGTTGCTGTGCTGGACCAGGATCCAAAGTCAGTGGACCTTGATGTGGTGATTCACTGCACATCGATCCTGTGTGGCCATCTTCGGAAGCGTCACCAAGACTGGGCGATGGAAACGGTCTGTATGCATGGATGGGGTCCAACACAGGTTGAAAAGAGGTCACAAGCTCCGGTCCCGTGGTGTAAGTTGGAAAGTGAGTCCCTTGTTGCTGAATAACCATGGGTTGGAATCCAAAGTTGCCAAAGTCCATGCCTGTTTCGTCGTTTCGGTTCATTGTACATGACTGAACGAAGCCCATGCCGTTACCATCGTTGTAGTGTGAAGCTTTGTCGAAGGGATCTACTTCTTCATATCCAGAGTCAAGGGAGCCCCCGGAGGGCAGGCCGAAAGGATGAATTGCCGAGTTCTGACTATAAAATCTCGACATTGCTTGCTCATCGGAAGCATTCATCTGTAGGACCTGGCTGTATGGCATTCTGAAAGAGCTTCGATCTATTTTGCCAGAGTAGAAGTGCTTGTGTGGAGATGAGAGGCTCAATTGCACCATGCAGGATATGAAGTGTGGGATTGACAAGTGGGTTTGATCTATGCAGGTTGTCGATGGTGAGACACTGATCAAGATGATATGAGATTGATGAAGAAAAAAAGGCAGCCTAAAATATGTGGGTGAAGTTCAGGTTAATGAATAGCTGGGTGGAGCTGCGGTCAGCCTGCCTGAACGAGGGGACAACTGCCAAATGTGAGGGTCTGTAATAGCCAAGCAAGTATATTGTACCCCAGGCCTGGAGCGGATGGTTTACGGGGATCACGGCTTAGGATTGTCTCTGAACGGGGCATGGCTGGTGAAATAGACTTCGCTGCCTGTCGCGAATGGCTTGGATGCTTGGTGAGCAACTTTGAGTGATCGGTGCGTCACGGATCCCGAGTATCAGATATGTCTTTGCTGCGTAGCTATCTAGCCCACATGCCTGTGATGAAGCCCAATCAAATGTCAATGCGCAATCGACGGTTGGCAAGTGTGTTCCTGAACACGCATCCCCCCAACAAATGATTGTCGCATGTGAAGTGGAGACGTGGATTCATCGAAAACAAGGGATCGCAGTTTTCTAAACACAGTCGAGGGAAGCTGTTCCTGATTGCGTTTGATGCAGGACTACGCTTGCACAAGTGGAACCTTGGCTCCATTATGCTCATCGATGACAGGAAACTGTTCATGTCGAGCATTGACCCCTCCCAATCCTTCACGCCAATCGTTAGCTTTGCCATGTGATGTCCATGCCCTCTCTTTCCGTTCCGTCCGCCGCCCATGAGCCATCAGCCACACACGATGACATTGCCTCACCAGGTAGAGATGCGATCCACACTCGGGTGGTTAAAGTAGCGAGCGCCATGGCTCGGCAAGCTGCGGCGCTCCATTACTCATCCTTGGGCTTGCCTTTGCTACTATATGAAACCCCACCGGTTCATGTATTGACAGAACCTTCTGGTCGGTACAGGCAAGCCGCGCAAACACGAGGCTGAGCAAATTTATGGAGGCCGCCTTTTCTCCTGCAAAAGACCCCTCCTCAAAGTACGGCGTACATGGGTGTCCTCCATGACGCTTCTTGGGCGCCAATCACCAGCAAAACTTGTCTCGCAGGTGTGTCTCGCAGAGGTAGGGGTGCGTGAAGACTGATGAGGAGGGGTAGCAAAATAAGACTTCGGTTACACATTCCATTCTTTCAACTTTGAATCTCGTTGATGATTGGTTCGTCGGCGAGCTCGACCCCACAAAGAAGACGAAGCGCAAGAACAGGAAGTTACGCTTGGAGCGTCCGCACAGAAGGCCGTGACAGGGCTTTGAATAGGTAGCCACGGATATCCTAGATGCCTGAACCCTGTGCGTTACCTGGTCGAGCGGTCTTCATCGAGAGGGTCTAAATAGTGTGAAGCCTGTGTTGCTAAGCAATCTCGGAGCCAGGCTCCTTGGAGTTGTTCTCGGAGCCTTTCTCTCGCCATCTGCACAGAATCAACGCCTTCCGTGCCGACACAACTCAATTACATGGCTGGATATAGATTCCAGGGTGCTATTACGAGTTATGCTGCCCAGAATACGCCCGCGCGTTCGGCAAGCTGTAATTATAGCAACTGGCTTGTTATCGCTGTACTATTTTGTCTTTGGGGCTTTACCATCTCCCACTCTCCCTGTACCACTAGAGAGGTGCGTGCCAAGGCTCTGATGTTCAGAGACCACCGGCTCATCATGTCCTGCAACCTAATGCAAGCGGAGTCATACTGATACCACATCCCAGAAATCTGAAACCATTCGCCTTCAATGACCGTGACCAGGATGTAGACGCCGACTTCAGCCGGATACTCGTCAAGCTATTGACAGAAAATAAACCTCCAGTCACGGCATTGACGAAAATCGGATCCGCTGGAGTAATAAGCTTTACTGAACACAGGAATACAACTCTGAAGAGACCAGACCTTGTCCCCGTTGGGACCTCAGAGGTGAAGCTAATGAGAAAAGCGCATGAATCCTTGCTTGATCAGATAGCAAACACCTCACTGCCTTGCACCTCTGGTACACGTGGTATTGTGAGTACGGCCAGTGGATCACATCTGCCCGTATTCATCATCTCACTGCGTATGCTACGAAGAACAGGCAGCATCCTGCCAGTCGAATTGTTCCTCCGGTCAGATGAAGACCATGGACAATTTCTTTGCGAGGATCTACTCCCTTCGCTAAACGCGAAATGTGTTATTTTGGACGACTTTCTGAAGCCGACCAAGCGTGGGGGATCACTCAAACTTACAAAGTATCAGTACAAAGTCTTTTCTATTTTATTCTCATCCTTCGAAGATATCCTATTGTTAGACGCGGATAATTTCCCAGTCAAAGATCCCAGCCACGCATTTGACATGGACCCTTTCATTTCAGCCGGCTTAGTCACATGGCCTGACTTTTGGATCTCAACAGCATCGGAAAAGTTCTATGCCATTCAAGACACTGAAGTGCCTCCGACGAATCTGAGAGCTTCAACCGAGTCTGGGCAGCTCATGGTTTCGAAACGAACCCACTCCGCTGCGTTGTTGGCTGCAGCATACTACAACTATTGGGGCCCAACGCATTTTTACCCACTTCTCACTCAGGGTGGGCCCGGCGAGGGCGACAAAGAGACGTTTGTAGCAGGCGCTTCTGCGGTTGGCGCTTCGTTCTATCAAGTCGTAGCGCCTGTATCCATACTTGATTATACTGAACACGGCGAGGAACATGGCGTGGCAATGCTTCAGCATGACCCAGTTGAGGACTTTCAAGGTGTACCCAATCCTGGGCCTTTTACTATACATGCAAACTTCCCCAAAATGGATCCAAACACTCTATTTGGTCCAGAAAGCCCCGTCATTGATGCATATACTGGAAAGCACCATCGCTTATGGTCTTCTGAGGCCTGGGCAGTGAAGACGTTCGGAAAGGACGTGGAGCGAGCGCTTTGGGGAGAGATACACCATGTTGCTTGCAATCTTGGTGGTGTCTTCAATCATTGGAAAGTTGAACAAGCTACTTCCTCCAGCATAGGAACTTGCAAGAAGATTGAAGACCATATGGATCTCGTCTTTCCCTGGGTTCAAGGAGATATGTGATGGATGTGTTTGAAACGCATTGTACATCAATCAAAATTGAGAGATTCATGTGAATACTAGAGAAACGTTTAAGTAAGGTCCAGAGATCGACTTTGTCGACGGCAAACTGGGAGAGACGTTGTTCGCGAAAATGGTTATACGAAGCCGACGAAGATAAGATCTGGAAATCTGATATGGCCCAATCAAGATCAATGACGGGGCATGACCGCATCTAACTCAGGAGGAATCCCCAAAACGGAGCTATTTGTTATGGTGACATGTCCAAGTTGACATCATGACTTTGTAGCATAAAAACAACAATAATAATAAGGTAGAATCATTGTTCGTGCTTGATCATTCTCAACATTATAAACAATCGACCGAGAATCATCACCATCATTATAAGCCACCCACTATGGAGGCCGTTAGAAACGCAATCGCCGAGAACTTCGGCGGACCAGCTGATCAAATTGTAGACAGTAAAAACTACTTCGACCTCGACCAAGTTCCAGATCTCACTGGCAAAGTTGCTGTCTTGACTGGTGGCAGCGAAGGCATCGGCTTTGGTTGCACCCATACCTTATTATCCAAGAACATCTCCAAGCTATTCGTATGCAAACTGACAGTTGCACGACAACTGGTATCTCCTTTGCTAATCAATTTCAGGTCACATCGCTTCGCAAGGAGGTTGTAGACGAAGCCACCAAGGCAATCGCAGAGGAATTTGGAGAAGATGTGGCAAAGAGATTCATATGGCTTCAGTGCGACCTTTCGGACTGGTCGCAGACAGCTAAAGTCGCGACTGAAATCGCCGAGAAGACCGACAGAATCGATATCTTGATCAACAATGCCGCAAGAGGTATCATGACTAGGCAGCTTGCCGAGACTAACGGCATCGATGCGCATATGGCCACGAACCAGTACGTCGGATCGTGCTATATTCCGCCTTGCGGTAATAATGACAGCTAACCGTTACATAGTATGGGTCATGTGGTCTTGACATCGCATCTCATGCCAACTCTCAAGAAGACTGCAGAGAAAGGCAATACAGTTCGCGTCGTATGCTTTGCGTCCAATCTTCATGAAAGCTGTCCATCGGAGACGGAGTTTGCCTCGGTCGAAGAACTCAACAGAGACTATGGCCCAAACGCACAATATGCAAGGTCTAAGCTTGCAGACCTACTATATGCCAAGTGGCTCAACGCGCATCTACAGCCGACGCACCCGAAGATCCTCGTCAATGCAGTTCACCCGGGCATAGTGGACACCGCGCAGACAAATGACTGGATCCATGAAGCATACCCTCTGCTTGGATATGGCATGTCGGTCGGCATGAAGCCGTTCAGGAAGACACAGTTCCAGGGGTGCGTGAGTGCCATGTATGCTGCTACTTGCGCTGAGCAGGGTGGCCAATACATTTGCCCACCTAAAGTTATTGAGAAGGGCAGTGATAAGGCTAATGATATGCAACTCGCTGAGAGATTGATGAAGCTGACCAAAGAGGTCATTCAAAGCAAGACTAAGAAGGATAGCAGCGACAAGGGTTGTCCTTTCAAGATGGACTAAAGGATCTGGAGTAGTCACGACGGCTTTGCTAACCTAAACCATGAAATGAACGGTACGCTGCGTATCCAGAACGCCGCGGTGGAAGATTGAAGCTGTAAAGTCATCAGGCATAGTCATACCAGTGGACTATGTCACTATATTAGCCTGAGTTCGAATTAGGATAATTTATGTTCATCCCAACTCAATCAGACCTTTACAATTATCAATACAAGTTCGTAGGGCGTTGTTGCTATGTTTTCCTACCCGCAAGTTTTGGTACCTTCATATTACTGCCGACTTTTTGCATTTGCGCAACCGCATCGCCCAGTAAAACCCTTACGGCGCCTTCCAGCCTCCTGTCTTTCTTCCGTCGTAGCCATAAAATGACCAGCCACAATACAAAGCCATCGATCAAGATCAGCTTTACCAGAAACCAGGAGGCGCGCCAGACCCAGCCAAGCAGGGAATGCCGCCGCTTTTGTGCAATATAGTTTCGTGACTCCAGCTGCTCTCGTAATGCAGCGACTTCGGTCGATACTTTGACCAGAGCCGTCTCGATACGTTTCCGCCACTGGACATCACCCGATGACGGTTGACGTCGCGGCCGTGGTCTCTCAGGTGGTGTATCCTCGATCGCAGCTTGATAGCCACCACGTGGCCCACCGTCAACAGCCTGACCTCCCTCCTCTTCTTCGCCTTCATACTGCGAATAGGCGGGTGCATCCACAAACTCCTCTCTTTCCTCGTCGAATTCCTCCTCTCGCTGGCTGACTGGGCTAAGCTCCCGCATAGGCTGTTGCTGCTGGCTTTTCTGTATACCCAGCTCATCCCCTGCAGCCATTGCGCTTGATATACCTGGGTAGGAAGAATGCACTTGTAATGGACTGCTCCGGTCGCTTCCACCACTCGCAGGGTTGGAGTTGTCGCGGACTTGGTCCCAGACAAACTCTAGCTCCGAGACCAGCTCTCTTGCTTCCGGAGTCGCGCTCGCATAGGTATGCATTGTGCTAATCAGCGTCTCGATGTATTGTTTCTTCGCAGCCGTGCGGGAGAGGCCAGAGTGCGCATGCCAGGCATCCCATTTGTCCTGCTCGCGGCGGACATCGGTTTCGGGGCTATTGGGGTTTGCTGCTGATGGACGAGACTGTACATATTCGACATCGCCTTCCATTGCTTGCTTGTATAGGCCATAGAGTCTGAGGCGCTCGGCTACGGGGGGTTTCTGGCTGCCAGTGCGGATCTTGTTGACGGTGTTGAGGGCATGGCCGAAGACGCGGTCTGTGATTGAGCCGGACTCATGTGAGTAGGATTGCTTCTTCTATGCAGCTGGAGACAGGGGAGAAAGGAAAAGGAATGGGCTGTGTAAAGGGAATGCTTGTGACGCCTACCTACCGAGTCCGCCATAGTTTTTGCCCGCGTGCTCTGCCCGTCTTTACGACGTCAAATCTGCTTTCTGTGGTGACGGATCCAAGTTATGCAACCCTAAGTATTGTTGTATATGTATGAGATTTGACAATGGAGGTCTTTTTATGCTGCCACGATTATAGGTTCTTGGTCTACGGCGCAAAGGGAGACATCCACACTGGGTATTGATGGAACGAACATGTATAGATGTATAGAGAGGGGGCGATATGCATGATGATAAGATGTCGACAAGCATGTGAATGGGCTCATCGATTGATAGCCGCGGTACATCCTGGGGTAAAACGTCGTATCGGGAAACTTTGCCCGAGGTGGTGCTCAATTGCCAATTATATTGTATATGCCGCTGACCTGCTATTTGGAACAAATTCGACACACGGCATTCTATCGATGTTATCCCAAGGAGGCATCTCAACCTTGCTTACCACACCGCCATATGGAGCTGCATATGATCCGAAAGCTGGTCGGACGTCCTCCGTTTTCGAATGGCGGAAAAAGGCGGTTTGAGAAACGGGCCGAGTCGTGCGGCGTGAAGCAGCGATATCGCTGTGGCGGAAATACTGTACGACTGCCTTCTTTGGCAACCTCGCACTACCTCCCGCCGGCGAAGAAAGCGTTTGTCCGGCCTATCTTCATCGGACATGCGATCTTCCCGCAGAACTCTTCAGCGTAGTTGCGATTGAGTCATCTTTTCCCTTGTATATCTCTCTTCTATATATTCAACTACAAAAGAGCATTCTCCTGTTCACTTCAAAGCCCCTCGTGAAGAAATATTGCAAAGACTTCGATGAGCTCGTTGAGAAGGTTATTGACGCACTAGAGCAATCATGTCCGATGGCAAACAGAACACCCAAGTCTCATCTACAGAGCCAGTGGTCCAACCTGCCGTTGAACAAATCCCAGAGTCTCACGAGGAGCCCCAAGGAGTAGATCTGGAGAAGCAACAATTCTCGGTTCGAGATCAGTACGCCCTAACCCATGTTCCGACACACGCCTCCACGCACGACATCCCGCACGTGCCATACCAAGAAGCCGGAGATGAAGTCTACAACAAGTTCACCCCACACAAAAAGGTGTCTATAGTGGCCGTCCTTGCCTTTTGCAGTTTCTTGGCTCCTATGGCATCGACGACTGTGCTTGCTGCTGTACCGGAGGTTGCGGCTACTTATAACACAAGTGGTACCATCATCAATGTTAGCAATGCCCTCTATATGTTATTCATGGGATTGTCACCTATGTTCTGGGGACCCATGGGTCAGGTATACGGCCGGCGCTGGACGCAGATCCTGTCTGCCATTCTCTTTACTGGATTCAGCATTGGTTCAGCACTAGCTCCTAACTTGGCATCGTTCTTTATCTTTCGCATCTTGACAGCATTTCAAGGCACAAGTTTCCTCATCATCGGTAGCAGTTGCATCGGCGACGTTTATAAGCCGACAGAGCGTGCCACTGCTCTGAGTTGGTTCTTCAGCGGTACTCTGATCGGCCCTGCCTTTGGTCCTTTTATAGGCGGGGTGATAGTCACCTTCAAGACATGGAGAGACATCTTCTGGCTACAAACAGCCCTTGCAGCCGTTGCTACCGTGCTTTGCTTCTTCTTCCTTCCAGAGACTATTCACCACAAGCGCTCTGTGGAAATGGAAGGCCTCACACGCCGGGAGAAAGCAGCCAAGCTCTGGACTTGGACGAACCCATACCGCGTCGTCTGCCTATACCGATTCCCCAACCTGTTCTTTGTAGGACTTGCCTCAAGCTCTCTCGTCTGGAATATGTATTCACTTCTCACTCCGATTCGCTACGTCCTCAACCCTCGATTCCACCTTACCAGCCCCATTCAATCGGGCCTCTTCTACATCGCGCCAGGCTGCGGCTACCTCTTCGGCACCTTCTTTGGTGGCCGCTGGGCAGACCGCACCGTCCGCGTCTGGATCGGTAAACGCGGGGGCCAGCGCATCCCCGAAGACCGCCTCAAATCCTGTTTGCCATTCGTCGGCATAGTCATCCCAGCCTGCATGCTCATCTATGGATGGAGCATCGAGAAAGAGGTCGGTGGCATTCCTTTACCAGTCATCGTGATGTTTTTGCAAGGCGTGGCGCAGCTCTTCTGCTTCCCCAGTCTAAACACCTATTGCTTGGACGTCATGCAGCACCGCTCTGCAGAGGTGGTGGCAGGAAACTACATGCTGCGATACCTTTTCGCTGCTGCGGGCACGGCGGCGTGTTTGCCGGCTGTCGAGGCAATTGGAGTCGGGTGGTTCAGTACCATTTCTGCCGGTTTCCTTGTTGCGAGCGCTGGTATGACGTGGACGGTTACAATTTGGGGTCAAGGGTGGAGAGAGGCGATTTTGCACGCCAAAGAGGAGAAGAAGGCTAAGGAGGCGGAGCCGGCAGGCGAGCACGGAGAAGACCCATGAACACATTGAGGCATGAGGTGATACGACAGTCGGGCTTTGCATTGAACAAAACAGGGGAATTTGAATGTTTAGCGATATTGGCGTTGTTACTGCGAGATACCACGGCGTCGATATGAGACACGAATGAATTATTATAAGCTGGCTGCTTTTCACAGCATGCAGAAGTTTGATCTCATGGGTTGATCTCGTAAAGGAGAAAATTGTGCATGACGCATATTCAGGATCACAATGGAGAGCAAAGGGAACGAAAAATATTCTGTTGATATTATGTGTAGCAGCATTGGCCATCTGTTTTGAAATCATTAGCCAGCTCAACTGTCCAAGTAGGAGAAACAAAATCTATAATATCACAGCTGTTAATGCCGCATGCTAGCACAAAGAGAAACCATATGATCCAGTCCATAGTACGCGAGTATGAACAAATATCAACAGGTAATCACAACTATTACCCATTAGATACCAGAATCAATCTGATCCACCAAGTTCGGCGGAACAAGCGAGTTGGTATAACTCCACCAATCACTACAGACCTGATTGACAGCCTGCGGAATATTCACAGAACTCTTTATCTCGCCCGGCTCCTCCAAGATCTGCAACGACATGCCCAAGCTCAAATGCCACGCGATATGGCAGTGGAATGGCCACGACCCAGGGTTGTCCTGATTCCATTGCACAACGAGATAGCCGCCTGGCTGAATAAGTTGAACATCTCTTCGTTGGGGATTGTTGGCGTTTACGACAATGCCGTCCCAGACGCCCACACCTTCAGCGAGAACAAACATGTTGTGTCCGTGGAGATGCATAGGGTGGGCTGCTGGACTACCGTTTTGCACAACGAAGCGTACAGAAGAGTTGGTGCCATAGTTGTGCACGTTTTGCTGTGGTGTGTAGGATGTGTTTCCAGATTTAGCTTCGAGAAGGGTGGGATCATTGTAGTCGAGGATGGCGCTCACACCGTCCAGATACCAAAGCCCGTGAGAGCCGTTGGAGGCGGCCTTGATGGCGATGTCGTCGGTGGTAGCCGCGTCGCCTGGAGTGATGGAGTAAAAGGGGACGGTGGAGGATAAGGGGTCGTTGCCACAGTAAGAGTTGTCGTAGCCGATTTGGGCGGTGGACGTGGGTGCTTTGCTGCGATCGGCCCCTTCGTAGTAGAAGGCGGCCTGGGCGTAGTTTGTGCCATTGTTATTGGCGCAGGGGGAAGGGGCTACTACGCGCATCCAGTAGGAGCTGTTGCTGTTTTGGTTGGCGTGAATGATGACGTCGGAACGCTGACCGATACCAAGGGTCACTACGGTGGTGTTGTAGGGTTCGATTTCGACAAAATCATTTGCAATGACTTCGAAGGTATGGTCATCAAGGGATACTTTCATGGTAGCATCGGCAGCGGTGTTGACCAAGCGAACGCGATGGCTTTTGCCAGAGGTCAAGTTGAAAACAGCCAGTCCTGCATCCTCAAGGCAGCCTAAGCTGGTGGTAGAGCAATCAAAGTTGTTTTTGCCGTTGATCAGGACGTTCTGCGAGTAAGGGTACCTAGCGTTTGGAAGTGGTTGAGTTATGCCATCAAGAAGATCCATGTAGTAAGCGTGATACCAATCCGTGACTAGCACGGGTCCGAGGTCGATGTCAGCAGCGACATTTTGAGGACCGTGAATCACAATTGGACCGGTAAGACCGGAGGCGTATTGGGAGCTGTAATGACTGTGCCACCAGGAACTCCCGTAGAGCTCGGCGATGAATGTGTAGGTAAAGGACTTTCCAGGAGCGATAGGACAGACAGAAATACCAGGAACACCATCGAATGGTTGTGAATTCTTCTGTAAGAAGCCGTGCCAGTGAATGGCAGTCCCTTCGTCCAACTCGTTGTGTACAGTTACGACGATGGCTGTGAAACTGTCAGCAGGATGCACTTGTGAAGGTTGGAACACTCTCAAAGAAACACACTGTCACCCCAATTGGCCTCAATCATGGGACCAGGGAATTGACCATTTACGACCAATCCAGTAACATTGACACCATCAGGTGCTATAGTCTGCTGAGTGACTGTCCAGTCAAAGTTGCGAGTAACACCAGTAATGGGATAATCAGTATAGTAGTTGGTGTTGCTCGAGGACTTGGTACCCCAAGGGAAGCCATTTGGGAGAGGCTATATTATGCTTAGTATGTGTCCTAGACTTGTAGTCGGATCTGCTTACGTTGTTGGTCAGAAAAGGTTGAAGAATTTGTGCAGAGTCGGTTCCCAACGTTGACAGGGTACTGCCGACCAGAGTATGTGCAGTGTTGGCCACGCTGTTCACAGCGGTGCCTACTGCGGTCAAAACACCAGCCAGAAGGTCTCTCTTGCTGTAGGGTGCCATTGCCACGAGCGACTCGAATCGAAATGACCCAAGAAAGGAAGTAAGCTAACGATGTAGTCGTACTCTGGAGGTGTCGTGATTGAGGTGATTTGAGAGCAATATCGAGCGAATTGCTACCTTTAAGTGTCCATCATAAACCCTAGCATCGAACTTCAAGTTTAAGGCTGTCAGATAGTTCGACCCATTCTGGTCGTGAAACATGGTGAAGCGGGAATTGTGCGTCAGCCTAGTTGGGAGGAAACACGGACGTCCAACATGCAAATAGCCATGACTCTGACGAGTTTCTTACCGATGAGTCGCAGAGGTTTTCCAAGATCTCAACATAGCACAGTAGGAGTTGATGTTGCAATGTTCAAGATCGACGCGCAGATCTGTAGTTCTCCGAAACCTTGTGCGTTGGCGGCCTCTCAGTGATCCATTCGGAGGAAATGCTACCCTGCACATCTCTATAAAGGCATCTGCATTCCCCAACCAGACAGTCCGCTGTGGGCCTATATGCAGGACTTGTATGCAGCTGCGGCATGGTCGTTTCGGGATATTTCAGATGAAGCAATTGCGGGAGTATTCGCAACACAGGTCCGCGATGATAGCGTCCTATGCCTTTTCTATATCGAGGTCACTCCCCAACCATAGTGTGGCTCATAATGCCAGTCCTCAGGTCTTGAGCTTTACTCGCGTGCTTTACATGAAGAGCAGCTGCGCCTTTGCAGAGACAATGGTATTCGATCATGTGTAGCTGCTTCTCTTGCTGAAGCCATCATCACGCTAGGCGAAGGACGAGCCATCCTATCCAAGTGTGCCGGTCTGCACATGTTCTCGCATGGGCACATCTACATCCGGCAGTAGATCATCAAACGAATGCGCGGGAGCATATTTGTGGAAACAGAGCAGTCGGCAGGTTTGAAGCATTGCCATCTCTTCGGCGAAGCACACGCCGCCTTCTCCACTTTCTGCTGGCTTCCTTCCCAGCAAGGCTAGCGCACGTCTGATGTCCCACTCGGCCTTGGGCTACCTCATTATCCTTCCTTCTTTTGGCAAGATAAGATCATTCACATCAATATTTGTGATGGCTTTACGATGCCGAGAGTATCAATCACTCTATGCGCAATCGTTTGTGTGTACAGTATCAACTGTTGCCACGACCTTGACTCGCAAGGTTCAGTTGTCAGCAAACGCTGCAACTTTACTATGCTGATGAAACAGCCCGGAGTTGCGAGTCTGCTACAGATCTGACAAGCTCGATCTGTGTGCTCAACACAGCATGCTACGCTAAATTGCACAAATTTCTTAATGTTTGGCAATCTCACGAGCCGCGACCGCGGAGAGACTGTCGCCTAATTAGCTATTGCAGGCATGTACACGTTAGCTCTCCCGTACTGACCGTGCAACCTCGTTCCTAGCTCACAGACTCGCTATAATCTGTGATGGCCTCCACAGATCATCGGCGGTCAAATTTAGTGCGTATCAATTCGGCTCCCCAACATAGCAACTATGAATAGTCCTACACGACGACGCTTGGTCTTCACGTTTACTTGTCCATGGACATCATCAAGCAAAGCACGTGCTTGTTGAGCAAATGCGAGGCTTGCAGTGGCCAGTGTACTTGCCACCATTCATACCGGCTTTGGTCCCCTAAATTGACGGCTCGTCTCCAATGTTACCTGCAAACATCTGTGGATTGATTGATGATTCAGGCTGTCACTCAGTCCCTGCAGATTTTGACTGCATGGCAGACAGACCATCTGCAGACTCAATTGGGAGGACGTCGCCATATCACACATTCAAGGTAATAATGCACACTTCAACATGGCCGACTTGAACGCTAGTGAGTATGCTCGATGACCCGCAGCTACCAATCATTCTTCATGACTTTTCGATGGTTGGCCATATTCTTCTGAACTGCCTTCATAATTCTCCGAACCGAGATCTCATCTTCCTCGACGTCCCGATCGTCGATGACGTTTCACACAGGATGGCCAAAGGACATACATCAGCTCCCCTAGCTTCTTCCCTACGCTTCGAGTAAGCCTTTCAGATGTAACAATATCGAAGTGTTGCTGGTAGTCACCGCGAAAGAGACCTCTCCCCATACTATTCACATTGCATCATAGCAGAGATCTGATCTTGACGTTTCAGTCACACGCAACAAAATTCTTGTTTTTTTCACCTACAACAAGCGAAGATATCTAGTTAGTCCAGATGGCAACAAGACGAACTCCTCGTGGTTTTCCTACGTCCCACCGTCAACGCTCTGTCATGAAGTCGGATTATACTATCGTCAACATGATCAACGACACATGTCCGCCTCTTCCACCATAGTCCGAGACCACTCACCCCTTCAATCTAGTCATAATGTATCAAATTTGCCCCGCCGTTCTCCACGTACGGCCATAGGCAGCTGAGAACAAGGCATCCCGTCCGCTCTGCCAGATTTAAGCAGTTGACCGGCTGATTAGTACTACGGTGGGTGACCACGTGGGAATCCCAGCTGCTGTACGTAATGTTTCTTTTTGATTTTGCGTTTGCTCGTCGATAATCCCTATTCTGGTTCTTTTTGAGTAAAGGTAGACATTCTCGGGCACTTGTTGAAGCTGGCAAATGAAAGTCCTTGGAAGCAGACGTTGGCGAAGAGCTTCCACTGTTCAATTGACATATCACCATAAGTCTACTCCTATTTACCAGCAAACAAGTGCGGCCTACGACGGATGGTCTCTGATAAGCCTCCCTGAACAAATTGCATGCTGCTCATCATAGCGCTGTACTGTTTTGGATGTCCATCCCCCTTACCGCAAGTCTACTGCGGAACCACAAAGTCCATTTCTTCTACTTGCACATCCCCAACCATTGACATCTATCACGAATGACTTCTTTCCCAGAGAGGAGCTGATTAATGCAGAAGCAGCTCAATTCATGAAGGTGCATGCTGTGCGAAAGCCGGTAATTGAGTCTGACAAAAGATCTATAAAACATTGCACTGCCCAACATATCATTTCCTTTAGTATCTCAGAGAACTAGTCAATAATGAGAATGAATCTGTTCTGGAGTGCTGAGCGTTGATTCTCTCGAGTCATGTCGCGCGGGCAGATGAAAGCGAAGTCGTAAGCAGGCACCGCCGACGGATTGACTAGATGCCTTATCTCGATGCCCGACTACGCTTCACTAGCTGAACTTCGAGTATGCCAAACATATGATTGCACATCAGCGATGCTGAGAGAGCAAGGTCACCTCGGTAGAGATGCATCTGTCTATCGCGTGCCTCGCTGCTACTGTGAAATTCTGATCCCTTCTTCGCGAACACTGGCCAACGAGACCATATACACTTCCGTGTACGACTGCGAAGTCAGCGATAGGGCCGGAGAAAGCATAGTGTTGGTGGTGTTATATACTCGACTATCGTCGCTTTCTTCTGTTTCTCCCGGCTGCTTAGATCTCTAGATGCAATGTTAATGCAATGGATGATCATCCCAAGCACCACCATCTTCAGATCTCTCCCTCGCTGTTGATTATGATCTTTATTACTTGTTTCTGTGGTGTATAAAGGGTTCCATACTTCAGTGACCACCGTTACGCGAACAAAGATGGTCCCAGAAGGAACAACTCAATGGCGCTTTTGGTGTCCATGTCTTCAGCAATTATATCATATCTAGAGCTCAAGGAAGGAGGGACAGAGACATCATGGGCATTTCAATCTACACCTTGAATTTATGATTCTCCCACGTTGTCAAGACTTCCGTAACACTGAGTGCCTCCCCAGAGTATAGTTGATCTAGCTGACGGTGCCGGGAATCCACGATTTATCCCCTTGATCGCAAGCCTGCCCATCATGTGCCCTCCGCATCTCCTTGAGCTGACAGAATAAAGCTGCAGAATGTGGTACACCTGCAGAGCCGTGCAAACAAAAAACATTGCCGTTTCGTGATCTGATAGGAGGCAAGATGTGACGACGAGGATGCTTATATATGCAGTTGCGGTACAAAGGAGGTACTGATAGCAAGATATCGAACCAGCACTTCTATTGTGAGGCCTGATATTTCTCAGATGAAAACTAGAAAAGTGAATCAAACATCGCACCCAGATTCATGTCTCTAGAGTGTGCATCAATCACTCATGGTGTATAAAAGTAGACCCTACCGTACCATGTGTACCGAGCCCACCAATCTTGAGCCCATGACACTTGTGAATATCATTCCCGTGTTTGGCTGGAGAAGACAAGGAACATCTGTTTCTTTCCTTGTCGCGCAGGCTTGCTCTACAGAACAGACAGAGATGGGCTGGAGAGGGCACGCAGGCACCAAATCCCTTTCATCTTTTTCCCCGCCAGATCTCCACGCTCATACGCCAGCCGAAGGCTCAGCACTTTATCACTCTATTCCGATGACTGGAGATGAAGAAGAGTCTGTTTTCTGCGGCACGCCCGCTGTTTCTGCTCCCCTACAGCCCCCCAAAAGTCTTGCCATCGAGTTGGCAGATTCAAAACAGCACAGCGCACGCCACAATGGAATGAATGTCTGCTCCACATACTTTCTCTCAAGGTCGATGCAGGAATGAAGAATAAGGCGAAGGTTTATATATCACCATTTTCCCTCGCTTCTCTCACTTTCTGATGTTGTCTTGACGTTTTCACTTCACACTCCATTCTCTTTGATAACTTCGTTCACTGCATCAATGCTGTTCATCACATACACTATTCACTACACTTACTTCATCTCCTTCGCCTACTGTACTTTCATCATGGCAGATGCCTGACATCGATTTTTCTATCGTCCGGGAGAGAAGAGGCAAAAGGAAGGTATAGTGAGATGATTTTGACAAGCAGTGTGTTCGACATAGGATATTGGAACACCAAAAACGGGAAGGGTTCCCCGTCGAATCTTATCTCTTTTCCCCTTCCTGGTCCGCCTTATCTGCATATTTTGTTACACTAAAAGAAATCAGGTTACAGCACTTTTTGCCAGCAGAACCAATAATATGATCCTGCTCATCTGAGTTCTTGCATGACGTGCTCAGCAAGTCTCGTAATCAATGGCTCCACAGCATCCACGGTCGAATTGGCAGCCTCGTGACCAGCGTGTCTGCCATGTCTCTTGTTCATAGCATCGTTGTACTGTGTAACACCGGTTAGTCTTCAACATGCAAATAAAACTCCGTTCTTATTCGAACGTCGGAAACTCACCTTGAATCCAAAGTTCAAACAAAGGGCAATGACCAGCCCTGCGCAAACAACAACAGGACCAGTGAGGGGATCAAAGTCCTTGCCGCTCCTCTCCATGATGAGTTTACTTCTCCACATGTAGATTGCCCAGCCCCAAACACCAGTGAAGACGGCGATGACAGTATAGACGAGCGCCAAAGCCCTCGCGACGTTATTTTCCGAGCCGGCAGCATTGAACAGACCGAGGGAGAGCGAGGCGAGCAGGACGGTGACGTGTTGCCATTTGATAAACGTGCGCTGATTGGCGAGCCAGACTTTGGCCTCGACCTTGACGGGGCCTTGGTCTTTGATCCAGTAGGCAGGCTTCTGGACACCGTCGGGGATGGGGGCGTTCTTGGTGCGGCGGTGTTGAGCATATTTGGAGGTAGAAAAGGCGGGGAAGAGGGAGCCGAGACCAGGAGGGAGGTGTGCATTGACCTTGGCCATGCCGTTGCCGTTGGTGGTGTCGCGGGGAGCTTGCTGGCCGTCTTCATCAGAGTCGGGCTCATTGGCCGTGTTGTCGATGCCAGTGGGAGCAGAGCGGGCCATGCTGCCGAGAGACTGGGATGTTGCGCCCTGGCTGTCACGGGGTAAAAGGGCTCGATTTGTCTGGGAAGAGCCGGCCCAGACGGTCTTTGTGATGGGTGAGCCAACAGGCGAGAGTTGGCCGGGGATGCGAGACATGCGGCGACCGTCTTTGATGAGGGATCCGACAGCCATCTCGTCTTCCTCTTGCTTCTTGCGGAGGGCTTGTTCTTGCTTGAATGCCTCTTCGGGGTCCTGGCGGATGTCTTCTTCGAGGGCGGACAGCCAGAAGGGGAAAGAGTTGACGTTGTCTTCGAATAGTGAAGCGACACCGTGAACAAACTTGCTGAAGCGAGGAGTCTGGTAGACGAGGTGGGAGTTCATCAGGTCGTCAATCCACTCGTACTGCTTGTCATTCTTGACCTTAATCTCGAGGACGGCATGGGGGAACTTTGATATCTCACCCTTGCGGATCAAAGGAAAGGGCCATTCCATGTCAGCGTTGTCGATGTCGGTGCGATGCCAGTCCTCGGGGTCGCGGCAAGGGCGGTCAGCGTCTATGGCATCTTCACGGATGAAGGCGAGGTTCGTATCGAGAGAAATACGGACGCGGCTGTCACCGGGGATCTGGAAGGCAGTGCGAGTGTAGTTGGCACGGAGAACGGGCTGGAGGTTGTTGTCTCTGATAAAAGACTGAATATCGGAGATGGACTTTGAGAAGGCCTCGACTTCGGCAGACTCAGCACCTGCACGAGACCTGCGCTTCTCCACGGCCTTGTGTAGATCTTCTTGTCCGTTGAGGAAGGGTTGGATATACTTTTCCTTGATGGGAAAGCGTTCCTCTTTGCTGGTGTTGTCTTCCTTGACCGTCTTCTTCTCGAAGATGAGCTCTGGCTTTTGCGAGAGCTGACCGAACCATCTGAGGCGGACCGAGGAAGCATCGCCCTTGTGCTCGACCTTGTCGGTGTAGAGAGAGAAGTTGGGGTTGTCAAAGTAGATTGAGGTGAGCGAGGGGTCGTTTTGGCTGCCGTCTGCAATCTTGGACGTTTGAGGGTTGTAGACGAGGACGGGCAGGCGTCGGAGGATGATGGTCTTTACTTCGAGAAGGTTGTCCATGTGTACCCAGACTGTGAGGTATCGAGTTAGAAAAGGCGAATAGTGAATGGGTAAGGGGAAGGGAAACTCCACATTTATGAGAGGTATAGGTGTCTTCGTTGTTGGTAAGAGACTCGGCAGTGGAAATGGGACGCTCTTTTGCCTCGAGGTTGGTGCGGCAGAAAGAGTACATGGCGGATAGACGATACAGAAGAGGCGAGTAGTCTTCCTTGTTGAATGGTACCTCGGCGAGCATAGACTTGACCAATGGCCGGACGCTGGACACTCTTCCACCTCTCTTGCGGTCGTGCTTCTTTGCAATCTTGAGAAAGCCGGTATAGTTGATGCGCGAGTACTTTTCCAACTCGTTGATCTCCTTTGTGATGTCATCTAGCGAGGACAAGACTTCCTTGAGAATGGCCACCTTCTCTTCATCGTTGGGTAGTGCTTTTTTGCCATTGCCATTGCTCGAGTCTGGCTTGTTGTCGGCTTGGTCTTTGGCATCAACACCCTTGATACTGGCAGCAACAGGTTCCAGCTTGGCCTCGCACTTGTTGGTGCGGTCTGACAGCTTCTGGTACGTCGACTTGTGGAACTTCTTAACCTTTTCCAGCTGCTTGTTTACCAGTTCGTCGAAGAAGGCTTGGGCGTCGTCGTCGGTCCAGTCGGTCGAGTCATTGGCGCGGGCGGGACTGCCATTGGGTGAGTCGTCCTCTCTCAGTAGCTTCTTGAGCTTGGTATAGTCGACATATTGATCCTTCCACGGCTCGTAGATGCTCTTGCGAAGAGTCGTGCCGAACTTCATTCTTTACTGAGAGTCCGCCAATGGAAGTACAGTACTGTCAAGACGATGCGCCGTGTCAAGGAGTGAGTTGACAACAGAGATGTAGGCGCAAAGTGGAAAGGCGTGAATTGAGATGTGATTGTGAAAAAGAAAAGCACCGTCGTATATTATCGACCTGTCCCAACCCTCCACCAACAATTGAAGCTACTGGCTACCATGCAGCAGCTGCCCTGCTATTCGGGAGCCAATCAGAGACGTCGACGCGCGCATGCTGTATGAACACCCGGAGCTTGTATTCGGGCCATGACCCGAGCACGGTCCTTGTCCATCCTTGCAGTGTCCTTCATGTTGCAACAATTACAAGCCCTGGTCTCTTGTCTGTGCACTGACCCTGCCCTGCCCTGCCCTGCCCTGCCCTGCCCTGCCCTGCCCTGCCCTGCCCTGCATTAACATTAACGTACCTTCAACCATAATCGTTGATAATTACACTCTATTAACTCTATATCTCTTCCCCATACCACATACCATGTCTCTAATAGACAATCTCTACTCCGCCTTCAAGTCTCTTGCAACCAACCCTTGTCCATATGTGGTCGGTCCGGACGCGACCAAGAAACGTGCATCGGTCGCCTTGATTGTCAGAGTACAGCCCAACTACTCACACTGGCCGCCAAACACACCCCACACTCCTCCCAAAGATCTCGAGTCTTTTTTCCACCAAGACTGGGTCAAGCATGGTCAGCCAGAGGTTCTCTTCATCAAGCGTGCTGCGAGGAAAGGCGACCGCTGGACGAGTCACGTAGCTCTACCCGGTGGTCGTCGCGACCCGGAAGATGCTGATGACCAAGCTGCCGCCATAAGAGAGACCATCGAAGAAGTCGGCATCGACTTGTCCGCGGCCAATGCCATTCCAGTAGGAAATCTCCCTCAACGTGTAGTCACCACCTCGTGGGGGAGAGTCCCGTATGTCTTGTCTGTCCGTAGTCTAGTAGCCAAACACACGCTAAGTCGTTTCTCCTCATCAGGTTGATGGTCCTCTGTCCTTATGTCTTTCTCCTCACCAACCCCCACATTGCACCTCTCCGTCTCCAACCTACCGAAGTAGCTTCAACACACTGGGTCCCGCTCAGCGCTTTGTTATCTGCAGACCAACGAACCATTTCGTATGAAGATGTTTCCAACCGATTAGCCAATCAAGAGACTGGTGTCAAGAGATGGATGCTGCGAGCCATGTTGGGCCAGATGGAATTTGCTGCCATTCGCCTATTACCCGCAGAATCACTTCATAGTACCAATTCGCCAGCAGAGACAAAAGACCGGGGAAGTGAACTGGCCACCTTTTACAGCGCCCGGAATCCCGTCACCAAACTTCTGGACCGACATCGCAAACCTCTACCCGCGCCGCAATACCAACCTCTCTTACTCTGGGGCCTCACTCTGGGAGTCATGGCAGATTTCCTGGACATGCTTCCACCTCACAATGCACTGGAGCTGTGGTCATACCCGACATTTACTCCGTGGGATGTGCGATTGGCCATCTGGGCCATGTCATACAAGTTCAAACAACGGAAGTTGGCAGACTTGAAGGCTGGCAAGGAAGAGGAGATGGCTGTCCCTGCCGCTGAAGAGGGTCTTGACTCGATGGAGCTTCCCTCCACACACGAAATGCCGGCGCCCAAGAAGATGCACTCGAGCAGATATTTGAGGAGGAACAAGAGTACGTCTGAACCGCAAACAGTTCACAGAAATTCAGACGTAGGCATGCCTGGACTTGGGTCAGGACAACGGAACCGAAATGTTAGTAGTGCAGTCGGCAACATGTTGAATGGATACTACGATCTACTTAGGAAGGGTGTGGCTGCTGCATTAATCGGGAGGTCGTCGGTGTTGGTCTTGCTTTTTGTATGGCTTGTAGTAAGACAGAGGCGGAGGCAGAAGGTGTCACGGATAGGCTAGACATGTTAAATTTGCGGGGTAGATTTGCTCGGTGTACTATGAAGACACAAGCGACCAAAGATGGACGTGTTTGACGTTTGGAAATAGATTTGTTGCTGACCACATCCCTTCGGCCAATGACTGCTTTCGGGAGTTATCCCCCAGCTTTTCGGCTCATCTCCGCCCGAATCGAGTGCATCAGTCAAGATGCAATTCTACCTGCTTGAGTCGCAACACGACCCCATGGATGTTTACATTCGATGGACATGATTACCCGCATTCCTAATCAGCTGGACTTTCGATGTGATTGAGTGTACAGATGCACCACCCCAGGATAAAGTCACAGATCAAAATCACATCAGATCGGCCTATATCGGCTTGGCAAGTTGTCGGTCTTTGAAATGTTGAGAGCGGAGTCGCCGACGACTACCTATCTTGTGGGGAAATCATGTTCGCTCGGTCTACCCCAGCCCGATGGATAATATATACTTGTATTCATGTACAAGTTGTTTCCCGATATCCCGAACATCTAATATACAGATCCTTCCCTCATCGTCACCAACTGTTGATCTAAGACCTTGTGGATCTCTTCATTAGACGTGATATCATCTAAAACAGTATCCCGGCTTCGTTCTTCTTCGCCTTTCTATCGACTTGGTTGGTCTCCATTGTAAGCTGTTCAAGATGAGTAAAGTCTTCACATACAACGAAGGTGTGTTGTAGCCCTTTCGTCCCCAATGCGCATTGCATATATTTCTCTCAATCCATGATCATGTAGTCTAATTCAACATCAGTCCAACAACACCGCAGTGCCGAGTCCTGCTGGGTCATCCTTTACGGGAACGTCTACGATGTCACCAATTTTGTACCAGAACACCCCGGCGGCAGCAAGATCATCCTAAAGTTGGCCGGCCAAGATGCGACGGAAGAATACGACCCAGTCCACCCACCGGGCACCCTAGAAGAATCACTCCCGGAGTCGGCCAAGCTAGGCACCATTGACGAGTCTACACTTCCGGCAGTTGAAAAGGCGCCAGAGCAGCAGACATCAGAAGCAATGATGACGATTGAGGACTGTCTAAACATGGACGATATCGAGAAGCTGGCGACACAAAAGATGAGCAAAAAGGCATGGGCATACTACTTCAGCGCAGGAGACGACCTCATCTCCAAACACCTCAACAACGCCGTCTACTCATCCATCCTTCTCCGGCCGCGTATCTTTGCCGATGTCACCCACTGCGATACGAGCACCACACTACTCGGCAACAAAGTCAACATCCCGCTCTTCGTCTCTCCAGCCGCCATGGCTCGTCTCGGTCACCCTGACGGCGAACACGGCATCGCCCAAGCCTGCAAGACCTACAACGCCTGCCAGATAATCTCAAACAACGCCTCGCAAACACCCGAGCAAATCTGCGCCGATGCAAGCCCCGACCAAGTATTCGGCTGGCAGCTCTACGTTCACGTCGACCGCAAGAAATCCGAAGACATGCTCGCCCGCGTCCAAAAGATCCCCCAAATCAAATTCATCGTCCTCACCCTCGATGCCCCCGTACCAGGAAAGCGCGAACACGACGAGCGCGAGGGCAAAAACGTCGGCTCGAATCTACCCATGCGATCGGCCGCCCAGGAAGGTCCATCATCCAGCACGACCTCCCCGTCTCCCACGGCTGCCACCGTCCCCGGCGCCAGCAGCAGCAACGAAGCGAAGTTGTCAAACGGGGGCTCAGTAGCCCAAGCCATGTTCGCCGGCACCGCCTGCGATCTAACATGGAAAACCACCCTCCCCTGGCTAGCCCGCCACACCTCCCTCCCGATAGTGCTCAAGGGCGTCCAGACCCACGAAGACGCATACATTGCCTCATGCCACCCCCAAATCAAGGGAGTCATTCTGTCCAACCATGGTGGTCGCGCCGCTGACACCGCGCCACCCTCCATCCATACACTCCTCGAGATCCGCAAATACTGCCCCGAAGTCTTGATCTCCCTCGAAGTATGGGTAGACGGCGGCATCAAGCGCGGGACGGACATTGTAAAAGCGCTTTCGCTCGGCGCGAAGGGCGTCGGTATGGGCAGGAATGCACTATATGGTCTTGGTGCGGGCGGCACGGCCGGTGTAGAGCGGGTGTTTGAGATCTTGAAGGCGGAGATGGAGACGGCGATGAGATTGTTGACTGTGGAGAAGGTCGAGGAGTTGGGCCCTAGATGTGTTAATGCTAGGGCTGTTGAGAGGGATATCTTTGACGGGGATGCGGGACTGCAGGGAAAAGTTGGGCTGTGGGTTAGGAGTAAGCTTTAGATGAGCTTTGTCGTCTCTGATATAGTATACAGCGTTTGTTTCTTCCGTTCAAAAGATTGCATCAAGTTGATGCAAGTTGGTCCCAGGGACATCTTGTTATGCGCATGTATGGATGACCATGATTCCCCCCCCCATATCTTTGTCTCCAGATCTATTGCATTACACCATGTCGACATCTCCAACATTCCAGAAATCATATCTGAAATCTTTGCTCTCCGTTCTCTGCAAGTCTCAATCTCTATCGTGTCCATCCCAACCCCCTGTCCCTCATCCTCGCGCCAGACTCAAAGCCTAGCTAGCTAGCCATGATATCGTTCCTCACACATGATTGTGTCCCAAGCCAGGGTCAGATGGGCTGACAACACAAGACAGATCCAATGCATTCTTTACATTGCCAGCCAGCCAACCAGCTCTGTACTAAGAAGATCAAGAAGACTCGTACAACATCCTGAACTTACTGTCCCGAGCCAGCAGATTGTGTGGTGTGTCGTACTCGACTAGCTCTCCTTTGTCAAGTACAGCAATCATATCCGAGTCCAGGATCGTGTCAATCTGTCCCTTGTTGTCAGCCCACCCTTCTTCCAATTCTTCAAGTCCGGGGTCTGACATTTAAATGGAGAGGAAGAGGAAGAGGAAGATGAAGCACTTACCCTGTGCGCAACAACCAGCACCGTTCTCTCCACAAACTCCTCTTTCAAGACCCCTTGGATCTGCTTCTCGGTCTCCAGATCAATATCGCTAGTCGCCTCATCTAACAGCACCACCTTCGCACTACTAAGCAGGGCTTTCGCAAGGGAGAAAAGCTGCATCTGGCCTTTACTGAGCTGACTCTCACTCATCTCGGCATCTAGACGTCCTCTTGTTTCCAAAATCTCCCAAATGCCAACTTTAGACAATGCAGCGATGATCGCTTCGTCAGTTGATGTGTGCCAGGGGTCGATATTGAAGCGTACCGAGCCGGCTAGGACAAATGTCTCTTGCGGAACTGCAAACAAGCGTTGCCGAACTATCTCCCGAGGCACACGAGAAATGTCTACCCCGTCGATTGAGATCGTTCCGGAAGTAGTCTCCAGCAGCCGGAGGAGCGTGACTAGTAGACTGCTCTTACCGGAGCCAGTACGGCCACATATGCCGACCTTTTGTCCTGGTGCAATACTCATACTGACGTTCCTCAGCACCTCTGGTAGATCAGCCGCGTGTCTCGCGCTCACATCTCGGACTTCGACGGCCCCTTTACACGGCCAATCTTCCGACGGAACCAAAATTTCGTCTGCACGAATCTCGCAAGCTGTTTCCTGTGCGAAAGATCTCACTCTTGCAATCGCACCCAGGGAGATCTCAAAAGTAGTCCATGATGTCACGAGTCCGGAGAGCGTAGTGCTGAGATGCAAGATGTTGTTGAGCGCGACACCCAACAGTCCAGCGTCAGTGGAGGAACGGAGGCGCATCGCGAGTGCAATGACGACTACGGCGAGCCCCGCAACGAGGAGGTCAAGTACCAGATTCAGCCAGCGCTGGACGCAGTAAAGGAGATAGTATGGACGTTGAGAACGATCGAGACGCTTTCTAAGTTCCTCTATCTCGCCTTGCTGCTGCCCAAATGCGCGAATGGTGGTAACGCCATCGATTGTCTCGGTGAACTGTGAGTAGAGCGGACTCCTAGCTTCTAGGTCTAGTAGTCTTAGCTGTCGTGATGTCTTGAGATAGACATTCTGGATAACGTAAAGAGCGACAAGAATGACAGGGATGACAATAGCCATGTAGCTCGATCCTGTGGCGATCAGGCCGATTTGGAAAATTCCGTCGCAAAGGCCTATTATGACTGTGCTTAGACCTATTGGCAAGGTCATAACGACAAGTCCCATATCCTGGCTGAAGCGATTCAACGTCTCTCCTGAGTCTGTGGCGGAGAAAAAGGACAAAGGGGCGGCCATTACGGTATCCAAGAGGATTTTGTGCAAACGTGCGGCTGACTTGGGCATGATGCGGAGGAACATGAGCCAGATTGAGGTGGCTACCAGACTGTTGGAGGCGGCGGCGAGTACGATGTAGATGGGGAGGTAGAGTCCGAGTTTGGCTCCCCCACTCTCGGTCCACAGTTTCAGCCAGACTTGTGGGAAGGAACTGGCAAAGGCGGCGAAGATCTGATTCATGATGTAAAGGGCGAACAGGAGCGTGCTGATGGATTTGAAGTAGTACTTGTATACAGTCATGTCACCAACTCGTCTGGTATAGTCCAACTTCGCTTGTTCAGATATGGTGCTAGTGCCTGCAGGAGGTAGCACTTCTGGTTCTTCCCGCTCTTGACCAAGGTTCTCAGTCTTTGCTGGAAGAATGGCCTCATTTAAAAGACCTTGAGCTTGGAGCTCTTGTAGTGTGCCATGCGAAACAGCACGGCCGCTGCCAGGTAGCACCACGATGGAGTCTGCGAGCGACAGAACACGTACTATTTGGAAAGTCAGACAACAATGACGGAGCAGTTGTCTCAATGACTTACACGAATGTGTGACAAGTACAGTAGTGGTCTTGAGTCGTCGAACCAGACCCTGCTTTCCAAAGATACGAGAGGTTACTAACTCTGCGGTTCGGGCATCAAGTGCGCTCATAACGTCGTCAAGGATCAAAAGATCAAGCCTAGAGTACAAAGCTCGTGCAAGCGCCTCGATCTTGTCAGTAGACGCGCACCTCACCGAATGATTCTGGTACTTACGAGTCGCTGTCTCTGGCCACCTGATAAAGTTATTCCCCCAGTCCCGACGAGAGTACAGTCGCCACTAGGCATCAAAGCAATGTCTTCTTCAAGTGCGCATGCGTGCAGGACAGAGCGATACCACGTTTCATCGATGGCACGATCATGACCAGGACTGCAAGTATTGTCGCGCACTGTCGCATTCTTCAGCCAAGCAGATTGAGCGCAATACGCGGTGCGAACTGCTGCCACAAGTACAGATCCCGAAGTGGGCTTGAGCTCTCCCAAGATAGTCTTCAGTAGAACGGATTTGCCTGATCCTACTGGGCCCACAATACATGTAAAGCTCGCCTCAGGAATGTTCAAATGAACTTTGGGAAGCAAAATTTCAGATTCTGGTGAAGGACGGATGGAGCAGTTCTTGAAGTCGATGACATTAATTCTTCGGTCGATGACTCCTTTCGGCACCATCGGGACAAGTTCAATGTCGTTATTATGGTTTCTTGTACTGCTCAGGTCTCGCTCATGATACTGTCGCGTGTCTGTTGCACGTTCGATCGTCGGTTTCAATAGAAACTCTTGAATTCTTGCGAATGAACCCATGGCAGATGCGCTTTTGGGAAGTGTAACCAGGAGCTTAGTAGCAGGAGTCGAGAGAAGGGATATAATCGCGAGCGATGTGAAGGCTTGAGCAGTCCCCAGTGTTGGCTCCCCTCTGACATTGGCCTGGATGGTGAAGGCAACAAATGTCAATATTGCGGACCAGGCAGTCGGGATAGTGGCTATAGTGGTTAGAGGGAAATGAGCATAGGTCTGGGAGCTAAAGCCTACCGAAAACATTGAGATAAAGGATGTTCCGCATAAAGCCCTTGCAAAGCTCCAGCTCGTCGATCCTGAGTTTCTGTATTGTTTCGGAGAGTAAATGTGTGAGACCTTCTCGTATGATTAGTCTTGATTCTGCATGGACATCGGGTCGTGACTAACCCATTATCTTGACAGACTTGATATTGACAAGCATTGACGAAGTGACAGAAACACGTTTCTGAACTGCTTCGTTCCATACCTTCATGCTATTGCCAATTCGGTTAGAGACCCAGGTCTGTCCACCAGTACACAGCAGAACGAGCAACACTGGAACGATACACGGCAAGCCTAGCTGACGTGCAAGAAGCCATAGTCCAATCCCGATTTCAATCAATCTGGCCCACATCTTGTTCACTTCGACAAGAGCCTCAATGATAGAGTCAATGTCTGCAAGGTCTGTAAGCTTTTGAAAAGTTGCGATCATGGATAAACAGACCTGTTGACATTAGAGTCACCGCCGAGCTTTCAGGACAAGCACCGTCGGGTAATGCAAGTGTGTGATTGTATATGAGACCGACCATTGCGCCACGAAACATCGTCACGACCCTGTACATACGGTGCTGATAGTGGACTGTGGAGACCTAGGCAGGTTGTGTCAATTGTTGCTCGATATGGGGAAGACGTGAAGATAAGTAGCATACCGCAATGCCAATGTAAACCAAGAGGGTAGCGGCAATCAGGCCATAGCCTTTGCTGTCAGACTCCCTCGTCTCTGGTCCACTGAGCAAAGTGATCGCCCGTTGAATAACGAATGGTTGAGCGTAGTTGAATCCAATCAAGCACAAACGTGGTATTGCCATGACAAGCATTTCGGCCTTGAAGCATCTCAAGACCGCCCAAGGCAAGGTGAAGCGACTCTCGGGGATTCCTTCTGTCATGTCAGGATATTGTTCGCAGTATGAAAAAATGGATCGCACCCCGTGATCTCCATGTCTTCTCCATGCGACTGGTCAAACTTTCGGAGGAAAGCTCATTGTCAGTCTCGAAAAGGTCGTCCATTGTCATGGAAGCACGCCATCCTTTACGAAACAGCTTGTTGAGCCAAATCATGAAACTAAAGCTTAGTGGTCCGGTAAGAGCTTCTGAGGGGTATTGGTTGTAAGGCGCATTGAGGCTAGTGCGCTTGCTTTGGTTCTCTAACAAAAGCAGAATTATCTTTGTCACTACAATAGCTGCCAGAATGCTTGCTGTCGCATCGTTGGCATGCGGTCTGATGTATAGAGTTCGGACCTGGGCAGCATCGAACGGTGCAGAGAGGAGCAGATACAAGGTCGTCAAGCCTGCGGGCCGGACAGAGCATCTATGCTCCAACAGAACGAGCACACATATGACTGCCGATGCAGCTAGACCAATGGCAGATGCAGGTACTGATGTTCCGATTCGGAAGTTTGATCTTTGACTCCATAATACGCAGAGAGCCGATTGTAATCCTAACAGAGTGAAAGCCGCACACTACATGTATTGTGCAATCAGTATAATGGTCAACGGAAGCGAAGTCTGGGCTACTCACGACTTTAAAGAGGACGACCAGATCGAAGCGAGCTTTCTTGCGAGCCTCTGATAGCTTATATGCACGTGCGATCCCAAGAAGGATATATATTGAAGCAGGGAGAATTGAGAGAGCAGTTTGCTCAAATATCAAGGAGAAGTCGAATTGATCTGTGCAGCTGCCAACATGGAAGACATTTGGACTGCAGAGGTGTGTCTCGGATGGCCCATTTTGGTGAGTCGTCTCGTTCATGATGCACCAAGATTTGTGGTAGCCTAGCAGACAACCGAAAGTTGACAGCTTGGCATGTGCTTGAGTACATATATGCTCGAGTATGTTGTATCATTAAGACAGTCTTGCATTCGCAGATAGGCAGCCAATGTCAACGTAGTGAGCGTACTATCACTATCCACGCTAAGAAAGTTGACTGCCATCTTGAGTTAGCGGAGTCTGATTTGGGTTCGTGGAGGATCCAGGCAACAAGGTGTAGACGTGGTAGCCCACGGGCCACCACAAATTTCGGGGATCGGACCATGATGTGCTGGCCGAAGCTATTTCCGCGAACTCGAAGCTGCCTTAGGCAGCCAGGCGGCCCAGAGAAGTACATCTAGTATCAAGACAATAAGGTAGTGCCTTGAGATAAAGGCCTTCATTGTTTTACTTTATTCGTAACAGAGTTTGATATGGTCATTCCATACATATGAAGGTTCGCAAGTCCTCCTATGACATGTATTAACAAGATCGATCTAGGGCGCATCGAAAGAGTGATAAGGTAGGTGGTATGTCAGCACAGGTAGCACGGAGAATGAGAGATGTATAGAGAGAGTATCCCCACGCTGCTGGGAAAACTGGTCTTCTTTTGCTCGCTTCGGGCCATGTTGTCCCCTGTATTGTTGGTGCTGTTTGTCCTTTCAGTCTTCTTCCGCTGCAACGTTGAACGTAGTTAGGTAAATGTTTCGCCATGCTGGTTGTGCTGTTCATATGCATCGTAGACTGAGAAGTGGCGACCGAGTGCGACACCTTGATGAGGTCTCATGAAAGGCCTTGAAGAACCGCGCGAAGTTGTAAGGGGCAACACGATAGGCGAAGAATCAAAGGGATTGCTGTGTTTACACAGAGTACAATGCGACAACAAAAAGTATGATCGGCGAATAACAATGGCAGGAAACGCCGCACAATTCAACATGAGAGTGGTTATGGCAAGTGGCAGTCGCGGTGGATGTAGCAGAAGGTGCATGAACATTGCGAAGATGAAAGATAATACCATACGACGTATAAATGCGCAATAGAACGCCATTTCCGACTCTGTTCCGGGGCTTCCAAAAAAGGTGCTTCATATGCAGAAAGGATAGATAGCACATGAAATCTGAGACAAAAGGAGGCAAAATAATATTGATGCGACGACCTAGGATTCGAACCCAAGGGACCTCGAGAACACCACGCCTGTTACTGACACCAGAGTGTGGCCGACTTCCCATTTAAGAGCCAGTGATCTCGCGCGCTAACCACTGCGCCATCGCCGCTGTGTTAATAGTATAGGTGAAAAAATCCAATATATAGGTTGCAAATGTTGGAGCTGCGGATTAGAGACTTGAATGTTGATGCATTGGCAGGCGGTCATGCACCAGATGCAACGGTGACATGATGAGTGACATGCCATTGCTCTTGTCCTTCTCGTGGTGTCCTCATCCCGATCCTCTCCGCTTGTTGTGGTGATGACGCGAAGGGGTCGTTGTCACAGCCTTGGCGGAGTCGCGACCATGCGAATGAATGTGTGCCTCGTCCCGCAGACATCTGTATGCACCGTAGTTAGATATGCGGGAGATTTTCAGCATATCTGTGTCTTTCCGTTGTATCCTCATAACAATATGCCTATCCTGAAGTAAGTGGTCAGCACGTTCCGTGAGCACACAATTGAAGTTGCATGGTCAGACGCTCGAGGCCAAAAACGTCCCCCGCCCATTGTTCTTCTGATCAAAAGGCATCAAGATGACAGGATCGTGGAGCTGTAGCTTGTAACATCTTTCACATAGCAGAACAATCTGCAAAGTGAATGGCCCAGGACAAGCCTTCCCATTCATCGGATTGCGCATACTGTCGTCACAGCTACTACATCTCGCTCCAGAGCCCGAGGCCTTCGGGCTAACAATTATCCTGTTGCCCCCCAGCGGGGTTTGAACGCAGAACTGTATGGTCTGTCGATTCTAGTAACCCACTACCACACAGGCTGGGGAGTCATTGAGGCCTGTACCGAAGCTATTCGTATAGCTTCAGGTTGACGGCAGCAGGGTTCCATGCAAATTCGGGACGTGCTCCATGATGATATCTTGAACGATCTTATGACGAGAAGGTGTTGCCCGCTCTACCTTCACATCTTGTCATCAATCACCACCAACAACCGACTCGTGTGCAACAAGTTTCTCGCACAACTGCCAACACTTTTTGCCCCGCGTCGTCCCGCGCATCTTCAAGTTTTGTGCGAAGGAGTGCGTACGTCTTTGGTATCTTTCTTGGTGTTGTGACAACGAAGGAATAAATCCGCACTCACCTCCGATTTGCAATATCAGCACCCATTTGAAGACCGTCTTGCAGTATTGATGATCGACATGCCTGGCTCGGACGACACGCCTGCTCACAAGAGGTCGCCCAAAGACAGACGAGACGAAGCCTTGCTTCCCACCGGCGTGCGCAACGCAGAAGTCTATGAAGAGATCAAGGCACACGTCGACCTCTACCACGACAGAGTACGCAACGCAAATAATGCTTCCCAAGACTTGCAAGAAACGTTGGGGCTGGGAGGGCTTTCCCCGTTGCGTGGGTCTCAGGAATATGGACCCCTACTTGACCAGGTATCATCGTGTGCACCGGACCACAGTAGGAGGGAGGCAGTCGACGCACCCAGACCTCAGCATGAGCATGACGGCGTTGACGAAGAAACTCCTCGGACAGATGACATGACAAAGGCCTCGCAACCCTTCAGACAGATTCAACCCCAGCAACAAGAGGTACAGAACCCTTCAGTCACTCCATGGACAGAGAAGAACAACAAGGCACTGCGAGCGTACACCGAAGGACTGCAAAGGGCGGAAAGGGATCAGGAACCTTCGGAAGTCAGCAAGGATGAGGAAGCTGCAGCGAGCGAAACGCCCACACGATCATGATCAAGATCGGCTATCGCTGGTTGCCATATGTACCCAACCGCCTGGAGGTATCTCACATATGATAAAGCACGACAGAGTCTCACCACTGCCGTGCAAGAAGAACACTCACACCACGAAAACTGGTTCCAAGGATGCCATCAAAGAGCTAGAAAGGCTCTGAATACCTCAAGATGAAGGCTTTCGTCACATGAAGACACATAAAGACAAGGTAGAACTCATAGTGTAAGAGTCCATCGATAGCTCGAGGATACCATGAGATTTCTACACGAGTGAGAGATGGAGTGAAGTCTGGATTCGCTTGGCACCGTCCCGAGTCAGGCACACGAATCGCTGCATCCTTCCTGTTCCGCGGAAGAGTTCCGCAGTTCAGTCCATTTGGTAAAGGGGAGAATATGGGACTAGGCTTCATAATAACAAAGAAATCACGTTACTCTGTACGCTCAAATCGACATTGTATCAAGCGCTTTGACAAGGACATGGTATTCACAATTCAACATCGAGGTCTTGAAAAGAACAGGTCTGGTAAATATCGAGGCATAGCATTTCTTCTAGCTAGATATTACTGGAAAATATCCCTCGTCCAAGCTATTTCAAGTCATGGGACAGAGATTACTGATTCGTTAAGATGCATTACAACCTGCTCACACGCAGATTGGGGATTTATGCGGAGCCGTCAACCTTGGCAATGTAGACAAGGAGGTCGAGGACACGGCGGGAGTAACCCCACTGAGAAAAGTGTTAGCAAATTGTCGAAAAGTATATGATTACAGGACAAAATTCTTACCTCGTTGTCGTACCAAGAGACAAGCTTGATGAAGTTCTCGTTGAGGGCAATACCGGCCTTGGCGTCAAAGACGGAAGACTCGGTGGAGCCGCAGAGGTCAGAGGAGACGATCTCGTCCTCAGTGTAGCCGAGGATGCCCTTGAGCTTGCCCTCGGAGGCGTCCTTGATGGTCTTCTTGATCTCCTCGTAAGAAGCACCCTTCTCGATGCGGCAGGTGAGGTCAACGACGGAGACGTTGGAGGTGGGGACACGCATGGACATGCCGGTGAGCTTGCCGTTGAGGGAAGGAATGACCTTTCCGACGGCCTTGGCGGCACCAGTGCTGCTGGGGATGATGTTCTGGGCAGCAGCACGGCCACCACGCCAGTCCTTGCCGGAGGGACCGTCGACGGTCTTCTGGGTGGCAGTGTAGGAGTGGATGGTGGTCATGAGACCCTCAATGATGGTGTACTTGTCGTGGATGACCTTGGCGAGAGGGGCAAGGCAGTTGGTGGTGCAAGAGGCGTTGGAGATGACGGGGATGTCGGACTTGTAGGTCTCCTCGTTGACTCCCATGACGAACATGGGGGCGTCGGCGGAAGGAGCAGAGATGACAACCTTCTTGGCACCACCCTTCAAGTGGGCAGAGGCCTTCTCGGTGGTGGTGAAGACACCGGTGGACTCGACGACGTAGTAGGCGCCAGTCTCGGACCAGGGGATGGCGGCGGGGTCGCGCTCGGTGTAGAAGGTGACCTTCTTGCCGTTGACGATGAGGTTCTTGCCGGAGACCTCGATGGTGCCCTTGAACTGACCGTGGGTGGAGTCGTACTTGAGCATGTAGGCCTGGGTGAGGCGTGTCAGCCATGTCCGTTTGTCTGATGCGTTCAATTGGAGCTCCAAGCTGTGGCGCCGCAGCTTCCAATCTCTTTCAATTACTTACAGCGTACTCGGGCTCAATGAAGGGGTCGTTGACGGCGACAATGTCGACCTCATCGTGCTCAATACTGTGGCGAGCTTGGTCAGTGGGGGACCCGCAGCTTCATACTTGAGCAGACGATGCACTTACGCGTTGCGGAAGACGATACGTCCAATGCGACCGAAGCCGTTGATTCCGACCTGCTCGTTGATCAGTTGTTGCTCCTCTGTAGCTATCTGGACGGCGCTGGTAGTGTACCTTGACACCCATTTTTGCTTCTGCGGGGTAGCTGTTAGCTCAACAAAGCTCAAGAGACTGCACAAGATTGTTCTGGCAGGTGGTTGCTGTGCACGTACAGATGTGATTGATGTGTGGAAAGTGGTTTGTGATGTAGTGGTGGAAAGGAAGAGAGGTTGTGCTGTTGGGACAGGAGAAAATTTGGTGAGCGGTCAGGCTGGTGGGATGAGTGATTGCAGCCGTGACCGGAGCTGGCGGGGAAAACAGAGCTCTGACGTTTGTTGTCACGCTAGTCCCGACTGCTATCACTCGTCTGCTCGAGGGCGACTACAAGAGAGAGACACTTACAAGAATGAAGAGATGAACGGAAGAGGATGAATCTACGCAAATCTACGTGTTTACTCGTCTATACCATCTTCCGGGCGGTGGTGTTGCTCTTATACACCCAGCTCCCGAGATACCCCGCCAAGCACCCCTCATTGTTGCTATTTCCTCCGACATCCTCCGCGATCCGGCTATCACTCGTCATTCTGTAGTCCGATCGCGTAATGGCTGACCTCCATCTGCCCCTTCATCCATTGTCAAATGCCGTTCCTTCTTTACCAAGGTAACTCAGGCTCGTTTCGTGGACGCAGAAGGCCATGGAATGGTGTGGTTGAGCTGTACTACCGCTCCATTCTTGCCGCTGGCGCTAGTCCCGTTTCCTTTCGGTCCGTTTCCAGCTTGCTGACATTCGTCCTACACGTGCTTCGTCTTGAAGGCCATCAAGGTCGCTTGCTGACCATGGTGATTACCAAACCTTTGATTGACAAGCGATTGCCACAGCTTACCAGCACACCTGACCAATGCTTCTGAATGCTAGCAAGATCCCTCGCTGTAGAAGACGCCGGTAAACACTGAGCCACAGGTGAATGCTCGTAGCATTGTTGTCGGGCCGACGCGATTTTCCCAATCCTGTCCGTCTAGTACGATGGTCAAGCGACAGCATGTATCGCCAAATCAGTGTTCCAGCTTCGAACCGGTCACGACTTACCATTTCGTGGGCCATCGTGAAACCCTCGTTGGGCCTGCAAACATCACATCAACTCCACGACGATCCCGCAAGTGGTGTTACAGACGTTGACGTACATTTGATTCAATATGAGCTGGAAATCAATGTACAAGCTGCATCTCAGGACGCCTCATATATGTCTGCAGATTTCTACAAATTTAACATGGAGCGAATCCATCTATCATGCAAGACAATACATCAAAGCTACATTATGGCTCCTGATTTGCTACACATGCCCTGCATGCATGACACAGCCACGTCTGAGCCTCGATTTTCGCGGACGCCTGAATCTAAAGCGTGTCATCTTCGACACGATATGACCATCTTCTGTATCGCAACAGCGTTGATTCAAGATCCAATTTACTGAACAGACAACAACTCGATGGCCGCTGTGCAAGGTATAGCTTTGAATCAGTTGCCGCCGTCTCTTGATGCCCAGGCCGATGCTTCTTCCTACGAGCCGCCTTCTCCAAGCGTAGCTAGCTCAGGCGCTGGCCCGGAGCCAGAAGCAGAGCCGACTTCACCAGCAACATCTTTGCATCGGTATTCTCATGAACTCAATCTCGCCAATGCTCTAGCTTTTCTTGGAGTTGCTCTAGCACTAGTGTATGGTGGTCTCCAAGTGAGATACATGATGTGGACTGCAGCCAATGACACTCTCCAGTCTTGCCTTAATGCAATAGTACGTTCAACTGTGAGCGAGGTCGAGTCACCATGCTAGTCTAAACACTGCTTAGTCTCTTGGATCACGTTCGCATTACTGTGATCGCGTTGTTGCCAAGGGCGTACAGGCGCCGCCACTTGGCCCAAGGTCAATACCTTCGGTCAGAGAGTCCATTAACTTCCAACCATCGAGCCTGGCATCATCATTCGACAAACGTGCCATTTTCAGGATTTCGGGAGCTTCAGCTATCACACTGGGAAGCATAATAGCGTCAATCTTGTGGTTTCGGAGGAAATCGCGACGACCTGAACGCGCACTTGTCTCCGTTATCCGCGCCGAAAATGGAGTTAAAACCCACAGGCCAACCTGGCGCCTCATTGGTGATGGACTGTCTCGCAAAGGAATTGTGCGCTTGATAACAGTGTCCCTTTCGAAGCCTACATCTTGGCCACTCCCACCAGGCCTGCACCATATCGTCAATCTTCGACACAATGGCAACAATTCTTCCGAGGCAGACGTCAATGATCTGACCAGTGACTCGCATTCGGGACCGCCAGAACATCTTCTCGTCTTTGACAAGTCTGGTGAGGCCTTGGTAGAATCATCAATCAACCATGAACAGGACAATGATGTACGCTTGCAGTTCGCAACCAACCTCTCCACAACTAGCCTGGACGGTTTCGATGTCGATCCAGAAAAAGATGACACCGAATCGCCGATGGGGGTGAGCCCGAAATTATCTGATATGCTCTGGCAGCCCGAATTTAAGCGAAGAGTGGCGGAGGAAGCCCTCAATCATCAGCAGCGGACTGGACGCGAGTGCTCCTCTGAAGACACAGATCTCTTCGACCCAACCGTCGTTCCACGATCATCACCAATCGATATCAAACATACCCCCAGGTCCTCCTATCTCTCTCAACAATCTAGGCCTATCACCCCTCTAATAGGCAAGGGTAGCCATCCAAGTGCAGCATGGGTTCTGAAAAGCTGGGATGAAGATGATAATAGCTGGCCGGACTGGGATCCCGATACGCAAGACTTCATTCCACTAGAAATTGAAAAGGACGACCGGAGGGGAAGAAGGGACAGGCGGTATGAAGATTGACAGGGGCGGGAATGAGAGAAGCAGAGGGAGACCTATGCAAGACGACAACTTCGCCACTGACGGAATCGATGTTTTTGACAGCGATACGGAAACAGCCAGGCGATCATGACCAGCACTACAGCAGTCTTATATGGGCAAAACCCACCAGTCCCTATCTGCTTCACGCTCCCAATCAACCAACCAAATCCTGCTCACTTTCCTTGACCCATCTCCGAAATTTCGATGGCCACAATGTAGAACAGGCAAACAACATTCCCATAGATATCCCAAGCCTGACAAACAGACTATGTAAGACATAAAGCCCAGCAGAAGTAAGGTCCAACCGCAAACAGTCAAACAGAGGTCTAACGCAGATCTAAAAGAAATGTAACCCACTACTCCTCTCCCTCCCCAACATCCCCATCTCCATTTCAATCCCTCTAGCCTCAACCTCCCCTTTACCCGCCCGTCTCGCCTCGTTCGCCCGGTCGAAAATCTCTTGCCGTTCCCAGTCCCATGGCCGCGGGTTCAGCAACTCGAGCTGCGTTCTCGATATCAACTTCAGACATTGAGGATGACCAGATCCAGGCGGCCATGTCTCTTTCCCAGCCCCACCACTTGCACCCGCGATAGTGGTGGTGGTGCTCACAGCTACCGGGCCAGTGGGTCGTACAGCTGTTTTCCCACCTCTCCCTCTATCCACCTCGCCCGCACCATTCGAGCATGCGCCATCAGCAGCAGTACCAAACACCGGCGGAGGCGCAGGCACAAACCCGACCATCTCCCCTTCCCCGAAACAACAATTCCCGCAGCTTATCCCCTCCCGTCTGTCTTTTGCGCTCCACAGTCCGGCGCCCTTGCGGCGACAGGCAACGACGAAGCATTTCGGACTCTGATGCCAGTCCTTTTGCCACGCTTGCGCTAGATCTAGATACTCGGCTACCTTTTTCGGGTTGGAGAAGAACGTGCGGATTACCCAGGGTGAGAGGATCGAGTGGGCGATGTGAGTCGGGGAGGAGATGTTTATCTTGACGCGGGTGGTGGGGAGGGGTGGAGCGAAGAGGGGGAGGGGGATACGCGGTGCGGGTTTATTTGAGACTGCGTTTGCGTGCGCTGCTGGGGTGGGGTTTGTGGAGGATGGTTTGATGTGGGATTTTGAGCGGGCTGGACGGGTGCCTAGATGGGAGGATTTGGAGCCGAGTTTTGAACGGGTGCGCTTGAGGAGGGTGGATGGGTTGTAGGAGTGGGAGGTGGGGCTTGGGAGTGCCGACGGGATGAAGTCGTGGTCAGCGGAGTGGGGGGAGCTGAGGTCGGAGAGGTCGTGCAGCTCTATGTCGTCTTTGTTGTCTTTGGATCTTGCTGTTGTTGCTGTCAAGATCAAAGGGCGGTTGTCTTCGCTCCGTCTGGGCGCACCAGTGATGATGGCAGCAGGGCGGAGGGAGGAGCGTGACAGTGAGCGCGTGTCTGAGGCATTGGGGACCACCCATTTCGAGACTTGCTTGTAGAAGCCTTGGAGATCCTTCTGCTTGATAATTACTTTTGGTGCTTTGGTCTGTTGAATTGCTGCGTCTTTCTCCTCGCGCAGTATCCTTAGCTCCTTGTCCCGGAGACCCTCGACCTTGCCTTGTAGGCGTGCGACCTCGTAGCGGAGAGCGCTGCTCTTCTGGCGTTCATGCTCGAGTTGCTTTTGCAAGGCGAGAGATTCCTGTTTGTAGGCTTTTCCATCTGATGCTACGGTTCGGAGATTGCCCAATTCGCGTTGATGGCGTGTGTTTCGAGAGACAGACTTGGAATGTTGCAGTTGTACAGTGGCTAATTGGGACTGCAGATAGACGATTTGACGTTGTAAGGTTGTTGGGTCGACTTGTCGGTCACTGTCGATGTCTTCTTCCGTATAGTACTCCAAGGCGGAATCTCTAGAAGGTGACTCGTCCGTAAGATGGAGGTTGCGATGCTGCGATGAGTTTGCAAGGTTGTGGGTGATGGCAGGCTGGACAGGGGTGTCATTGAGACTCTGTCAATACATCAATAGTGTGGCAAAACTACCAATCGCTGCATTGTATTACCTTGTTACCGCCGAATCTAGTCAGCAGATATTGCTCTCGACTATTAATCGCTTGTGTTGCTGACTCTAGCTCTCTTCTTGCTTTGAAGAGCTGAAGTGCACGTTCTTCAAAGTATGCAGCAGCTGCTGCCGTTTGCTCAGCTTCCGCTCCTAGCTGCACTGCTCTGTCTGCAGTCTCCTTGACGTTGTCGGCATGGCTCTTGATATGATTTAGGAAAGATATCCTTCCGATATCAAGATCACCTGGTGAGTGTGTTGGTACCAAAGTTGGTAGCTGAGACAGAGTCGCCATTGCGTTAATGAGTCGATGGATGCAGAGTGTTGCAGGTTGTAAATGTGACACAAGAGATGATTGAGACCAAGAAGGAGAGGATATGTGCCACAATCAAGAGGCAAAAGGAAACGCTTTTTGTTGTTTTACCATATATTAAATTATGCAGCCATTTACCTACTGAGTCAATCTTGTCACAACTACTGTCCAAGTCCGAGATATAGAGGCGCGCCACAGATCCACGAACGCGTCCAGGCGAAACGTTGTACGTTCCACGAGTCCGGAATGTCAAAGAGATTGGACTATCGTGACATGAGATCATTATAGAGCTGGAATGTAGAGAAGAGCCTATTTTGGCGGATATCTTAACCTTTGATCTGACATGCTTATCATGCTTGTCATAACCTTGAAACCGACTCTCTGCAAGTTGTTCGGCGCGGGGACATTGTTGCATGCTAATATATATTGTCTTGTTAGAGTATCCGAGTTAGACCCTACTCTCGGTGAGTTTGCAAGTCTGGCATCATGGCGAAGATTGAAGATCTGTCGTAATCGAAGCTCAATTGGGGCCCGCAGGACAAGAGACCAATCCAATCAATGTGAGCTTACTTGATAGCTGTATGCATTTTGGAGTCGTTTCCCGCTGCCAATGGGTCGAAGTCATCAGCACAGGGTCCTGATTAGCCTACCTGGTGTTCGAGTCAGTCCCGGAACCCCTTGCATACCCCACCATGTCGCGGGCGAGACAAAGTAGCAAACCACCAAGCATCGCAGATCCGTGTTCGAGTGAGGAAGTGAAATGTCAAACTCTTACGTCTTGTACCCCAGACATTGCATCTGACTGCTTCATGCCCTCGTGTAGAACGCTTGGACCGGACTGGTGCCGAAATTGGGCTTCCCTTCTGTGAATTGTAAACGCAAGTGTCGCTGTACCTCGACCTGTCAAATATGAGCTTCTACATTCATGTTCGTCCCAGATCCTCGTTAGCAAACATAAACCGCTGGTGACTCTGCTCTGCCTCTGCCACGATTACGCTTTTCGTTGCGCATACCATGTATGTTTCATCCTGCCACAAACATCTCAGAGCATCGTGTTTCAGACCTGCTTTCTTCCTGACCGACGCAGATCACCTTGTGGAGCACGTGTTCGTATCGAGTCAGAAGACTACAAACTATGCAACTGTCTGTAACAGGACACATAAGAAGTCAGATCTGGTTGTCACTGACTCGGTTAGAGAAATGGAAGTTTGCGTATCAGGGGAAAAGATGAGCAGTGAATATAAGTGACGAGATCTGTGTCGCGTCAATGCAAAAGTCCGATGCCGTGGGGCCGGCTGAGCAAGTTCGACACGAGAAAAAGAGCGTATACCAACCCTGTCCATATTATGCCATCTTCTATCCCTTTTCAATGAATACATAAGAAATTGTCACTGCGTGCTCTGATAAGGTGGATTATTCTAGGATCTTATACAAACATGAAGCATATTCTTGTTAATACATGTTTGCAACAAACTGGAACGTAGCAAACAAAGATGTTGCAGATCGTAGGACATCTGAACCCAAAGATCTGTCTAATATGATGCGGAAGTGTTGGGCATGCCGCTAAGTACTTCGGTCAATGTTTAAAGTACATCCGGCGGTTCTTAAAGATATGGCGTTCGGCTGTGCGCAGTAGACTCGGACACATCAATATAAAAGAGGCCAAAGCAGTAAGTGATATCATAAACTTCATTACCCCTCCGATCTCTACTGTGCCATGCTTTGCTATGCTATGCTGTGCTGTGCTGTGCTACATGAGGAATCGTCGACCCCAGCCAGCATTTGGCATTGGAAAATATCCACGACGCCATCGCATGCATATAATAGTTCTGTGAATGTCGTTACGAAAGGAAACAGTGAAGAGACAAAACGGCGAGAAGTGGGAGGCAAATCACCGTATGCTCGCCCACTCCTTGACCAGTCCTCCTGATTTTCCACTTCCTCCTCTGCCCCCGAGCATGCTGCTGCTGCTTGAACCGCCGCCACCGATGGAGGCTCCGTCTCGTTTCCCAACACTCCCGAAGCAGTCCCAGAACCGTAATGTCTCGTCGCCGGCGCCTGTAACGATGACTTGACCGTCGGGACTCATGGCTAGGTACAGAACACGATATGTATGACCTGTCAGGGAAACAACTTGCTGCATGCTTGGATACTTCCAGATGTTGATGGCGTGCTGAGAGAAGCCATGGGTGGACACCAGTTCCGAGGTAAGTTGCGAAAAGAGGAGGTTGCATACTTGGCTGCCAGTGTCGTGAGAGCGAAGAAGATGGGGGTTGGCAGGTCTTTCAGACTCGGAGTCGCCCGTATTCAGCGATAGCGGCGGAGGTGAAGTGGTTGATGTGAGGTCCAAAGATTGGCGGGTCGAGTGGGAGGCTGTAAGAGCAGCATTGGCAGAATGCTGAGCTGTAGAAATTGTGTTCCAGAACTTGATGCAGCGATCTGCTGTTCCGCCGCCGCTAGCCAGAAGGCCGCGTTGATGAGGCGACCAAGCTACAGCTTTCACAGCGGCGCGATGACCCCCTTCTGCTTCGCCCCATCGATGTAGCCAGCGGTCGTCTAGACCATCCCAAATGAAGATCTTATTGTCATTGCCGCCGGATGCTAGTTGGCCCGTGTCCGAGTTCCAGCGTAGACCGCAGACTTCTTGCTTGTGGCCGACTAGCTTCGTGAGATATTGAGACGGAGAACGAACGTCGCGATGAAGGATGGAGCGATCGCGAGATCCTGTAGAGAGAATGTGGCTATTCCATGCCAGCGAGGAAACTCGTGCGGTGTGGCCTGTCATTGTGCGAAGTCGACGTTGGGTGACAGTGTCATAGATTAAGATATGACCCCGCGTCGTGCCGACTGCCAAATGTGATCCCTGTGGAGAGAATTCAGCTGAATCGTGCCTTCATGACCCGACAAATAGAAAGACTCACCCTTTGTATCCAGCCCACACTGGTCACACTGTCGTTTTCCAGCTTGCACAATTGTTCTACCTTGCCACTTTCGCTATTCCAGAGATAGACGCTTTCCCCTAAGCCGACCGCCAACACACCTTGAGCTCCCCAATCGACCAGATTAAGATAGAAATCATCGGCCAGCTCAGGCGCATCCAGCACTTTGTAAGGGACTTTACTGACTGTCCTGGGCGTTTTTCGTGGTGACAAGAGCATGGTCTGAGAGCTGTGCTTGACTGGAGATAAGCTGTATATATCACTTCGAGCATTGAGATTGGGGCCTCGGGACGCGCGACGAGAGTGAGAGTGTGGCGTGAGCGATGGCGTCGGATTGGAGGGAGAGGAATATGAGAAGAGGTTTTTGTGCGGCGTCGAAGGAGTGAGATTTGGAGCTGGAAATGCCGACAGATTGACAGGGGGTGTTTTCGAGCGCGAGCCTGTGCGATCGGTCAATGATTGAGGGATCTCGTCGTCGAACATTTCGGAGCGCAAAATGGTGGAGTAAGTGCGATTGGCCTCCTCGGCTGTGAGAAATGCATGTTAGCAGGTGCTATGATGGCGCGATTGGTGGAGTTATGTGTACTCTTCTGCATGTGTAGCTCGCCGCTCACGGGGGCTTGCTTGTGGGCTCGTGATGGAGTGGCGGGGGAGCCATGGTCGTGATGCAGGTTGTAGCTCGACTGCAAGTCCTGGCCGGAGCGGTTCGGTATGAATCTGGCGTCACAATCTCAGCTTTGTCTTCTCGCCGCGCTTCTGCGACACTGCTAAAAAACACACCTGTCTCCGTATACGCGCTGCCTTTTCCGCTTTGGACTATCACCCGGAGTGTGCTCTCTTGTCCTCCCAGCCTGCTCGAACTGAAGGGCCTGACTCAATGCGACGGCGTCCAATGGCTCCGAAACCTGGCGATTCTTCGAAGATTGTGTATTGTGTCGTGCTGACGGCGCCCGCTTCTCAGAGACAGTTGGCGGCGTGGTTGTGCCTGGCGGCGATATAAGCTTCGGCGTGTGGACGTCATCCAGAAGTGTGTTGGTCTTGTCCGCCAGCAGTTTTGTATCTGCCGACCTCGTCCGCATGATTGTGCGCCGGTTGTGAGTATGCGACAGCTGTAAAGAAAAGCTGCAGGCGTGGCGGACGATGTGAGAGGACGTCACTCCGGTATTGCGGTAGGTGGCGCCAAGAAAATCGTTTGTATGGGATCAATTGCAAGGCGCCCGATGCGACAATAGACAATACTGTCCAGTGGGTGTTTGGATTGACGGTTGTCGTTGCTTGTGGCTGCGTTGTGCTGTCGTTGCGACCGTTGACGGATGGGCTATGGCGCCTATCCCAGCCTCCTCTTGTCACCTTTAACACGTGCGCTTTCTGTCGTCGTCCCTGTTTCCGTTCTTATGTTACCGTCTAGCGCATGTCCAAGTGACAGCTCCCGATAGTGACAAGCGAGTGTCTCGTCATACAGTCTCAATGTCGTCTTTTATATGTTGTTGATGTTGTCGTCAATGATGATGATGAGGGAAATGCGATTCAAGGGACCGACGACGTCCGCGCCAGGGCAAATGCTCCACTTCCACACAAAGCGGCTGCACGACGGACCGTACCCTTGATGTCTTGGCGCACCTTCTTTATACCACAGCTGGTAGATCCCTTTCTCTGCTAGACTATAAGGTAGCTAGGGAGTAGATCCCTTGCTTTCGCCGACTGCTCGACCTTAGAGGGATGACAGACTTGGTGTATTGATACAACATGGTAGTGTAACAAGGTATACAACACAAGTACTGCAGTAAACATGTGAATGTAACAGACCTGTCTCAAGACACAAGCGCATACTTTTCTCCGATCTACCATGGTCTACTAGGTACCTACCCTTTCCGGAGGCGCATCGAGATTCGTCCTCATACTGCCCTACTTTGTGATCTCATGCAGTCTCGTTCAAGCGGCTATCAACAAGAGCCAACAAGTCTTTGTGATCGTCTCCTTCGACGCGTCGAAACCACTACAAAGCGCGTTCCTAGCGCGATATGGGGATTAATTGGTTCGCATGCACTCCACCATCTCCGCCAAGCGCTTGTCTAAAGGGCAGTGCGCGACAATATACGAGGCCAAGAGCCCTAGCAATGGAGATCTGTTTACAGGACTATTCGCGAATGGTCAACAACATCGCAGAAGAAGCTCTTGTTAGTATATTCATTGACAGCATTCATCATCACAGCACGAGGCTTGAGGAGAAGTGATGATGGATGTGCAAATAGTATTGTCATTATTTACCGAGCATCAGACCTCAGCCGCCATGTGGATTTGAAACTCAAGGCCAGAGGCGGTGAGTGACTTCCAAGAAAAAACGTCTCTTTCATCCCGCTCAAACCAATCTTTAATCGACAAAGATCTTGCTCTCGAGTTCACCGTAGTGCTCAAAGAAGCTGTCAAAAAGATTGACAGCATATTCGACATCGTATGCACCACCAGTCTCACGGATACTGTGCATACTGAGCTGTGCGTTACCGAGATCAAGCGTTCTCACACCAGTGTTGGCCGAGAGCATGGGACCGATGGTGCTGCCACAAGGTGAGTCGTTCTTGACCACGAACAACTGAAGGGGGACACCAGATCCGGTCTTTCTAAGATCGCCACTGCTCTTCTTCGCACGCTTGGCCATTTCCTGGATCAACACGATTCCAGGAGAGTTGGTTGCGTATCGGACATTTGCGTTGATCTTGATGACAGTTCCCTTGTTCATCTGCGGCTTGTGCTCCGCCTCGTACTTGCCGCTGTAGTTGGGGTTGACGCTGTGAGCCATGTCTGCGCTGACGAGGAAGCTGCTGGCGAGAGATTGCTCGTAGGCCGTGTTGCTCTCCGTGTCACGATGGGTGGGCTGGTCAGCGCGGTCATATGACTTGTCGCTCTCGGCTTCGTGGGAGAATGAAAGAGAGCAGAGGCGGTGGAGGATGGAAGGCATAATGTTGCTGTCGGCGCCCTGGGCGGAGGTACTGCCAATCTCCTCATGGTCGAAGCATGCAATCATGCGGACGGTGTGGTCATCAGTCAGAGGCTTGCCGTCCGGTGAGGTAGACTTGATGAGACCCTCGATGGCGCAATATGTCATGCCGAGGTTGTCAAGGCGGGCAGAGAAGATGAGCTCGTTGTTGAGACCACCAAGTGTTCCCTTTTGCACGTCGTAGAGGGATAGCTCGAAATCGAGGACCTCTTCAGGCCTCACTCCAGCCTCATCTGCGATGATCTCGACAATGTATGAGTGGTGTCTCTCCAGCGGCTTCTTCAGAGGGCTGAACTCGCTGTTGTCCTCCTTTTCTGCCTCCTTGTCCTTTTTGACATCCTCTGCACTCTTTCCCTGCCTGTTCAGCTCGGCTTCGACCAGACCAGCGATGGGATATAGCTGGGCCTCCTTGTTGAATTCGAAAGGTACGGAGCCGCCAAAGTGCACAGCCAAATTGGGCACGCGGCAGATGGGCCGGTCAACATGGACAAGCTTCATCTCCATGCCACCGTCAGGCCTCTTCACCATGACTCTTCCTGCAATACCGAGATCGCGGTCGAACCAAGTGTGCCACATGCCACCTCCGTAGCATTCCACGCCAACCTGGAGGAACCCATCTGACTGTCTCTTCGAGACTGGCTTAAGCCGGAGGCAGCACGAGTCGGTGTGGGCGCCTACCATGGCGATGGGACTGCCGGGTCTCCACTTTTGGCCAACGGCAAAGGCGACAATTGTGGAGGCATTGCGGGTGATATAGTATTTCCCACCTGGTACGATAGTTGATGACCAAGGGTCACGTTCCTGTTCATCTAATTAGCCTATAATGTCTTGACCTTGCCTGTGTTCCGTACCTTGACCTGCTTGTATCCTGCCTTTTCCAGACGTCTCTTTGCTTCTGCTACCGCATGGAATGCTACAGAACATGGTCAGTATCAAAGGACATACGATGGTTGCAGGCAAGAGTCCGTACGAGTGGGGGAAACATTGACAAAGTCAATGAAATCGGAAGCCTGCTTCAATGGACTGCTTGCCATGGCTGATAAGCTTCGGTTGAGTGAGATGGTGCAGAGACTAGAAGGTTTATACACAAGTCTGGCGGTCTGGCGACTTGCACTTTGACATGTAGAGGTTATAGACGGAAAAAGAGAGAATGACATGAGATGGTTACAAACTTGCTACAATAGACGACCACGATAGCTCTCTCCTGCCATTTATGGATGACCACTGTGCCAAGACTGTGGGGCACGAGCATAGCACAAAGGGTCCAGGAAAGCTGTTGCCGCATCTCGACAGCTCGATTTGATTGATGTTAAACCAATGACTTATATATACCTCTTTGAGCATCCATTCGACTTATCTCATCGAGCACAAGATGAGCATACTAGAGAACGTGATGTTATCACATGGAGAATCACGCAGCTCATCAAGGTAGCTTTGACAACGATGAATCTGTGCCCGTCGGCGAAGCTGTAGTGAAGCCGAGCTCTATCTGCACCTCCTTTCGGCATACACTGTTTTATGCCGGCCAACATACAGTCGCATGTTCCCGCCAATAACTGACAGGCTATTTGCAATAATACTGCCTTCAAGTGCAATGAAGATTGACCAGCTTTCACTGTCATGAACGAAACCCCGATCGTGCTGAACGGAGGCGAGAGCCAGTCGTTACCGCCAGATCCCTTGCAATTTAAAGGTCGACAAAAGCGAAAGACAGTTGCGTGAGATTTTCTCTTCCCACAGAAGAAGACTAATTGGCAACTAACCCAATCCGAAGATGTCGCCGCTGTCATGCTCAAAAGATAAAATGCAATGGTGGGAAGCCTTGCAAGAATTGCCGACTATCGAATCACGTTGCCGATTGTGCCTACCCACTTCGAGATCGGAAAATCACAGTAAATGAGAGGTTATTAGTTTCCGAATTCGAGGCATGCGCTTAGGTCTAATAAACTTAACAGCTTCATTAAGAAACTTCAAGCCGAGAATGATCGATTGAAACGGGAGAGCATTTCCGCATCCAACAGCATTGCAGGCGATGCTGGCCCTGTCGAGACCTCCTCAGACATCACCGACCCTGCCACTGGGAATCCTGACAATCCACTCCTTGAAGACGAAGCATGGTTCGTGTCCTTTGCAGACCCAGACTCTGGTCGTGAAGCAGAGCCCATGTGGGTAGGCGAGGCCGCCTGTACCGCTTTCTCGACCCGTTTCCGCCAACTTTTATTGAACAACAGGACTGAAGCACACAGACCTCGGACCCAGTTTGTTCAAGACTCACAATTGGTTGCGGCTCTGGATGCTCCAGTACAATGGCCCAGCCGCCCACAAGCCATGTTGCTTGTCGAGACAACCCTCAGCACAGTTGGGAAATGCTATTACCTCTCAACGTGCTCATCAATGAGAACAATGGTCGAGAGAGCTTACAGAGATACTACTTCCTTGGATGCACTATCAATGTGCAAGCTATTTACTATCTTTGCTTTGGGAGAAATTCACTCCAGCAGACTTTCGATGCGAGACAACATTCCAGCAGGCTTGCTCTACTTTGCCAAAGCGACGAAGCTACTACGTGTGATTCCTGAAAGACCTCGCATCGAGCATATAGAACTCCTGATACTATTTGTAAGGATAATACGCTTTTTTCAAATGTGCGATGAGCTGACCAAGCCAGTCTCTTTATTCGCTGGCTGTGAACCGCCGGCATTCAGCATATCGATATATGGGATCAGCCATGCGATTGGCCCTGACCATCGGCTTGCATCAGAACATCAGAGAATCGGACTTACCTGACAAAGCAGCAAGGCAGCACCGCATCCGCGTGTGGTGGACCATCTACGTGGTTGACCATCTTCTGGGTGCTAAATTTGGCTACCCGACCTTCATCCGCGATGATGACATAGACGTGGATCTTCCGAGCGACTTGCCTTGCATGAAAGGAGATGACATGATCAGTGCTGATTATCTTGTGGCCAGTATTAAGCTGGGCAAAATCGCTGGTGTAATCATCACTAATCTCTACTCGCGAAAACGGCTTGAGCAAACATTCTCTCAGCGTGTTCACAAGATCTTCAGGGACCTACGGAACTGGTTTGAAACACTGTCTCCAGAACTCCAGCTGCGAAATAATGCTTCGGTTCAGGTGGCCCGGCACATATTGTTTCTCCATCTGACTTTCAATCAAGTAAGCCGTTCTATCGTGGCATTTCTGATGTTGGCTAATTCTGTAGTGTGTCATCTTGGCCACTCGCCCGATATTGTTGCACGTCTTCCGTGTCACACATTCCATAGATCTGTCAGGAGCATCGCAAGAAACGCAAGAAATACCTCACGTCACCTCAGCATTAGCTGAAACATGCGTGCACAGTGCGCGCCATTCTTATCGCCTCCTGTCTCGCAGCTGGGTCGATGGGTCTTTTTCGACCCTGGATCACACTTCTGCTCAATATCTTTATGCTGCTGCCACAGTGCTCGCAGTATCGAGCCTATCTTTCAGCGCAAACAGCCAGGCAGACAAGGATGATTTCGAATCTGCTGCTCATCTTCTCAGACAGCTAAGAGACTTGGGCAATATCTCCGCGCAAGAGTTCTGCTATCAGTCAGAGTTGATGATCAAAAACATCGCCGAGTTCGAAGCGACACGGGTCAATGTTATAGGTGCGGCACCGTTCGAAGCCAGGAACAGTTTCGACACGTCGGGAACCGACTTCTCAATGCGTCTAGACCCGATGGCTCCGGATATGGGGATCTTCGGACCTTTGGTGCAAGACTTTCTGTCGCAAACAGATGCTGAGCTCGGTGTACCACTGCCACTGGAGGATATCGGGTTTGATGGCTTGGATTTCTGGTCCAGTTTCTCTGGACAGGATGCTGGCATTGTCCCGTGATTAATCACAGTCGTGTTCGCTCGATTCACTTCTTCTCGTCGTTTTCGTCTGGATGTATGCGAACATCGATCCAGATCTGCATATCTCTGCCGTACGTCGCAACAATCAATACCAGGATACCTGCAAGGACAACCAGTATCACTCCTGCCAGACATGTTAGAACGCGGCCTTGAGAGTATTCATTGATGACGAACCTATTGTCGAGGCAATGCCCACGCCTACGGAATCAATCAATGGCACGATAGCTGCATTGCTTGCCGCACCAAATATGTACTGGACAAAATACTTGGAAGCAATCACAGCTGTTCGCTGGGCAGGTATGGCCTCTGTGCTTACGTTAGCTTTGATCTAGCCATTCCTTGAATGTTACCCACCAGCACAGTATGTGTTCAAACTGCTGAATGCAGCCATCAGACCAAATCCAGTGAAGAATGCCGCCACAATTGGCACAGCGAGACCGCCAACATCGAAATCCAGACACCAACCATAGATGAGACTAGCCGCTGGCATAATGAAGAAAAATGCAAGCATGCCACTGTGAAGTCTGTCTTGCGGTAGACGCTCCCCTCGCTTCTTTGTCCTTTTGATCATAGTGATGTCGGACCACTTGCCTCCCAACATAGATCCAATGAGGAAGCCACCGCCAGGTGCAAGATAGAAGAGTCCGGACACAAGGGCGGAGGTGAGGTGAAATCGAGGGTTAATCAGATGACCAATGGCTGCCAACAGCGAGTATTGAGACCAAGCCAGGAAGCCGCAAGCAAGATCCTGAAAACCTTTGTCAGCCTTCATTGACTCTGTGGCGGCTTTCAATCGAGACTCACAGTTAGAAAGATGTTTGGATATATCAGCAGCGTGAAAACTCGAAACATATTCAACTGTGAAGTTGCCCAGAGTTTGAGAGATGGCTTTTCGATGACCTTGTCCGGTGCTGTGATCGAAGGAACGAACAAAACAGATAGCACCAAGCCAAGACCGACCATAGCGGTTTGGACCCAGAAAATCACACGCCAGCTAGTGAAAGAGACGATGACACCACCAACACAAGGACCTTGACACGGTCAGCTCCGCTACTCTGTCTGTAATCTGGCTCCGACATGTCAAGACTCACCTATAGCAGGGCCGAGCACAGATCCAGCCTGGAAGAACCCAACAGCCGTACCACGTCGCTTCTGCAAAGCCAGTCAGCCAATTTATCTCTCACAGCTCCCAAGAAGACTCCAATCCAGGCGTCGTGCCCGCAGACATAACCTACCGGATCAAAGATATCCGCAATAATGGTCTGCCCAGCAACCATATTGAACGTCCCCTCCAACCCAGCCAGCACCCTCATACCAATAAACATGTTGAAATTAATACTCAACGCCGTCCCCATCGAACACAGAAACAGCACGCAAATACTAGCATTATACGCAGTACGTCTGCCAAATGTGGCCGCTATCGGCGCCCAGAACAAGGACGATGAACCCATCACTAGTAGCACGCCAGCATTGCACACGTTTATGCGCTCGCTGGTTGTGTGCAGGGTCGAGGCGATTTCGGGCTCGGCGGGGAAGAGGCAGGTGCTGCTGAATGTGGCGGCTAGGGTCATCCAGGAAACTGTGAAGAGGATGATGGATTTTCGCCAGTTGGGGAGGTGGTGGCCTGGTGGGAGGAGGGGTGTGGGGAGAACGGTGTCTGGGGTCGATTTTGTGGTTGGCATTGTTGCTGCTGTGGGGTTCGGTATCGTGGTGTTGGCTGTAGTGGAGGTATGGTCGCCTGATTTTGTCGTTGATAATTGATCCATCTTGACTACTTCTTCTTGATGTCGTGGTGTGTAACCGAACGACGATTTATATGGTATCTAAACTTTTCGAATTTTTGGCATTTATGACGAGGGAAATCTGAAAGGTAACATTGCTATTTGGTGCGAGAAATGCCTATCTATATGATATGGAGATGTTTCTGACATCTTCGGTGCTATGACTAGAGTCGCCGGGAATAATTCATGTTTTCTGCGGTGGTGGTACTGCGGTCGTTCGGCGAAAGTGCCCATGTTGCCGGCATCGTCCAGATTTCGCCGCCTAATGAGTGGGTCCGCGTTGCCCGAAGGCGGAGGTGCGCTACGTGATATTTCCGGTTGACGTGCCTACTTCACCTCATCACTTCATCCTGTCTTCTTCTTCATCCGTATAGTTGATGTTCGTTTGTGACTCGATCTTGTTGTACACGATACTTGAGACCTTCTCACCTGTCTACTCGAGGTATGCGATGATCTTGTAAGGTAACGATCAGTATGGGATAGTGTGTTATTGCCGTCATCGTCATGTATTGTACCATTCAGACGTTGGTGATATGTGGAACTTTCGCAACAGGGTTCCAATTGTACAGGTACAGTAGCTGCACACTCTCAAGGTGGAATGTGCTTTTGCCATAATGGCATTGATGTATGTGCCTAGGTTGGTCTTTCATGTTTACACACATCCTTGACTCACTCTGCGTGAAAGATTTGCTGTAAGAAGCGAGACTCAGGTCCACGTTGAACGCTTTCGTGAAATGCTAGACGAGACTTTGCGACTTCAGTCTTGGTCTCATGTTCACTATTTCTTCACTCCTGCCCACTGCTCGTCAGAAAAATTTGTCTCGCTTAAGCCATTTATCATCTAACACAACTTCATCGATAAACATTGCGCTTCGCACTTCACGCAACACATTCGATATTTCCTCAATCTGGTCACACCTCGGACTTCTCATCTTTACGCAAATACTCCATCTACGAACATTATCGAATCATGGCGCCCTCTGCCTTTGCAAAGCCACAAGCAAGTGATGCCTTGAGGTATGCCTCTTGAACTTCTTAGTAGTCATGGCTCCTGGTTTTATTAACCTCTGACCTAGATCTTTGTACTCGCCCGTAGTCACTCTGAGAGTTGGACCTGAGCGCCGCGACTTCCTTGTTCATCGCGCACTTCTCTGCGGCGATTCTAAGTACTTCAAAAAAGCCTTTAAAGGTAGCTTCGAAGAGGCTCGTACTAGCATTAGCGTCTTGAAAGATGTAGACTTCAAGCTCGTTAAAGTCTTCGTTGGTTGGTTGTACAACAGCCATTTGTCTTATGTGACCGATGATTCAGGCGGCTTCATTGAGGAGGATTTCAGCGAGTATATCAACTATGAGCTCAACGACGACAACGATGACGACGACGATGACAACAAGAGCGTCAAGGGCTGCGACGATCTTGATAAATCATCAAGTGACACGAAATCACGCAGCTCTGAAGGCGACACAAGTAGCTCAACAGTTGACAGCACAGAAGCGGTTCCCGACGAACGCGAGGAAAGCTGCTCTGTCGATGAGATCGACGGCAATATACCCGAAACCTGGCCCTATATGATACTTTTCAAGCTGTCTGTCTTCGCTGATCGCTTCGAAGTCCTGCAACTCCAGAATGACATAATTGACGTTCTTGGCACAAGACTGTCTCGAGACAATCTCCCAACAGCTGACAGCATTAAATATGTCTATTCCAACACAACACGTGGTTCAGCACTGCGAAGGCTCGTCACCGACAACATTGCATACTGCTCTAAATCCCAATCCTTCTCATACTGGGAATCAATGCCAAAGGATCTACTTGCCGAAATCACAAGAATCAGTTTGGCAAGACTACCTCATCAACAGTGCGAGGACTGTTTCAAATCTGCACTTAAACAAACTGACATAGAGGAAGAGAAGATCCCTCAGGTCAGCGAGCAGGGAGACCTTCCCGCTTATGAATACGATATGTGCATCTACCATGAGCACAAAGATGATAGCGAGCGCGATATGTGCCGCAAGCACCGCGAGCAGCGAAAGGATACCTGAAGCACCAGCCAGTAATGACAAAACCTTTGAACAGGCGTCGTGCTCTCGCTATTCAGGCAAGGTGACCTTTTCTCTTCCCACGCTAGACGTGTCATACGTCTGTAGGGTCTGGAGGAGAGCAGAGAGAACTTGAGCAGATCCAAGGATAACGAATTTGGCAACTCAGTGCACATGACAAATGCTGGTTTCACGAAAGAAAAGGGTCTATAGTGCTTTCAGTCAAAGGTTGTCGATCGGACATGCAAGCTCAAGTCTCCAATGCCAGCAGACTCCTCTATCAATTTCCATCAAATATCATTGTTGGTGTCTCCATCCTATTGTAAAATGAGTTGATGTTGAACTAGTCGTCGGCTATCGTCGGCATTTGCGGCACTCGAACATTTTGGGACCTCAGCTTGGCGTTCTAACCGTCAGCAGAGTCATACTAGAGCAAATAGAAAAAATCGTCAAGGTAAGTAATCATCCCACAGTCGTCCGTCTGTCATCAAAATGGAGACGGACCGTAGAAACGACTCTGTCGAGCTACGCTCCATTAGCGCTTCTACCCAAAACGACCACCACAATGCAGCTACGCCCGCTGCCGATGATACAACCAGCATTTTACAAGCCTCGAACATTGTAGATGCCCAAGTTCCCGAAGGCGGCTACGGCTGGGTAGTGATCACCGGCTGCGCAATCATGACTTTCTGGTTCGTAGGAACGTCCTACTCGTGGGGCGTAGTGCAAGCGGCGCTGGTAGAACACGGACTCGGCTCCGCATCGACCTTGTCCTTTGTAGGCAGTCTGACAACGACATGCATCTCCGTATTTGCCGTCTCGAATGCCCGAATCATTCGCAAGATTGGCGCGCGGTATACGGGGCTTGTAGGCATCTTTCTTCTTGGAGGCGGCGAGCTGCTGAGTTCGTTTTCGACGCACAATATCGGGGCGTTGTTTGTTACCACCGGTATGGTTACCGGTATAGGCACGAGGTGAGTTTATGTGCATTTTCTTGTTTTAGAATCTTGATACTGACATTTGGTAGTCTCTGCTTTATGGTGTGTCGTGTTTCTTAAGCTCTTTACAAAATGTTTATTCATCCTCATGTCCAAAAGGTTGTATCTGCCACACCGGCGCAATATTTCAAAACCAAACGTGGTCTGGCAAACGGCATCGTGTTCGCAGGCGGCGGTCTTGGAGGCACCATCATCAGTTTCGCCATCGACTATCTGATTCAGGGCCTGGGCATCGCCTGGGCCTTCCGCGTTCTCGGACTCATCACCCTTGCAACCGGTCTTCCAGCCGCATGGGTGATCAAGGAACGCGTGCCCATTACCACGGTTCAATTCATCGAATGGTAGGCATCTTACATTATGCGCACTGTTCATTGTCTCAGATCTGACTACTTTGACAGGCGCCTTTTCAGAGATCCTCGATTTTCGGTCCTTTTCCTTGCAGGCGCGCTTGCTACATTTCCGCTATTCGTCCCGCCTTTCTTCCTTCCACTCTACACCAGCTCTCTAGGACTTTCCTCCTCTGTCGGCGCTGCTACGGTCGCGGCTTTCAATTTCTCATCTGCCTGCGGCCGCCTGCTCTGTGGCTTCGGCAGCGATATATTAGGACCGATAAACACGCTTTTGCTGTCGCTTGTATTGAGTTCGGTGAGTATGCTAGTTATTTGGCCGCTCTCCACTAGTCTAGGTCCTCTAATCGCGTTCGTAATCATCAACGGAGCGGCTAATGGGGGTTTTTTCGCGGTCATGCCGACGGTGGTGGGAAATACATTTGGAAGTGCAAGGGTGTCTGTTGCCATGAGTATGATAGTGACCGGGTGGGCTGGAGGTTATCTTCTAGTAAGTTTGGCCGTGGCTAATAGTTTCTTGTTTCTTGCGTGCACTTACATTATCAGGGCGCGCCAATTGCAGGATACATTCTTACTGCTTCCGGAGGCTCTGCTACGGGAGGTGCTGGAAATACGTCACTTTCGGCCTTTCACCCAGCCATATTCTATGCTGGCTCAATGGCCATTGGAGCAGCTGTACTTGTAGCGTTCATGCGATTCAAGACCGACAAGGACCCTCGAAAGAGAGTATAGGAAGCAGAATTTGAAGACAGAGATTGAAAATTGCAAATGCGATATATAATCCATAGAATGTCTGATTTCAGACAGGGATATACTTATGTATCCGAAACGCCACCCCGACGCCACTACAAGACGTCACCCAGTGTACCTGCAAGACTCCCCCACAAATCCGTCAAATGTCAAAATTATCGGGCGCGATCGTTGATCGGTGCGGCACGAATATCTCTCTTGCTAGAAGTGCCCTTCGGGAGTGCATTGGTGCAGTCAATGAAGTTCTTGCTCGTGGCAGCCGGGATACCGAGCACGCTCAACCTGTACATGGCATCCGCGAAAGCCGAAGTCCACTTGCCCTGGTTGCCAACAAAGCCGTTGAATTGCTTTCCCACAGTGGTAGATGCATTCGAAAGGTTGATGTCGGCTTGAAATCTGTAGATGGCGTCACCAGTGGTGGGGGGGTTGATAGTCTGAGCATAGTAGCCAATATCCCACTTTCCTGGGGTCTGATCCTGCTGGCCACCGGAGGGAATTCCATTTGCTTGCTGGGCAAAGGCCTTAGAGGTGCTGTGCGCCCCAAGTAGAGCCGCGAGATCACCAGCGCTGAAACCCTTGGACTGGAAGAGCGCGTAGAGGACATCGTGTGAGGAGTTGGGACCAAAGCCAGCAGGCAGAAGACCGTTTGGAGAAGAAGTGGTGGTATCAGTCCTGCCAACGACGGTCTTAACCTTTGGACCTCCAGGGCAGGTGATGATGGCATGGGATGCTGCAAACTGGATCATGTCTGCTGCCGAGACGCTTTTAGAATAGGTTGCATAGAAGGTCGTCAGGAAGTTGTAGTATGGACCAAGGCCACCATTCTCAGCGCGATTGATCTCATCGGGACTGAGGAGAAGAGAGGCATCAGCGCCGCCAGATGCTGGGGCGTATGTGGGGAGATTCAGAGAAAATGTGCCTTGTTAACCTTATCAGTATTGTAAATAAGTCACATCTGATGGTCTACTCACCTGCATCGTGGAAGGCAAAGCGAATAGCAGCCCTCGCCATATCTGTGCATTGACCATCGGATCCCAAGAAGTACGGTGTCAACGAAGCGGAGATGTTGGTCCATATCGCAGGACAGCTACCGCCACCGTCTTTACGAACAAGCACGTTGGGCATGGAGGTGATTGCATTCTTCAGAGAGGAGGAGAGGGCCGAGACGTCGGCCATGGAAGATGGGAAAGAGATGGCATCCACGGCAGCCAAGCCACCGAGAGCAATAAGGGAAATGACTTTGACCATTTTGATTATGCGTGTACTTCTGTGGAAAGATGAGTGAGAAGGTTGTTGATGATGACAGGTGATTGAAGGAACTCCATAGATGTTTATATACCCACAACCTACCTTAACCATCATCAGCCTACTTAGGGCTCGTAAAGGTCTAGAAATAAGTTTCAGCAGACAACTCGTTTGACTCGCATATCGCCGCGGTATGCTCAGGTCCACATTGCTGCCGTCTCAGAGCGAGGCGTCTCGAAATGGTCCCACTACCAGGGATGTAAGCGAACTTGGTAGGGTACAGTTGACACACCATTGGAAAACAGTCATAACAGAGGCTGGGAACACCTCCCAAAGCAGGCTGTTGCGCTGGCGCAACTGATACTCTAGGGCACGATCCATGTCGAACCCACCTGTCGTTTGAATACAGACTCAAACTCTCGAACAAGAAGGACTCGGTCCCGCCGAACAACGGCAATTGTTACGACGAAATTCTGAGCTGAGAAATGGCATGGCTGTGATAGGACCATCATTGCCACCACTATATGCCAAGCATGCAAGTTCGGAGAATACGGGTGACCTGAGGATGCGTACCTGACAGCATCGACAGGACAGAGTCTGGAACGAAATCATGTGCCTTGCGCATGTTGAGCAGTATTCAGAAGAGGCACCATACTCGACACCCGGGATACACTCTACTTCGAGTGTCGTATTCATGCTGTGGCTTACATGGTCATCCACGAAGGAGGGTAAGTTTGACGCTGGAAGGATGCAAGATGCAGCCTGATGCTGGGTGCACAGACCTAACCCTATCTCATTGCGGCTGTTGTGTATACTTGATTCGGACGCCTCCGCAACGGGCTGCTGAAACCAAAAAAGCTTAATAGCGAGACATATACTGTACGTACCTGCCATCTGACCCAAAGAAGTGGGTAGGGTGGCGGTTCCTGATAGCTGACTGGCATGTCTATGCATGCCTAGCCACGCGAGAAACAGGCAGCATTCGCGGGGAGAACTCACGGTCTGAGCGTCTAGAACTTGTAGTGCCTTGAGTAGATCACGAACATTGATGGAAAGAATGATGGCGGTTCGACAAGGCTCAGGTCAGTCATGTTCGAAAGTCCGAGAAATAACAGCGTCATGCATGCCTGGCGCTTTTGAATTTCACGTAAAGCCGCTCCTCGGAACGACCGCAAAAGTGTAATGTCGCATGTTGTATGGCATGACAGTACTGGTTGTATACAGCTCATACGAGCCTTGATATTCATAGGTTGTACACAGTGTCATCCTAGGGAGTCATTTTGTTAAGAAATAATCTCAAGTTAATAGTCTCAAGTTTTCCGGCTTGTTCGCAAGATGATGATTATGGTATGATTGTCGCTATCTATATCGGTAAAGCTGACTGTGGGTATATTTGTGAACTCATCGCAGTGCGACCACCTAAAGGGTATATTCCAAAAGACGAATGCCTGTGTCGAAACTCACACCATTCGCAAGAGCCTCAAAGTCTATGTTATTCGAGTCTATCCTAACAAGCCAGGCGTGCTAGCGCCTGCGAAACTTGGCCGGGCTGCTGGCATCACTTTTGTGCACTCCGTAAGATTGTTCATGTTGTTGACTCCGAGCATACTGAGACGGACATATGCTGCTGCAAAGTCCTGTATAAATGTCAGGCTGGGCCCTCTTCTTCTCAGTGAATTGTGACTTACCTCATTCCAATGCGATTGCTCACCGACAAAGGATTGCCATTCGTCAGACATGCGACTATCGACAGAAAGTTTGATATCACTTGGAAATTGGAAGACGTTCTTGGGTGCGCTCGGTTGGAGTGTTTCATTGTAGAAAGCGACATCCCATACTCCGGGTGTGCTATCCTGAGCCTGGCCTGAGACGGACGTGTTGGCGAAGAACTGCTGACTCGCAGAGTGAGCACCTAAGAGAGCGGTAAGATCATGAGGTATGATCGTCTTATCATTGAACAGGGCAATGATTTGGTCCGGAGTTTGAGTGATTGATGGCATGAGCCCAGTTGGCGCTGCCTTGGAGCTATCCTTGCGTCCAACAAATACTCGAAGCCGAGGACCAAGGGGACAAGTAACGACAGCAACTTTGGCTGCGAACTGGATCAGGTCCGCAACCCCAACATTGAAAAGCTTCGCCCATATCGCTGCCTGTGAGATGATGGATTGTAGGCCTTGGTTGTCTGACCGGGATGCTTCTGTGCCAGAGAGAACAATACTTCCATCAGCACCACCAAAGTCTTGGCCTGCAGCAGCGAGGGCACTTGACCATGGCCCGGCATCATGGAAGCCAAGGCGGATGGCTGAGCGAGCTGCGGAGTTGCATCTCCCGGTTGGCCCTGTGAAGGCTACCGTCAAGGCTGCGGCGACATAAGACCAGACACAACAAGTATCAGCTTTACAGGCAGCAGATCCCAGCAGGCCTGGTGGCTTATAGCTGGGAGCAACATCACTATAGCCATCCTCGGTGCCAAGAAGGATGTTAGCAATGCTTTGGCCGGTCGGTGTTGTGATGCCCTTTGCAAGATCTCCAATCAGGACCCGCTGGACTGTGTCCGTATCCGTGCCTTGCGGCAGACGACGAGCCAATGGTGACCCTTCTTTTGAGAGTGCTGGAAATGCTAATACATCCAGGGAAGATGCAAGAAGCGCAAAGAGCAATGAAGGCGTTGAGAAAAGCATTGTGACGGCTGTAGATTCGGAGTGATTTTCGAATCGTGCCAGTAAGAATCAGATGCGAAGAAACAAAGTCGAGAGCCAAGATTGATGGCGGCCATGGCACATTGGGAGAGAGGTTTAATAAGGTCAGCTCACCACCTACCCAGCGCCCTCAACATGCAGCCGTGGCGAATCATTAGGAACGATAAGCCCTACTTGCTGGTAGAAAGATCCAAAAGGTTATAGGATTCGAAATCTACCAGGCATTACGAGAGTCTCGACTCGTCGAGCTTCCTTGCTGGGCACAAGCTGAAGACGAACGCTCCAGATTCAGAGTGAAGATCCTCATTCCTGCAGGTACGATAGCTCCAGTGTGCGCTGCAAGGCTGAATTCAGGTCATCGTTACAAGGTTGTAGAGGAGCCGAGCGGCAAAGTGTTGCCATTTCTGGGCATTTTGTGGGAAGAAGAGTTCTGGGCACAGCGCCACACGGAGTCGTCAACCGCCAACGCCTGTGGGGCTCGGAGTCTTCCCGGATCAACAGCATTACAGTAATGTGGGGCTTAGCGTAATCCAACAACCCCTCCTCGCAGCACACAGACTTCATGTCATGCGGTCTGGCATGTGAAGGAAGCTGGACCGCATTGTGAACTACGTTCTGCAGCCGCAAGATGGCGGAGAAACGTGATTCTATTCGCTTTCTAGCCAGAGTTCATCTAATGCTTTGTTGTCTATATGCATATACGGTTATGTAGCCAAGGTACTGTTGCAATTGCTCAATGACTTGACTCGGTATAGCTCTTACAATTCATTGCACACAGCACTGAGAGGCAAGCGGCGATTGAAAAAGATTAACATTTGGATTCTAGATATTGGAGAAACTCAGAAGCACCGTATCCAACGCACTAACCACATACTATCGAAATAGCGCCATAGCTTACGTCCGGGACCTGAGCACATCCGACCTGATTGCCAACAGCAACGCCATTGAAGGGAAAACCTAGAACCAACGGTCAGACATAGTCTTCTATTGAAAGGGTCATTCTTCTCTCACCATGATACTGATTATTCAGAGTAACACCACATCCCTGTTGCTGGAATGCTTGGATATAACATCCTACAGTGCCCGACTTGGGTGCAGCTGTAAGAGTTGCGGTAATCGCGCCTCCAAAAGGTATGTTGACAATAGTGCATTGGGTCTCGGAGATGCTGAAGGTCTTGACGACTGTACCAGCGCTCCCATCACTAGGTGGGACTGTATTGGCGCCAGGGCATGTGTATGGCCCGCTGTAGACGGTCACAGTGGCTGAGGCTGGTCCTCCGACGGGTTTGGCTGCCCTCTCCTCAATTTGTACCACTGGAGAGGCGATGCATGCGCCAAGAAAGCTCAGAGAGAGAGCGAGTGCTGCCTGCAAAGCTTAGCTCGAAGGGTTGCATTATCAAGCACCAGCAGCCTTACCACGAAAGATTTCATTTTGCTCTCTGTTCTCGAGTAGAATAGATCGAAGATGCTAGTGTGTCGCTGCGAAGAATGTGGTTGTCTTTCGAAGAGAAATCAGGCAGGAGTCGCAGGGCCGAGAGTTGGGTTAATATAATGTTTTTGATAGATCCAGACCCGGTGGGTTGGCGGCACCAAATGATGGGCTCAAGAAATGCTTCGGCAAAGGTCCAGTCTGTTCGAATAGGCCTGAGAAAGTCCTAAGGCTGATACGGGTGTGTGTTACCATTATTGCAGGGTAGCTTGGAGACCTTTGAGAGCTTGAGTCTGGGTCAAACTCCACATTGCCACGTTCAGAGAAATCCAGACGTCGCAAGGATAAGCTGAAGCCTCAGCTCTCTCATTCTGGTGAGTTTTCAGGTATTTTGACCATTGTACTTGTGGTGATTGGCCGCCCTGTGAATATCAGGCTGCAGACCCAGAATATTTCGTGCCCTAGATACACGAGCTGAGTCGACGCCAAGTGTGGCGCCAGCCACGAACATTATGCCATTATCGTGTCTTGACGCCACTACCGTGGCTATATATACTCCAATACGCCTACACAAGCCTAGATCATTTGCAGCTAATGGTCAGACTGAAGCCAATTTTTTTATGTTGTACATGGGGGCTCGAAACTGGAAACTTACTTCTAGCCACTCGCTAGACATGGTTCTTTCGCGGCGGACGTAAGATTCTACTCTTCAACGACCTCAGTGTTTATAAGCGAGATATGGCTCTCCACGGTCAAGGACGAGGAGCTTGATCAGCGTAGGGTTTTCTCAGCTGGGTTCTGTGAACTAGTAGCTGTCCGCTTGGCCGGGAATTGAATGCGCTCATATACACTAAGTACCCCTACGCCCAAAATTCCACCATTATCAAACAGAAATACATCCTTGCACGGGTCTTCCGAGCCCTCAGATTACTCATGCTTGAGATCTGGTTCCACATGATCACATGAGTCTCATTAGCCCAGACTCGCTTACTGCCAGCGGTCAGCTGGTAGCTGTTGTTTTATCCAATGGTTACCAGAAGCCATCTTCGAGCTGAACATGAGAACTGCGTCACATGAGATAGTGGTGGTCGTTCCGCCATCTAGCCTTCAGAAAGTTGTGTGGTCCGGATTGCTAGCAGGCTGTGTCGGACACCTACCAAGAATTGGTACACATTGAGCGGCATGAGCTGTTAGCGAGAAGATGTGTGCTTTTCTAGCCTCCATTGCACCGGTCTCGTTTTGGTTTTTCTTGACTTCAGAAGCACCACAGGTCTTGCACAGTGCAGTACATATCACTACAGTATCGACAGCGAGACGTATTTTGCAGGTCGACAGATCCTCGTTTCCATATATGCAGGTATGTTACTCTGCTATTACTGATTGGTCAGGAAATGGCCGGCTCGAAGGGCTATGATGTGGGTTGTTTTGCTTGCTTCCCATACGAAGTAGCCATGCCACACACTTCACAACTTACTTCCGATCGTATCGAGCTGGGTTCTGGTTCATACCGGCTCTCTTTCCAAAGTTCCGCCACGCAGCGCTACATGAAGATGTCGGAAATTTTGCTGCTCGGCTGTAACAAGTAGTATATACGTTGTTAATATTGTTTTCCAAGCATACATGTCCTTTGATCTAAGTGTCTTTGAAGTCTTGATACCTCTTCTGGAACTATTTCTCGTGTTTTGAGAGCGATTGCTGTCGTGCTTCGTAATTCTTCGTGTGGGGAGCACACCTGACGGTTTGATGACTTGACAATTATGGGTTTGATGTATATTCCACCACCCGCAAGCGAGTTGATTCGATCAACTAAGCTGTATCGATCGGATGAAGTCGGAGATACTGGTATAAGATGTTTCAGAGACAATGAATGACGTGGGTTCGCCGAGTTTGGAATGTTGAACAGATGGCTACTAGGAACAGGGTCGCCCTCTAGACGCACCCTGTCTAAGCACACGATCACGACTTGCAGGGACATGACCCGAGACTGTGAGCACAGCTGAGTCAGGAGCCTGAATCAAACAATGAACGGGCTCAGGACGGTCTAGAGCCTACGCCCGTCGTCTGTGATGTATAAATCGACGTCGCGTCCTGCCTGAGATGCTTCACTTCACTACGCTTCACGTACTCAAAATGCTGGTAAAAATTACATATGGAGGTGCTCACTTTCCATGATTTATAGGCATTGAAGTCGCTGAGATCTTGAGATCTTGAAATCATATATGGCGTTAGATAACCATGCACAGTGCTATAGTTCGGAGACAATACTCTCTATCCTTCACCATCTAGGCGAATATTTTCTTTCTCATGCTTATCATCAAAATTCGAAGCCCTGCTTCTTCTTATCGTATAAGCTCAAAAGCTCTCTCATCAGTCGATCACTCAAACACTGTCCTTGTCAGAATGCTCGGCGCCCTGCATGGCGTACTTGGAGGCCAATTTCTGCTCTTTCTGGATCTCTCTAGCTCGCTGGACACCGAATCCGTGCGTGAAGATATCTCTGATATCCTCCAGGGTCATTCCCTTGACCTCGGGATAGCAGAAGTACACGCAGGGGAAGCAACCAAGAATGCAGATGGCGGCGTAGAAGCCGAATGCACCAGAAGGAGTAGTGTTCTCCATCTGAGTCAGGAAGGTGGATGCAACAATGACGTTCGAGCCCCAGCAAGTCATGGTCAGCATCATAGTTCCCATGGCTCTGATCTCCATAGGGAAAAATTCGGAGCTGAGCCATGCGGTATTGCCCATGCCAGATGAGTAGAAGCCGACGTAGAAGACCATGCAGACGAGGACAAGCTTGGCTGGAACACCAACGCTGACGCCTGCCTTGAGGGTAAGATCGTGGTTGACAGGGATCCAGTGGAATGCAATTGCTGCCAGAACGAGTGCCAAGCCCATGAATGGCATGGTGCAGAGTAGAATGCGGCGGCGTCCAATGCGATCGACCAGCATCAGGTTCACCCAGGTGAAGAAGAAGTTGGTTCCTGCAATCACGGTGCCGACTGCCACAGGGTTGGAGAAGCCGACGAGCGCGAACAAAGTCGAGGAGTAGTACCTATAGAAGCTATTAGTTATGTGACCTGTTGATAGCAAGGAAAGGGAGTTTTAAATTAATGCGTTGAAGCCCCCGAGCTGGCTAATAGCCATGAGCCCACACGCAGAGACGAGGGCGCGGAAGTTGGCTGGGACGACATAGAGCTGCTTGAACACCCACCATTGACTCTTGCCAGCGGTGAGCTGTTTGGAGATTTCAATGTGGATTCGGATGTGTTCCAGCTTCTGGTCAACCTGCTCCTCAGTTCCATTGGGGTAGATCTTTTTGATGACGGCTCTGGCCAGGTCGGGCTTGTTGTGGTACATAAGCTGGCGGGGACTCTCGGGACAGAAGGGAAGAAGGCAGCAAAGGACGATGGCTGGAACGGCTCCACCACCAACCATGTAGCGCCAGCCACCGGAAACATTGGCGAAAGCGGCACCGATGCCGTATGAAACTAATTGGCCACCAGTGATGGACATGTTGTCCAGTCCAATCATGCGACCTCGGTATTTTGCGGGCGAGACCTCGGCGATATACATGGGTACTAGACTCTGGTTAGAGGCATGTACAGATGGTGGTGTAGTGAGCTGATGATACCAATCATGGCAGCGCTGCCGACTCCGAAACCGACGACCAGTCTTCCCACAGTCATCTGGGCAAGAGTGAATGAGGCGGCCTGAAGGATAGCCCCGAGGATGAAGAGCACGCAGCCAACGTAGATAGCCATTTTTCTTCCATATCTATCACTTGTCAAACCTGCAAAGATGGCTCCGAAGAAGGCTGCACCGGAAGTGATCGAAGTAATAAGTTCTTTTTCGCCGGAAGACAGGATTTTGTGGTCTAGAGATGTGCCGATGTAGACGAGGACTGCGCTGATGATACCAGTGTCATAGCCTATGTCACAGTTAGATGTGACGGTGCAGGGAGTGCCTTGTGAAATACTAACCAAAAAGCATGCCACCAATGGCCGCTGTGATGGAGACGAGCCAAGCGAATTTTCCAGTCTTGGTCTCTTCTATGGTATCTAAATCATCTAGGGAAGGCTGGCGTTCATTGACATGTTCGACATGGTCGGTGCCAGTCTTCTCATCGAGATGTGAAATGATACCCATGGTGGTGTTTTAAGAGATGGAAAAGTGGTATAGTGGTTGGGAGCTGGGGAAGAACGGCAAACAACCGTGAGATAAGAGGATGCAGTAGTGACTTTGTATTGAGCGGTGCTGATCTTGAGGATGAACAGGCCACCATGGGAGGCGATCTCAACTGCTTTATATCTTCAAAAGAACCTTTTGCTATCTTCCCAATACGTACCCATTTGGGACAGGCCGAGAAGCGTGTAAACCGCGTGGAAAGCGTTAACGCTCCACCCCTTGTGACTGCTCCCCATGGGGAAAGTGGAAACTAGCAGCGGGAAGCACGCTCCTCGGGGGTCCACTCCACTCACCGAGATCTATAGAAGTTGCTGTGTTGGATGAACATATGTCCGGAAGAGGGCAAGAGGCAAAGGTCCACTTGGCGGAGGCAAAGTGACTTGCCCTCACTGACCCCGCACCGTGGCTTGAAACACGCTCCTAATTCGCGACTTTCCGTTCATAGTGCAATTGTCGATGCGATCTCCTGCCCGCCAGCATCTAAATAGGCAGCATGTCCCGGCCATCACTTGTTGCCTTCTATACCACGAACGAATCTTTGGTGATCTACTTTGAACAATTGGCTGTACCTGTGATTCCCCAGCATGACGTAAGCGGGCCATTATGCCAGATGCCGCTGCCCCTACTCGCACGAAGACAGGATGTCAGGTATGATCGTGATTGGATCTGATGGGTTGGAGGCTTTGACGACTGATATTGCGACAGAACTGCAGAGTCCGGCATGTCAAATGTAAGCTAGCACATGCCAGTCGCGAAGGAGCGGAATCATACCACGCCAAGACGAAAAGTTTACCACCAACAACACCTTCATCAACAATCATGTATGCCCATTATGTAAAGATTTGCCCAAAGCCTTCTTATATACTATCTGGTTGAATTTTCACGGCACTGCCATCGCGATCTATAGACGGGACACATGCTTGTGACAGATTGAAGCTCATGTCATGCAGGTGACGACAAACAACCTAGCTGCTCAAGATGCGCACATTCGGGACTGGACTGCATTCGACAGCTGAATGTGAGGTTCTGTCATAATCTCAATCCAACGTAAGTACGATGCATTGGAAGAGGAGAACAAGTGTATGGGATATGGATGTGTCCAGCCCAAAGCCAGACATCCAGAACGAATCCTCTGCTCCTTGACATGCAGCAAGAATTGTCAAGCAAAGTTTGGTGCTAACATCCTACAAGCATAGCCACCGAAAAAGGGCCAGAAGACTTCTTCCAAGATTCACAGACCTGGGTCTCGACGGAGGGTGAGCTGAGCTATGTCGACGAAACCCGGGATATAGTTGCCATCTATGAGACGAACAACACAAGCTCCATATTCGACCGTCGCCAAATCAGTAGAACCAACGTTGGAACAGCAGCTTTAAGCCAGTCGGCGGGTATGAGCAAAGCGCCTGCCGAGATACCTACTTTTTCCCAACCGGCAGAATCCCCAGCATCGCTGCTAGTGCCACAGACAAGTCTCGACTCTCCCGGTCTCACCTTCTCCAGCTTCGGCGACTATGCAACGCCGATTGTAACCCCTGATATTGCCGCACATGATCCTTCCCCGAGATCGACCACTGGCATTGACACACTACTCGCTGCAGCGGAGCGACGCGACAGACGAGACACATTTTCGAGTGGCTTTTCTTTTGAATCACCGATAACATATCCCGAGGTCAGGGCAGGTGGCACTCTGAGTGATCCGAGTGAAGCCAAGTTACTAAGGCACTGGGTCGAGAAGCTTGCCTCTTCTTTTGACCTCACCGATCCTCTTTGTTATTTTCGTACCGTCATCCCGCAGCGTGCCCTCAATGAGCCAGTGCTTCTCAACGCGATATTCGCAGCCTCGGCGCGTCATCTTAGTCGCGTCGACAAAAGCGTTGATCCTTATCTCTCTGATCGATACCATCAGCAATGTATCGAACTTCTAATTCCGATGCTCAACGATGACTCTGCAGCTCTCAATGAGAACCTTCTCGCCTCAACGGTCATCCTACGCTATCTCGATGAGACTGACGCCTCCGTCTCAGAGCACGTCACTCTTGACAACTCTGGCCACCTCATCGGCATTCACACTTTGATCATTGCCCAAGAAAGCTCTGCGGTACTGGGAGGTATCCGACAGGCTGCTTTTTGGGTAGGCCTTAGACAAGGGATCTATCTTGCCTTTGTCAAGCAGCAGTCCATCATACCTCCCCTTCAGCATTGCAATGTAGACCGATCCTTCACTTCAGCGGATGAAGCTACCTGGGCGAATAGGATCATCGTCAAGTGCGCAGAGGTGATCCGATACTGTTTTACTCAGGATGAGCACGAACGGACTCCAGCGCGTTATCTAGAGCTTCGCCAGTATTGCGAAGACTGGCTGAAATGCACACCTCCATCATACAACCCAATCTACTATCAAGACATGAACGAGACTAATGTCTTCCCCGAAATCATGTATCTTTCTGATGCAACAGGTATATCCCAACTCTACACTCCCAACTCTAGCCTTTCACCCCCCTCTTTGAACTGCCATCTCATCTTGTCAACACCTTTGACCCTTCTTTCCTTGCTAGTTGCCAAACGTCAAGAAGACTTTTGAGAGTTCAAAATGCAGCTCTAACACAATTAACAGTTACCGGTATCCAACACTACCACCTGACATTCATCCTCCTCCGCGCCCACGATCCCACAATCCCCCGCCTTGGCCCGCGCCGTCTCGCAGCGCTGAAACGCATGGATAACGAAATCAAACACCACGTCAAAATGCTGTGCGGCCTCGCCCTCAGCAATCGCAGCACGCCCCCGAATTTCGTCACCGCGTCCATGGCTGTCGCAATGGCAGGGGATAAATTTACAGATCGCAAGGAGCAGGAGGCTTGTCTCAGGGTTCTGGAGATCTGCGAGGAGGATACGGGTATGAGGACGAAAGGGTTTCAGGTGGATCTCAAGGAGGCTTGGGGGTGGTTCTAGTTCTTGCATAGGCAGAAGATTTGGTGTGAAATGTTTGAGTTGTTCGTGGGAAGCTCTTGGCACACATGGGAATGTTGGACTACGAAAAGCATATCATACCTTTCATGAGCATCTTCTTCACCGTTTTGAGGTAGACAGGCTGACAGACTGACAGACTGACGGACAGTTGGTTGGCGGACTTGTTATGCAATCTTTCATGTCCCAATGTGCATCCTACCTGCAATCTTGCGGACAGCAGACCGGATAAGAGGGACAAAGAGATGGAGGAGCGCAAGCGGGAAGAGAGTGAGCAAAAGCGACTGTGATCCATCATATAGCGTATATCTATACTATGTATTTGAAAGCGGCCAAGCATACCATATGCAGACAGCAAGAAATCAATCTACAGCGCAGCCTTCTCAATCCTCCTCCCCACCTCGTCAAATTCAATCTTCTTCCCACTCCTCAGGCTCTCTTGCAACGCACACCCGATCTTGACCGCCTGCACCGCACCCGACAATCTAAACGGCAATGCCGTATCATCCAAACAAGCCGCGGTAAACTCGTTCGCCTCGACCACAAACGCCTCCCTGAAACGCCCATAATAATGTTCAGGAATCTCCCTCCTCACGCCTCTATCCTCGCTCATCTCGACAAGCGTACCCATGGGATTAGCATTTACGGTGATTTTCCCCTCCGTGCCCACAAGCTCAGTCATATCGTGCTGCCCAGCAGCCATGATGCGACTACTATAAAAATACGCGATGCGTCCACCCCAAAACTCGACGACGCCAACACCATTGTCCACGTCCCCGTATTTGCGCAGGTCAGGCTGCACGGCCGTGATGCCCACGGCGTACACGGACTTGACGAGGCTGTCCTGGCCGAAAAACCACAAGGCGAGGTCTATATCGTGGATATTGCAGTCGACGAAGATGCCGCCGCTGAACTGGGCGTAGTCGACGAAGAAGCCGCTGGGGTCCAGCTTGTCGCAGGTTTGGGAGCGGAAGACGGCGAGGCGGCCGATGGAGGATGCGGAGGTGCGCGCGTAGGCGTCGCGGTACGAGGCGTCGAAGCGGCGGGAGAAGCCGCACATTACTTTTAGGTGGGGCTTTTTGTTCGCGGCGTCGACTACGGTTTGGGACTGTGCGGCATATTGTCAGTCGGGGGCGTCCGGGGTTTATCTCGAGGAGTTTTGTGGAGGGAGCTAGAGCTGGAGAGATGACGAGGAAGGGAGTCAGGTAGATGAGAAGAGGGATGGACGTACAATTTCAGCACTTGTGCTCAAAGGCTTTTCACACAAAACGTGCTTGTTGGCCTCGATAGCCTTGATCGCTTGCTCAGCATGCACAGTAGTCACTGTAGCGACGACCACAGCCTGTAGACCAGGGTGTTTAAGCATCTCCTCGTAGTCGTGGTACAGCTTGACGCCATACGGCAGCAATCGCTGATTGTAAAAGGCGAGTTCGGCCTCGATGCCGGGAGGGCAGTATACAGCGACCAGCTCGGCGCGCGGCGTCAGCTCCAGGAAGTGCAGAGCGTGTCTTGCGCCCATGCGACCGAGACCGGCGCAGGCGACTTGGAGCTTCTTGACCATCTTGTTTGATGTCTGAGGGGGTGCAAGGAGAGGTGGGAAAGTGCAAAAGGTGTGGTAGAGCTCTGCTAGAGTCCTGCAAACTGCGAGAATGATGACGAAGAGAAGGAGATAAGTACTTAGTCCGGTGCAGCAGCGAACGAGCGGTCTACTTATTCAACCAAGCTACCTCACATGTACCCCAATATTTATTTCTTACTCCACACCGGAGTAGATAATGTGGAGTATCTACAAGGTCGGAGCTGCTTGGCTCGCCGAAGAGGCAAGTCGGACCTACTATTGGCTGCATGAATTATGAGAAAAGGGCAATTTGCGGCGATAGCTTGTCCGAGTAGGTGATTGTCACAAGACTTTCCTGACTTGGATATACCCCGTAGCGGAGGTTGGAGCGGAGGGAAAAAGTCGGGAAGAAGCGTGGGCGGAGGACACGACCGCTCGGGATCTGGCGGAAGGTCAGCCATATGAGGCAAGTCTCTACGATGACTTATTCGGGGAGGAAATGTTCTCCTTCGGCTTCAATTGCGCCTATGAGAACGACTAAAGACTTGCAGTGCAATGACTAAACGGCAATTGAGAAGTGTATAGCACTCTGTACATTTTGGCTTTTCTTGCTGACTTTACTGCTACATCTTTTCCAGAATCAAAACAAGAGCCATAAGCCGACTCTCGGTTGGACTCAAGCTGTACCCTGTGTCAGCCGTCGATCGTAGAGTATCATTACAGAGTGCCTTGCATGCCCGCAGCATTAACATCAATGGCTTGTCGCGTAAACTTCATCACTGTGTTCTGGCGCCTACCATGCTCCCATCCTATGGATCAACCGTCTCAATGCACTTGTGCAGACCAAATTCGAGAACATCGCATTCGGATGTGTCATACTTGACAAGTTCGGCTGGTTGCGCTGTGGCATGAAGCTTGCAGTGCCCATTGTGATCAGTCCTCCACGTAGGGTAGTAGGCCCTTGGCTTGTATGACACCCATTTTGACGTGCCTGGTTCATATCTTCTGTCTCCAATCCTGGATCCAATGGCTATAAGAGGGCAACTCCCCACGCTGCTTGCCATTGAGTGTTGGAAATATTGCAAAACTTGTGTTCCGAAGAGATCCAGAAGAGCAGGAAGTTGTGTCTCGCTGTAGTCAGTTGCAAAGTCGTTCCAGACAGTTCCCTCATCCAACCCATCGAGCGAGCCTTCCTCGTCTAAGCTGTCCGCTCCATATTCGAGTGCAGTCAAAAACAGGTCAGGGTCGGGCAGAGGATATGTCAGGATGCTCAACATTACCAACTGAGGCATCTTGCTGAGTTCACGCTGTCCAAGTCAGTATTGTGTGCTACGTTGTGGCAGAAGTCGACATACTCACCAGAAAGCCACCAAACTCACCCCATGTACCCTCTTGTGCATCCCTCATATTGATATCCGGCATGCATAGAGCTATTTGTCGAAGATTGACAGCCATGGAACATAGTGACGAGAGTTGCCCTACGTCAATCGAGAACGCATTTGCTTCATGCCATGGAGGATCCTCCACAGTGCCACGCCACTGCCCAGGTCCGATATACAGCTGGCGAAGAGTTGATGCATGCTGTATGATGCCGTCGAGCAATCCGTCCATGGAGTCTTCCGGTTCATCATCGAATATATTGTCAATGTACAGAGTTTGCAGCCCCGAGAACGCACACAGGAATTTCGCGACGTCCCTAAATCTGCCACCGTATCCGTCTATGCGAAAGTGTTGGAGAACAGGTTGTCTTCTGAAGTACTCGGCTGTAAAGCTCTGAAGTATCTCTCTGGGAGATTCGATCTGCTCAAGGCTTAGGCTCACCAAGTTTGTATGGTCGAGAAGTGGCGGTGGGCGTCCCAAATGTCTGAATGTACGTGAGGCTTCTATGGGCGCATGACATAGCACGATCAGACTCTCAATCCTCTTCAGGGCATTCCGCGCAGAGTAAGCCTCATCAGAAAAAAGGAAGCTAAAATCTGGAATCAAGACTTCCTTCAAGCTTGTACATTCTTGCAGTAGATAAGCAAAGGACTCATAGCCTTCGACTGAGTATGAGGCAAGTTTCAGACTTGTCAATGTCTTGTAGAATGGCCGAGTCATTGACTTCGAATTGTCGCAATGAAATTCGTCCAGGAAGTTTAGACTTTGCAGGTTGTATTGCCGGACAAAGAGACATTTCCAGGTCGCTTCGTCGAAACCACAGTCAGTGCGGCAAGGTAAACTGCACATCATGTCAGCATGAGCCATGTCGTGTGTTCATGATTTCTCCCACCTGATTCCTTGCAAGCGGTGACGAGGTAGTAAACGGAGCAGTGTTCGGACTCTGTGCATTGTGCGGTCATTTGCCCGAAACAACCAATTTTCCTCATTTGAGCAATTCAAGTTGCGGACCATGTGTATGCCAGGGTTACCAGCATGGAACATATCTCTCAGCTCTCTCACAGTGTACTTCTCAGGATCAATCTTGACGGTTCGATACAGCCTCTCAACAGCATAGAGTCTAAGCTCTCTACAAGTCAGACAAAGCGCCTTGAGGTCCGAAGGCCTTCTGATCTGCGACATCATTATCAGCAATGAACGACCAGGACGTGAAAAACACGATCCTAGCCAAGAAAGGTCCCGGTCGCCGGTACACCACAACTGTGTGTAAGTACCATGCGTTCTATCGCCGTATTGTAATGGATAAAGTAGGTCCAACATTTGTTCGCCATATCAGATACAAGATCAGAAACAGACTTACGTAAGACAAAATAGCCAGCTGAAGCTCCGGGCATAGACCAAGATATGTATTTGGCGGCCTCGTGATAATCTCCATCATGGGCGTTGACGCGTGTAGCAGATCTTCGCCCGTCATGTTGCGCATGTGTTGAGGCAACAGAAACCAGAGTCCGGGCGCGGTTCGGCGGAGAGGTGTGATGATCTTAGACGTGCGCAGTAGGTGTTTGTCCAGAGGTTTGCACAAATGTTGTGGTGGAGGCCAAAAGAATGCACTGAAAAATGGAAGAAGGTCGGGGGGTGTTTTGACACGTGCGTTGGATGTCGCAAGCTGTTTCGGGCAGGCGCACCGAGTCGAAGAATTCTAGGTAGGAGCGGGAGATTTCACTTGATTTTCGAGAGAAGAGAGTCTTCTAGTTTACATGATTTTGAAAGAACCGATAGACTATAGTGGACAAGCGAATGCAGTGGCACGTATTACATTGGACTGTGGTACTCATTACAGTTTTCTGTGTTCAGCCAATGTGGATTAACCTGCGCTTTCATCATGGTAACAACAGTGCGCCGTGAGTGATTCATCCATCCTATCCTTTCGTCATCTCTTAGCAGGCCAACAATCATTGGTGGCGTATTCGACAATATCACAGTCTGGCTCGATATATTCCAGTAGAGCTGGTAGCACACGGATGGGATAATTCTCTTCGCGGCCGAACACATCCTTGCGCAAACTGGGCAGATAGGTTGTGGGCTGGTAACAAATCTTTTTGATGACAAGATCGCCGGACTCAATCGTGTTCGCCACCAAAGAACCGAAAGACATGATGGGTATGCTGTTACAAGATCCCGTACAACTCTGGTACTTTTTCATCAGGTCAGTGGCAAATCCATCAAGCAGTGGAGGTAAAGCGAGCTTGGAGAAGAGGTCTGCTAGGCACTGGTAAGTCTTCTTTTCGGAGTCAGGAAGGTATCCCCTCCTTTGTTCTTCTATTTCAACACTGACTTCGGGCCACGTGATGATGTTAAGGACTCTCAATTCAGGCAAGCTTGATACCGCATCCTACAGCGATTAGAACGCGGGTGGGCAGGTCGAGCGAAAGAACTTACAACAAAACATCCAAATGAACCCCACCGACCGCTCGATGCATTTTTCATTGTAATGCTAGGAAAGCATAGTCCTAATTGACGGAGTTGAACTGCATTTGAGCAGAATGTTCTCAATCTGGCTACCGAGAGGAGCCACGAGTAGACGTTGTTTGAGCGACCGGGACCTTCAGATGAACGCCCTGGTCCAATGTAGACTTTTGTCAGACTTGGTACGTGGTGATCCATGCAATCCATTAACGAATCCACATAGTCGCTCCTACCCGTGACAATATCAATGTAGAGATCGCGGAGACCTTTGAAGGACAATAAGAAATCACGCAGACTCATTGTGGATTCGAAAGGTCCAGCGAGTCGGAACTTCCGAAGTGCCGTCGCACGAAGGGCGAAAAGTCTACTCAACTTGAGTAAAAAGTCCTCGTCCGGGTCGTCGGGCTCCTGATGCGCGAGGTGGAGGTCCGTCAAGGTGGAAAAGTCTATCAGATCAGAAAAACTGTTTGGAACTTCGGAAGCATAGCGAAGAGCTAGAGATTCTAGCGCAGGGAAACAAGGAACGTTCTCATGGGTGACAGACGTTTCTTGCGACATATCGTCCATATTCTGCGATCCCAGCTTGCGGAGGACATCCAAATGTGGTATGCTGAGGACCTTCAGAGTCTTGCAGGCCTGCAAGAAAGACACATACTCATCAGGATTGACATACTCGTCAAGAGTGAGGTGGGTGAGCGTTGTAGTCCATGGCATCTCATCGAATTTGTGCATTGCCTTCTCAAACTCGTCGATATCATAGCGGATTTCCAGAACTCTCACCCTACGCTGGGTAGTGGCTATCATCACGATTGTGTTATAGTCCACATTTGGAGAAATGAATCTGGGGACGTCAGCAATGCCAGACACTTCAGATTAATCTGCTGTACATACTTTAGAACCTCTATCTGATCCCTGGGAAGCAGTGTCATGAATTTACGCATAGTAACCATGTCATCAGAAATGATCTCAATATCATCTATGTAAGCGATCCCTGGGTTCTTGTGGTTGAAGATCTGATACATGTTGCCGAGAGTCTTGTCGTCGAGCTTCATAGTGAGTGATGAGTAAAGCGCCTCGGCAGCCAAAGGTCTGGTCTCCGAACAGGTCAAACAAAGCGCCTTGAGATCAGTTGGGCGAGGTATCTGCAAACACGTCAACGCAAATCGCCATGGCTATTGACAGTGACTCACATAAGAAATGATCTCGCGCTGCAATTCGAGGGGAAGAAGCTGAAACAAGTTGCGCGGTGCTTCTGCAGCTGACGTCGCCATACTAAACTGTCAGGCTTGTCGCTGGCTGGCATTGGCTATGCGATCGGAATTTGGCAATGTGAGCAAGGTTTGGTTGTTTGTGGGCGCGAAGATAAGATTGTTTTGACAGAAACACGCTTTGACGCAAGCAAACGCACACGTTGTCGTCGGAAAAGGAAGGCACGGATCTGGCAAAGGGAATCGCGAAATTACGCCCGATTCACCTGTTTGAATGGAAAATGAAATGAATGCAACTTCCGCCTACTGTGTAGTCTATGCACGGAGTATTGTCAATAATTGTCGCCGTCGTCCTCGCTATCACTGTTGCCATCAGCAATGCCAGTCTCAGTTTGGTCCCACGTCTGAGCGTATCTCAGCAGCCGTCTTCTTCCCCGAAGGGACTTGTGCCAAATATCGAGCACATCTTTGACAGCGCTCCGCTGCTCCTCTTTCATTAATCTAGCCATTAGCTCGGCCATGCCGCCCCGAATGACATGCCTCGCAGCTATGACACCGCTCTTGTCACGTCTGATCCCATGCTCATCCCAAAGGTCTTCCAAAGGCTGTATTCGCTCTCGTAGACTGAAGGTCACGCGACTGAGTCCATGGAGCTTCCTAAGCTGCTTCACGATGGAGCAAGAAGTGAGGAAGAAGGCATCCAGCTCGAGACGCTTGAGATTCTTACACTGAAGTAACAAATTCCAGGGCCGGCGATTGTTGACTCGCCAACAAACCTTGTTGCCCAATTCGCGATCGTCGGCGACGCTCTCAGGATAGGAAGCCAGAAATGAAATGCTGGTGATCTTGTCCCGCGATTCAGGGCAGATGGTGGAAAGAAAGCGGGTCAAGACACTACGGTGACCGAAGGCGAACGTATTGCAAGACCAGAAGACATAGGAAGCCTCGTGGTACATACGCTTACTCACGAGCAAGAGTTGCAGGTTATCGCGGCGAGGACAACCGCAAGTGAGATCCTTTCGGGAGGGAAACGGTTTCTGTCTGAAGCGAGACTGGTGGCAGTCACTACATAGGTATATATTGCCTCGCGGCGGAGCCCAGGGACTGTAGTGGCGTCAGTGTACGGCATTGGCAGCAGGAAGTAAGAGTAGGGGAAGAGTCAACCTTAGCATAGGACTATCGACGCCGCGGTAAGGCTGCTCTCTCCAGGTCGAGTAATGGATATCGTTGCCATCACAGTAGAGACAACCATCGTCAAAGGCAATCTCATGGGAGTGATCCCAAGAATAATGGGGACAGCGCGGATCATGTTGAATGTCCCACTTGGAAGGACGCACAAGGAGAAGAGCGTAGATGTGATTGCGGATTTCAGCTGGGAGAGCGAAGAAGCTTTAATGGATATTGGTTAGTAAGTGACGTGGCAGTGGTATGACCAGCACAGATTTTGGTACCGTTGAGCCAAGGTGGGCTTGGTTGGGAAGTTCACAATCAAGTCATGATCATGCTTGTGCTTCAAACGAGCTTCGAGGACGCCCTTGGGCTTGTTGGAAGTCGCAAGAACAGACATGCGATCCGTTGGTTGAACGAGGCCAGTGGATTGCTTTCCATGGCGTAAGGGAAGCCTAGCCTTGCTTCCCTTCGATTTTGACTTGGGCTTGGGCATTTTCGTGAGCGGGAAGGTGTGTTTGGTTGATGTGTTGTAACGATAGGAATGGAAGTGTAACGAGATAAGAAGAGAAGAATGTTCATTCAAGCTACATGTGAATTACCTTGCAGTGTTTACTTCAGGGACGTAGGCAGAAGGATGGTCATTGGGTGAGTCAAAGCTTAGCCACACGGCGGTGCCAGATTGGGCAGCGGGGAAGCAGGGAGTAGGTGTGTGAAAACCAAAGGGAGAGGGAGCAGTGAGCATACAGCGATAGAGGTAGATTGGGTACGCAGTGGGGTCAATGTTGGAATTTGGTGAAACGTCTGGACAGACACAGGCACGACATGGTGAGAGAGCGAGAGAAAGTGATGGTGGATACCTCATGGCACTTGTGAAAGAGATAGGGCTGAGGCGGGAAGGGGGGACTTCCGGAAGTGACCGAGGGCTTCTCCGCGGATCTTGGCACATGGCCGCAGCTTCCAGGCGCGACATCATCGCCAGTCCGGGCTCAAGAGAGCCGTGGAGAGTCGCAGTCGTGGTTCGATACCCTATACCAGCACAAGATGGAGGAAGATTCGCCGTGGGGAGGTTTGTGGCTGTGTGATATCGAGGATGTATCCCATCATACTAATTGACTGGCGTAGATGTCCCTTCTCGCTCGCATTCAAACACCAACTTGACCAAACAGGCCGAGGATGAGGCATCCAACCCTCCCTGTGCGTACACGTGGCTGTCTCCAATAGCACATCGCCTACTGACGCAGCACTACCAGCACGACCGCAGACTGCAGAGTCGAGCAGCGAGAACGCCAGACCTGCATCGTCGACAGCGGTGAAGAGCCCTGCCAACCGATCACGGCCCTCACGCAAGTTCGGCGCCCAATCCACCACCCTCGAAGCTCTCGATGACGACCTCGGACCTCTCGGACCTCTTGGGGATAGCTTCCCTGCTGCGCCGGCAGTAGAAGAGCCTCCTGCGCCACCTCAGAAAGAGCAGGCCGCCCGCAATGCTGCTGCCGCTTCGGGAACATCGTCTCTACGGGGCATGATGGAGTCTGTCGATCTTGGGGAAGAGGAGGATGTCAGCGGCACGGGCTTTGTCAAGCCTCGTCCTATACCACCCGCCAGCAATGAAGGCCCCAAGAGAGCCACTCAGCCCAGCGTCAGCATCGAGCAGGCCGCCAAGCCCTCGTTTGACATCTCAGTCGGTGACCCGCACAAGGTTGGCGACTTGACCGGCTCACATACCGTGTACCAAGTCAGCACAAAGGTAAGATGAGCCTCATATTGTGCAGTGAGCTGTCATGGTGTCTGACCAAAGCAGACATCTTCAAAAGCATACCGCAATCCTGAATTCACTGTCGCCCGCCGATACCGCGACTTTCTCTGGCTGTACAACCAGCTGCACAACAACAACCCTGGTGTTGTCGTTCCGCCACCTCCGGAGAAGCAAGCCATGGGTCGTTTTGATCAGAATTTTGTCGAGTCCAGAAGGGCTGCCCTCGAGCGCATGCTTAACAAGACGGCCGCACATCCCGTTCTCCAGCACGACGGTGACTTGAAGCTCTTCCTTGAGAGTGACGCCTTCAATGTCGACATCAAGCACAAGGAGCGCAAGGATGTTGGTCTGCCTGAAGCAAAGAGTGGCATGTTTGGCGGTATGCTGTCTGTGGGCAGTGGTAGCAAGTTTGTCGAGCATGACGATGTAAGTACATCATTCCTTCTCTCTTCTTTACATCAACTAATAATGCCAATAGTGGTTCCATGACCGCAAAATCTACCTCGATGCCCTCGAGAACCAACTCAAAGCGCTCCTCAAATCTACCGACACAGTAGTCGCCCAACGCAAGGCCCTCGCCGACAGCTGCAACGATCTCTCCGCCTCTCTTCACGCCCTCGCCATGGTCGAGCTCTCCCCTTCCCTTTCCGTTCCGCTTGAAGGCCTCTCCGACATCCAGCTCCGCATCAAAGAACTCTACGATCGTCAAGCCCAACAGGACGTCTTGACCCTCGGCATCGTCATCGAAGAGTACATTCGTCTCATCGGCTCCATCAAGACTGCCTTTCAACAGCGACAAAAGGCCTACCACGCATGGCACGCCTCCGAGTCAGCACTGCAGAAGCTCAAGAGCACTCACGACAAGCTCCTCCGCGCCGGTCGCACCCAGCAGGACCGTCTCAGCCAGATGCAGGCTGATGTTGGTGATGCCGAGCGCAGAGTCCACCAGAGCAGACTGCTATTCGAGGACATGGGTCGTCTGATGCGAAGTGAGCTTGAGCGGTTCGAAAGGGAGAAAGTCGAGGACTTCAAGTCTGGCGTTGAGACTTTCCTGGAGAGCGCTGTAGAGGCTCAGAAGGAGGTGAGTCTTTTTTCCTCCTCCAAATGTATCCCCACCGTGGCAGACAAGAATAATCTAACATTAATCCTTCACAGCTCATCGAACTCTGGGAAACCTACCTCTTCCAACTCGACGCAGAAGACGAGTCCTCGTCCACCTTTTTCCCGCCCGGCGTCTCGGCCACTTCTCCAGATCCTTCCGCCACCGGTGCCGCTACCTCTGCTCCTGCACCCGACGCAGACAACGAGAACGCAGGCCGCACTAGCGAGGACACGGCAGCAGGCGAGGAGACCCTTGTTGGCTCCGAAGAAGGCGACTCGCATGTCACTGCTAGCACTGATGATGGCGAAACAAACGAGGACGAAGACGAGGCAGAGGCTTAGAATGCTGACCTTTCGAAACGTGTTCGTGTTGCTAGGAGTAGACAAAGCAGTACGAGTAGTAGTGATGTCAGCGCCACCCTCGATGACGGTCGGTGGATGTGAGTAGACCTGGCCGGCAAGTGGTTCGTACGAAGGGTAGATTTGTAGAAGGTGGTGGTGGTTGTTGTTGTGGGAAAGTCAGTACATGGGAAGCAAGTGCTAGATATACCCGTCCTTGCATTTTTCCCCACTCAAACGTTCATCAGTAGTAGTATGTAATCATTATTCCTCTCCATCGAACTCCAACGCTTTCTCCGGGGTTTTTGTTTTCTCCCACCAGATGTAAAAGTGAAACAAAGAGGTTTGGAAAAAAGCGCCAAACACATTGTCGGCTTGCTTGATCCAGCCCCGACCCCGGGTGTCACATTTCATGCAAACTCGCAACTGCCTGCCTGCCTGCCTGCCTCTCTAGGTCGTCCTCACGCTTCCATTGTCCTCGCACGCAGCAAGAAGATTCGAGAGGTTGGTGGACCAAAGCTATATCCTCCGGAACTGCAACAACCACGCCCAACAGGAAAGCGAGAAAAAAAAGTAAAAGATCATGAGGTCAAGTCAAGGGAACATAGATGGGGAAGAGGAAAAGAGAGGATGAACGTTTTTCGAGAATGCTACACTAATGCTTTTTTGGGGAGAAGAAAAAGTTGCCGAGTTTTCCGACTCTATGTTCCTAGTCGAAGCTGATGGATTATCCTGTGCTAAACAAGGACCTATACAACATTCTGTACCCATTGCAGTCTTTGTTTCTGTTTTCCGTATCTGTCATTGTTCTTTACTACTGCCTTTTCATGTGGAAGAGACTCGGAAGTACCCAATGTAAGATGAATACAAGAACCATACTCAGTCTCCACGACAAGAATGGGAGAAAGAAAAGACAAGGACTATTTTTGACCCCAAAGTTATATCTCATCCACCTCCTCCTCCTCTCTTACCTTTCTCCCACCCTTGTCCAATCTACTCAGCCCAATAGTCTCGGGATCACCCCCACTCATAGCCACCGCCTTCCGTCCCGTATCCGAGCTCTCGAGGAACTCCCTCAGTTTCTCCTTGAAGATGTCCAGACCCTGGGAAGATGCCGCGTTGGCCATGCGGATCATAGGACCCCAGAGGTTGAGCGTGTACGTGACGTACGCCGCCACTCCGGTAAGGATGAGGAAGATGAAGTAGACTGGGTTGCGGAGGACTAGAAAGGACAACAGAATTAGCGTGTCTGGTCCCGGAAAAAAAGCAGGAATATATCGTAGAGCTAAATGCACGGAGAGGAGGGCAAAGGAATAGGTGATGGAAACAAAAGGACAAATACATACCAGCAACAATCTCGTTCCAACCCAGCGCGAGCAAAAGTCCATAGAAATATAGCGGCACTTGGGTGACACCGCCGAGAGCGCCCCGCTTGGCCTCGACAAAGACCCCGTCGGCCGTCTTGCGGAACCTAGCCCGCAAGTCGTCGGCCTTGGCCTGAGAGAGCACAGTCATTTCGTCCTCGATGCTGCCGCCGCCTTCGCCGTCTTCGTCATCGATGCCCTTGATGGGCGGGAGATCCTCCTCGTCTGCTGAAGTCGCTGCAGCGGGCTGCGCACCGAGCCAGGCCTCTAGATCCGGTGATGAGGATGTAGCAGAGAGCTTGAAGACGGCGAGTAAAGGGATAAGCTCGAGCGTGGACTCTCGTGCGCGCGCGTAAGCTCCTTCGATATCGTCTGTGGGACGCCAGATCCGAGGTACGCCGTCCTCGTCGTAGCGGAACTTGTCCTCAAAGTTCTCGCGCAGCTTGAGTAGTAGATTGCCTTCCATGACTTCCTCGTCAATCTTGGCGCGTAACACAGCCCAACTCTTGCGTTTGAGGCGCCAGATGCCAACTTCGACTTCCTCTGGGCTCGCGTCAAGCGACCTGGCGCGTTCGCTGAAGCGACCCTCGGCATGCGAGACGGTCTCGGTGAAGCTCTGCCAGATGCGGTCCCAGAGATCCTTTTCCACGTTGCCGCGGGTGCCCGTTTCGGGGGCGCCGGAGCCAGCACGGCCAGAACCAAGCTTGTTGAAGCAGACGCCAACGGACTCGGAGAGGTGAGTGCGAACCCAGCGTTCGACCCGGGTGGCAAGGCGACGAAGCTCGTCTTTGCGGAGCTGACCGCTGACAATGTCAAGATCCTTCTTGTAGAGAGTGATTTCTTGTTGGTATTCAGACCATGCAGCCCCCTCGATGATGGTCCTCTTTGCTTCTTGCTCGAAGCGATCGAGGGAGATCTTCTTCTCGCCTTGCACAATGGATTGGAAATCATAATTTCCTCCCTTCTTTTGACCGGCCTTGACTGCAGAGCTGACGGCTTCGCTGAAAGTTGCGATGCCTTCCTTGTGTGCGGCGGTGAGCTGGCCCTTGAAGAGAGCCTTAAGGCGGGAGTCTACTTGTGTTTCCAGCTCGGCAGACTTGCGCTTGTAGACACCCTGGTGGTAGCGACTAGCCTCGACCTTGAAGTCGTCAAGAACAGCCTTCCGAGCTCGGTTCATGATACGGCCAAGTTCGGGGATGACAATAGGAGAACCAGATTTGGAAGCATCGGTCTGTTTGGTCTCAAAGGGAATGATTAGATCATCAAAAGCGACAAGCACCTCACGAGCAATCTCGTCGCATCTGAACTGAGCCAGCAGCTCTTGTTGGGTAGGCAGATCCAAGTCCTTGTTGGCTTCGATCTGCTCCCAGATTCCATTAGCGTAATGGCTGAAACCGTCGGCGGGGATCCTGCGATGATATTCGGGCAAAAGAATGGGCTCACTCTGCTCATCAAGCAAGAAAGCGTCGCTCTTTTTCCGGGCACCTTCTCTAAATCTCGTACCAAGCTTCTGCACCGAGCTGACAAAGGCGTCTGGTTGGAGGATCTTGTGGGGAAGGGCGGCAAAGGCGAAATCAAAATAGTCTTCAATCTTCGAGTTCTCGAGACCGGGAGGCTTTGATAGTGTCGACCAGATCCTGCTCAAGTCGGCCAGAAGTGTAGCTCGCAGGTTACTCAGGGGGGTGTTGCCAATGTGATCTCTGATGACGAAGAAGAGCAGACTCCGAGGGACAGTGCCGCTCTTGAGGAACAGGGTGAGATTGACCTCGAAGACGGTCTTGAGGAGTCCCATGTTGGCGCCCTGGTACAGACCAACTTGGTGTTCCCAGATGTTGACAATCAGGACCTCGGAGGTAGCAAGGGCAAAGAGGGCGCTCTTCCTCTCAAAGTCCTGGTCCTCTCCTCGTTCGCGTCCGTCTGTTCCCTCGACATCCATGACCAAGATATTGTCGGCCATCTTCTTGCCCTCGACACCCTCGCTCTTGTTCTTGCTCATCCAGATGCCCTTTGTCGTCTGTCTGCGCTCAGTCTCGCTCATGACACCAAAGCCAGTACCGAACAGCGCATTGAGAAGCGTACTCTTTCCTGTACTTTGAGAGCCGAACACGCTGATAAGGTGATAGTTGAAGCCCTGGCGCAACACATTCTCCTGTTCAAAGTACAGTGGCAGATGGGCAATGTTGAAGTTCTTGTTCTCGTCGATGACCTGAATACCGTGCTCGAAGGACTCGACGCCCTTGTCGCCCACGGCTGCAAAGTGGCCGTTCATGGTGCTGATGGTCGGCGCCGTCATCGAGTGGAAGGTCGGCGGGCGCTTGAGCGTCGTGGGAGAGGATGTGCCATTGGCAGGCGATGATGGTGTCGCCATGACGAGATAGCACAAGCTCGAGGCCAATTAATCAATCGTTTCGGTTAAACTTGTATACTGGGGCGAAACACAGAGACATGAATTCCTTGGTACAGCCGGCTTTGCCTTTGTTTGGGTCATGCTCAACTGCCCTGCTCACCTGTCCACCTAAGGGTGACCCCAAGCGAAGCCAGGGCACTCGACCGAGTCCACATGACGTCGTTGTCCTCTTGGCATTTAATTTCCACAACACTCTCCCATCTCCGTCCGTGCCATCTATACCATTACTCACGAATCCCTCCAAATTACCATGCTTTACCGTCAGTACTCTTTGTGCACAACATGATGCAAATACTTCTTTGATTGCTCCATGACCTGCTACTAGCAAAACTACATGCAGTCTGATTCCGACCATCTCCGCAAGCAATTAAGCCTCCACCCCATTACTTGCCCGCCTTGAAGACTGCCATCCACCTTGCTTTTGACCATCCCAATTTAAAACAAAACAGTATTAGAAAGAAACGAGAGACTAAGAAGAAGACGATGACACCGTTGGCCTGCCATGGACCTCCTCCGTGATTAACCTGAAAACGAGTGTGATGAGAGACAGAAAGTCCTCTCTGATTGATGCCAAAGGATCCAACGGGGCTATTATGACCATTCATCCGGCCGAACACTCTCGCTAGACGCGTGAAAACTTTTCGAAATGTTGTAGTGAAGACGCGTGGTAAATGGAATAAAAGGCTAGCATGCTGATGATAAGTGTATTGTTTTGTCCAGGTTGGAAACGCTCGCCTTGCCAAGGGATATTTGTACAGGTCCATAGTTGCTTGAACTCTTCCCTGTCTGACCATTTGCAAGGTCGAACGAAGTTGATCTTAGGTTGTTGTTGATATTTGATCTTCATCCATAGATATCTTACTTATCCGAGTTCGAGATGAAGTACCTGGGGCCATCCCACAGTCTGATCTTGGAGTAGGTGTTGGTCAGTACCTCAACGGTAGCTGCCGTATGGACCGTAGCCGCGGTTGCTGCTGCTGCTACCGCTACCATATGGTCCCTCACGGTATGAGCTACGGCTGCTGCTGCTCATCGGAAGTCCGACGGGTGGTCCAGGGCGAGTAGTCACTGCAGGATTGCAGCAAAGCATGGCGACACGGGAGCCGTACTTGGAGCCACGGAGGGAGACCATGTGTTTGCGGATGTGGGCTGCCACAATCTCGCGACGCTGAGGGTCGGCGTGGGTCAGTATATACTGAATAAGATAATTGCCAAATTGGTCGCCCGAGACTGTTCCTGTTGTCAGCAATGTTCATCCACGAATGACTGCCGTTGTCAACTTACTGTCAATCAGAGGCATACGAGGGCGGTCAGGACGAGCCTCGCAAACACGGTCGAGGTAGCGATCGAGAAAATCGGGGCTACTAATCTTCAGGCACTTCTCAACGACCTTGGAGGCAAACTGATCCATGCTGTACTCGGTGGCAAAACGCAAGACGTGGTCGATGGCGCGGCTACGGTCAGGAGGGTTGCCGTGCTCACAGATGTGCTGGATGCACCAGTTGCCGAATTGACCATGGGCGACCACGTCGATGCTGGCAAGAACCTCGTTGATGCAAGGGCGCTATAAATGCATTAGCGTAGTACAAGTCATGGAAGGAGAACAACATACCTTGTCTTCCTCGAGACAATTCTCAAAGATGTTCTGAACGACAAGACTGCCAGTCTCCCCCAGGGCCACTTCATGCCACATGCCGCGGAGAGCCTCGTTGACATACTTCATAATCTGCGGTGGAGAGTCGCTCCAGCGAAGTTCGAACAACTTCTGCCAGACGTGGCAAGCATAGCGGTGAATGATAGTCTCCGGAATGCGACGGAGCAGCTCGTGGACCATGATGGCCTTGTAATCTTCGGGAACACAGTCAAAGGCCTTCTGGACCACGTGACAGCCGAAGGCATCCATGCTCAAGTTGAGTGTGTTGCCGCGGATAGCACGCGCAATGGCGATGACCTGCTCCGGGGTGCCGTGCTCGAAGCAGCGCTGGACGAGAAAGTTGCCGAAGCGGTTGACCATCAATGGGTAAGCTTGGTCAATGATAGCCTGCACAATCTCAAACTTCTGCTCCGTGGTGCCGACCTTGAGCTTCTGCTGGAGGAAGATAGAGGCTTGCTGGTCATTGCTATGGACTATCTTGTCGACAATGTACTTCCAGTTGCAGCTCATGTTACGATCGAGAAGTCGACGGTAGTTCATGGGCTCGGCGGTGCTCATGTAACTAGCAGGAGACTCGGACGTGGACTTTTCACTGTCAGCACGACGCCCACGATTGGCTTTGTAAGGAGCATAACGTACGTCCTGTTGCATGTGCCATGGCTGAGGGCGACCAAAGCCGTCTTGACCATGGCCATGGAACTCGGCCGCCGTGGGAGAGAGTCTGGTGCCGATCGGTCTCTGCATGTATGGCTGCATGCCTGGCTGAGACATGCCTTGCGGCATTCCATGATGCATGTGGTGCAATTGAGACATGCCGTCCATGGGTCCAGGCATACTTCCGAAAGACAGTGGGGTCAGTGGAGGAGTGATGCCGAGTTGTTCAGAGCCGCCACCATTGCTGTTGAACGAGTTCCACGGCTGAAGGTGGTTTCCAAAAGCAGATGGCGGGCGGCTAGATGGACCACTGCTTCTCATGGACATGTCAGCAGGAGAGGGCTCGCCAAAGTACGACCCGGCGTTGGTGGTGTCCAGACGCAGAGCTGGTTGCTGCTGGCGCATATTGGTGCCCATGGGGTAGAAGTTGTTGTTGTTCATGGGAGGGCCCATACGGCTATCTGTGTTCCCACCGGGGCCAGCACCAGGGAGAGACCATCCATTGGTGGAAAGCATTGGAACTCCCTGGCCGATGACGCCAGGAGGAGGTTGGCAAAAGCCGGAGTTCCAGATGCCACGAGCAGGTGGTCCCTCGTACTTGGCGGGTGGAGGAGCGACAGGCTCAGTCTGTTGGACCCAGCTGTCGACGCGTTTGACGGCAGCATTTGGACCGAGGTCACGGGTGTGATCGTAGTCTGGGTCGAACTGGGAGCCCAGAGCTTGCTCCATGGTGTGCTTGGTGATGCGGGACTGTGACAGCTCTTGGTCCATGCGCGCCATGCGAGACTGGGCAGTGGCAAGCTCCTGCTTCAGACGAAGCAGTTCCGCAGCGTCGGGTTGAGAGTCGCTAGCTTGGTTAGAGCCGGTGCGAGGGGTGTTGGCGTAAGGCTCAGACACCTGCTCAGAAAGAGAGCGGGAAGAGGATGGGGATTCGGTAGATGCGTTGTTCTGAGCGTCGAGTTCGTCCTTTTGTTTGGCAAGTTTACCTTGTTGCTCGTTGAGTCTCGCCAGAAGAGCGTCCATGGGCGATGTAGCGGATGCAGGTTGGAGGGGAACAACAGGAACGATGGGAGTAGGATGGTTGGCGGTGATGGCCGAGAAGTCTGGCTTCTGGTGAGGACAAAGGTTAGCTTGTTGGCGGGAGAAGGTGAGGGCCAGCGAGGTGTTTCGAGGGTGTTATACCTTGAACATGCCCTTATTCATCGACAAGGGAACGGGCAGCTGGTTGCCAAGCCGAGAAGTAGTCAGTGGCAAAGGCATGCCCGCCATGCCAGGATTGTTCTCGCGGTTCATGCCGACCTTCTGCTGTTGTAAATGTTAGATGGATGTCATGCTATCGATGTATCGCAAGGAAAACTTACAGTGCCGCTGAAGCCATGGGCTGGGCCGTTCTCGTTGGTGCTGTCGTTGTAGACCAAGAAGCTGGGCATTCCAGTATCGTTCTTCTTGCGTGGGGTGGGTGATCCATCAAGGCTGGTGGAGGCCATTATCGTGACTGACGGCTTGCAGTACCGACAGATGCCTTGTGCAAGTATTAAAAGAAAGGGCAAGTACAGTGAACAACGGGAGCGATGCTAAGATTATAAGTTACGCGCAATCAGAAACAAGGAGTGTTGAACATGGGTTGTGTCCCACTGGTTGCAAGGAGGTTCGGACTTGTTGGTATTAAAGGTGATTGAAAGGGAGCTGAGCGTGTGTGGGATGGATGAAGTTTTCTTCTCAGAGGCGAAGAAAAAGAGATTGTTGTGCTGCCACCAAGCCGCAAATTTACCAGTGTTGGAACAGAAAAGGAAGGAAGCACCCACGACCACCGCCGATCTTTACAGATCCGACCTGACCAAGGAAAGTTGCATTCACAAAGGAAATTAGTTGGAACCTAAAGTTGAAGAGCCGGTATCTACACAAACTCTTCAATCACTTTGTGCAGGTATACATGTATGAAGCTCACTCACCCCCATTCATCAACTCAGGTCAGATATGAATCTGCCGTTACGTTCCACATATGATCCAGAAAGCCCATTGCAAGGACATTTCCCGCTCCTCCCCAAAGCATCTGTCTATCGGCAATCACAAAGTCTGGCTGACCGACTCCAGTCAGCATTGGTACCAATCTCGCCGCAATCTCCAACCCTTCCTCGTCAGCGCCCCAGACAAGCAATTCTACTTTGTTATCTCCAAGAGGTCGAACAACAATAGCACCAAGTCCATTCTCCGAATCGTAGAGCTTCGTCCGACCATCACTGCCGCGTAGAGTGATTACGCCAGGATGAATAACCCGTAAGGGGAAGTCGTTGAAATAGCTGTCAGGCACATCGTGCCCAAGCGCAACACGGACAGTATTGCTATACTCTGGCGAGTAGCTACTGGATTTGTCCAACACATCGACATCTGCACCAAGATACTGGCAAAGATTTCGCGCAATCTGTAAGGCTACTTTATCGATAGCACTACCACGAGAGGTTCGAACGACTTGGATGCCATTTTCTGTTCGTAGAAACGCATCCATGGATCCAAGCTGGCGACCGTGACGGATGGCTGGTGTTTCGTTCATGGGACATGCCTGCAGATGGTGTCAGTATTGCTCAGCGAATATTAATTTGTGTTTGACTGACCTTCCATGATCCATCGGACGACAGCCATAAATCTACACCGCTACTCAAGGCAGAAAGAGCTATGGACTGGCCGTCAACTGTGATAGCATGTGTCATTGTGTAGATGGGAGGCAAGCGCAGACTCAAAATATTCGACGTTCTTATATAACATGTAGGTCCAGTAGAAGAGAAAGATACATCGATTTTACCTAGTTGGCCATGGCGAGAAATGTGAAGGACAGAGATCCCATGCTTCGAACCCATGGCGGCCGGGTTAGCAACCACAAAGCTGAAACTGCTGGGTGGGGTAATGGACGCTTTTGCGCTACCAAGTTCTTGCTTATAGAAGTCTTTCAGAGGATTGGTAGTTAGGATACCATCAAACCAATGGTTCGCCCCTTCAAGCTCGAAGTATGTGGAATTCGCGCCTGCCTGGCGAATGAGCTGGCTCATCAACCTTGAGTGATATGCAGGGACATTATCATCGACAGATCCATGCTGCTGGAACACGGGTATATGTTGAGCATTGCTCAAGAGTAATTCGTGCTTGTAGTTACTCAAAGATGTGTCAAGTATGGCGCGGACGGACGGATCCATTGGTGTCCACAAGTCGTAAGGAACATAATTCTGAATAGATGAGTAGCCGGAGATTGGCACAGCAGCAATAACCTTGTCGGGACGATGTGTCAAAGTATACCAGGTACCTTGACCTCCATTTGAGTGACCAACAACGAACCATCGATTCGTGTCGATTCCTGGTCCTCTCCAGTCCACCAGGTCTAGCCACATAGGTAAAGATGCGATAGCAGCTTCGACATCGGCAAAGCCCCAAGTATGCCAGTCATCACCGCTCCATGCGGTAGATCCGGTAGGGTAGAGACCCCACGCACAAAGATCAGGGACGGGGTCAAAGGCATGCCTGATGCTGTCCGCATCTGCATCAACACCCGCTCCATGTAGCTGTAGTAGTACCGGCAGATTGTTGTCGGAGCCTCTCGCACATGCTTCGTTCAAGGTAGGGGCCCGAAGAATAGCGTAAGACACCATGCCTCCCGGGTTCAGGAATGTGATCCTGTGTGGATCAGAAACGGTCTTTCTGGTGATGACATGATCCACACTCAGAACGGACGGGCCAGGTCCCATAAGTCCATAGTCGACCTCTATTCGTATGTCAGTGGGGCAATCAGCTTCGCAAGAAATGACGAATGCAATAGGCCTCGTCTGGCCAGGGACTAAGCGAATGCTTGAAGGTTGAGCGAGCCAGACAAAATAGGCGGTGTCATTGATAGATACGCCAGTCACATATGCATCTTCGAGACCGTCATTACGAACTGCCACCGAGCCTAGAGCGCTTGCTAGGCGTCCATTTATCATTTCAGGTAAAAGGAGCGTGTCAGAGGCGAGGACAAGGTCTTCGGACGAAATTTTGGCCGTGATGCTAACATCAACAGTGGGAGCACCAATACCTCCCATGGACCGAACATCGCGTAGGAGGCGTAAGTCTATAGTGTGGTTGCCCGGCTCTAGGTGCAAGACAAGAGGTACACTCTCGAAGCCGTAGTAATCCCCGCCAAAATGGTGGATCCCATCGATATAGAACTCCAGCAGACGTTCAGTATACAAAGTGATTGTTTGAGATTCGACTCCAGGCACGAAAAGAGTACCTCGTGCCCACGCTTGATATTGAAGTGCTGCCCATCCGTAGATGCTCTGCAGGAAGGACCAGTCAATATCTGGGAAAGCAACGTTGAGCACGGCCTTGCTTGAGGAAGAGGTGCAATCGAGTGAAGTTAGTCTAGTTGTGGACCAGGTCACAGTGGCATTGGGAGCTAGCGAGCTTGGGTACTCGTCGGTAGGACTGTATTGCAATTTATGAAAGCCGCCGTACAATTCAAGCGGATCGGCACCCCACGTCGCTTCTACAGAGCAATCAGCGAGTACATCCTACACTTCAGACGGATTCAGACATGCCTCGAGTGCCAATTTGAAAAGGGCCTAGAGTGTCCCACGTGCCGCTGAAGCGTACAATGGCATCAGATTTTCCATGGCAGCCAGACAGTGGAAGCTCACTGGTGAAGAAAGTCTGGAGCTTCAGCCACGGAAGAGCATCCAAATATTTCATTTCAGATCATTGAGATGACTGGGTGAGTTTGCCTCTATCTCTTTACCAGATGAATGCAAGCATATAAAGGTAAATTCGGCTGGCTGCCTGGATATGGACACCATGTCGGATGAAGTACAGACAAGCTTCAATGGTCGGGAATTGCCGAAAGTGGCCCTGCAACGTCGAGGGGGATGCAGCAAGTTGAAGCGATGGATTGAATGTTTTGATGAGCTGTCGCAAACAATCTTTTGCCCATTAGAGCCAACTACGCATGTCCGACCTGCACTGCATCTAGATTGCGACTGCTCTGCCTGTCGAGTCCACGCGTCCAGCAGCTGACCTTGTACTCTATCACCGCACTACCACAAGTATAAGACACTGTAGCACAAGCCAAGCAGACAGCTACCAGGGGGACACGGTAGCCTCCTATCCGATGGCCTGAACATTTTGATCCGATTACCTTCAATCCCTCCCGAACTCAAAATGACGACAGCCATATCCACGCGGGTAGAGCGTCGTTCATCCTCCACCGTACAACCGTCGCCGACGACATACAAGTTCCCCGACATCTCAGAGGATGCGCTCCATCTCGCCCACGACAGCGCCGTCATCGACGACTCTCTATCGCCAAGCCCAAGTCCCCGACCACTAGGCATCCCGGCGCACCTGCACTCCAACGAGCGATGGACTGGCCGACGGAGTGGTGACTACCGAATGAATGGGAATACGAGCTGGGGAAATGGCAATATCCAAACAAGACCTGGACGACAACCTAGCCTGAGTGATGCGTGGAAGCATATGCGCGAGCGCAAAGGCAGCGTCAGCCAGAATGCACACGAGCTTGCAGATGCCCTCAAAGCCCCCGTCTCGGGTCGCCTCATAGTACGTAGAAAGAGGAATCAACCAATCTTTACACCTCATCCAGACCAGGGCTGATACTTGCTCCAAGCTTCTCTGTGCCATTTGGTATACCACGTCCATCCTCTCCAATACGTCATCCAAGGCCATCCTGATTGCCTTTTCTAAACCCGTCACCTTGACCCTCATTCAATTCATGTTTGTCTGCGGTTGGTGTCTCTTCCTCTCGTGGCTAGCGCGCGTGTATCGCCCATTAGGCAACGCCCTGCCACTCTTGCGCAACGGCATTCGCAGGCCGACTCGAGAGATCATCATGACCACTCTCCCCTTGACTGCTTTTCAAATAGGCGGCCACATTCTCAGCTCAGACGCCATGTCTCGCATACCCGTCTCCCTTGTTCACACCATCAAGGGCCTCTCACCACTCCTCACAGTCCTCGCATACCGCTTCGTCTTTGATGTTCGCTACTCGTATGCCACCTATGCCAGTCTGATTCCTCTGACCCTCGGGGTTGTAATGGCTTGCTCTGCCTCATTCAGGGGCAATATCATGGGCCTGCTATACGCACTCGGAAGCGCCTTACTCTTCGTCACACAGAACATTGTATCGAAGAAGCTCTTCAATGAAGCCGCAAAGGCAGAAGCAGACGGCACAAGCCATGGCAAAAATAAGAAACCTGACAAGCTGAACCTTCTTTGCTATTCAACCGGACTAGCCTTCCTCTTCACCGTGCCCATCTGGCTCTGGTCTGAAGGTTTTGGGATCATAGCCGACTTCCTCAATGACGCCTCTGTCGAACTTTCCACCCGCCCTGATGCCCTCGATCACGGTCGCTTAGCCCTTGAATTCATCTTCAACGGCTCCTTCCACTTTGGCCAGAACCTTGTCGCTTTTGTCCTCCTTGGCCTTGTGTCTCCAGTCACCTACTCGGTCGCCTCTCTCATCAAACGCGTCTTCGTCATCGTCTTCGCAATCATCTGGTTCAGGAACCCCATGACAAGTATACAAGGTTTCGGCATTGCCCTAACGGCATTGGGCCTGTATCTGTACGACCGCACCAACGACGCCGCACGAGCAGACAAGATGGCGAGGATGAAGCAGGAAAGCGAGAACCCGCTGCTACCCATGATCAATGGCGACGCGAAGAAGAGCGATGGTTTCTCCGCCAGCCCCGTCACAGGAGGTGGCTACGCATTACCGCCCTACATGAACGGTAGCACTACAGCGGATAAGTCACATCTAGCGAGACAGAGGGGAAGCAGTACCGCTAGTCCGCCGTCGTGGCTGCCGGCTGGCACGAGAGCAGAGGAGACGTGGACAGCGGAGGAGAGGAGGAATGTAGCTGGCCAAGGCATCGGTGTTAGGTAGGAGTGCCATATTTATCTCAAAATCTCACGACATCTGCTTCAACTATTTGTCTTGTCGTGTCCTACGATGGTCCTGCATAGACTGACATTCTACTTGTATCTCACGTTCTTGGTAGAGAGCAAGCATTCTTCCTACATTCGCAAAAAGCGCTTGGATTGGCATCGGGATGTGCCTCTGTTACTGCCTAATAGACGAGCTCGTTCTTCCGCTCTTTATTGCCTGTAAGTGTAGAGCTTCTCCACCTCTTAGCAAATCCGGCCTGTTTTTCCCTACACTCGGAAAAAGTGGCTCTCTTGGCGCTGAGACGCTCCTTAGAAATTGAAGAGGACGGGCTAAGGTACTCTGTACTCTGGCCCCTTTCGCGGCCATGAGTGGAGGATATTCCAGCTCCTTGGGCAGATCAGGCAGGTTTTCTCTACGTTTGCAAAAGGTGCTGGTCTTGGCGCTGGGATGCGAGTGAGGAATGAATGAGGCGGGCTCTCATCCTGGGGCAGGCTCTCTTTCCTGTGCCTCCTTCGACTCCAAGAATGAAGGGGCTCTCAGCTGTCAGGCAGCAGGCTGATATTTTCCTACACTCGCAAAATGTGCTTGTCTTGGCATTGAGATGCTCTCTCAAAGCAAATTGGAACAGGGCGGGCTCTTCACGCTGCCCCCTTCCACGACTACATTTGAAGGAAACTTCAGCCACTTGACAAGTCAGGCACTTTGTCCCTATACTCGCGGTACATTTTGGCATTGAGGTGCCTTTCAAAATGGAAGTGAACAAGGCGGGCTACACTCTCCTCTAGCCCCTAGCTCGCGTTAAAATTGAAGTATCGTCTCAACTTCTTGGCACAGTTCTCACTTTTTCCTTACACTTGCAAACAGAACACCACTTGGTACTGGGATGTCGCTCATCTTTGGGATAGGACGGGTTCGCCGACACGCCCTGTCGTCCAGTCAGACCGACGATATCTCTTTCACTTGGCGAGATGAGCGTTTTGTTCCTACACTTGCAAAAGGATACGTTCTTGGCACTGGGATGTGATAATGCTTGAGGATGTAAAGCGGGCTGCTTATAGGGTGCCCTGCCACTTTCTTGTGTCTGATCAAGCCACATCTCCGAGTCCTCGGCCGTAAGACCAATTTTCCCTACACTCGCAATACGAGCATGTCACGGCGCTGAGATGCTGTCCACTTGAGACACGAAAACGAGGTGCTTCGCCAGAGCGGACTGCATGGCAGAATAGTGTGGCTCATCTCGGCTTCTCATAACCACTGCCCTTGCCGATATCAGATGGTTGGGTTTCACAGCCGGGACGTTCTATGCATACTCAATGCATGACTACTTAGTCCTAGTTGTCGGCATCACAAAGATTGATACATCGAAGGTATCTCATATTGCCAAGAAGCAACGCCGAAAATGGTATAGCGCAGCCGAGCCTCAACCTCTTGCTTTCCTTCCACCTTAAAATCATTCGCCTGTCCAAACACACATATCTCTACGATCCCTGACAATCTCCTGCCAAGGATTCGAGAAGGATGTCTTACTTCAATTGTACATGTAATCGCTTGCGTACGGCTCAAGCTTGGTACATGTCTACTCGTATCTATATCCCTCGCGCCATGGCTTTTTCCCCTCCGCCCAGCTCTCGGCGGTCTTGTGCCTGAGCGGCCACAACGCTATCGACAGTTTTCCATTACGAAATCACAGCACTGCCACTGTACTACAACACTCTTCTGAGGCGCCTTGAGCGCGTCACACGACTTACCAAGGACGTTCCAAGCCAATTTCGCATCCTGATACAGGTAAGCTTGCACTGTGGTTGGCTACATTATTTTCCAGAGATAGACGAGCCTTCTGCCGCAACTTGGCTCTCGGCTGTGGTATGTCCTCTGTACCTGTAGTACACTGTTCAGTGACATGTCAAAGGAACGATAAAGTCTAGACGTTCCTTGTTGCGAATTGCCTCCCTTCAAACACTATATCTTGAATCGCAGTTCCTTCTTCTGCATTGTTCTGTCTCCCAAACTTCGTTCCTTGCTACCAATCTTCCATTTCGTTTCCTTCGTCCAATTTGTTGGTTTACAAGCCATGGCGACCAAAACAACCGTAGACCCAGATGAGAAGGCTTTCTCCAATTCCCTGCAGACCCAGCAAAGCCCTTCAGATGAGGGCCAGATCATTATAGATTACGACGATGGCAGTCGTCCAGGCTTCTGGACAAGAGTTGGTTTGACTCCAGAGTCGTTCAAAAGACGCACGCTGGCGGATAAACACAACCAGCTCAATCAAACCCTCAAGGGACGCCACCTGAACATGATTGCCATTGGTGGGTCTATCGGTGCAGGCCTCTTCGTTGGGTCTGGTAGTGCTCTGAGCAATGGTGGGCCAGCTGCACTTCTCATAGATTTTGGTATCATCGGTGTGGTATGTAACCTGCTTCGACCTGATTGTTAGATCAAGTGCTAAATGCAATAGATGATGTTCAACGTCGTCTACGCTCTTGGCGAGCTCGCAATCATGTTTCCCATCTCTGGCGGTTTCTACACCTACTCTGCTCGTTTCATCGATCCGTCTTGGGGTTTCGCCATGGGCTGGAACTATGTCCTGCAATGGGCTGTTGTCTTACCTCTCGAGCTTGTCGTCGCTGGCTTGACAGTCAATTACTGGGGCGCTGATGTCAATGTGGCGGTTTGGATCACCATTTTCATGCTGGTCATCATTTTCATCAACATTTTTGGTGTGCTTGGGTATGCTGAAGAAGAGTTCTTCGTTTCCATACTCAAGCTCAGCACGATAATTGTGTTTATGATCATGGGCGTTGTCTTCGCCTGTGGTGGTGGTCCAAGTAATGGTCTTTACTCCGAGTATTGGGGTGCTCGAACCTGGTATGATCCTGGAGCTTTCGCCGATGGCTTCAAGGGCGTGTGCAAAGTCTTCGTCACTGCTGCGTTTGCCTTTTCAGGTACCGAACTTGGTCAGTATACATCGTAGCTGTTTCATTTCTTCGTCGCTAATCCTCCAATAGTCGGTCTCGCCGCGGCTGAATCCGAAAACCCCCAAAAGTCTCTACCAAGCGCAATCAAGCAGATCTTCTGGCGTATCACTCTCTTCTACATCCTCGCCCTCTTCTTCGTCGGCCTCTTAGTTCCCCACAACGACGAACGCCTCCTAGGCGCCAATCCCCTCATCGACGTTTCCGCTTCCCCCTTCGTCATCGCAGCCAACAACGCGGGCATCCCCGCCTTCGGCTCCTTTGTCAATGCCGTAATCCTCTGCTCTGTCTTCTCTATCGGCCTGTCTGGCGTCTATGGCGGTTCGCGAACCTTGACTGCGCTTGCCGAACAAGGCTACGCTCCACGCTTCTTCTCCTACATCGACCGCGCAGGCAGACCACTTTACAGCACCCTTGCCATCATTGCGTTTGCACCGCTCGCCTATGTCAGTCTGGCCAGCAGTGGAGTGGAAGTGTTCGACTGGCTGCTTGCGCTCAGCGGACTAGCGGCCTTGTTCACTTGGGGCAGTATCTGCGTCGCGCATATCCGCTTTAGATCAGCGTGGAAGTACCACGGACATTCCGTTGAGGAGCTACCCTTTACAGCCATCTTTGGGGTCTGGGGCTCTTGGCTTGGCTTAACAATTATCGTCTTGGTTCTCATCGCTCAGGTATGCGTAGCCCTCCCTTCACCTCTCAACGGAGCGAATTGGTCGTGGGAAGGTTGATCACTAATGTCGAAAACAGTTCTACGTCGCTATCGCACCCCTTGACGCAACGGCCTTCTTCAAGTCCTATCTTGCCCTGCCGGTCGTCATGTTCTTCTACGTCTGCGGCTTTGTGTGGAAACGTGCGAAATGGCTCAAGCTCAGCGAGATCGACGTCGATTCTGGTCGCAGGGAGATTGATCATGAGGCGTTAAGACAGGTTAGGGAGGAAGAGGCTACGTGGGGCCCGGCTAAGAGGATCTGGAATAAGCTGTTTTGATCGAGGGTCTGGGGATGTTCTTATTAGGGGGTGGTTGGTTGGTTGCTGTTTATGTCTGCAGAATCAATGCGAGTTGAGGACATCTGTGGTGGATAGTTGTTGGAATGAAGGTTCGCCACGTTCCATTATTTACACCTGGTCTGCTTGGTCTCCGTCACTCCTGACGTCGTTATCATCCCCCTATGTTAGATCTGTAGACGATCAAAACTTGAATTGATCTCAATCCCGAACGATTGCTATATAAGTCAACTTATAGTGAGCTTGTGGACACGCTCGATGCTGGAGCGACCCTGTCCTAGATCACAAACCACGTCCATACCTCAACGCGTCACATATTCTCTCACGCCCCTGTGTTTTTGGCCTACATCCTAGGAGATCAGTGGGAAATTTCCCTTTTCAGCGAGGATTCCAGCCCAAGCTGTGGCTCATGCAAGCGCAAACGAATTAATATAAGCAGTCCATTCCGTAAGATACATCGAAAATGGACACAATGCAACTCTGCCGTTTCCCCTGGTTTTAGCACAGGACCCGTTCCTCCCACCACGACGTCTTTAGTTAGAAACTGGTCCGAGAAGACCACGTCTCAAGCCTGACTAACGCTATGTCTCCTATCCTTCCCACCAAACGCCGAATCAGGCAACATGTTCATCTCGTCCTCCTTACTATCCAACTTCCAATTCGTCGCCCAGAACGCCAATCCGCCCAAGAAAGCCAAGATGGCAGTGACGGTGTAATTCCACGTCAACAACGGGTCCTCGGACAACGACACCAGAGCTTGACTGAGGGCAGCCGACAAGGCAGACATGAAGAGATTGACGGCCATGACGAGGGAGCGCATGTTCTGTGGGGCCTTGGTGAATGCGTACTCCAGAGAGGTGATGTTGGTGAAGATTTCGGACATGCCTATCAAGACATAAGGGAGGGTTTGGACCCAGACGTTGATCTAGAGTCATGAACATCATCAGTCACATACTCAGATAATGTGTTGGGAAGGATATATAAAGATGGATGGGGAGATGACATACCGGTGCTGGGTCATCGCACGAATTCATCTCGTCGCCACAGGGACCGAGTTTGTAAATGTAATACTGTGTCACTGCCGACGCAATCATAGACAGAGTGGCAAGCATGAAACCGACAAACATGCGCTTCAGCGGCGTGAAATTGATGCCGAGTTTGCGGAGACCAGGGTATAAGAAACGATCCACAAGCGGGATGAACACGATTAGGGAAATGGGGTTGAGGTTATTGATGATGTCGTTTGGTACACCGTTCAGCTCCATGGTAGCAGCTTGCGAGGTCAGGTTGCTGGTCATCTGGTTGTAGGCGAGGAAATAGATGGGCAGCCAGAGGAAGACTCGACAGGCTAGGAGACCGCGGCGGACCTGGTCGACCCATGCATCGTCAAAGGTCATCCAGGCAGGCTTGTTCTCGACAGTGCTTGGCTTGGCGCGTTCCCAGAACTGGCCATCCCGCAGACTGGAAAAGCCTTTGCTACGTGACCAGGCGAATTTGGTCAGATGCAGGAACTTGCTTAGGACGGAGCCAGTAGGCGGAGAGAGCTTGTACTTGTTGCGGCAAACGTATAGTACGATTGGGCAGAAGAGGAAAGCAATAGTGGGCAGGAGGAAGGACAGGTAGAAGCCGACGTATTTTTCGGCGTAGACCATGCCAATGGATCCCACAAGCGAACCAATGTTGATCATCATGTAGAAATAGAGAAAGATGCGGGATGTGGTGATGTTAGGGTCTACGATGACTCGAATACCCTTCTTGTTGGTGGTGACTCGGAGTCTTGTTTCTTTATTTTGTTCCGCAATCAATGGGGAGATGTTGGACTTGAAACATCCCACTCCTACGCCCTGTGTACTGTTTAGTATAAATTATGGGTGGGAATAAGCTAAGGGACATACCATTATCAAAATGCCAATTGCAAAAGCAGCGATTGCTCCATCTGGGTTCTGGATGACAGGAGGAATTGCAGATATGATCAGGATGATATGACCAATCAACGCAATGCCAATCGCCATGAAAATAGTCTTATACCTGCCTAGGTATTGATCGGCAATATAGGCACCGAGAAGAGGCATACAGTAGGACCAAAACTGATTGAAAAGTGACAAGCCTGTGGACGCACGCTGTCCCATTCCCAATGCACCAGACTGGTAGTCATCTTTGCCGGCACCAGTGATCGATCCAGGTGGTAGCTCTTGCTGAATGAAATTGGTGAACTAGCCGATCATTAGAGAACATCACAGTTTTGTCACATACATTAATCTGATACTCACAACGGCTGTGGTTCCATAGTACTGCAAATTGTCAGCTACTTTGAAGGGTAGGTATTCGAAGGACTTATACTTACGCCAAGGCGTTCACAGAGCTCCACGAACGCAATAGTATACGCAGCCCATGGAATAGGTCCAGAGACCCTATGGAGATTGTGCAAGTCCTCTTCTGTTGGCTTGTCTGGATAATCCTCTGTCTCACCGGCACCAATCGAGCTTATATCAGCACTTTTCTCGTCGACATTGTGTTTCTCGCTCAGATCCTTTTCATTGATTGACGTAGGTAAGGCTGGCTCATGACCTTGAGCGATATCATAATCTTCAAGACTGCGCTGCATTGTCACAGTTGTCAGGTGACGAACAGGGGTAGGATGAAGTAGGTGTAGCACGTAGTGGGCACAGTCGTGACGGGTAGACGCCGTACATGTTTATATGGAGGGATCTGCTTCATGGTATAACGCCATCAACGACCACCAGTAATGTGGCAATCTCCAGTTAGGAAGGTGTCACTGTTCCTTATCTAGGTAGTATCGGATGTCTTGTGAGAATATGCATGTTGGACCCAAGCCAAGCAAAGAGCCAAGAGGACAAGACTATAGATCGTCTGGGCGGTCCAAATAGTTGTAGACCTCGGGTCAACGGTAGAGGAGTGTAAAGGAATCTTTACACGAAGTTTACAAGCAATCTATCTCGGGAGCAATCAAGGAGCTTGCAATACATATGGTGGAAAATGGTGAATGACCAGGCAGGCATACTACGGTGGTGCTGTAGGCGGCTTTCCCGTAGAATATGACAGGTACCAGTGTTGGCAAGGATAGGACGTCAAAGCTGTTACGCATTTGGGTTTATTGGCAGATGTCGTGCCTGGTTATATGACCTGTCCTGCGGATCCGGTACAAACCAAGCTCGATTGGTAGCTACTGTACAGAAATAGCGGTCGCACGACAGGGATGTACCATACACCGAGGCTGCTCAGCGCTTAAGGTCGGTGGTACTTCAGGTCAATCGGCATGGAACAACATTCTCGTCGCCTAAGACATGCAGCGGTGGTGACTGCGTGGTAAAGAATCGAAGGAAGACTTCCAAGACGCGCCGAGAGAAGCGGCGCCTGCCAAGAGGCCGGTGCCGACCGGGATCGACCTTGGGAGATTTCGATAGGTCCTCGATATCGCAAGCCGTTGCTAATGGTAGAAAGTCATGCAGTAAGACTGGCGCCAGAATAATCTCGAAGGACTGAAGGTGAATGATCGACTTGGAGTACCTAGGATTCATGGCTAGGGGGAAGGATTTGCCAATGATTCGCCTTCGTTTCTTTAACCTTGGCGAAGTGCGATGTTTTCCTCGGTGCATTGTGGGTAAGATAGCATCAACCAGGAAAGTAGTTTGGCGTCCAGTGAGTGTCTTTGATGGATACCGTAGAGAGTCGAAGATCCAACAAGTCAAGTAATCACTCAGAATCACTGCCAGATCCGTCATCGCTGCCTTCTCCATCACCCACTTCACTCCCCTCGACAGCGTCCCCAGTCTGTCCAGCAGCCTTCTTCGCCTTGTCTCGCGCCCTCTTCTTGAACTTCTTCTCCCTGTTCCTCCTCGCCTTCTTCTCTCGCTCTAGTCGCTCCTTCTCCTCTTTTCCCTTTTCAGCTTCGGCCTTCTTGACGCGTGCCTTCTCAGCCTTGATCCGCTTCTTTATCCTAGCCTTTTTGCCCAGTCGCGCCTTTCTCTTGTCCCGAGCTTCCTCTGGTAGGAAGTCCATCTCGGCAGCATTTGAGGCATCGATGGCTTTTCGTGCTGCCGAGGCAGGGATGTTGATGACCTTCCACGAGTAAGAGCAGCCTGGACAAGGCATTCTGGACCATGCGGCTATCATCTCCCCTGTCACAGCCGCCGCTGCGTATTGTGCCTCCTTTTCAGGAGTAAGTGTGCCGGTAAAGTAGTAGCTCTGGTCACGATGTGCGACAATGAAGCCAGGATCTTGTGCTTCCAGTGGTGTGGGCGAGCGCAGTCGGATAGTCTGTGTAGGAGCTGGCGTTGAAACCTCACCATTCACTGGTTTTGATACAGGCGCAAACAGATTGAACGCTAGTTCCTCCTCTTCTTCCTCTTGTGCGGGTGCATCTTGTGTCGATAGTGTTGCAGTTGTGGTTTCAAATTCGAATTGTGTAGACGCGCGGAGTTTCTCAAGGATATCTATGTTGGGGGAAGTTGCGCGAGACGATGACGGCGAGTCCAGCTCGTCTCGCCGCACTCTCTTCGCATTTGGTATTGCGAACATGTTGTTGTAAATAGTTTATTATGCATGATATGGATGTCCTGTTGGACGGGGAAAGAAAGTGTCTTATCGCCGCCAAGACTCAGGCTTATCTTAACTTCGCTTCTGCGCTCTATCAGAATACTGCAACAAGAACTCTACTCTAGAGCCCCAATCAACCAGCTGTTTGTCTGATTCGCTGAGAGTGCTGCTGACGGCTTTGATGAGCCCTGGACCCCAATTAGTCAGCCACCAGATCTGCTGATACGTAGAGAGCACCATCGAACAATAGGCAAGCAGAAGTAGCGCCCACGGTTCGTGTGCCTTTAAACGCGCCCAGTATGCTTCGTCAACAGTCGCTGCCCACCTGGGCGCTACGAGAAGGTCGTCCGGTGCTGCAATTGCCACTTGCAAGCAGAGTTTCAATTTGTCCACCGCTGACGCATACGAAGGATCATCAGGCACTCGCTTCTTCAGATCATCAAGTCTGGCCTCGATATCGGAGTCCAGCTTGTCATAGTCCCAGTCCGGAGGTGGAATCAGCCCTGCCATGGTGCTGGTTAGGACAGTTTCCTTTTCCAAATCCCATATGACCTTGCTGCCCCGCATGAGGGTGAATAGATCCAATGCCTCATCAATAGAGGGTGCCGTCTCCGTCAATCGAGGAGAAACGAACGTCAGCACTCCAAGCATGACCGAGAAGACAAACGAGGCAACAGCATTATCTCTAGATATGCCTCCAATGGCTGATCTATATTTTAGAAGCCCAAGATTCTGATGATGCAATGCTCGAGTCGTGTATTTGGATCTATCTTCCGTCAAGGATAAGTGTGCTGCAGATATAGCGAGGAGGCCATGCATTAACATTGGGTGAGATTGAGCTGCCACTGGAATTGTTCTCTGCCATATTGTCGAGCCATGTCCTTTGGGGAAGAGGTCCAGAGATACAACGAGAGTGAAATGGTGCACTAATCGTAGATCCAGCAAGTCGAAACTAAACGGATCGGACTTTGCAATAGAAGCCTCTTGTACACTCATAGGGCGCGGCGAAGAGACTACTGAGCTGCTTGACGGACTATGAGACGCGGACGAATCATCGTGCAAATAGCTACATGTAGCTTGAGTTCGTTGGCAGCTTCGACACACAGGACGTGTTTCATCGCACTACAGCCGATCAGCTTTAGGTTATGCACGCAAATAGGAGGGGTGACAAGGAAATAGCCAAGACCACGTACCTTGACCCTGCGCTTCTTGCATTGTATGCAGCCAGTTCGCGACTTTTGATGATATTTACGTGAAGACATTGCTACATGAGGGATCACACGTAATTGGGGCGGGAGAATGAGCCCGAGCTACGAGAAACGACATACGAGAGGGTTAACCTCGCTTGCATATAGCGGCGGGCCCGGGAGACAACCTAGAACCTGCATCTGACAGCGGTTTGGTCATCTACAAGGGGGGGACACGAGCGGGCTGCCCCCCCTTAGCGTCAGATTCGAATCAGACCAATGCCCTTTTGAGCTTTCGAGAACTTTTGAAAATTACCCATAGTAGAAATAGAGCTCACGCTAAGGGGGGGCAGCCCGTTCGTGTCCCCCCCTTGTACAACGATTATTCTCGGGTTACACTTGACCAATCAAACGAGCCAAAGACGAGTTTGCCTCGCGAGCTAGTAAGGAATATGCATGTCTTTGTTATCTAGTATACTAGCGGAGCGGAACAACTACTACTCCGCGCACGTGCATAACGCATAAATTAGGTTTTAACTTAATTATCCTTTGCACTTAAATTTGTGTCGCAATTTAATATAATTTAATATATTTAACATATTTAATATAAAATATATATATTTTAACTAATTAGATTAGTTAGTTAGTTAATTTATTAATGAAATAGATAGTTATATAATTAATTACTTAATTAGAATTAGTTAATTAGTTAGTTAATCGATTAGTTAGTTAATTAATTAGTTAGTTAATTAATTAATAGCTGGCTAATTATTTAATTAGTAAATTTATTAGTTAGCTAGTGTTTAACCGATTAATAAGCTATATAGTTACTTATTCAGCCATTTATTTGCTTATTCAGCCTCAGAAAAAGCGATTAAGTTAAACTCTAATTTATGCGATGTGCACGTACGCGGAGTGATAGTTGTTCCACTCTGCTAGTACATTGAATAACAACGCACTGGCATATTCCTTACTAGCTCGCTTTGCCTCAAGCCTCTCCAGGTGCACGTGCCAAGAACTACAACGGGCTACGCCACACTAGGAAACACACAAAGCCAGATTGAGCTTTCGTAAGAGCTTACTTTCCACCCGCGTCACCAAGGGTCTGGTTGGTGGTGGTCGTTTACACTGTCCTGGAACATCGTTCTGACGACAAGATGGATTGCTGCCATTGACTACAGCATTCAAAGAGGTGAGCAATCATCACGAATGGTGCAAGACGCATCCAGTTCATTCGCAGACACTTCTCCGTCTCTGATGCATACCCCTTTGTCTTCTTGTAGTTGACATGACTCGAGACGTCTCTTTGTTAGACGAAACATCCAGCCACGGATAGACGGCCATCCGAAGCTAAGACACAAATAGCGACACTATGATGACTCTCCCGCCAACGTCCAACATGCCTAATTTCAACAATGACAAGTTGATCAATTCTGAACGGATAGAATAGGTCCCGAGGCCAGAATAGTGGCGAAGCTATTCGTGCATGTGGATGTTCTCCTCCCCTTCAGAACGTTGTTCCCATTCCAACTCCAGTTGTTGCACATATCCTACGCAACAGCGGGCAGTATCTTCCTTCGCTTATCTTGCAGTGACCGCCCCACGTGGAGAAAGCACCCGCGAGAAGGATCGATAGTACAAGTCTGTAAGCGACGTTGAACAGCGCGAGGCATACGAATCCTATCGGAAGTTCGGAGACAACAAATACACACCATTCGAGGCGGCCGTTTTTAAAACAAAAAGACGACGATAATACAACCAACCCTCGCACGCCGTTCCTCTTCAAGTCTATACTGGCTTTTGTCCTTTCATTTCTTCCCAGCGCCTAACGAACGATCTCACATACCCTTCTGGGCTCCCGCCCAAGTGTGATTAATCAACAACCGCAAGCATGCCGCACTCTCAATACTGCACCCAGGTCTCCCCCGAATGTCCCGTGACCGCCACAACCTACGGCTACGCACCAAACCTCGGAGGGACAATCTTCTTCTGCGTCCTTTTCGGCATCTGCACAATCTTCCAATTATTCCTCGGCCTAAAATACAAACTTCGCGCCTTCACTTTCGCCGTGACGCTGGGTTGTCTAGGCGAGTGTATAGGATATGGAGGCCGCATCATCATGCACTACAACGCCTGGTCGCAAACGGGCTTCAAGATCCAGATTGTATGTTTGATCTTGTGTCCGTCCTTCATGGCGGCGGGCGTGTACCTCGCGCTCAAACACCTGGTACTGCATTACGGACCTGAATACTCGAAGCTGAAGCCGCATCTCTACACTTGGATCTTCATCGGCTGCGACATCGTGAGTATCCTTACTCAAGCCGCAGGTGGTGGTATCGCGGCGGCCGAGACGGCCAATCTGGTCAATATCGGAGACGATGTCATGGTTGCTGGTATCTGCATCCAGGTCGCGACCATGTTCGTGTGCGCTTGTTTGGCTGCAGACTTCGCACTGAGGGTGTACCGGAACAGGAACAATGTCGATCAGACCAAGCATGAGCCTGCTTCCAGAGGACCCAAGGCTTTCAGGTTCTTTTTGGGCGCTATGTGTTTAAGTTTCTTGACCATCTTTATTCGTTGCGTTTATCGGTATGTTCTCGTCCCTAAAGTCCGCTGCTTTAGAGCTTGGAAGACATGGAAAGTCCAGAGGCTAATTTGGATTGCAACAGTGTACCCGAGATGGTCGGCGGATGGGGCAACCCCCTCATGCAAGACGAGACCGAGTTTCTCATCCTCGACGGAATGATGGTTGCGATTGCGGCCATCGCCATGACTGCCGCTCACCCTGGTATCTTCTTCCCCGAGATCAGCAGTCGTTACTCGGCGAAGAAGGCGCTGCAACGGCAGATTGAAGAGGACAACATGTCGATGGGTCATGAGGAGGTCAAACAGGATGATTCATCATGAGTTTGATTGACTGTCGCTACTTCAAGCAAGCAGGGCGTCTGAAACAATTTTGATCTTTATGTGGAGTCATGAGCGGCATTAGACTCTCTCTTTTTATAAATTATTTCGACGATAGAATTACCGTAATGCATTAATGCTGAAAACGAACTTGATTTCGGGTATCGTATTGCTGTATTCTGCTGTAGGTCCCACTGGGATATAAGAAAGCATCGCGGACCAGCCTCCGATGCTGCATGTGTGTCTGGCTTCTCTTGCTTCCAACTCTTCGTCGCGCTGACTGTCTTGTCCAACTCTTACCATTACCACTCTTATCATCCCCCCTCGAACTACTTCCTTCTTCCTCACCGCGGCCCAGCAGGACCCCCGAACCTCTCCCTAGCCGCATACGGGTTACCCTGCTGCCCGCCATGTCCACCACCACCTCCTCCAGCCTGCGTGCTCAGATTTGTCGAACTGCCCCCTCTCCCCCAAAGTCTCGCCTTCAACCTCTCCTGGGCGGTCCCTCCTCCCGCGCTTCCACTCCCTACACTACTCATACTGCCCGCACTCTGCGGCGGACTGGGGTCCGAGTACTGCTGTTGCTGCTGCTGACTAGCCACGCTCTGGTAGCTGCCCGCGCGCTGACTGGGTAAAGGTCGTGCGCTTGTCGTCGGCGCCAAGGTGTCCTGCCCCCTGTAGCTGGGTGCGTTGCGCTCTGCGGCTTGGCGACGTAGAGACATGGGTTGTGCGGGGCCAGCACCGCGCTGTTGGCCTGGTTGGTCCCAGAGTTCGGAGAGGCCACCACTCTTTTGCTGGGGGCCACCTCCTTGGGCCAGACTGTTGCTGCTGGGCGTGCGGAGGGAGGACGTGAATGATTGGGTGAGGTTCGAGGACGAGATGGAACGTTTGGGGTCGGGAGGCAGCCAGGGGGGCAGTTGGCGGTGGGTTTCTGTGTAGTAGGCGCGGAGGACGCGGGCGATGTGGCTGTCGTCTTCGGTGTCGCCGTCGGCTTCGGAGCTGGTCAGGTTTTGGCGGAGGGTGTTGTATTTGGAGGTTGTGTTTGTGAGGATGTTGGAGAGGTACGAGGACATGGTTTCGGTGGGAGATGTGTGTGTTGGAATGGGAGGGGAGGAGAGGAAAGGTAGAGGGGTACCTTATGCTTGACTGCTTGCCTGCTTGAGACTAAGGGTGGAGTGACGCTTTGGGTCAATCTAGCCGAAGCTCGTTGGTGGCATTAGTCTGGCAAGCGGTAGGTATTACCGAAATGTCTAATTCTATCGACTTCAATCATGATTTACCTGACAATGGACTTTTCTCTATTTCTTCTGCATTCGAATGTTTTTTCTACGTATCTCGCTCTGCTTGTGACTACACATCGCTGTAACGGTTTTGTTGATCGCCGAAGCGTGCTCATTGTATGTCGTAAGCCAGACATAGAACTCCATCAACTGCAGTCTCATTACGATGATCGAATGTTGTATAAAAAAGGACATAGTCTTCCAATGAAGCCTAATCGGGAATGGCTACTGGACAGGGAAAAGACATGACGGCTACAGTGGTTTTCTAGGATCCTGTGATATATCATGGGATAAGTAATGTCCTTGATTAGTCCGCGAATATAATATCGTCACTATATCTTATGAAGTCTTCTTCTAGATCCAAGGCACAAAGGACTCAAAGCAGTGACTCTGAGCAAAGAATTGTGAGATTTACAAAACCTCTACCGTAGTCCCACATTCCTCGCAACCTTTTCTTTGTCCTCGCTTGTCTCGAAGCGGTGCTTATCGCTGAGACGATGGGGATATCAGCGAATCCTTCCTTAGCCGGGTCTCGTTGAACTTGGGACATACACATATGAACGCGGCTGACAAGTCAATTCACCCCGCCCACGTGATATGCTTTATTATCTACACCTCATCGATGCTGTATGGACAACACTATCACCCGAACACTGTTAGGAGTATCCCGATCTTCCTGCCACGGCTCTAATGCTATCCTCATTCCTTCACCGTAGAACATCATCTCTACTTTCCGAGTGAGCTAGTAATCACGGTGTTGGATCATGGCGCCCCGGACTCACCGTTCTTTTGTTCGCGATATCAAGAAGATAGAAGTATCATATCCAGCACCAGACGCTTTCGAGATGAAAGCAGCCGATTCACCCCTGCTTGAAGCCCTCGACGTCGAGACCACCAATCACAAACGAAGATTGAGTAAAACCAAGGGTTCAGAAACCACTGCTCTGCCGCGATTCGATCATCGTAACGTCCTAGACACCAGTGCCTCTCTGGAGGAAGCACTACCAAGTCCACCATCCTCGGCTAAATCATCAATTCCTAAGAACGATGGAACCTGCATCTCACAGATAGCCGCCATCAGTTCCACCCCTAAAGCAAGACGTTCCGCACGTCGGCCCCTCAGATGCACTTTGCAAGCCAAAGCTCCACCAACACCACGCTCGCCACCCCCCAAAAAGACGGCGCGATTCACCATCCCCTTCCCTCTTCCACCTCACTTAGCCATCGTCAAGTCAAAGTCGTTGCGGAAAGCCTACCTTTGCAAACGCGCAGAGGATAAAAGTCTGGCGGATCCGAGACTGCATTTTGGAATGCGGCTTCAGAGTATGAAGATGTTGAGGCTGGATCCAGTGACGCAGGAGGAGATGTTTTGGGAGGATTTCGGGGGATTGCTTGATGAGAATGGTGCATTTGCTGCGGGTTGATCGGTATTCCAGGCGGAGAATGAGTGAGATGGAGTGAAGTAGGATACTCAACGTCGATTTGACTTATTATTCTCATAATTTAGACGCCGGACAGAGGTAGCTCTAGATGCTGTTCTAGCAGCGGGACGTCTAGTGAGCTAAAGTTGAATTTTGACACTCTCCCCCGCTCCCTATCGTTTGTCACAGTATATGGCGTCCTGGTTCCCTTTATAGCAATTACAACCCTACCGTTACTGCCTGTTCGAAGTGCTCGTTGCCATGGAGGAGTAAATCGAAGTCGCAGTGGACGTGGTATCGCTCCTACTCAAGCATTAGCTTTAAATCCTGATATACAGTACAATCCTCAAGAAAAGATGGCATACTCTGTGTGAGTAGGAACTCTACTGGTAACGTTTGGCGGATGCATAGAAACCGACTGATAGGGTGGGTATACTAACTGTGACGCAGCAGGTGCGTACGAAGCCCGGCTGTGGGCAAGTGGGCCGGCTCTTGCAGCATGTGTCCGGACTACGTTTGACATATTTGGCTGGGTTCGTTGTTGGTATTGCGGTGTTAGAAGCGGCGCTGTTGGAAAGGTAGGTGCTGCTGGTGCAGAAGGCTGCGATGGCTCTGGTGGGATGGTTGGTTGAGGTCCTGTCGGAGTGACGGGCGGCGGTGGTGCGACAGGTGATGGTGGCTGCGTTGTATGAACAGGCTGGGCCGGTCGGGCCTGATCATCAGGCACACTAGGTATTGCGCCACCGCCTGATCCATTTGGTATTGGACCACCAAGAAAGTCTCCAGTGGGAGGTCCATGGTCAGAGCCGTCTTTGGTGGGTGGCTGGGAACACGGTCTTGAGGACCCTTTCGATTCGGGCTTGGACGAAGGTGGGGGATCAGGTTGCTTGTGTAGAACGCCACTGCGTCCTCGGTAGTATATCCACGGTCGGAAGTCCTCGTCAGCTACAGTCTCTACCCATCGCCGACGGTGAGACTTGTCTCCCAAACAGTGATATGCGTGCATATCGCGGGGTCGACACATCAAATGACATCGGCCTGAGGGTCTGTGACGGATATAATCGTAGCTAGTAGTTTCCTACATATCAGCAAGACTCTACGACTAAGGCAAGGTACAAGCAGTGGCGAACAAGAACAAGAATGTCTATGTTCCTGGACTCACTTTCTAGAGTGGCGGTTTCCCATAATTCTTTATTGTCTGGAGTCAGTAATGCGGAAACAATTTGACCTCTTCCTTTTTGAAATTACACCGGACTGATGACATGGAAGGGAGGGTTTAGTACTTAAATGAAGGCCAGGTCTTGACAGCGCAGCCAAAAATGGTGCTACTACCACATGCAGAGGCAGATTTATTCGTGTCACGCAAACAATCTTACAGCCGGGGTACGCTGTCGTACGAGAAGTGACCAGGATACCTCCCGAATTAAAAATGCACTGGCTGCGACTGGAAACTTGACCTGGCCAATGAAAATCCGATTTACATGCAATGGTCCTTCACCTGTGTTGTGGTGGACAAGGAAGAGTCCGTCGTGGGACAAGGTCAGAGTCGTTGACGTGTCCTAACGAGACTCTCAAATGTTGATTTCCTGGAGGACTACCTCCTTTGCGCAGGCAAAAAATCGACGAAAAGCATGCAGAGCCGACTTATTCAACACTTATCGTGCATCTCGTAGTGTACCTCACGTCTCTGCCTCTGCCTCCATCGTTGTCGACTTCTCTGCAACCATCGTTGTGCTCGTTCCTGCTACTGTCAAAAGAAGTCCTTGTCGATGAAGTACCCCATGCTTCTTAATCTGGTCGCTCCGCTCAGTGGTTCGGTCCCTTGGCTTTCAGCATTTTCAGCAGCGCTCATCCGTGTGCCTCTGCGGGAGCGTTCATGCAATTGCACGTCTTCATCGTAGACCCATCCATGGAACCGACGTCTTGAAGCACCAAGGCCGGTGTACATACCGTAGCCTTCAGGTCGTGTTCTGATGGTAGTCCGACCAGTTCTTCGGTTGTGCAGGTAGTCATAGCTGAACGAGATAATTAGCTTTGTTTGGCATGTGTGCGACAAGAGTGAACGGCATACTCTTCTTTGGAAGAAAAGCAGCCCATGCTGAATCTCCTGGACAAAGTAGGCTCAAGATCTAAGTTCATTGATCCGTAGAAGCTTCTCGTCTTGGAGGTATATATAACAGCATGAATTCTAAATGGAGTGGCGCAGTTTGTCTGGGGAATGATCATGTGTGCCATGTGCTTTAACACATATAGAGTGCAACGTTTGGCGTGCGATGATCGCTCGTGTTGTTGAGTGGGAAACATGCTGAAACTCGTCTCGCCAGCAGTGTTATGCGCTGTAAGAGCTAACGTAGAACTGGTAATCATCAGTCTGATTCTTGGGATATGATTAGACATCAACAACTTACTGTTAAAACAGACTCGTCGTCTCCGGTCTGATCATTGGGGAGCCAGACATACATGACTAGCGCATGTTCATGTGATAAGCCTATGAGTGTGAGTGCTTATTCTGATCAGGGGTTGAAGGATTGAGTCTCACAAGCAATGACTCGACCCCCTAGTCTGCCAACGCCTAAGACCCTACCCCAGTCTCTACCGTCGACTCTCACGGTAGCCCAACCTTGATCTCCACGACCCTCGGCGTCTCCGAGTTCTCGCATCTTCGTGCTAGGATGCAAGGCAATGTCTACTTGACCAGGATCCAGATCAGGATTTGTGAGACCGGTCCATGTCGAGCTGATGTTCATGGCATCTGTTTTCAGACTCAGACGCAAGCAGCCATGCATGTTGGCAGATAGTTCAAGCTTTGGTACAGCTGCACCAGAGCCTCGGAATCCCGATCCTTGAGTAGCAGCTTTTGACGTCGACAACGCAAGTTTTGTGAAGCGGTCGCAGATACCTTTCAATTGTAGCAGCGGAGGCAGATAAATCTGAACTTCGTGTTCTCTGCAACGTGGTTCGTGCAAGCCTTCCACATGCTGAGGTGCCAATACTCGGATAGGGATGTCTTGAGTTATCATGGTCTCACGATCAGGACGAAAGTCTGCGTTGAGATCTTCTTCGCGAAAGTCGTGGTCCTGATCGTTGAGAGACTCACTTCCTGTACGAGAGCCGGGAAAGCCATGAGAAGCTATATCGTTGTCTTGATAGGAAGATTGAGGTGCTGTTAGTGCCGAGTTGGCGGTCGAGGTAATGGATGTGGTAATGGTCAATGAAAGAAGAGGAACGCCATTCTTCTTGGTCAAGCGAATGGACGCTGCTATCGCGTTTTGTGCGGACTTCAGAGCTTTGTGTAGAGGGCCGAGTGGAACTTCAATGTTAATGGTGTTGGCGTCGGCTGCAGACTGAATGGTGTAGGTCTCGAAGATCGTGTCCTTAAGCGGGACGAGCTTAGTAACAGACATAGTAATATATCTCATAGAGGACCCACTTTCTGCAGAACACTATTGCAGTTGTCAGATAGAGCCTTCAGAAACGGAACAACATGACTTACGCCCATACTTGGGTACCTTGCTCGGGGATGATTGTGAACCGGACGTCATGCTCGTTGAGTCGAAGCCACGCAACGTTACCCAAGGATGAAAGAGATGCAGTGAGCTCTATATCCCATCAGCTTGCGATGTCAACTTGACTGTGAAAGCATACTTGTGAAGACATGGATATTCTGGATGCCAGCTCGGAATCTCATCTTGCCTCCGTGCTGATAGGAACTTAGCTTGTTGATTTGTCACGCCAATCGTAGTACGACTTGGTTACACAGGTGCATGTGCTGCGCCGCGAAGTATTTTTATATAGAGAGCACCACGAAAATATTGCAGGCAGGGTTTTTCTTGTGAAACCTGGATATAGTACTACTACCTTACTTCAGTACAGCACGGGACGTCACCTTGTCGCGCCTGAATCGCGGAAGTCGCGCGTCGCACGTGAGTCGTATTTGCTTCTAAGGGGCAAGAATGGTGGTTATTTCATTTCATCAACACATCTCATATTTACTTGACAGGTCACTAACATAAACACCTGATCAAGCTTGGACTGCCGGTACCAGTGACCACCTCCTTACTGATATTGAGATCGCCTTCTACAGTAAGGGCAGGTTTCAGGAGTGAATTGAGTCCAATCTGGGCGGTGAGACTAAACCGCTCTATTTACGTCCAAGACCCTGAAACACCGCATTGGGTAACAAAAGCATCTCCCTCCTGTCTTGAGTATAATCACTAGCATTACATCTACACGACAGAGTTAGTTGGAATTGCAAGATATACGATGGACATGAAGTTCGGACTGCAATAACAATCACGAAATAATCATTAATTGGGTGCTCTGCATACACGCCAACAATGGCCGGCCGCAGCCTCGCACCACCCCGCGACAGTCTCGAGTTGGCATCCCTTGCCTCGTCGCAACATAGTGCTCGCTCTTCTCTGGACTCTTCGGCGTCAGGCATAGCTTCCTCGAGGAAATTGTCATATTCTGATGATGACGGCGGCGAGGCTGGTCATTCCTCTGCGAGACCAAGCAACCGATATGGCCGCTCATATTCAGTATCTTCTGCTTTCGACTTTGCGCCCGCATTATTTCCCTTGTCAACTTCCGGAGCTGGCTACACGGCTATTGGAGACCCAGCAGTAGATGGGGCTGGCGGTAATCAGGGCAGCCTGGAAAAGCACAAGAGTCTGACGCTTTGGAAAGGAGGATTGTCGTTGGTGGTTGGATTGATCATTGGGTCTGGCATATTTTCCTCTCCTGCTCAGGTCAACATCAATGCTGGCGCTCCAGGAGCTGCATTGATCATCTGGCTGATCGCCGGACTACTTGCCTGGACGGGCGCAGCGAGTTATGCAGAGCTTGGAGGGGCAATACCGTTGAATGGAGGTCCTCAAGTCTACTTGAGCAAGATCTATGGCGAATGGGCCGGATTTCTCTTCACCTGGTGTGCTGTGGTTGTCCTCAAGCCTGGCTCTGCTGCCATCATTGCTATTATTTTTGGAGAATACTTTGTCACAGCCATGATCGGAGCCGACGCCATGGATGCAAGTGTATGGATCAACAAGGCCGTGGCAATTGTGGGACTGATTCTGGTCACCTTTCTAAATTGCGTTTCTACCAAGGTCGGGACAAGAAGTACTGACGTTTTTGTTGTTCTTAAATTCATTGCTCTGGCCGGAGTTACCATAACGGGCATTATTGTTGCCATCACCGGATGGCACTACCATGACGCGCCTACTGGCGAGTGGAAGACTTCTGGATACTGGTTTCATGGCACTCATACTGATCCCAGCAGCTGGGCTGTTGCTCTTTATGCTGGGCTATGGGCATATGATGGGTGGGATAATGTGAGTTTGTCACGGCTTGTGCCAATCCTCCACGTGCTTACTCATGACAGGTCAATTATGTCACAGGAGAGTTCGTCAACCCCAAGCGAGACTTGCCACGCACCATCCATACATCTCTCTCGCTTGTGATTCTATCTTACCTCCTAGCAAACATTGCGTACTTCTTTGTGCTACCCTTGGCAACAATCAACTCTTCAAACACAGTTGCTGTTGCCTTTGGCCACGCCGTTCTCGGTCCTGTCGGCTCCTTCATCCTAGCAATGGTCGTTTGTGGATCATGTTTCGGCAGTCTCAACGCAACAACGTTCACCTCTGGACGCCTTGTCTATGCTGCCGGAAAGGAAGGCTATTTGCCAGCACTGTTTGGTCGCATTGGGTTCAGCAAGGACACGGCCGTGAGACTCCCTATGCGTGCATCTCGGCATTCAGTCTTCATGAGATTGATCGCCGATGATGCTGGCCTCTTTTACACTCCAGCCTACGCTATGATTCTGAACGCGAGCCTGACCATGGTCTATGTTGTCATTGGCGACTTTTCCACTTTGACGACCTTCTATGGTGTTGCTGGATATACCTTTTACTTCTTCACGGTACTCGGCTTGATCGTTCTCAGAGTCAAAGAGCCGGATCTGGAGAGACCTTACAAATGCTGGATCACAACGCCAATTATATTCTGCTGTGTCAGCCTGTTCTTATTGAGCCGAGCTGTATTTGCCCAACCTCTTCAGACTCTGATTGTTGTTGCTTTCATCATCGCCGGCGTGCCTCTTTATTTCTGGCGTATGAGAGGAAAACCTGGTCAACGAGGCGAAGCCGTCGATTGGAAGTTTTGGAGGCGCTGGAGAAGCTCTTAGAGAACAAAATTGAACTTGCAACATGCACAAAGTAATGTTATTACTGACGTCCTGGCTCTGAAGGTCTATGAATGCCGACCTACACATGACCTCATGCAATCACATGCGGCGGCAGTCGAAACAAGCGAAGTCTCAGCATGATTGATAACTTGTTGTCCAATCTTGCGCTGCTTCCTGTACCTGAGAACAGCGCCAGGGTCTCGCTGGTCAAATTTAACCCCAGGCCAGTGACTCCATCTTAGTACTGCACACATCACCCACGAAGACTGTCAATCGAGGGGGTCACACATATCATGCCAGCTTCAGATGGACTTTCTTCGTGGCTCCTGGTGAATTATGGTAGGCTGACACATCATTCCGCTTCTACAATTCCTTTCCTTTCATTCGATCTTTTCCACGCGTTTTGGCATTTTTGTCATGAACAAGAAGCACTTTCGCAATCTGATCCTGACGTGATATACCCCCGAGCAAGGTCTCTTGGTATCTAGGAGACATTACATGGTACGAAATGTGCCATGCAACACCACTTCCTTCCACAAACCCCTCCACAGCTTGGCCAGATGGCGGCCTGAAGAATCGGCGATCGGTATATACCGCTGCCCTGCGTTTGCGAAGATGAAATCGCAATCTCTTTTTTGCCGCCAAGACAAAGGGGTCCTGTCCAACGACTCCTCCCTGGCAAGAAGTTTTCGCACACATCCATTTTGACTTGTACCTTGACTTGCATCTTCTCTACCTGCCCAGAGAAAGTCCTGCTTCAGACGACGATAGCACAAAAACCGTCCATTGGCTTGATCTTGCGCACCATCAACATAAACGAACAAGTGACGAAGACGCGATGCAAATGCAACCCACACCACCCTCGCAGCTGGTGCCAAGCGCTTCGGTCGAACAAGTGCGTGTACATCTCGACCGAGCAACGAAACAAGCTTGCTAATTGTTGTGATGGCTTCTGCCGATGTATCGACAACAGATGGAGCTTCTCCCGTCCCTATACAAAGAATGATGTACATTTATGAGCTTCTTGAGAAGGTCCTGCTCTATATGCCGCTTAACGAAGTTCTCACAAGTCAAAGAGTCTGCAAGGCATGGCACGAGACAATAAACAGCTCGGGCTGTCTACAGCGTAAGTTATTCTTAAGACCGTCAAGTTTTGCTCTCCTGCGTGATGAAGCCCGGACCGGACTACAAACTCTGGACGGGAGGGCTTGCATCGCCCCTGATGGTACCACAGTCGCCATCAACCCATTTCTGGATCATCTCTGGCCAGACTTTCGATCCGGATCACACATTGGAAACAGTGTGCATGTCTTCAACGAACCGTTCTGTGCCGCAGTGCCCACTCATTGGGCAGAGAACATCGACGAGCAAAGGCGCCTTCCGCTCCGCCTCAGCACCAATATAACCCTAAGTAGCAGGTCTGGACAGGATCCATTGAAGATATACTCCAACACGGCCCTGCGCTGCAAATGGAAAGGAGGTTCATGGGAAAAGATGTTCTTCACTCAACCTCCCTCCCCCACCCTGAGTTGGTTCACAGGCTACGTTACAGGAGACGACCACATCCTCGGTGGCCGCATCACTGGTGCTTCCATCAATGGCTGCCTCAGAAGCTCGAGTGGCATTACCTTTGGCAGCATCCACGCCTTCGATCGCCGCCTCATCACTCACATGAGCATTACTGCAAGCCAACTCAAATATCTACAACTTACTCTAGGTGACGTGAAGCTCGTTGATGAGAACACCGTTGTCATGATCCGCGGTACCAGTGACGCCAAGGCACCCATCACTCCTTCACAGGACTCTCCATTCCAAGATAGCGGAACCGTGGGCTTCTCTACACCTAAGAGTAAGCCTTTGAATACATCACGCATCTTATGGGCGCCCAAAAAGCCTTACAGAGCTCCGAGAAAGCCGATTGATCTTGGACCGGTCATCAAATTGCGTCCTATCGATATACATGACTTTGATTGGAACAAAGCCTTCAAACACTTCGACTTTGAGGATATCAAGGTTGTCAACGATGCTCTTGTCTCGATGAAGCTCACGCCGATCGTTCACAGTATGGTAGATGGGTGGCATGTCGCCACTGCTGACTACCTCGTTAATTGTACGCTTCCCGCCCACTACTTGCTATCTCCCGAAGGCTTCAGCATGCTTGAGGACACTCAAGTCTGTCGCGGTGAATGGGAGTGCAATGACATGATGGGCTACTAGATCTTCAAGGCATACTGTTCCGGTCAATCTCTACTCTCCACCAGTAAGCTCTTACAAGTCCTCATTTCTTCATGTCCCTTGTTCTGATAGCGATCATCATTCTAGCACCACCGTCACCGCTTTGTCGCCTGGCTCGTTCAAGGCATCGCAATGGTGCATGCAGTCATGCCTCTCCCGTTCGAGTGAACTCATTCGGTCACTCGTACAACAGAAAAGCTTCCTTCCATTGGAGAGGTGTGTGATACTTGCTTCCACGGTCATTGAGAAGCGACAGCGGGACGTTTGTGTCGTGATACCTGCAGCGTCACATCACGTTGCTTATAATTTTCCTTCATTGTTTCCATCGTTGCCCTCACTGCTCGAACTCAACATTCAAGCACTGCATCATGTCGCGCGACGGGCGGAGCGCTTTCTTATCATCCCTTCTACTGTTTTTTAACTCGCTAGCTGTGCAAAGTCAAGCACGCGTCTGCACCTTGTGTAACCTTGAGTATCTCGAGCAACACCTGTCGAATGAAGAATCCAGCCGTCCTTGATACCAAACTTGTTTGACCATGCAGTTCTGACATCCTGCTGCGCGCCTCTCCTGTACTGTCCTGATTATCTGTCGTGTTACAGAAATATGTTTGTCCGCTTTTACCCGTGGCCACCCATGAGTGGCACAGGTCAGTGGCATCTTTGTAGTACAGCGCTCACCACTGATTGCCCATGCTCTTTCCATGAGACGTGGAGATTGCCACTAAATACAGAGCTCCTGTGTGCATGAAGTGGTCGGGGTAGTCTATGGAGAAGATCCAGCGGAAGGTTCTTAACTCGCAGCTCTGGTACGGCGAAGAACGAAAGCGTCACCACTACCTCGCATCTCGAACGTAGAGCAGTGGTCCGCTCATACTGCAAGCACGTGAGTCTGGGAGAGGTGAGAGCTGAGAGTCCTTGTTGTAACATTGAAGCTTTGCGGAGCTAAACAGTCTACCATTAACGGTCTCTCCACCTCAACTGCTTACCTGCTAGAATCTCTCCTTCATACGAGCCGCATGAGCTGCTATAGTTCTTCTCTAGACACGTGTTCAACGAGACATTTGCGGATGTGGTCAAACGAAGGTCCGTCTCCAAATCGTCCTATAGCATGACGTCACCAAGCATGAACCTTGAGAGAGCACGTGGACGAACGACCTGCTGTGAGTGCTCCTGCCGGCTCCGCAAAGGCTTACTAGCACATCTTGAGGCAAGAAAAATGGCGGGTTGATTACGCGGTAAATATGCTGGAGAACTACAAGAGTCCTCCGCAGCGCTGTTCAGGCCCGAGCAGTTGACATTGGCAATCAACATTTACATCCATTGATTCGTTTACGATGGTCGGTGCGCGTGGTCTAGTTGTGCCAGCCCTCTGGGCAACATCTGTTATTGCCCAGAACATACCCTCTGGTGCTTCATCTTCTTATGTGCTTCCTGGTGTTGTCACAACGGCTTTTTCTTCCTACTGGAATGATGCTGCTAGTCCTACTTCCGAGCCCGAGGTCACTTCATCATGTCTAACTGCAGTGCAACCCGATCTCTGACTAATCCTACAACAGCCCATCTTCGTTGACCCAGTCTTGAACATCACGTACGGACACTTGTATAAATGCAGAACAGGCATATCTGACAGCTTGTAGTTTCCCCAAGAATCTTACTGATCCCCACACGATACCCACCAACACGAGCGATACTCTTTACTATCCAGCTGCCATTGCCAATCTTACTACCGCTGGAAAAAAGGCCGTGATCTCCAGCGTGGTCTCGCAGATCGCCAGCATCATTGTTTCCCCAGAGTTTCCCACCAATTGCTCGAGATGTATTGCTGGTTTGAGCGTGGCGAAACAGGCTGCGCTTTTGGCGCCTGAATTGGTACGCATAATGGTAGCTTCTGCCAGTAAGCATTGGAAGTAATTCTTCTAGGTTTCTGAAACCATGGTCGCACTCTGCAAGCAGTACAAGCTCCATTCGAACACCACTTGCGAGGAAGATTTCGAGGCCAGCACATTCGGCGCAATTTGGACGCAGATTCTTAGCTTGGCAGATGGTAACATGCTCTTTTGTTAATTGACAACTTCGTCCAAGCCTTACTGACAAATTGTGAAGTCTCTGGTCTGGATGGACAGTACATTTGCTCGAGGTTCATTTATCTTCCGATCGATAACAAGCACTTTGCTGACAACATCTAGCTTCGGAGGCTCAACCTTCTGCCCTGCTCCTAAGACTTCGTTCTTGAACGTGACTGGTCTTTTCCCGAAGCCTAAGCCAACCAATCCCAAGAAGTGGTTGCCCAGCGGGAACAGAACCAAAGTCTGGCACGGTAGTGATATTCATGTAAGTCAAAATGTAGTATTTGCACCTTAGCACTTACTAACATGTTTTGAACTCAGCTTGATCCTCGTTATGGCATTGGTAAGATACTAACATTTCGAGATTATGCGTCTTCCTACTGACAAAGATACAGGTTCCGAGGCCAATTGCTCCAGCTCATTGTGTTGCAGATTCAATAAGTGAGTAAAGTATGATTATGATTGGCAACGCGGAAGCTGACGAATCTCGCCAGTCCGAACACCAATTTGCCGACCGGCCACATCTCCCTCCCAGCTCCTGACTACGGATCATTTGCGTGCGATTCTCCCATGGATCTTGTGCTGGGGAGTTTTCAGTCTATTGCTCCGATGACAGGAACCAGTGATGAAAGTCCATTCGGCTTTGCTATTTACACCGGCGACCTTGTTAGCCACGAGAGTCAAAGTAAGGTTCAAGTCCTGTAAGAATGTTCTGAGCTGACAGTGTGTTAGATGAGCTCTCTAGAGCCTATGTCGAGGCAGAAGAGTATACTCTTTATACCCTCATGAAGAAGTATCTACACAAAGTGCCAGTCTATGCTGCTCTGGGAAATCATGATACCAACCCGTGAGCCTCGTAAAGCCTTGGATAGCGGAGTCGAATGTTGACGAGGCAATACAGCGAGGCAATCGATGCGCCACACTCTCTCCCCGGCAATCTGTCTCAGCAAATGTCCTGGAACTGTACGCTCATACTGCTTCAACGTTGGCTCTTACTGACAAGTTTCCAGTTGACCATGTCGCGGGACTTTGGCAGCACAATGGATGGCTGAATGCAACGGCCGCCGACTATGCCTCTTTGCATTATGGAGGTTTCTCAGTCAAGACCAGCGCCGGTTTAAGGATCATTTCTTTCAACACTGATTTCTGGTACAAGTCTAACTTTCTCAACTTCATCAACACCACAAATCCAGATCAGTCTGGACAATTCAAGTGGATGATTCAAGAACTTCAAGCTGCAGAAGATGCTGGAGAGCCAGTGTGGATCATTGGCCACGTTCTGTCAGGATGGGACGGAGTAAGTCTCAATCAATCTGCGATTTGGTTACCATGATCTGATCTCGTCTCGGTAGACCAATCCCATGCCGAACCCTACGAATCTGTTCTACCAGATTGTAGCGCGGTATGCACCTCATGTTATCAGAAATATCTTCTTCGGTCATACCCACGAAGGTCATTTTGCGTGTAGAGCATCGACTAAACCACGGCTTACTGACGGATCGATAGACTTCCTGTTCAATTTCTACTCCAATAACGGCACAAACATTTCCGCTCAAAATGCTCTGACTACAGCCTGGGTCGGACCATCTGTCACCCCGCTCACCAATCTCAACAGCGGCTACCGCATGTACGAAGTCGACACTGGCTCTTGGGATATCTACGATGCCTATACCTTCTACGCTGATGTCCACTCCTTCCCCAATTTGACCTCCGTCGGACCTACCTGGCGCATCGAATATTCGACCCGAGAGACGTACGGCCCATCAGTCAACTGGCCCGCCACTGCCCCTCTTAATGCCACCTTCTGGCATCAGGTATCCGAGGTGATTGAGAAGAACACGACGCTTGCGTCACGCTTCAACACTTTACAGGGCAAGAGCAGTATCAAGTCTCCGAATTGTACAAGTATTGCTTGTGCTCAGGCAAAGGCTTGCTATATGCGTAGCGGCAGTGTTGCTCTTGCTCAACAGAACTGTGTTATTGGGTAAGTCCCCTTGTTTCACGGCCAATGTGAGCACATATACTAACGCCTCATTTTCAGATATGGTAGTGTGCAGAGTGCTTTCACCGCCTCTTAGACAGGGGTTGGAAGTAACGTATTTGGTAAAGCAGTGGTGTCATCGTCTCTTTTGGAACGCATCATTGCGTATATGCGTATTTGGTAGCATACACTCATCACTTGGAATGTTTCAGATGACACAGGCTTTGGAGCTTGACATCCGGAGTTGACCCTACTGCCAAAGCACGGCGTGAAAGTGAACACGATCCCAGTATTAAATTGAATCAAGTGAACGCCAGCGCCACTCCACCTAAAATAAACGAAGTCACCCCAAATGATATGACTCGCTTCCAACACTCCTGCCATTCCCGTATCCATTTCCTTATTGTATGCCGTGGTCGTATGATCTGTCCTGTCTTATTCCATCCATTTAATTCAGCTGTCGTGTAATTATGTCGTGTACTTGTCCCATGCCCATGTTCATCATCATTCTGGTATCCCAGCCAAAGCTGCTCTGGCGGTCTGAAATTGCGCCGAGCTTCAACGCAGAGTAAATCAACCTCTGAAACACCCAAATAGCTGTCTCAGGAAACTAAATGGCGGCCGTCTATTTCGTGCAGATTTGCCGTCGCTCTTGAGAACAACCACATTTCCGCGTCTTGTACTCTGCGCATCTGCCTCTTTGTTCATAGGTAGATTCTGCTTTCTCGTCGTCTGCACTTGGACAAGGCTGTTGGGTCTCGTCATTGTCGTTGCGGGTGAACATGTTGGATCATTTTGAGCCTGGAAAGTTGTCGCAGACGGTACACCCATCGGACTCGGTGGCGAATCGTGTCGCTCAGAAGAAGGCGCAGGTGGCGACACCGCTGGCGCAATGACTTTCGCTGTATGTGGGTGCGGATGATAGGGCGTCTTTGGTGCATAGTCATTCGTCTTGATAGTACAATTCATAGCCTGCATAGTCGAATCACATCGAATCGCTTCGTCAGGGGAGGACTGAGCGTCTTGATACTCGTCTCCTTTGGCTTCGTGCACGGTATCGTTGTCCGCTTGCGGTTGTCTGTGCTGGGCAGGTGAAGAGCTGTCGAAATCGTCGGGGACGAGCAGACTGTTGCGCTTTCTGGGTCCGATAGGTCGGCTTCGTCGCCGGGCGGCGCTGGACTTGCATGGGGTTTCTGGTGGACTTGAGGTTGGGGAGGCGTTTGGTGGGGTTGAGGCATCCATTATTTTGAACGTGGAGGTGGATGGTTTGACGCTGGTCTTACTGCTAGTCGACTTGTCTGATATCGCGAGGAAGTGTCAGAACCAGGTTCACGGTAAGTTGCGTTCGATGATGGGATCCCGCGCCGAGAAGAATGCGTTCATGAAATAGGACTAACGAGATTGTGATGAACAACACATGGAAATTAAGGTCTTGTATTTTTTAGGTGGAGAGATAGCGACAACGAGACGATCACACGCGATTGAAGGTGAGATTCTGGATCGATCACTCCATTTTCCAACCACCGGAGCGTGAACGAAGGATCAAGCGCGAGGCAAACAGCCAGACTCACGAAAATTGATGGAGAGCAGATCAAGCAGGAAACTGCTTCTCGAGAACAAGGACTTTCGCATGGGCAAGCTGCATTCACGCTACTGCTTTTTTCGATGCTACAAATACATATAATCTTTTGCCTGAAAATGTTTGTCGTGGTTGCGAGCAGAAAGGAGGCGATGTTGTACAGATCATGTTTGCCAAGACATCGTGGCTGACAGGGGTACCCTGTCTTATAATCTCCTTTTGTCTAACGTCTTTGATACATATTGTGTGACACGAGCATTTCTCTATAGACCAAGAGTCTAGATGCGGTCCAAGAGGACCGTCGTGGGACGATGCTTTCCTAGGGACTTGAATGATTAACAGGAGCGCAGCCGAATTAGTATCATTGGTAAGATTTCTATCTCTCTATCTGCACTGACCGAAGTGGTAAGCATTAGACAAGCCGCATGCATGATACGTTGGGTATCACAATCTATAACGCACGGGAGTACTTCTCATGGACCATGTCAAGGTCCATATAGCGGGTGTCAGACAAGCATCATGTGGTCACCGTCCTGGCTCTCTTCGTTCCTTTTGGATGTCTGTCTCCCGGACGCTGCAATTTGGTCTCATTGCAACGTTCTCTTCCTTGATGGTCTGTATGTCTCTTCTTCATCCGACCGGTTCCTTCTCCACAGCTGGCACTTCAAGCTTAGCAAATCTCATGTCCTTCCCCGAAGGCGTAGCTTGATACTCGGCCTCAATCTTGACTGCACTCACTCGCTCAAGCTCCCTGCACAGCTCCAAGCAATGCTCTTATTTCTTCTTTGGCTCGGTGGCAATGGGCTTCGAGTTACGGGACACTTTCGCGTACGTTGACTTGAAGTCAATTTCAACTTGGTATTTGCCGTCTCCACATCGTCGACGCACAATTTCGGTCCTTCCTGTCCATTGCTTGATTTTCATCCGTACCCTCCCAAAACGTCTTTGAAGATGCCATGGCCAGAAGGAAGGACGATCGTCAAGCCTACAACTTCGTCTTGAGGAAAGTGCTCTCGTAATGATCATGCTATGTCTTTGAGCTCAGAGCAACATCGAGATAATCCAAGTGAGCAGAGCAACCCGTTTGTTCGACTCTATGCTTTTGTAGAAGGTGAAGAATCAATGGCACAGGTGTTCCTCATTTCATGGAGAGGTATGTTTTCGCTTCATCTACAGATCACCGGCGAGGTTATCTGCCCAGCATGATCTGCGGTCATACCAATTGCTCGTCATACAAAGGTTTGAATTACGTTCTTTGTCTTGTAGATGTCCTGTGTACATTTCATATCAAATCATACTCAATACAAGAGCACTCTTCCTAGGCTCGGCGTTCAATGCGGCATCAGGTTGCTTCGGTTGATCAGAGGTTGATCTTGAATTGACAAGCTCATGATCAACGACATGTTCTGTTCGTAGAAAGTCGGGATTCTGCACTAGTATGCAAGGCAAGGTGGTTTAAAGGCGGCGCGGTGCATGAGGTCATCGGAGGTGGGCCCGTTCCCCAACCTCGCTTGCTACACTGCCAAGACATTGTTGACATCTACTTCATAAGGTACCTACAAGAAACATGAATAAGGTATTGTCCTGTAACACAAGCATAGCACTATACCTCGTAGCTTTCAGCATCATCATCATCATACCACATGTACTCACAGGCATGTTAGTGTATCACGATTTTGTTCCGCACATCCCGCTCCCAAACAATGTGTTCGCTGAAGATAGTCAAACCCCGCCTGCCCTGCATATTCTTGCAGCTGAAGACTGCGGCTACCATCGGGGACGTCTTGTGCGTTCGTGAGTTTCTCCATATTCAGTCATGATCGACACGTCCTTCCGTAATGTTAAGGTGGAACATGTATAAGCGAGATGCAAGGTGAATGTGTGATTGACTGTGACTGTCGTTTGAGCAACCTCTTTAAGTTGACTTTCTCTTCACCAGAAAGCAAGTATCTTTCACAACAGAGCCAACATGAAGACGATGTTGCTCAGTAGCGGCAGTCTTGATTACCAAATGATTCTACTGATTGCTCTTGCAACCATAATCACCTACACTTTCGGATTCGTCTGTTACAGCATCTATCTTCATCCACTGAAGCACATTCCTGGACCATGGTACTGCGCGGTCTCACGTCTCCCGTACGTTCTCCACAGCTTGGCTGGAGACAGTCCACAATGGCAGCACAAACTCCACCAGAAATATGGTGACATGGTTCGCTACACCCCAAACGAGATCTCTGTCATCTCTGGCGAGACTGCTTGGCAGGAAATATACGGATTCAGAACTGGAGCTCAGAAAGGAACCCTTGCCTTTGAAAAAGACCGTAACTTCTTTTTTGACACTCAATCCATGGTAGCCTCTCCAGAGGGTGTCCATGGCCGTCAACGCAAGGTCATATCTCATGCCTTTTCCGACAAGGCGCTGCGAGCGCAGGAGCCACTTCTACAGTCATACATAGACCTGCTTATGCAGCGTCTGACTGAGATGAACGGAAAGCCCATCAACATCTGCGAGTACCTGAACTGGACCACCTTTGACATCATCGCCGATCTTGTCTTTGGGAAACCCTTTGGTTGTCTTGCCCAGGCTGAGACTCACAAGTCGGTTGGGGTCATGCTCAGGGCTATTCAGTCGGTCTTCTTGTACTACATCCAGCGGTACATGCCATTATTTCTGCCATTTACGTTGTTCTTCCTCGGCACAGTCTCGCGTCAAGACTTCAAGGACCTCACTGTCTACATCGCAGCAGCGACCGAGGAACGCATCGCAAGAAAGACCGACAGACCTGATTTCATGACTACTATTTTGGCACACAACACCGAAAAGGTTAAGGACGGAGGGGTCACGAAGGATGAAATCGTCGCCAACGCCCGGTTGTTCATGATCGCTGGTAGCGAGACAAGTAGGTCGTGTACCTAACAATAACGATCTCTAGCTAATAAGTGCTAGCTGCCACAACTTTGAGTTTTGCCACCTACTTTCTCCTTCGCCACCCAGACTGTCTGAAGAAACTCCAAAAGGAGATCAGAAATTCCTTTTCCGGTGTCGATGAGGTGACCATGGATTCGGTTCTGAAGCTCGACTATGTGATGGCTGTCATCAAGGAGAGTCTGCGCATGAGACCACCAGTTCCCAACGGGTAAGGGCTCTCCCCACTCCAGTGTAACCCGCGGGCAAGCTCGTGTATGCGCCATCGATGTTCGATATCACTGACCTACCATCGCAGAGCCGTCCGAAAGGTGCCTCATACGGGCGCTATGGTCAGTGGGAGACTTATCCCCGGCATGGCTTCGATATCCATGACGCAGTACGCCGCAAACCTCAGCACTCGCAACTTCCACGCCGCGGAATCTTTCCTTCCAGAGCGCTGGCTCGACGGTGAAGAAGGCAAATCTAGGGATGTACGCTTCAGAAATGACAACCGCGCCGTTGTCCAGCCATTCAGTTTTGGGCCTAGAAAGTAAGTTCTTTTCCACAATAGCATAAACACCTCACTCTGTTCTACATTCTCTTCTTCTGATAGCTGAATCACGCATTCCCAATTGTTCGTCACAAGCCTAAGCTGACGCAACGAACAGCTGCATCGGCAAAAACCTGGCTTACGCGGAACTTCGCCTTATCCTCACCAAGCTTGTTCTTCTCTTCGATTGGCACCTCGAGCCTTCGTGCGAGGACTGGGATAGCAGATGCTACACGGCTACTCTGTGGGTCAAGCCTGAGCTTTTGGTGAGGTTTGTGCCTGTCACTGCTAGCGATGGACTTGAGAATGAAAACACTGGTGAAAGGAAGGGTGTTTAGAGCGTCCACGATGGCATGTTTTCTGCAGTGAAGCCTCGTCCTGCTGGAAAAGGATATCAAGGGGCCGCGAGGAATGTGTCACGAGGGACAAAGTCACCAGGACTTGGTTTCTGGCTGCCCAGAGGATATTCTGCTCTACAAAACAATCAGGGGATTGTCAATTGAAGTTAAGGCGGAAATGGAACAATACTTCTCCTTTCTATACGATTCTCAGACCAAGACCGTCCTAGATCAATCTCATTCATACGTCTGCTTTCCAGGCCATTATTTGCTTCGATCGCGGGGGAACGTTGTTTCCGTTCAACAATTCGGAACATTATTTACTTACGACGACAAGGTAGGAAAGCAGAAAGCTCGGGCGAGAACACGAAATTTGACAGTATCTGAACGGCACAATTGTAGATTGTGAGAACGTAGAAAGACTTTTACATGGAAATGAAACAGATGAGGCTTTCAATGAGTTGACCAGAGCAAAGAATTTCAAACATCCTCATAGTCCGCCTTTGTCACATTTGTCAACATCTCAGCGCCAAGAATGGCGCTTTTTGCAAATGTAGGAAAAATGGGGCCTGCTTGCCAAGAAGTTGAGATGTGCTCAAGTTACAGGCATGGCAGTACAGCGCAGGCAAGAGCAGGGCAATCTCTCACTTCGTGCCTCACAGGCAGGCATACCTCTAGCCCGCAGTTTGCCGAGTTTAAGGGCCATCTCAGCATCGACGGCAGCCCTTATTGTAAGTCTAGGGAAGAAATCTGCCAAGCACAGGAGATAGGCCTTAGGTACTGTCGCTGGATGCGTGAGGGGGCATGGGCAAGCCTGCGTCAGTACCAAGAATGAGTAGTATCTCCGTGTTACAAACAGCACTTCTTACAAATGTAGGAAAAAATTTGCCTCTTTGCCAAGAGGTTGAGATGTCCTCACTCCACGTAGACGTGAAAGAGAGCAGAGAGCATGCCCATGCCAGCGCTAGAGACGTGCAGCATCCCAGCGGTTTGACGCGGCACTTTTTGCAAGTGTAGGAAAAAAAGTTGCCTCGTTGCCAAGAGGTTGGGATGTCCTCACCTCACCTGGACTTAGGCAAGGGGCACAGAGCAAGATCCCCCGGCGCCGGTATTGTACGGCATCTCAGCATCACAAACAGCACTTTTTGCAAGTATAGGAAAATTCTCGCTTTCTTGCCAAGAGGTTGGGATGTCTGCTTGTTGCAGCACAGCATAAGGGCAGGGCAATCGCTCACTTCAGTCCCAGGACTAGTGCCCTCGGTCCCTGATACTTCTGGGATATCCCAACGTCGAAAGCAACGCTGTTTGCAGGTGTAGACAAAGAGCCGTCTTGTTGCCAAGCGTCTGAGATCTGCCCACAATTCGGCAACGAACAGTCCTCCAAGCACAGTCGACAGCCTGTCTCTTGCTCATATTAGTGAGCCGTCTCCATAAGTGCAGTTGTACCTTTTGCAAATATAGGAAAAGTTTCACCTCAATGCCAAGGAGTTGAGAACCTTATAGATTCTTCCAGCATGAGACAGGGCAGTCGCTCGCTCAATTCCCCGGCCATGTCTACCAGCGCCTCTTGTTGTTGCACCTCTGTAAGACACCTATCTCAACGTCAGTGGCAGCACTTTTATCAGGTGTAGGAAAGGGCTATCCTTGACGACCAGGGGCTGGGATCCTCGTCGAGTTGACCAGTCCAGGTAAGGTAGTCCCTCATCTCAACCAGGTGTGTGCCCTTCGCTCGTCACATTTGTAGATGTCCCAGTACCAAGAGCAGCCCCTTTTGCGAGCGTAGCAAAAAAGTTCGCCTTGGTCGCGCACACGAGATCCTCGCGTATCTGCCCCGCGCAAGGTGGGCAGTCCATTCTCCAGTTCTCACCTGAGCAAGGTATACATCTCAGACTTGTCGTCAGCTCCAAAAGCATCCCAATGTCAAGAGCGGCACTGAGATTAAGACAATGTTGGTATAGGGAACTACAACATAACATCAACAAGCATGATCAAAGACTAGCTCAAGCGAAGGGCAAAGAAAACATTCAACGAGAAAGATCATTGCAATGTGCTACCTATTGGATTCAAAAGCAACAGCTCTGTTCTGCGAACAAAACACGGCATAATCTAGACCATTCTCCAGTATCATCAGTTCGTGCGAATAGCATGTTACGATCTCCTTATCATCAACCCTTTCACCTTGACTCTGACGTCGAACTCGTGTTCTTTCTCTACAAAGACACACCGCCTACACCATTAGCCAAGCCATCAACATCAGCGCGAGGCTCGACAAACTCCCAGCCCTCTTGATCCTTGAGATTCTGGAGATACTCCTCCTCTTTGGCGAAATCCTCACCAATCTTCTCGTCATCATAGTCCTGGCCAAGAGGACGAAGATCAACAGGCATATCGAAAGGTGGAACACCTGACATGTTGGCATTGTACATGAACTTGTTAGCCTTGTACCAGTCGTGGTAGAAGGCGAGAGGTCTGGACATATCGGCAGGAATGGACATGCCGGTGACAGGGTCCTCGAGGATTTTTGGGTCGATCAACTTGTCTCCAGTAGGCAAACGAAAAGAGCCGCCGACGACCATGAATTGATCCTTGCCGCGAGTGAAGGCGACACAAGCGCGGCGAACGTCGCGGAGGAAACCTTCGGTGCCCGTGTTGACAATGTCAAGGATGACGAGAGATGCCTCACGGCCGATGAGTGAGTCGATGGTGACAATGCGAGGGATCTCGTTGTCCTTCCATCCTTGAGTGGCCTTGAGTTCGCATGCTATGCTGAGGTAGAGCTCCTTTTGACGTTTGTAGGGTGTGGCGAGCATGACCTTGGCGTTGGTAGCCTTGCCAAAAGTGTCACGAACTTTGAAGAGACACTTGCGAACAAAAGCGGCATTGCCTGGGTTGGCACGGGAGCCGGTGTACTTGTTCTCGTAAACGGGACTGTCAGTCTTCATCCAGGCAAGTCTGCACTTGTCGTTCTTGTGGTGAGGAAAGATCTTGAAGCCAGCAATGTCAGGAATCAAGCCTATGACTTGAGGATCCAATGGAGGGTAGCTTGGAGTGACCAGCTTTCCTCCATAGTGGAACATGTTAGCACCGCGCATGAGAGGCTCAGCAGCACGACGTTGTTCAACAAGGTTGATAGCCGGGTAAGAAGAGTTGAGCTTGCGCTCCATGAGGCTGATGTTACGCTGTGGACCAAATTCGTTGACCGTGTTGAAGCGACCGGTACGACACATGCTGAAGGGAGGCAACTGCTTGAGGTCACCGCTGAGGAAGTGCATGACGACCTTTCTGGTGCGCTCGTCGGACATGGAAGGGCTGTTGAGGCCAAGGGGAATCAGAGCTGCTGCCTCTGTCATTGATTGTGCCTCATCCTGGAAGACCCAGACGTTCTTCCTGTGGGCAAAGTTGTAGCAAAGCTCTCGGTTTCCTGCGATGACATTGGTGCTAAGGAGGACTTTTGCCTCGCTGATGACTTCTTCACGGAGGAACCTGTAAGATTGGAAGAGGTACTCCTTCTCTTCGTCTCCATTGACCCAGGGAAGGTGAGCACTGTAGAGATGGTTTCGCAACAGAGGCAATCTCTCTCTCATGTAGCCGCGCATGTCAATTCTTTTGCCTCTCGGTCCTCCCTTCTCGACAGCCCGGAGTTGACGGAACATTGGACCACGCGCAAGGTTCTCCAGGACTCTTCCAAGGACAGAGAAATCTGGGAGACAGCGACGACTCTTCTTCGTGTCATGCTCAATGGCGTCGAAAGTGGCCACAAGGAGACCATTGGCAGACAAGGATGGAGTATCGCCGCTGTTGCCGGTGTAAAGAGATCCGAGACTTTCTTGGGACGGTGCATAGAATCTCACCGGTCTGATGGCGGGATTGAGCTTGTGAATCTTGAGCGTCATGTCGTCCAGCGTATCGTTGCGTGTCCCTGAGACGATGGCATACTGACCACAGGAAACAGCAAACTGGATGAGATGGACGATAAGCTCAGTTTTGCCAGTACCGCCAGGGCCCGTGACGATCATAGAACCACCGGGAGCTGTACGGACAGTATTGATGGCCTGCAGCTGCTGTTTGTTCCACGCTTTTGCTTTTTGCAGTTGCTCAAAGGCAGGCATGAGTTTGACATAGGTTCCGACACCTCTGACGGGGCACATCTCCTCGAGCCGGTGACCGTCGCTGAGAAGAAAAGGTAGACGCTCCTTCGGACAGCCAGGACCGTAAGCTCGGATGACCGCCTCAACTTCGGCCTTGTATGGGACCTGGATGAGCATTGGAGAGACGCGAGCGAGATAGCGTGTGGCACTCTCGTCTTGATCCTGTCTGAGTGCTTCGATAGGTTGAGCCATGTTCTTGAAGGACCTTGCCCATTTGTTGGAGATGAGTATGAGCAGGTCACAGCGCGGAAGGTTAAAGACATTGGCAACGATCAGGCCTTCGGCCAAGATGCAGTTTTTCTTCTCGGGATCCATGCAAGAATGTCCAATAGTGAGCTGGACCTTTGTGCGATCATCTACGCGGAAATGATCGTCAGGAAGACCAGTCTGGGGTGGCGAAGAGAAGTCGACCATGGCGAGGACTCTAGTGTCGATACTGCAAAGGCGGACAGAATGGGGGTTGCGGCTGACGGCATTGAAGGTCGCCTCTTGTTCGACATACTCAAGGTAAGCGCCATAGGCCAGGCTGACAAGAGCGTCGTCCTGGTCACTGAAGATCATCTGACCCTTGATTGGGGTGCCAGGATGAGGACGACGGAGGATGGCGTGACGTGACTTCATCTGATCAAACAAGACCTGAAGTGGCGTCAAGTTAGTGCTGTCATCAAACTTGTTGGTGTTGTCAGAGCCAGAGCTGCTTGATTCGCAAACCAGGTCCCCAGATCCGCACTCCTCATCATAGTTTGGCGAATTCCGACCGCTATCAGTGAAGAGCTTTTCGACATCCTTGCGGTAGTAACTCCACCGGGGACCAGAAAATTCGTTTCGAAATCCATCGCTACGGCTCTCCAGGTTGCTGGTTGTGGGAAGGCTGTCTAGCAGATGACTGTAAGGAGCCTGAACGTCACCTGCAGCAAGCATGGCAGCATCCTGGCTGTTAATGTCAAAACGAACCAAGATGCGGCGGCCGCGGGGGTGCTCGACCATGTCGGCGAGATCTTTGAGAAGTGAAAGTTCATGCTTGTTGAGAACGGCGTCGTCGGTGAGTCTGAGAAGGGCTGTTTCATAAGCGACTGGAAGAAGGTTACTGGACACTGCGCACTGAGTGTCGAAGGCAAGCTCCATGTGCCTGGACGAGCTGTCAATACGAGCACCAAGATTGCGAACCGGAGCTTTGATGATGCCGCCGTGGTGCTGGATGAGGTTGAACGGCCAATCGACATAGGCGGTGTAGATGCGCCGACGTGTAAAACCGTCTCCACGATATATGAAGATCTCCGCGCGGATGCTGGGATTCAGCTTGATGCCCTGGATGGACACTCTGACCTCGACATTGACATCGGTCTTGGTATCGGCGGTGCAGGGAGGAATGGAGATGTGAGTAGGCTTGTCGCGGCTGCCCGACGTGAAGTGAAGAGAGCCGGTCCCCTCAAAGCTTCCAAGGGTCGCTTCCCAAGCCTTGTGGTCAGGAGGAGGATTATTCAGAATGATGAGCTTGTGACTCTTGGAGACAGAGTCTGGGTCACGCTGCAGCTGAATCACACTTGGGACGAAGATGCGCTTGCCATGAGGGTTCTCAGAGGTACTGCCAGAGTCGCCATCAGCTGGCTTGTTGACAAAGCCGCATATTTCGTCGGTGACAGGATCCTTGACCTTGAACAACATGTCAGTAAATTGCTGCGAAAAAATTGCACAGTGCATTGCTACGCTGTAAAAAGGGAAAGAGGAAGTCGTGAGAATTGGTGAGTGACGTACCTCCTCAAAAGCGCGACTGCCTTCAGAAGTCTGCTGAAACATGTTGAGGGATTTGGGAGGATGTAATTGATTAACGTTCTTGGTGGAAAAAAGCTGTAGAGCGATATTCTGGGACCAGCACAGAATAGAAGATGCAAAAAGAGCCTGATGTCTCTGGACGAAGCGGAGGAGATTGTGTAAGAGGAAAAGCAGGTGTGCAAACAAGAAACGCGTCGGAGTGTGTATCGTACTTCAGTTGCACAGCAATCCACGAAGTGTGTCAAAGCTTGGCAAGGGAGGTTGGTGCACAGTCATTCGACCTTACTGTCCTCGTTGTGACTCAAAACACCAACCTCTTCCATTCCTGCTTGTAGCTAGCGCAATACCGAATTGCGACTGTTGTCCAATCGACTCCGACATAGGCGTTCTCATCGCTGCTGCGGACGAGGTGGTTGGCTTTCCTTCACTGGGTCGACCAATGAGCATGCAGGTGGTGATCAGACTACAGCAGGCTTGGTCACGTTCGACCAGATCAAGCTTGCAGTGACTCGATGTCGGATGTAGAGTGTCTCATATCCTCTGAGGAAGTGAAGTTATACCCGATGTGAACCATGTGTGTACGTGAATCGTGTGAGAGAAGCGAGAGCAGCCTTCCGCACAGTTTAGGTACCCAGTCCATTAAGCAGACCTTAGTATCAAGCTTCTTGCCTATCAAGAGACGTTGCATAACACTGTCCTGAAGCAGGCGTAGACGCAACTGAAGCACGAGTGCAATGAACAAGAGAAGACAAGAGTGTTGCGATATGTCACCAGAAACCAACAATGACAATGTTCAGACAATGAGGTTAATGAGACTACTTACAATGTGAATGTCGCTTTCCTTATGTCTACAGGACAAAATAAAGTGCGCGTAACCCATCTTAGAGTCCTTCACTCTAAGCATGTTCATGCCTCACTTGCCAACGCAGAACTTCTCAAAAACGACTCCAAGCACCTCCTCTGTATCACCAGCCTCGCCTTTTCCAGTGATACGAGCTAGGCAATTAGCCGCTGCTCTCAAATGTTCGGCCGCAAGCACAATGTCTACGTCACCGTCCTGCACATCCTCCTCGGCGCCAGAAACCTCTACTTCGGCCAAGAAGTGCTGTAGATAGAGTTGGCACTCGTCGAGGAGAAGGCGGTGCCGTTCAGTAGCGCCAAGCGATTCTTGCCAGATGGAAAGATCAATTTCAGAGGCAGACTCGGCAGTAAGAGGACTCGTCATGGCTTCGAATCTCTCAATTAGACCAGAAAGAAAGATGGGTATATTTCCAGCGTTAGGGTTGGTAGAGCTTTCTGCATCCCGGCAAGAGATGGAGAAGATTTGCTCAGGGAGGGCATCGGGTAGGGCAGTGCTGATTTGAGCGAGCGCCGAAGCATGATCGAATGTAGCATCCGCAAAGCGATCAATCTTGTTCAACACCACAAGGACGTTTCCACGTGCTCTTGATAGTGAGAATGCCGTCTCGACGACTTCATTGTCCAGTTTGAGGACAACTTTCCCATTTTCGATTTCGAGTGAAAAGACCACGATAACAACATCGCTTTCGACAGCTCTCTCTTTGGCTCGTCTCATGCCTTCTTGCTCGATGAGGCCAATCTTCTCCTGCATGTGTTGGTCTTTTGACCTCGTAGGGTCCAGAGCACTTCTCAGCCCAGCAGTGTCACCAAGTCGACAGAGATAGCCACCCAGGTCGATGCCAACTTCAACGACATCTCTCGTGGTACCAGCTTCTTGACTGACAATGGCAGCCTCTCGTCCAACCACTCTGTTAAGCAAGCTACTTTTGCCTGCGTTTGGTGCTCCAAGAAGTGATATGCTGATGCCGTTCCTCAGCAATTCTCCTCTGACAGCGTTTCTGCTGTGAGCTTCCAATATGATCTGCAAGGCCCGCACCTGTTCCGCAACGGAAGCAGTGAGTACAGCAGGAGACTCATCAAAATGTTGGTCCTCGGAAAAGTCTATCAATGCCTCCAACTCTCCTCTTGCGTAAAGAAGTTGTTGTCGCCAGCTCTCATACCTGGTCGCTAATTGGTTGGTGGTGCCGCGAACAGAAAGACGTCGCTGTTGCTCAGTAGATGCAGACAGTGTGTCACCCAAGGCTTCCACTTGAGTTAGGTCCAGCCTGTCGTTCATGAAAGCACGCCGTGTGAATTCACCAGGCTCAGCATAGCGGATACTGCCAACTACCCTTGAGCATTTCGGGATTGCAGCAAGCACAGCCTTTACTACAGCAGTACCGCCATGAACATGCAGTTCGAGAACGTCCTCGCCCGTCACCGTTTTCGGGCCAAGGAAGTACAGCAACAAAGCGCTAGAGTCTAGTAATGATTCAGGCGAAGGAGTGACACCAGGCGCATACAATCCTCGCACCGCAGCAAATCTAGGCTTGAGTGGTCGTGCGTTGGGACATAGTCCACGATACACAACATTACAAGCAGGTCCAGAGACTCTAATTACAGCTATCGCAGCTCGACCGGGCGCGGTAGATAGAGCATAGATTGTGGGTTCAGCTGCGGTAAGGGGAGCTGACACAGACGTAGCAGCACGCGAAGATGTGACACCACTGTAGTACCTGCAGGTTCCTTGGAGATGACTACCAGTAACAGCCTTGCCATGGTTATATTGAGAAGGTGGTACAAGGACATGGGGGTTATGCGCAGATTTATCATGGAGGCTTTGCTGCCTGGGATGACATGGCAAAGGAGGCCTGAAAGCGACCGAACATGGCCTCCAGGCTCGTCTCATGGACCTTGGAGAATTGAGAGAAGGTCGCACGCCGCACCAAGATGTCGAGTATGAAGAACTGGTGGCGAGCAGTGTAAAAGAGGCTGTAGTCAAAAGTGGTGCTGACCATTGTGGAACTCGGGGGTGGTGATTCAAGTCCGCACTAGCGGCGGGGCGGGCCGCAGGAATGCCAAGATTTCGTCCAAGTTTGGTGGAGCAGAAGATGAACTTTCCTCAGAAAAGTTGCCGCTCGCTGGTTTGTTCAACTAAAGTCTGCAATTTATCATCATTTTATTCGCGCCCTCCACCCCCGACGTTCATTACCTTGTTGTCACTGGCCTGTTGGGAGACTCCATCTCACTTTACTGAGCGCACATCACGAACCCAAATCAGCGCCATCAAAGCGCCTTGAACAGCCGCAATGGCGTCCGATGAAATTGTCTGGAATGTCATCAACAAGCAATTCTGCTCCTTCAAACTCAAGTACGACTGAATGGCGAATAGCTACTCGTGATGGAAATCCCTCTGACATGTCATCCATAGACTTCCCACCAAGACGACCAACTTCTGCCGCAACGAACACAACGTGACAGGCCTCTGCAACCGCCAATCCTGCCCTCTTGCCAACTCCCGCTATGCCACCATTCGCGCCGACCCCGGCACCGGCCGTCTATACCTCTACATCAAGACGGTCGAGCGCGCTCACATGCCCTCCAAATGGTGGGAGAAGATCCGCCTATCCTCAAACTACACAAAAGCCCTCGACCAGATCGACGACCGTCTGAAGTACTGGCCTAAGTTCCTGCTGCACAAATGCAAGCAGAGACTCACGCGTTTGACGCAGGTCAGAGTCAGAATGCAGAGGCTTGCCAAGGAGGAGGAGAGGCTGGGTGAGACGACCGTGGCTAGACTTGCGCCCAAGATCAGGAGGAGAGAACAGACGAGAGAGAGGAAGGCCGAGGCTGCGGCGAAGATTGAGCGAGCTATCGAGAGAGAGTTGGTGGAGAGGCTGAGGAGTGGTGCCTATGGCGAGCAACCCCTCAACGTCGACGAGAATGTTTGGAAGAAGGTCATGAGAGGGCTGGAGAGAGGTGGTGAGCTCGAGGTTGATGAGGATCTCGACGAGGGCGAGATGATGTCTGACGAGGAAGAGTACGAGAACGAATACGAGCGTGAAGGTGACGAGGAGCTCTCCGACGGCGTCGAGTACGTCAGTGGCTCCGACATTGATGAGAGCGACGACGAGGGTATCGAGGACCTCGAGGATTGGCTTGGCTCAGAGGAGGAGGGCAAGGGCAGTGATGATGACGATGAAGACGAGGATGATGATGACGAGGACGACGACGAAGACGACTCTGCTGCGCTCAAGAAGAAAATGGCCGACCTCAAGCGCAAGAGACCACAAGCACCCGCCAAGCCAAGAAAGAAGGGCGGCAAGGGACCAATCGAGATCGAATACGAGCGGGAGCCCGCTCAGAGAGAAATGCTTCTCGCCAAGTAGACGCGCATATTACATGTATGTCGTGTCTCGGGGGTACTGCATACTTCAACGGAGGGAGTCTGGCGTTCTATATCCAGCGGTTTTCATCTTGTCTTTCATCGCTAGTATGGCGCTCAAAATAGGGATTGGCGACGAGGTAGTGGTAGCATCAGCTGTAGAGGTTTGATCAATATACTCCAGCATTTGTGTCAAGATTTACCCTTACAATCTTAAGACTACCTTTTCTCGTCGTGGATCTTGCTCGAGCTTCGCCGTCACGCGGAAGGCAGACACTATGTGGTAGAGGAAAATGACGATGCAAAGGAGAAATTTTGTCTAAATCTATAAATTTTTATCGCGAAATCTATAAGCCAAGCCAGATGCAAACTATGCTATTACCGAGAACTCCAGTATGCTGTCAAAATGCGAGAACTAAAGAGGACATGAAGAAACAGGAAAACTCCATTCGCTATGCAATGCCGTCCATTGGTGAAACAAGGAGATGACCGCTGTCGCTATGCTCGTATTCGTGATGAAGGTATGAAGAAGGGGAAAATGGGATGGTAAGGTGATGAATAAACGCCAACGCTATGCAGAAACATGATGGTGTAGATGAATATGAAAGGGGAATATGCTCGTTATTCTATGCTTTGATCAAAGCCCTGTTTGCTGGATGATGGTGACGGCGATGCTGGTGATGGTGACGCCCGTGATGATGATGCTGGATACCATGATGCCGTCCTGTAAATGCTGCAAACGCCTGGAGATGCCCTTTTAAATGGAGAAAATGCGAGAAGGGATGCCGAAACGCCGGGAATGCTGAATAGAGGCTGCTTTTGGACGCTAGAACGCTGGTACGCTTCGAATGCTGAGAACTCTAGAAATGCTGAAGATGCAGACTGATTCAAATGTGCTGCGATAGATGATGACGGTGTAGCGCAGAGCAAGTCGACTGAAGTCGTTCTGGACGGAGCTCTGATGTTCATAGATCAGGTCTGACTTGTGATGTAATCAATCTCGTCGAGTTTAGTTGTAGCCGCCACGGCCATCGTCGTTGCTTCTTGATGAGCGGATGCCCATTGAAGAAGGGTTTGAAGGTCGGCAGACACCGCTGGACTTGACATCTGAGGTAGAAGGAAAGCGATTGTATCCTCCACGACCGGACTTGTTGTAGCCGCCACGACCCATGATAGCTTGAGCGTGCATTGTTGGTATGAGTTTTTCCGTTCTTGGAAGATTGATATGGTAGATGTTTTTGATGCTCAAGTTATTGAATGATGGCTTGCAGTGAAGAGGACGAATAGAGGAGACAGAGAGTAGAAGATTGATTTGCAGACGCTTGTTGCTAGAAGGAAATGATTTGTGATGTTGATGTGAAAGATTTTTGGGAAGCGTTGAATCGACTCTATATATCATTCTCCTCCTACCTTTCATCTCTGCTACAGCCTCCCAAATCGGACATGCCCGTCCAGGCACCCTCCATCTTAGCTTGATGGTATATTGAGCACGAACTGTGCGAAGCCTCTTCGACCTGAAAGTCGGTGCAATGCCACACCCGTACCTGCATGATGGTGGTTGCCGGCGGGCATGATTCCTTCAGCCCTGCTATAAGAGGAAGGTCGGTGTCGGAGGTTTTCGATGTGAGAGAGGTGGACGACTGCAAGATGACAGCATGCTGCATCTGACTGGTTGGAGGGGGAGTGCGGCCTGCTGACTGGCCTGAAAAGAGAGTTAAATCCAAGAATAGCTTTCCCGACCTCCATAATTAAGCTCAATTCTGAACACCACCTTTCCCTTTCCGGAGACACGTCTACCGACGCTTCCTATCTTCACCAAAGGTCAGTCTGAGCCACGTCTGTATGTAAGCCTTACGGAGAGTTTCATCCATCCTCATCAGACGAGTTGAGATGCTTGCAATCTATCTTTGCAACTATTTACAGTTCATGGACTTCTGGCGAATCGGACAGCTGCGTCTTTCGCTTCTGCACCTAGGCTCTTCATGCATGAGGTTTGCATCCACCACGTGCATTCCTAAAAGAATTGATCGGTCCATGTTGATCAGCATTCAAAACATCTATCTCCATCTGCACAAAGTACATGGTGGTTGCCGGCTCAGACGCCATGACCGGAGTATACTACTAATCATATTACTGCACCATCTGAGGAGTTATGTCGCGGTGTCTCCATGCGCTCACTCTCAGCCCTTCGGATGCTACTTTGCAAGCCTAGGAGTGACTAATCCATCGCGATATCTAATGCATGTTCGGACTTTGCTTAGCTTGGCTTCGCGAACTAACACGCATGAGGTGTTTCTATTCATTGCCCTCGCCGCGCGTGCCAAGAATACCATGCACATATATCCAGTCGCTATATAATCAATTTTTGACTTTTCGTATACCATACCGAGCGTGCGGTACTGCGGCGCGGTCCGCGCAGTGTTGGTATCTGCAAGTCAAAACTGCCCGTAGTTGGTCAGTACCAGTCCGCAACGTTGTCTATACGTCGCCTCATCGTGGTCGCTCACATCTGCGGCTGTTTTTGGACCCTTGTCAGCAGAGGTTGCATCCAAGATTTCGGAGGATGTTCACGTTGCAGTTTGTTGATCTTGTCGTTCACTCATTTTGCCATCCCAGGTATCGATTACGGCCGATGCTAGAAGGATCCTTTGACAGGCAACCAGGCCTGTGGTCTTGGGCATTACCAAGAAGAATCCTGCGAAACTGTTCGGACTGTAAGCAACAACCTTCTGTTCCTACTCGGTTTCGTTCCCTTGCAGGATAATGTTCAAATGGTATAGCTACTTAGCAGTCGTAGTGTTCAATACATTCTGCACTTGCCTCGCACCCGACCAGTAACGAGCACTACTCATAATAATATACCTAGGCTGCTTTGGCATGGCGCACTGACTGATACAAACCAAGGCCAGCGCAAGTGACTGAGGATGGAGATGGTCTCCTGCCATTCTATTGGAATCATATTGAACCAAAATCACTAGACTCATGCGACTGGTAGTAGTCAATATACCTTCGGCAGAAGCGATCTTCGTCTTCAACGACGTTTGCCAACTGACGTTGAGGGCTTCCAATCACAACCTTTCGTCAACCCGCTTCCCAAAATAGCAACTCTTGATACCATTATCGTGGATACGCGCGTCAAAGTCACGAAGTGATACAGACTTTCTTTTCTTCCAAACAAGCCATTCTCGACCGCGATGCACCAGTCTATGGGTGGTATGCTCGGTGCTGTCGCTAGAGATTGACTATGGCGCCATCGTGGATCTAGCAGGATCAAGGGGCGCCCATCACCACATATTGAATACGTTCCGAGAATAATCTGAGTCTCTCTCGCGCAGTTCGGAACATTCTTGTCTGGTCGATCAAAGGCCCCGGAAGTTCTGACCTTGGTCTTGACTGGTATAATGTATATGAAGAGTAGGTGGCTTTGCAGTCACAGACCACGGGATTTCGGCAGCAAAATGCGCACTTTTACTGCCTGTGGATGCGCAGACACCGTCATCACATTCACGGCGTAAGTGCATCTCGTTCCCAACGCTCAAGCCACTGAAATGCAAATGAAGGTTTGTCTGTGCTTGGCTTTCCTGTGCTTTGTGATAAAGCAACACACCATCTATATATCGCTGCCCTTCTCTCAACTTCAAACCTCTGCTCCCTCAGCGCGAAACACAATCTTGTCTTTGCTCGCATACACAATTCACGTCCACGCATACGTCCAGCTGCGCTGAGACGTTATCATGTCTGGTAATGGCGCGGAACAGCCTTCTGAACCAGATGAAACAGCTTCGGAAACCGGCAAAGGCCCTTTCATGTTCTTTCGTCGCTTTCTCTACTCCATGCCACTTGAAGATGCTCAGAAGTTCTACGAAAACATCAAGACGATGTGCATGAACAAGGAAGGTGGCCATCTTCGGACCGAAGTCTTCTTCAACACTGTCAGCAGTAGCAATCGTGTCATCTGCAAGAGCAACTTCGGGCAGCTCGGAGGCGCGATTTACACCGGTGAGGATATCAAGGTTCTAAGCGCAAATACGAGGTACTAGCGGCTCCGAGCACTCTCACGAGCCGACAATGGTGTGCCACAAGGTGTCCCTTTCACCGTTAGCCAGACCCATGTCGACATGACCGACATCCAGGACGACGGCAGATACACGGCAACGTGGCGGGCCGACTTCACTTCAGCTCTAAGAGAGAACGCGCAGTTTTGCGTGCACATCCTTGCTCATATTGCAGACAAGATCGCACATTGTACCGAACCTCCCTGAGATACGACCATCCATGCCAATTTGCAACTATCAACCCCGGGAGGACACTTCTCCCATGGACGCGGCAGGAGACCACCTACAGCCATACATTATCCCCATAGATCTCGTTGACCAAGCCATCAAACGTATCCATGATGTTGCCATGGGCAAATCAGAGACATACATTGTCCCAGGACCAACATCAGCTGCATCGGGTGGCGTCCGAAGCCAGTCCCTATCTTTGCTCTTTCGACGAGTTCCAGCTTGGTTTTTCAAGCCTCAGCCACGGAACAGGCCAATGAGCATGAGATCGATAGATTTTACACCGCAGTCCAAGATTCTGCCAATGGCGCAAGTATGGAGCTCCCAACTTTCTCTCCGCGCGGTGGGCACGGCCAAATCAAGCTCCCAGACGGACCGGAGATTTCTCTAGAAATTATGTTGAATGTTACTGACGAGATCGATGACATTGTTGTCTTCCGCAATGTCATCGTATCTGGTGGAGCGCCCGACGGCTTGCGTCGCCGTCAAAAATCGCCCTTTATTCCGATGCGAATGTACAACTACATTGCATTGCTGAGTGAGAACCCTGCAAACCCATGCTGGTTGATTCCCTCCGAGGCTGTTCAATTGAGCTGGTGGACTGAAGAGGAGCTTGTGAAGATCCCAAAAGCCGCGCTAGAAAAATTCAAGTTCTTCCGCAACACCAGGGATTGGTTCAATCTCATCCGCGACAAGATCATCAAGAAGTTTGGTGCCTCGCACATGGCGACAGCAGGTCACGACTTCGACGATGCCATCGCTGGCAATTGTCGAGCTCTTAGTGTCGACGAGGACCTTGTGGAAAATGAGAGCGAGACACAGACTGGCACACTGCCTGAAGCTAATGCAACAGTTGACGCAACAAGCACACCCCTACGTTTTGCCACCCACCTTAATCGCGAGTGCGCAAAGCGTAGGTCGGGCATACTTCTGAAGCTTTGGGACGTGCGCCATGGACAACACATGCCTATGTGCCCAGGATCTGGACTGATGACGAAGTGAAGATGTACTCCGAGTCAGAACGTCTTCCTGTGAGCAATCACTCCCCTGGTCTTGATGCTGACGCGCAGTGCATTTAGCTTCGGCTACTGGACGGCTCGCCCGAAGACGGCCAAGCGCTATCTCTCAGCGAGCCAATAGTCAATCCTATGTCGCTTGTCACGCACGACTCCAAACATGTCATGTTTGTAATTGATCAGCAGCCTCCAGAAGAGCCACAGATGTTTTGGCTGCATTCCGTGTTACTCATGCCTTCGGAATTCATCGACCAGGAGCTGGCAAACATGCTACAAGTCGGAGAGCCTGCAGCCAGAACCGGCGAAAAGACCGAACCTTCAGAAGGTCTAATGATGACGGGCTATGTGGCAAAAGAGTTCAACACCTACCCTGGGGATTTCTGGGATGAGATCAACTCATTCTACCACGCCCAATTCACAGGACCTAAAGTCTTGCATCATAGTCCCACAGCTCCTTCCTTTGTCGAGCAATACAATGTCCGACCTGGATCAGTCCTTCAGAAGCAGGAAGACATGCAGATGTGCTACACGCAGCGCGGCAAATATCCGCAGGAAGGTGGAGACGCTTTCCACGCTAGGAAGACCAAGCAGCAGATCTTGGCGGAAAGAGAGCTGTTTGCGATGGAAAACATGCTGGATGAAGGAGGTCTCCTGGGAGCACTCTTTTCGGAGTGAACTTGAGGTCATAGTGATCGTTGTCCGAACATAGGGTAGGCGATGGAAAGAGTCTGACCGGGAGACGCTATAAAGAGTGCGACTATTGCTGAAGATGGACATTGGGCTGTGGTAGAGGACTGGTATTGGCCCGATGCAACTGTGCTTGGTGTGATGCACGATAGGAGACAGGGGAGCGAACCCTGCTCCCCGAAGGAGTAGAGCAGTGCCGATCAACGGAGAATGCAAAAGACACCTTGTGAACACTGGTAATCAATTAGCTGAGGCTCGTAATTGTGCTTTGAAAGACAACTTTGACCTTTGCAATCATTACCTGGAAGTAAACGTCCGCAAGTAATGCAATCATGGTTATCTAGCTACGTGCGAACTCACGTTGCTTCCGCTAGAAACCTGATGGAAGGATCTAATCATGATCTTCAGGCACAATATCGCTTGTGACATGCGTTCATGAGCGATCTGCGGTGCAAGCTCGAGCGTCATGGACAAAAACGCAGAAGACTCGCATCTCGCTATCTTCGACGGCAGACAGCCCGGCGAAAGTAGAACAAATTAATGGATGGTGCCTGCTTGGTCTTGAACAGAGATAATCTACTTGAAGGGCACTACAGTCCAATCGTGGAAGCCGTGTTCGGGCAACGTATGCACTCATGGCATACTGCTTTATGGAAATTGACATTCGAATTGGAACAGTCTAGCAGGGCCTCCATCGCTTCGGCGAGAATGCCGAAATCGAAGTATGGAATATCACGTTACAGACTTGAGATCTGCCACCATTTTCTCCGTGGGTTGTTCCGTACAAAGTTTGGGATATGCGAGGCTTTGAGCGAAAACAGGCGATGTGCGAACGGAAGAGAACAACGGCAAGGAAGAACCCACTTGATCAGAACCACCCGAATTTGTTGACTTGCCCGGTCATACAACTGGGAAAGCTATGTTATGTTGGCGACTCGTGCGAGAAGGAAGGTCATGGCTTTGTGTTGCATTCGGTCCTTTTCCGCATTTCTCCAGTTGCTGGAGGCGGGGCAGCGCTCTCCGTACGACTGTGACACGCGAGAACCAAGCGGCGGTGGAGCTGTCACAACCATGAAGACATGAGTGGAGAAGATGCGAAGTAGGACCGTGGAGCAGTCTTTAAAACATCGTGCTACAAAGCGATCGCAATACGATCGTAGTGGGAGGCTCGATTTCATCCGCCTTGGCTCAGAAGTCGGGAAGTCGGAAGAGGAAATGTTCGGGAAGATCTATGGACCCCGTGGGTTCTCCGTCTCTCTCCGCTCTCCGGTTGTTTGCCATGTGCATTTGACTTTATCCTGGAGACCGATGTTCAGCCAGTCTTTCCAAGCCAGCACTCCAGCTCGTGAATTGGAAATCAGCTTTGTGTCCAGATCCCAAGAAGATCACAGAGATCATAGAGATCAGATGCAGCTCCACTGTATCCAGCCTGCAGATTTGTGGGTGCTTGTGCATACCAACGGGGACTACAGACTCGGGCGAGTTTCCTGCAGGTCACCACAGTCGAGCTCTCATGCACTGCCGGTTCCGGATCGTCCTCAATAGCCAAGCCACAATTTGAGGAGTGGGACATAGAAGTTTGCAAAAGTGACGCATATGAGTAGTTCGGCGGACAGTTTGGCTGGCCCGCGCCGTGTGCACCATAGTCATTAGGCAATCCTATATTCTCATCTTTGCCTGTTCCTTGAAACAATATCGCAATCCCGAGTCAGAGAGCCAGTAGACTTTCCTCATCGCTGGCCCTACTCCACAACGGCGTCCGCAGCCGTAAGCTTACCAGGATATGGACGCATCCACGTCATGTCTCAACCCGCGCATGGACCCTCCGATTGTATTGCGATGTGGGCCTAAGAGTAGTAACTGTGATTGTACAGAGGTTTTTATTTTAGAATAAAGAGAAGCGTGTCACCCCGAATTGTAGTCGTTCCTCCTGCCAAGATCGTAAAGCATGCGCTCCATCACGTCTCTGCTCGTCGCTTCGGCGAGCCTGCCTCTCGTTGCTAGTCAATATGGCAATCCCAGCGGCATATATCCCAACACTACTTATCCTGATGCTGTGTCCGAGGATCCCGTTGTGATCGCAGGTTCAAAGGAGTTTCAGGCTAGTCCGCCTGGTAAGGCTCATTTTAGACTAGTATTTCACGGGCTGTACAATCTGACAATATCGCTTAGGCTATCCCTCACCTTGGGGTGAAGGGCTGGGCGACTGGGGCTCTGCGTATGAGAAAGCTCGAGCATTTGTCAGTCAACTCACACTCGAGGAGAAAGTGAACCTGACCACAGGTGAGCTTGTTGGTAAACACCGAATGCCAACAAATGCTAATTTCCAGGCAATGGATGGGAGCTTGCCCAATGTGTAGGAGAGACGAACGGTATCCCTCGTTTGGGTTTCCGTGGCTTGTGTTTACAAGACTCACCGATGTATGTATCGTTCTTGCTCACGAAAAAGATCTTGGCTAACTTCTCCAAAGGGGAGGTATGATATGCACTGTTTTTCGATCCAATTTGGGCACAACCTAACATGAATTAGTTCGAAACACAGACTTCAACAGCGCCTTCCCCGGGGGTGTATCAGTGGCAGCAACCTGGGATCGGGGACTGGCATATGCTCGAGGCCAGGCAATGGGTATGGAACACCGCGGAAAAGGTGTTGACATTCAGCTTGGTCCAGTCGCCGGCCCTCTTGGTCGCGCTCCTGAAGGCGCGAGAAATTGGGAAGGCTTCAGTCCAGATCCAATTCTGACTGGAGTAATGTTCGCGGAAAGTATCAAGGGCATACAAAGTGCAGGAAGTGAGTTTTTGTTTTGCGAAAAGAATTGGAGGCAAAAATTTGGAAAACTACTCCCAGACACCTACCCACCACTACTATACTCATTACTGACCTCTCTCTTCAGTAATGGCCAACGCGAAGCATTTCTTAGCATACGAGCAAGACCACTTCCGCCTGGTTGAAGACTCGTTGACCTACGGCTTCAACATTTCGGAACCCATGTCCTCAAACGTCGATGATCAGACACTACACGAGCTATACCTCTGGCCATTCGCTGACGGCGTACGAGCTGGTGCCGCATCTGGTATGTTACGAAACATTTCACTGATCACATTCTTGATCATAAGTTCACTCTTACGATCGTCACATCCTAACTCATCTCACCCCGGAATCATTCTACCGTCAACCATCACGCTTACATGAATTTCAGTAATGTGTAGCTACAACCAGGTGAATAATAGCCAAGCATGTCAGAACTCGTACATTCTGAACCATCTGCTCAAAGGAGAATTGGGTTTCCAAGGTTTTGTGGTTTCCGACTGGATTGGGTAAGCATCAATTTTCTTGCTACAATTCCGGGATGCCTGCTTAACTCTGCGTAGAACGCACTCGGGCGTGTCTTCTATCCTCGCTGGCCTCGATATGACGATGCCTGGTGATGTCGAATACAACAGTGGCACCAGCTACTACGGTGCCAATCTCACCATTGCTGTTCTCAACGGCACCGTTCCTCAATGGAGACTCGATGACGCTGCAGTACGAATCATGGCTGCATTCTATTATGTCGGTCGCAATGAAACCCGGACTCCCATCAATTTCAGCTCGTGGACACTCGATACTTACAACTACCTCAACTACTATGTCGGCGAGGGCTGGCAGCAAGTGAACGAACACGTCGACGTGCGCGGAGAGCATTCTCAACTGATCCGTGAGATCGGAGCCAAGTCTACTGTTTTGCTAAAGAACGTGAATAACACGCTGCCTTTGACTGGTCGCGAGAAGCTAACAGCCGTCGTTGGCGAAGACGCGGGTTCCAATATTTACGGGTACGTCCTTGAAAGCACCGCGTCCTGATAGTGAAGTTGAACTAACGGCATTGCAGCCCTAATGGATGCTCTGACCGTGGATGTAACAACGGCACTCTTGCACAGGGCTGGGGAAGTGGTACTGCAGCATACCCTTACCTGGTTACGCCAGACACTGCAATCCAGAACGAGTGCCTTTCACAAGGATCAGCATATGAATCCATTACCGACAACTGGAGTCTCGCTCAGATTGGAGCTCTCGCTCGAAGAAGTAACGTGACAATCGCTTTCGCCAATTCCGACAGCGGAGAATGGTACATTGAAGTCGACAACAACTTTGGCGTAATAATCCCAACCAAGATGAAGAAGTCGTTTCTTAGCTGACACCTTTCAGGACCGTAACAACTTGACATTCTGGGGAGCGGACGACATGCTTGATGTTGTAATCAGTAACTGCAGCAACGTCGTCTTGGTTGTTCACTCGGTTGGCCCTGTTCTTTTGGAGAAGTGAGCAATGCCTTCTATTGTCCCTCAAAAGTGAAGCCGCTGACGTTATATCTGTCAGATACCAAAACCATGAGAATGTGACAGCCATACTGTGGGCGGGTTTGCCTGGAGAGCAGTCTGGCAACTCCATCGCTGACGTACTCTATGGACGTGTCAACCCTGGTGCTAAGCTCCCTTTCTCGATCGCGAAGAGCAGATCCGATTACTCCACAGATATTCTTTATACTCCCAATCACCCAGTTCCTCAAGTGAACTTCCAGGAGGGTAACTTTATTGACTACCGAGGACTCGACAAGTTGAACACTTCAGTTACCTACCCATTCGGCTACGGTCTGTCGTACACCACTTTCAGCTACAACAATCTGAAAGTGAAGAAGATTGCCGCAGGAAACTACACCGCATCGACCGGCTATACCTCTCCCGCACCCACTTACGGTACCATTGACAACAGCACTGAGGCTCACCTGTTCCCAGCGAACTTCACCAGAGTCCCACTCTGGAGCTATCCCTGGCTCAACGTCTCAGACCTCAAGGCCGCCTCAGCCGATCCCAACTATGGCACCAATTTCACATTCCCAGCCAGGTCCTCCGATGGCTCAGCACAGAAGATCCACCCCGCAGGCGGTGCCCCAGGCGGCAATCCCGCTCTTTGGGACGTCTTGTACGAGATCACTGTCGACGTGACAAACACCGGCTCCGTCGCAGGTGATGAAGTGCCTCAACTGTACATTTCCCTTGGAGGCTCTCGCGAGCGCAATCCTCCTCGTGTGCTGCGTGGATTTGAACGCCTCAGCATCCAGCCCAACCAGACTGTCACTGCTACTTTCGATGTTACCCGCAGGGACCTCAGCAACTGGAGTGTTAATATGCAGAATTGGTATATCTCTAATGATACCAAGGTTGCATATGTTGGATCTAGCTCGAGGGATCTGCCGCTTTCGGCTAGCCTCCAGTAAGTGAGGGAGGCAAAGTGCGAGGTGGTGGTTGATAGTAATGCATCATCAGTATAGAAACGTCTGATAGAGGAGTTTGAAGATGAAGTACACAGTCGACGCTAATGGCCAAACCAGTGACCGGCGCGAAACCAGCGAGAAATCAATAACAATGTTTCATGGAAGGTTACCGGAGCATATGGCATTGATCTATTTTTGAACAATCTTCACGTGTCCATAGCGTGAGATGTGGTCCATGTATGGAACCGTGAAAGCATAAGAGAATAAGCGAGAATAGACGAAGATGACCTCAGATCATGGATCGAAGACTCAAAAGTCCCATATGGTGTCGAATCGTCTGACAAGATCTTCTTCGAGGACATTCAGAGGTAATCTCATGTCAGAGTAAGCGGCCTGATATATGTCTTCCATGAGGATGGACGTTGCAAGGACAAGTGATAGCAATTTAATTCATCATTCGTAATCGTGTAAGAGCAGGCCTAGTACTCAAGAGATTAACAATAAAGTCAATGTGCAATGGGCACCTTAACCTCTAATTCCTGATCAATGAGTTCCTCCTTGCCTCTCTTCCTCAAGCTAGGCGTGATAGCATCATCCTTCTCTGTATCATTCGCACCAGGAAGAGCAAAGGGACTGTCATCCTCCGCGTCTCTGGGAGTAGCAAACACTTTTCTCCCACCAGGCGTGACTCGTTTCGCTCCTGTGCCAGGAAAACCCTGTGCAAGCGGATCGTTACAGTACAAAGTCAGCAATTTGTCTACCACTTCCCTCATGGTCTCGGTATGTGCTTGCAACGGCATAGTAGATATCTGCGCGCGAAAAGCAAATACTGCGCCTTTGTAGGCCGTATGATAGATCAGCTTGTACTCCTCGTCCTTTCGCTTCGTCTCTTCGTCTAAGCCACCACTTTCTTCCGGCGCTGGTGAAGAATGTCTCGCCTGTGACTTGGCTTTCACCAGCTCGCTTGCCACACCAGGTGCGACAGAGGCTCTTCTCTGCTGCGACTTCCTAGACTTTGATTGAGACAGTCCGTATAATCGCATACCAGCCATGACAAGTCTGGAAATGATGTCCCGGTTCTTGGTCTCAATCTCTGGGTCTGACGGGCCAGCGAAGTCAGAGCTCAGTGCTACACTCTGGACTCTGGCCAAGCCACTTCTTTTCATTTCTCCTGACGCACCAGTGGCACCTCTAGCCGCACTACCAGGTCGGCCACTAGTCCCACCAATACTAGAGATGCTGGGCGATCTGCTCAACGGCCTTGTCTGCAAAGGGACATGAGTCATTCCAGATGCTGATACTGGTCGCGTCGAGGAAGCAGTGCGAGTCTCGAGAGCATGAGTCTTCAGCTCTTTGAGGCTAGGCATGGAAGGTACGGCCGCGGAGGCAGCCTGCACGCTCTCGCCTGGGGTGAGGCGGGCGCGCTTTCGGAGGGCGTCCGCTTGGTCAAAGGTTTCTGCCAGGGACTTTCGCTTCAGAGTAGTGGTTGGCTTGACTGTCTCCGGAGGTGGTGTGAATGGAGTGGGTAGAAAAGTGCCTGAAATTGTGCTGTCATCAATTGGTGTCGGGGGAAGAGGCGGTAAATAGTCTTCGACGGCAATTGTCATGAGCTCAGAAGATACCAAATAGGCTTGTAGCTTGATCGTCGACTCAGAGACTGTAGTCATAGTGTGGGTGCCTTGCGAGGACTGTGGCGGCGTTGGTGGACATAGTGAAGTTTCCTCGCTTCGAGCTGCCGTGAACAACACTTCTGTGATCCTGGGTCGATTATTCAATGTCTGCTCATCAGACGAATATGTTACTGCTGCGAGAACACCAAGAGGTGACTCCGGACGAGCAGTGTGCCACCATTCGGCATGGTCATCATCTGGATCGACATCGATCAGGATACTCCCAAACCAATCCTCGGTCTCGGAAGAAGTAGTCCAGACATCCAATCGAGGGCCGTGGACGACCTGTAAAGGTACCTTCGAAGGATTTACGAAGGCCAAAAAGTGCAACTGTGCACTTGGAGGAAGAATAGCATATTTCACGCCTGACGCGTTGAAATGAATATCTGAGCGATTGGGTTAGTCTTGGAACATGATAATGGCAAAATATCACTACCTGATAATGAATGACCATCGCTAAGAATTAGATCCCCCTTCCAGACCTCCATGCCAAAAGTGTATATATCGATGAGTGCTAACAAGGACCGAAGTCGGCAGGAAGACGCGTTTGGTTAGCGCGTCAACGCGCGTAAAGTGGTTCGGTCATACTCGCATCGAATCTCCGACCACTACTGTTCAATCAAGATGTCTGCATATCGAGTGCTTTATGGCGGAATGTTGTGCTCCGTATGATAGAGGGATAAGATGGATAATCTTGGACGGTGTATAGAGGACAGTCATAAAACAAAATTTATATTACGCTTCTACTTTTATCATGGCTACAAAAACGAATTTCATCCAGCCATATCGAATCCCATATTCATGCCATGTCCTATTTCACGCCGCTCTCCACCTGCACACCGGTTTACATCATATCTGAAAGGAAAGGATCTAAAGAAGAATCTCGCCAACCTTCTCCTCGAGACCAGCAGCCTTGTATCTGGCAAGTCCTTGCTGGACCTCACCGTTGGGACCACAGTACTTCTCGACTTGCTGAGGTGCACGACCGACAAAGGTCTTGGCATCAAGCAGAGTATCGAGCTCTTCCCAGATGGGCTCGAAGAACTTGGTGACGCGGATACGGTCAATGAGGTCGTTGGGCTTTCCCTCCATCTTGACAGCGGCAGAGGCTTGGTGGGAGAGGACGCGAATCTCCTCGTGGGCGTCCTGGCGGGAGATGTTCTTCTTGACGAGGGCCATGATGATGTTCTCGGTGGCCATGAAAGGAAGTTCTTCTTGCAGACGTGACTCGATGCGCTTGGGGTAAACGACGAGGCCGCTGAAGATGTTGTTCATGAGGATAAGGAGAGCATCGGCGCAGAGGAACATTTCGGGGATGTCAATACGGCGGATGGCAGAGTCGTCCAGAGTGCGCTCCATCCATTGAGAGGCATAGGTTGAGATGAAGTCAGCGTGGAGGTTGCCAAGGCGACTGTATACCATACATTAGCTGAATGATCGATATTGTTAGATAGCTTCGTTCAACTCACCGGCCGAGAGAAGTAAGACGTTCTGAGCGCATGGGGTTTCTCTTGTAAGCCATGGCAGAGGAACCGATCTGATCCTTCTCAAAAGGCTCCTCGATCTCCTTCCAGGCAGCCAAGTGGCGAATATCAGTAGAGATGCGCTGGCAAGTGGCACCGAAAGCGCAAACAGCGCTTGCAACCTCGAGATCAACCTTGCGGGAGTAGGTCTGAGTGGCGATAGGGTAGGCAGCAGGGAAGCCAGCCTTCTTGGTAACGAGCTCGTCAAGCTGCTCAACCTTGTCATGGTCACCATCAAAGATGGCAAGGAAAGATGCCTGAGTACCAGTGGTACCCTTGACACCACGGAAAAGAAGCTCGTCACGAACTCTCTGCATGGCCTTGAGATCCATCATGAGGTCTTGAATCCAGACACAAGCGCGCTTGCCAACAGTCGTGAGTTGAGCAGGCTGCAAGTGAGTGTATCCCAAACAAGGAAGATCCTTCCACTCCATGGCAAAGTGAGAAAGCTTGTCAATGGCAGATGCCATCTTGCTGATGATCAGATCAAGGCCGTCGCGCATAAGAATGAGGTCTGCGTTATCAGTGACGTAGCAGGAAGTAGTACCCCAGTGGATCTGGCCAGCAGCGGCTGGGGCAGCGAGACCGTAGGTGTGGACCCATGCCATGACATCGTGTCTGTTGTGTCCTTAGTGGTGTTCTCGAAGTACGCATGCAGTATGAAGCAAAAGAGAGAGCGAGATACGTCTTTTGGTAAAATAACTTATGGACAGGCACGATTGAGGGACATTTGATAAGCATACCTTCGTCGTGCCTCCTCCTTGGCGGCAATGGCAAACTCCTCATCCTTGACGGCCTGGTTGGCCTTCATCTGGTTGAGAGCCTCATCGGTAATGGGAAGACCCAATTCCTTTTGCGACTCCATGAGCCAGACCCAAAGCTGACGCCATGTGCTCACGCGCATGCGCGGAGAAAACAGGTGCTTCATATCCTGGCCTATATTGCCATTGGCATTAGTAGATGTCGCCTAAATTATTCGCGACACAATATCCGAACATCCGAGAGCGTCATGTTGTTCCTCGTCTTGTATGCGGCGAAGGAAGGAGAGGCAGAGAGAGCGAAAGATGATTGGAAAACAACTCACTGGCATAGCGCAGCTCCAGAGGATGTCTGAAAGTATCATAGGGGGAGGTAGGGTCCGAGCTCATCTTGTATTGTGCTGCGGTAGTTGGTATGGAGAAAGTAGACATGATAGAACAAGGACGTAGGAGCTCGCCGATGACCTAGAAAGTGTGTGGGAATGGCGGGGTGGCTTAGGCCAAGGGATTTTTTTTTACTGTAATCGATAAGAAAAACTAAAATTTGGGCGACTTTCTTTGACCGAGATAGCAACGGATGGACACAACGACGAGGCGAAACGAGTACTGTATCAAGGTGATCTGACACACTTTATAAACACAGCAAAACACGAGACTTCAAAATGCAGTGGGCCGTATATCGGCGGAAAAATAGACACTTCACGTGAGCAGGCAGCGAGAACGGTTCGCAATTACATCTGAAAAGGGTGAAAAGGGATTGATATTGTGGGGCTCCTCCAGATTTTCTCCGGTCTGGAATCGGAAGAGTCGGGGCACAGGTCGTGGATGGAGCCTCGTGCCTGGTCATTGGGAGGTCTTAATTTTCGATATAATTTACACGTGTCTTAGATGTTTGACGGAATAGTCTTCGCACGCTATCACCAGCGACGTCGGCTCCCTTATGCCTCAGAGTCTGCCACTTCTACCACTTCACGTCAACGAAGTCTTTATCAAGAACTGTGTATTGCATCCGGAAATATTTCGCAAGGACAACGGCCCCAATGATCTAAACAGTATGAGATACATGCCAAGCAATGGCATCGATGCGCCGGCCATGCAGCACAACAGAACTTACTGCGGGATGAGGTGATCGCGATGTCTTCTGCTTTCCACACACGGCCAGTACTGTACATTACCCAAGACCATCAAGTGGAAACCGTCCACGCACGAAATAGGTACAGAACGGTTGAAGCGTAAGGGCACCTGAAGTGTTGTTTGATTATGCGATGCAATTAGCCACGTGTAGTTGAGCATATGCGAGACGTGCAATTCAAAGGAAAGACATGATTCATGTAGAGGAACATCAATGGGGATCCGCCCATTGTTGCAGAACCCGAACAGGGATGTCTAGAAGGTTTGAGATTGCAAGACAATAATCACCACGATCAGTCAAGATTGTTGACAGGATCTCCGGCTATATCATAGCTTGGCAACAAAACATTCAGGGTCCTAGATTGATTGCGCTGTCCAATAGCGGAAGGCGGTCGGAGGCGGGCTGACCAGTCCTGGGTTCGGTCATGGACATGCGCTGCCCGACTCCCATCTCTCGGATGCCATGACTTTCCATGTTATAACAACCCAAGTGTCGCCACCCTTGTGTAATACATACCCTTCTTTTCCAGTGCTGCTCACTGGAACTGTGAGAGAATATCAGGAATGATTACTTTATAGCACTTCCTACCCTAATTGCACCACTGTATATAATCACCGCCACCCTTCTTCGGAGATAAGAAGACGAGGACTAATTCATGGCCGACGATGATGAGCGAGTCGAAGAACTCAGCTCCATCACTGCAATCTATCCGGAACTGGCAATAGATGCCTATAATCCTTTCGCCGCCTCTATTCATTTACCAGTCACTCCCTCTACGCCACTCACCATCAGCTTCCAACCAGCGCCATTGCATTCGCCTCCAGACTCGGAAGGAGAAGATGGCAAGCACACGACAACTTCTGTCGCTCTACCGGCTTCGACAGACGGACACAAGCTAGATCATCTGCCACCTTTGCAATTGCATCTCCTCCTCCCTCAGGGCTACCCTGCAGAACTGCCCCCGAAAGTCACTCTCTCCACTGATCCCGCCTGGTTGCCATCAGAGACGTTGCGCCAACTCACCGATGAGGCTGAGAAATTATGGGAAGAGTACGGAAGGATGCAGGTCCTCTTCGCCTACATTGACCATCTTCAGCAAGCCGCTGAGCGCGCCTTTGACCTGCACGATACTGGATTGCAGCTATCACCCGCTCTCAAGCCTAAATTGCTCGAGTTCGACGCCAGGACAACTAAGGAAATCTTTGAAGCCCAGACGTTCGACTGTGGCATTTGCTTGGAACCCAAAAAGGGCAGTCAATGCTACCGTCTTACCCGATGTGGTCACGTCTTCTGTCGTGACTGCCTGCAAGAGTCGTATCGTCAATACATAACAGAAGGCGACGTCGTCTTTATACGCTGTCTGGATCCATCATGTGGGAAGGACTCTCGACAGACGAAAACGAAAAAAGATTATACATTACACCCCAGAGAACTGCTGGACATGGGTCTTCAAGAACCAACCGTTCGCCGCTACGTAGAAATGAAGCGGAAGAAGTTGCTCGAATCGGACAAAAACACAGTCTATTGCCCACGCTCCTGGTGTCAAGCTCCGGCTCGTTCTACCAAATATCCTCCTATTCCTGCTGATCTTCGTGATTATCCAGACTCTGAATCTAGCGATGACGAAGATGAATCACAGCCTGCAAACACAGGTCCTGACGGTATCAAGGAGAAAAGGGCCGTGGAGACTACCGCAGACCGCCTCCGCATATGTAGTAAATGCACCCTCGCCTTCTGCCGCGTCTGCTATTCAGGTTGGCACGGAGACTTTGCACGCTGCTGGCCTCGTAACGCTTCAGAACTCACCGTCGAAGAGCAGGCTTCATACGACTACATCCGTATGCACACTTCTCCCTGTCCCACTTGCTCTTCACCTACTCAGAAAACAATGGGCTGCAATCACATGATCTGCGCTCAATGTCAAACTCATTTCTGCTATCTCTGTGGCAGCTGGTTAGACGGATCAAACCCGTATCAGCACTTCAATCGCACAGGGACAGAATGCTATCAAAAGCTGTGGGAGTTAGAAGAAGGTGACGAAGGTCAAGGCGCTGGCTTTGCTGGAGCCAGAATGTGGGAGCAAGAAGCAAGACGTGTAGCGGAAGAAGCCGATCGCGATGAAGCTGAACGTCTTCAGAACGAAGAGAACGAGCGTGCTGTTCTCATGGATGATGATCCTATCAACATCAATGAAGAACACCCTCTGAGGCTCAATGGCGGGCAACTGCTTCCCGAAGCTCCCGCTCCCCCACCCGGGCAGCTTGATCCAGCACTTGCTGCTCAGTTTGCTGCTCTGCAAATCCCTGGACAGCAGGATGCACTGCAGCCCCCAGCTCGAGGGCGTGGCCGAGGAGGTAGAGGTGGTTGGCATTTACGTGGAGGGCGTGGTCGTGGGAATCTCGATCTTCGGGGCGCTCAGCGCGCTAATGCTCGCGGACGTGGACGCGGTGGTGCAGTTCTCGGTCGTGATCCCGCCCGCGCTCCTGTTCATGTTCCTGCTCCTGTCCCTGCTGTTGAAGAACCTGCACCAGAGGACAACGCAGATGCTATACGGCGCTTCGTTGAGCTTGCACAACGCGATCAAGAGGAGGAATGGGACTCCGACGACTTGGACGATGATCATCAGTGGGAGATTCGACCCAGGAACGAGCGCACTCATTGAAATGGATATTTTGCACAGCTTTTACGAAGGCAGTATGGATGAAACCATGCACATAGTTTATACACATGATGAACTATTTGGCAATGCTACTCGATCTCCGCCCGTCAGCTTAAGTTGCACTGTTCGCTTATTGAAAACACTCTTGGCCACATCGCGTAAGACCTTGTCCGCTCTTGGTGCCCGTAACCTCCGGTTCTCGTTGCATGGAGGACCTAATGGTAGCACTGGTTACCTTACAGACCAGTAGGAAAAATGCAGGTAGCGTCATCGAGTGTAGCGGTCAGAAGGGACAGGGTCGCCCAATAGTTGAGTTGATAAGAGATAAAGGAGGCGTCTTGTTTGTTTTGTTTGCTTTCATACCACTCTATTTAGCCGCCGACCATTCAAGATCCTACCTTGCTTCAATCGTCAATGCTGCGGACCACGTCTTTTCAACACTGAGCGTGGTCAGCCTTTGCATCTCAATAGATGTTGATTGAAACAATACCAAGCTGTTCAACATGCTCGGCGGGATGGCTTTTCGATACTCGCGCCGCCGCGTCTTTAATTCTCGATTCAATCTCATCGATGGTTTGGTTGATGTTCACGCGAGATCGCGACACGTAATTCTTCCCGCCATCTCGTCACTGTCAATACGACAACCATCTCGGAGTCATAGCTCAGCGACACCAGGTCCATCAAGCAATGTCGTGAAACCATCCCCATACGTCATACCAAGGGAGCAGTCGGGGCATATTCCACTTAGTGAGCTTATTCAGATCATTGTCCCGGCATACTTGAACGACGCATTTCAGCGTGGGACATTCGATTGGGACAAAGTAATCCTGAAAAGCTTATCCATCCTTTTATCTGGTGCCATCTACCCTGAGAGACAATCACTGCCTGTGTACATCCCTAGCTCCATGGTATCGATGCAGTTTTCAGATATAGTTGTCAAAGTTCCACCCATGAGCACCGGATACAATATCGTTGCAGAGATCAACTACAAGACTAAGATCAGCAACAAGTCAGTACATTTTATTGCAATCACTGAGTATCGATCTGGTCCCTGGTATAACAACTACTAGGTGACATGCTTGAAGACCTAGCAGCTCTCTGAGCGCCTTGTATTTGCTTGGAGAACGCCGACTTACAAGTCATCTCAATATATGCTGACTCTGTCTTTCAGATCCTTTGTCAAAATTCATACACTTTCTACAAGTGAGGGTAGCCCCGTCAACGTTGTGAATTTGATCATCTCTTACGCCCTGCGAATTGGCGCTGTTGAACATTCAACTTGGCAAGAGTGCCTTTCAGCGGCGAGATCTCGAGGGGATGGAACAGTTGCGTGGAAGCATCCAGAATGGCGTCTTTTCACAAACCCTGAAATAAGCTATTCGCCTCGTTTGCTACGAGAGTGGTTCCAAGCTGCGATTCGATCTACTGGTCTTGACGGACTAGAAGAAATCACTGCCTACTCGAGAAAGTCGTGCCCTACTTGGCATTCAGTATCATCACGGGCTCGCAGAGCTGAGAGTTTTCGGCGCAGCATTAGCACCAGTCCACAACTATTGATGGCACGCGACCAGTTCATCACTTCGTTATCGTCAATAAATTTCTTCAGGTAACAAAGTCCTTCCGTAGAAGATAAGAAGAGTATTGACCCAGCCAGAAAGAGGCTCCGTCCACCCAAAACAGGCAATAGTCGCGACCCGCCGAGCCCGTTCATCCACGAATGTTCGAATTCACAGCTGGGATGTCAATATACCACACCTTCTGCTGAGCTCATCGATAAGCATGTCAGGTTTTGCAGGTTCACATCCAAAGAAGCCGCTGAGAGGATCGCAGTGGACCACGCAGCCAGAAGTTATCTTTGCGAAGTCTGCGACTCCAGTTTCCACTCCTTGAGAAGCTTAAGAAAACATCGTCAAATACACGACTGGATTCACAAGACATGCAAGCGATGTGATGATTCAGATACGGTGTATGAGACAATGAGCAAATACAATTATCACATGCGAACGAGTCACATCCCGTGGACACCATGCCACTGCCCTGTATCGGGGTGCAACTCTAGCTTTGTGTATCCTAATATAAAATCCATGGAAGAGCACCTACGAGTAATGCACTCCAAACTACCCAGGGAGCAGCGACTGGATGTCCTCAATTCGCTACGGCCAGAACCGATACGCCGGTCCAGAAGGCCCGAAGCCACCTCGATGTTACCGCGCAAGATGATTACATCCAACACGACGCCAGACTGAGCACATCCGCTAAATCACACGACAAAATCGTGTCAGCGGCTCGTCTTGTTAGAGCAACAAATCTTCGTAGCGCAACCGAAGCTCTGTCGAGCTCCTGAATGAACCTCCCTTCCGTGGATGCTGCTGGCTTACTCACACCATACAACGACACACCATACAACGACACACCATACAACGACACCCCATACAACGACAAATCTCATTGTCTCGCGCGAAGGAACGAGGCAAGGCAGCGGTGGTAACATGCAGTCAGGACTATCCGATGTCCATACCTCCTACATTCGCAGCGGAGGCACAAGTACACTTCGCGAAAGTCGAATCTGATGGCTAGTACGACTATGACGGAAATTTATGATCAAGTTCCTTATACCTTCTTTGCTTTTGTTCCTTCTTCCCTTGCAGGTGTCATCTCAGCCAGTATAAGGACGATCATTGCATGTATCGCATGGTAGAAGCATTCGTACCACACTTGCAACAGGCCCCTGTTCATCAAGCTTGCTTTTCATTGTCAAGTACATTTAAGCACGACCCACGAAATAAAGTGCAACATATGAGACTGAATACATATGAATACATACTTTCCCAGCTCATTATCATTGGTAATGTAATCACTTCTTTCGATGAACGAACTCAATTCTTCGTTCAAGTACACAAGTTTCCATGACAAACATGCCAATCTAAAATGCCCAACGTCGTGACTGACAGAAGACAGCGTTCACCAACGCAATTGGATCATCCAGGGTTTTGATGGGAGTTGAGGTTGAGATGCAAAAGTTAGTGCACGGACACGTTCCTCTGAACATGGCATTCAGAGATCGGACACGACAAGCGCGAAAGGTTAACACAATCGCACGGAATCGGATCCTGGTCTATATGTGTTAGGACAAGACCCTTACGTAGAGTACGAGGCGCAAGTACTTCCGTTAATGCATCGGCTGTACTTGTCTCCCGAGTGAGATGCATGTGCATATAGTTTGATGTGGGGAGTGGTGGGGCGGAAACATCTCCGACCTCGCTATTCGAGAAGAACGACGTCTCCTCGGTAAAGCTGCTATACGGCTATCTCACGCACTCATCTCTCCATACAGACAAAGACGAGGCTACATAGGCATGCATGCCCATATCTGGGATCACAAATCGAGTATCCAGCCGTGAAAGCTATTGTTTACGACTTCTGGCGTCCAATGAGAGTTGTGTTTCGCAGGCGATTATGTCTATACATGACGTATACAAGGGTGGTCCCTCATGACCTACCCCTCCTTATGATGAGATGATGGCGTCCTCTGAGGGGTAATGTACAGTGACCAAGTCATTATAGGTAGAGGAATGCATGAACGAGGAAGGTGATCAGCATATGATAGAGTATGATATAATAGTAATGATTTCATCAAGACCAATCCCTTTCCACTAATTTCACGTATCTTCACTTCACTTCACCTTCATCCCCTTAGTAGCAATACCATTCATACCCTCGTGGTATTGACACAGGCATACCACTCGTAGCAAACCAGTATATGCTCAACCACGAAAGAGGAAGCAAAAATGTCCTTGGATAAAGAAACCCTCCACAAAGCTGACGAATGGGCACAAGAGCCTGATAGTAAGCCTTTCCCTTTCCTCATCTTTCTCTCTCTCTTTTTTCCCTTCTCTTCTCCTCCTTTCCCGCTTCACATGCCTCTTCAGCACGAATCGGACCAGGACTAGCACTGACAATCAAAGGTTCGTCCAAGGGCGGCTACGCAACCGAAGCCCGCGACTCCAATACGCAAGCCCGATCAGACCAGATGGAAAACGATCTCGAGCTGAAGAAGAGCAATAAAGTATCCAACAACGATCCCAAGGACGTCGCGGGGAGACACGAAAAGGGTGTTGGTCTTGTGGATAAACTTGTTGGGAGATAAATTCCCGCCTCTTCTTTCACCTTCTTCACAGGGGAAGTGGCTTCGCGTTCTTTGTTAGGAGATATTGTGAGTTGGCAAACAATTGTTCGTGGGGGGCAAGTGAAGCCTCCAAGATTGGGGAGAGAAGAATATCCATGACAGGGTCGTGATTTCTGATCCTGTTGTGCATGATCTGTAAACGAGAAGAAATAACGCGAGAATTAAATAGCTTGTGATATACATGTTTCTCGGCTACTGTAGAGGGTATCTTTGTAATGCAATCGCGGATGCCGACCCTATACATCACCTTCTTACATCTTCTCCGTCTATGTTGCCCCCGAGATGTGAAAATATTTACTCCACCATATGCAAGCCATGATCGATCGTTATCTGCGTGGTAGGGCGGGGCCGTTAAAGTCGTCGTATCAATTATTGCTGGTGCGACCATTGCTGAACATCGCGCTTGTGACCTCTTCATCGTATACATGACCATTTCCGGTGGGCGCAAGGAGGTCGTTGTTGTTGGTGGTATCGAGGAGAGGCATCGTGCCGGGAGGTAGGACAAGAGGTTGGGGTATTCCGTGGTCGAGGAGCGTGTCGACTTTCATCATCAGAGGTTTAAGATAGCGCGACTCTTTACCCCTCATCATGGAAAGCTGTGAATTTCCGTCAGCCACAGAACAACATGATGACGAGAACCAACTCATTGACTTGACTTACCCGACTGACAAGCACGTGCAAATACTGCCTGCCGTGCACAAAAGTCCCAGACATGTCTCCTGCAGCGCAACGCAAAACATCCGCGAGACATCCACCAATGTCCGACAACTTCTGCTCCATACCTATACCATGAGAGTCAAGCGCGAGTGGATTGGCACCCTCTGTGATCCTGACGACTCTCCTGGCTAGCTCGACTGGGTACTCCAAGCGCATACCGCCTTCACCTTTGCCCCATATGAGTCCATTGCTGACGCCCATCTGCCAGGCAAGAACATGCAGCCACTCTCTGCTGACGGCTATGTCCAAACGCTGCGTCTCGGTAATGTTCTCGAGAGCCAGGGCTACAGTATCCAGTGAGCGTTGCGTGTCTGCCAACCAAGGTTCCGAGCACAGAGATCGTCTTCGTATGCCTCGCCAGATGGTGACAAAGTTATCGTCAACGGCGGAGAATAGGTGAACCAGATTGACAAAGCCATTCAACAGCCGGGGATCCTCATTCTCAAAGACAAGAGGCAATTCAATGGTCGCATGAAGGCGGGTATTCTTTCGACGTTGGATAGCGTAAGCTCTGTTTGAGTCAGTATGTGGAAAAAATCCAAGTTCATGTCCGGACAAAATACCTCTCCGTCACAAACAACAACCAGAACAACCGCCGATTCCATTGAGCCTCCATGGGGTCCGATTTGCTAATAACCCGCTCGTCATCCAGGTCCAGGATCTCAGCAAAGGAGATTGATTCTTGCAGATAATGCCATGCTCGCTCGCTCTTCTCGCCTTCTTTATTCCCGTAATATGCAAAGATGAAGAAGCTCGTCAATACCGTAAGCGTGGTCGGTCCTTGGATATAGTCGTACTGCCCACGTGCCCGAAACAATTCCTCAATGAACATATCAGCCTCTGATATGGGTCGACCAGGAAGTGGATCAAATGAAGGTAACGGAACCGAAGACTCTAGCTGAACTATGGTTGCAGCCGAGAGCGCACAAAGAAATGTGTACGTCTCTGGTGAGAGTTGATTTGGAGGGTCGTATATGCGGTGATCAAGGTAAATTTTTGGATCGATGACCGGCATGATTGGAAATAGATGGTTGAAGAAGAGTTGAGCATAGGGATGGAACCTGGCATTGGATATCCGCGGTGACACAGGCTGCATGACAGTTTGGTGCAATGATGTAGGTTGAGGCTGTGCTGCTGGTCGTACCCATGCTCCATTATAAGCATATGCTGCGGCTAGAAGAGAGGAATCGGTAGGGAGAGGCTGAGGATGGCCATGAGCTCCAGTTGGGTAGTAAGCGTATCCATGTCCAACAGATGTAGGTGGCGCGATTTCGTGCTCTACACCAGGTCCTGCACCAGGTGAAGATTCAGAACTCAGTGACCATTGACTATAACCATCTGGAAGGACATTGGGACTCAAGGGACCATCAAGAAGGGCAGGTGCAGCCTCATCAATGTCTCTCAGCGCACGCAAAACCTGAGCACTTCTCAAACCCTTTGGACCCTTTTTCTTTGGTGGCTGGAGATATGCGCATCTTATCGAAGCCTTCCTACAAGGCCCACATGGACTTTCACCATCACATCTGACCTTTCGCTTTCTGCAGCAATCGCATGCTCGTCTTATTGACGTGGGCGGTCTGTTGTTTGAGGGTTCCGGGCTTCCAGTATCAGGAGGCATGCGGCTGGCGTGTTATGCGAAACAGTGTTATCCTCAACGTATAGTGACATACACAGCAGCGGCGTGTGGAGAGTGGCGGGGAATATATTAGCTGATAAAGAAAAGAAGAGCGAGTCAGTCGTGACCCCTCATCAAGGATATAATTGACAACAGGTGATCCGTCAGTTCCCAGGTGCCGGCGCTAGAGGACGGCAATAACGATATGTTGAAGATCAGGAATTGACAAGTTGGATCTCATGCATCGGGGTTGTCCTCAAGGAAACTCCACGAGCAACCCACGCTTTTCATTGCGGGGAAAAGTATGAAAGGTTAGGCGGCGCCAAGTAACGAGGATAGAGCTAGCTGGATTAGGATAGTTCAACCAGGGCTATCCTCAACGACTGCTGACACAAGGGTCGGCGCGGCTCAGAAGTGTTGACGCGCGCCATGCAGAGTGCTGGGCCTTGCAGGTGTCAGATGTCGTGTGGTGAGGTATGTGTGTGACCTTGTGAAAGTAGAAAACTCTCTTACATACAGTATTTGTATGCTGCTCCAAGGTAATCAAGTTTCTGCGCTTCGAGAATCTTGTACAAGCATAAGCTCGTTTATCGTACTTTCATGTGGTGCACTGTTCCGTCTGAGTGGAAAATAGGTCCGATAGGGTGCGACCGGATTCACGCCGTAAGCCTGATCGTTGAACCAAGTAGTCGTGCCCGGTCGCATCAACAACTCAATGGTGGGGAGCAGCCGATTATGGGCGGGCTGTGAGATTGTTGCTTAAATTACTCCCGTTTATGCTTGTTGTTATGGTTGCTGTTGTTGCTGAGATTGCTGCATTCTTTGATAGCCTCCAGCAAGATTGATCGGGTCATCTGCTTTCTCTATATCAACAGCGACGCTACTTTCAACAAAATCTTCCAGCTCTTCACTGACAGTCTTAAGCTTCTCCTTGACACTAGAGGTACCCTCGAAGCCAACAATATGCCGAGCTGGGGGATTGTCATGTCCGCCAATAGCCGCTACAGCATGCACTGTTTCGGCTACAAGATGCTCGCGTAGAGACTTGTAAAGTGGAGCATACACACTATTGACCGTCTCAGCTTGAAGCTGATCGCCTGTAGTCGGCTCGTCTGATCCCTCGAGCTTGTCAAGGAGACTAGCGAGGATTTCTCGAAATAGCGGAGCTGGATTGCTGTCGGGCGCATATGCAGGTAGTGGAGGTGCGGAAGTGATTTTGTTTGTCAAGACGGCAATTTCGATATTGGGTTGTATGATTGTCGTCTTGATGTTGAATGGAGCGACCTCGTAGGCTAGACTGTCGCAATAACCTTCTATAGCCCATTGACTCGAACAATATATACCAAGACCAGGTGTGCCCAAATGCCCAGAGAGTGCAGACAACATGAGAATGTGTCCGTTTCTCTTGCTTCTAAAACTAGGCAGGATGGCCTTGATAACATTGACTGGACCGAAGAAGTTGGTTTCGAATTGGTCGCGCACGAGCGATAGTGTCCTTGGGCTTTGCGCCAGCTCTTCCACCGTCCCTACGACAGTCTCTGATGTACAGACGAATAAGATGTCTATGCGACCAAAGCATTGCAATGCGTCCGCTATGGCACTCTGACAATGTCCCATATTCCGTACATCCAATCCGACTACTCTTAGGCGTCCTTGCCATTTCTCTTGCGCCTTAACTTCTTCTAGGAAATCCTTGAAGTCTTGCGATCGCTCTTCATCTTTTTCGAATTCGACAGGACGTACGCCTGCGACAATGTAATCTCCATGATCCAGTAGGTAGCGCGACAGTGATATAGCTACAGGGGAGTTGCCGCTCGTGAGAAACCACACTCTCGGGGCATTGTGAGCCGGAAATTTAGGTAGTCGTGGAGGCTTTGGGTCGAAAGCTGGCGAAGTCATTATAAAGCATTACGACCATGTATTTCTTCGGAAGAGGTGGTTCATGTTGTCGAAAGTCGCTCGGTGTAGCAGATCTCGGCCGATGTTGCCTATTTCGGAAGCTTCAGCGGCAGACGCTCTTACATTTTCGGCAAGTGTCTTCTGTACAGTATCAAGGTATATCTGAATATACATCACGATACATCTACTGTTCATAGCTTATTTTTCACGATTTCTCTGATTCGACATCATGACACCACTTCTTATTGACTAGACATCTGGCGTCATGCTCGACCATTTCCAGCCTACTAGCATCTGTCCTGATCCGATGTAGAGATCAAAGACTTGATTGAAGATGACTTCTAACATTAAGTGATAATAGCAGTTCTTCCTCGCGGATCGCGCGTTACACTAAGTGTTATAACGAAGTCCTTCTGGATGAAATTCGCAGCCAAAACCATGCTCTCGCATAAACGACAAGGGTATCAAATGTTCTTCTTGGGGACAACTTTGGCAAGTCTCTTCTTAACCCCATTGAGGCTACTGCTAACCTTACGATCGCGCCTATCCTAAGAAGCAGGAGTCGCAGGTGTGGCAGGAGTCATGGGTGATGTAGGCGAGGTAGCATTTCTGCTCTTCCTCTTCTTCTTGTCACCAGTCTTGCTCCTCTTCATGACTGGTCTCCCATCCGCAGTCGCAGCATCTGCCTTTGCCTTGGCGGCGGTGGTAGATGCAGCAAATGGCGTCGCTGAGAAAGGTGTTGCTGCCGCAGCTGCTCGAGTCTCCTCAAGCTTCTTTGCTAGCTCTGCTTCTTTGATTTTCGCAGCTTCCGCTTCTGCTTGCTTGGCGCGTAGTCGTTCTTTTGTAGCGCTGAATGTGAAATTTCCGGGCTCTCCTCTCAAAGGGTTCTCGTCCATGTATTCGTCTCCATAACGCATCATCATCTGAAAACTCTCAAAGAGAGCAAAAGACCCCCGTGCATCCGTAGCTTGCGCTCCGTTCGTACTACCTGGCTGTGATTGTGATCCTCCTTCCAGCGCAGCTGCAGTATTTGACTGTGAAGGAGCCACACTAGTTTCTCTACTGGACTGAGCGGCCGGTGTTTGCGCCGCAGGTGCGGATAGACTGGCAGTAGGTGGATAGTAGGTATAGCCAAGAGCTGGTGTGAAGATAGGATTCTTGTTTGCAATCTCTGTAACCTTGCTGAGCGAGTTCATGACCGAGAGCTGCCTCCTAGTTAGCCATCGGAAGGAGCAAAAGCAGTATTTCTATCATACCATATGGTTGCCGACGATATCATAGACTGACGGAGCCTGATACATGTTCTCGCCAATAATGTAATAGGTTCCGAGAATGGTAACCTCATCCTCCCTTGGCGCTCTCTTCCTGCGGTCTTGTTTCCGAATGATCCAAATGCCTGTATCCATGACCACCGGATCATCCACCTTTTGAGGTTCCCCGACGATTATGTATTCAACGCCATTCATCGATTTGAGCCTCGTTTCGAAAAGCTCACGATTGTTGCACACGTCCCAAGTGCGAGCATCGTTTTGTGCTTGTTCCCACAGGAGGCCATTTTTGCTGGTATGATCGAAGAATGGTGACTCACGAATGATTGGGTGCACTGCGAAGAACCATTAAAACAGGTACTGGTTTGATCGTTGCGCAACGCGTTACCTGTGTCCGCTCGTATGCCTCCCCACCATTGAATTACTTCCGGCCGGCGGAATTGGATTTCATCCAGAGGAGAGCCTTGAAACTTCCCCGTCATGTTGCAAAGTGTTGTTGCGCATCTCTTTCAAGTATGTCGCAGTGTGTTGTCCAGTGTCACCTTTTCAAGGTGGATTGTGTTATTGAAGCAAGAGTCCGCTCGTGGACGATCGACGCAGAAGACGTGACGTGCGGTATAGGGCTGAATTAAGGTCATCGGGACCCGGCAGCTGTCACGCTAGTGAAGACAGGGGTCCAAAAATTCTAGAAGCCGATGATTCGAACATGTCACGGCATGTGAAGATTGTTCATGTCGACGCCTGATGTAAATGTTTGTGCCAGATTTCCATTCTTCTCCTATGAACCTATAGAGATGTCTTGTTTCTTATGACCAACCCTGATATATCCTATAACACCACTGAAGGGCTCTTCATGTATCCCACCTTCTGGCTGAAAAAAATATCCCTTGCCATACTTCCCGATTGAGAGCGTCAAAGAGGAACCGATCAAATGCATCAACCTCGACTACTATTCCTGGACGCCTATGATTCGTTCAGTAACAATATTATCGTGCTCTTGCATGAACAACTCAATGCCCACGTCGAGACTATTCACATAGACGACAAACGGTTCGCCACTAGGGACGATTCCTGCTTCCACGACTTTCTACGACGTTTTGATGGAGTTATTGCTGGGCCCGGTCCGGGTGACCCACGGAACTCGGCGGACTTGGGTCTCATAGGACGACTCTGGAACGTACCAGAGGATGTTTGTCTTCCAGTCCTGGGTGTGTGTCTTGGCTTCCAAAGTCTTGCACTGGCGTTTGGCGCTTCTGCAGAGAAGCTCTGCGAGCCCCGGCATGGACTGATAACTGAAGTCACTCATCGCGGTGTTTCATTGTTCAAAGACTCGGGAATCGTGAGAGCTACGCAATACCACTCTTTACATGCACGACTGGATGTACTTGAAGCTTCGACGCATCTGAATCAGCTGTGGGAGCTGAGGATGAGCTGTCCAGAAATTGAGCCCCTTGCTTGGGATCTTTCCGATGTCAGAAATGGACCGGTATTGATGGCCTTGAAGCACCGGAGCAGGCCGTTCTTTGGTGTGCAATATCACCCAGAGTCAATATGTACAAATGACGCAGGGGCAAGCATCATCCAGAATTGGTGGTCCGAAAATCTGTCCTGGTCACTGAATCGTGCGGCATCGAGGAAGATATACGCGGGTCCGTCCATAAGTGCTAGCTATGCATTCGATTCAGATCACAGTGACTCCAGCTATACCAACAGCGGAGAAAGCAGCGCTCGATCATCCATTGATGTGAGCTACGCGCTACCCACTGGCCACACCTTGCCAACAGCGGAGAGCACACCAGCTTTCTCTAGAGATTCGTCGCGGATACGGCAGCCTGTCGCACCTAGGACTGTATCTTGGACAGGCATTGGTACAAAGACTCTCAACATATCAGCAACTGCAATTCTTGAATCACTACAGGACGTCAATGTCAACACTGTCATGCTCGAATCTGGAACGAAGAACGGCAAACCAGTTCGGTCAGAAACTGGACGATTTAGCATCATTGCATGCCTGGACGACGCACCACAATCCATACGTTACTCGACAAGCCAGCATCGTATAACAAGTAGCCTTCCTGGGACAGCGCATAGTTCCTCGGCAACGATTGAAGAGGTTTGGTCACAGATTGAGACATTCATGACTTCAAATAAAGCAAGTGGTGGAGCTACCACGATACCCTTCTGGGGAGGCCTGGTAGGGTTCGTCTCTTATGAAGCAGGTCTGGAGACCATCGACGTATCACCACCCTCAATCAAATCCAGCCACCCAGACATCTGGTTCGTGTTTGTAGAGCGTAGTGTAGTCATCGATCACGTCGAGAAGAAAGTGTTTGTTCAAACACTTCACGAGCACGACACAGCATGGATGCAGCAAACAGAAGCTCATATCAGAGCAGTAGGCGAGAGACCTGCCATTGTCAAAACAAGCCGTCCAGCAGCTACGGATATCGCGAGAGAAGGGGTATTTCTTGCCAAGGGAAGAGAAACGCCATCAAAATCGAAGATAACCGCGCCGATTCAAAGTGAATACGAAGAGAAAGTCCGCCTCTGTCAACACCATATCCGCGCTGGCGACTCGTACGAACTCTGTCTCACCGACCAAAGCAGGGTCTCCTTTCCAGCAGAGGACCAGCCTGCCGCCTGGGAATTGTACAATGGTCTTCGCGCCACAAATCCTGCTCCATTCGGTGCCTATCTCCGCTTCAATGGACAGTCGGAAGAAAGTGCTGCGAGTTGTGATGGTGTGACTATCCTGTCCAGCAGTCCGGAGAGATTCTTGTCGTGGTCGCGCGCGGGCAAGTGCCAGTTCAGGCCCATCAAGGGCACGGTGCTGAAGACGGAAGATATGACGAGGGAGAAGGCGGACGCGATACTGAAAAGTGACAAGGAGCAGGCGGAGAATCTCATGATTGTCGATCTCATCCGGCACGATCTGCATGGTGTGGTAGGCTCTGGAAATGTCAGCGTTGAGAAGCTGATGCAGGTGGAGGAGTATGAGACTGTTTACCAGCTGGTGTCTGTGATTGAAGGACAGCTGCCAAGTACTGAGAAGACGGGCATCGATGTGCTTGCTGCCTCTCTGCCGCCTGGGTCCATGACTGGTGCGCCGAAGAAGAGGTCGTGTGAGCTGCTGAGAGATGTAGAGGTTAGCGCAAGGAGCATATACAGTGGTGTGATGGGATATTTTGATGTTGGAGGAGGTGGAGATTTCTCCGTCATCATCCGAACAGCTTTTCGGTGGGAAGACGAGGAAGAGTGGTGTCTTGGGGCTGGTGGCGCTGTCACCACATTGAGTACTGCAAAGGGAGAGTTCGAGGAAATGATGGCAAAGAGGGCAAGCTCTTTGAGAGCGTTTGAAAGGGCAGTGGTAGAATGAAGAGGCAAAGTTGACGAGAGCTACTTACCTCAGTCGGTGAAATTCCTGCCAACCAGCTTCTCACGCACCAAGCAGATGTAATGATCGAGGTCCAGGCCAATGAACATGATCCAATATACCATTGGACCCCTCATATGCGCCCGAATGTCCCTTGCTCGTGAGGTGAGCCTCTGCCCCTCAGCGTCGGTGGTCAGATCATTGGCTTCCACCAAGATCCGACGGGCATGCATGAGTGCGATGCGGCGCTGAGTGCTCTCGTAGAGCGCAGAGTCGTCATCCCCTCTTGCAAGGGCATCGCGGCGAGAGCGTTCGGCGTGCCTGGCCACGGTCTGCCAGTCTCGTCTCTCCTGCTTGCGGGCGTTGCGCCGTTCCTGGCGCCTCTGCTCAATGTCGTAGTCGTTCTCTTTCAGAGCGGCGTGGAGGCGGGCAATCTTCACAAGCATGCGCATAGCGCCGCGGTTAAGGCGTTGTACATCGGAATTTGGGTTCATGGTGGTGGTGGTGGTGGTGGTGATGAAGAAGGGCGGTCGATGAGAAAGGAGGACACAGGGCAAAAGACAAGGCAGAAAAGCGAAGAGAGAAGATCCCGGTGGTGATGTTGTTGCTGCTGCGATTGTGCCTGGTAATGTGTGTTGATGTGAAGGATGTCGCATGTGAAGCGGAAGAATTGAACAGACCATGGCAGGCGATACAAACAACGCAAAGCATACCAACCAATCTGGTCTACCTATGTTATTGCTGCCTGATCACTTTCGATGCATCTCACTCTTTCTAGACTGCCTATCTTGCCATACGTGCTACTATAGCAAGGCTGCATAGTATGTTGATACTATATCATGACACCGGAGTACCAACCAATGATCTGCCTGTGGACCGCCCATAGAGCGTTCTCTCGACTATGATGTGCGGAATTGATAATAGCATACGCATTGCAATAGCACATGGTATTAAGGTACCTGATAGCAAGAAACATGGCCCAAGACCAGAGCTGGATCATATACCAGTTCAAATCTGGGGTATAGCAATGATTTGTATTAATGGCGATTTATTCCCGCCATAGAGTTCGCGCTTGACGTCAGGGAGTAGCTCTGGAATGATCAAAACAACGTTCTTCAGCATTGTCGACTACAGCTCTTGAAAACATTCATACTCTGTCAATTTCATCGAAAATATCCTCAAAATATTTTGATTAATCAGCAAAAATGGCCGCCGCAGCTTTCGATCTCACTCGCAACTTGGTGAGTAAGCCATTGGTTTTGCAGCACCCCTGTCGTGATCAGGACCCTGCATCATTTGGGAGATCAATCCTCCCGGGACCTGAAATGCGATGATATGGCATTTTGAGCTGACAGATGTAATCTTATAGTCCTTTTACTGCGTTCCTGCAGCATGGGTCCTGAGCATTGCACCTCACTTCTACGCTGCCTCACTTGGCAAATTTGATAACCGCAACCCGCGTACCTACACCAAGAACAGCGAGTCCGATCAGTCCATTGACAAGGGTGAGTGTCCTGTGCATCGAACGAAACGGCGCCCGGCAGCTAATATGCATATTCTGTAGCCACCAAGGAAAGGATCATTCGCGCAGAGGGCGCCCAGCAAAACGGTTTCGAGAACATTGGTCTCTTCGCCGCTGCTGTCGTCGCTGGCAACATCGCCAAGCTCGACAACTGGACTTTGAATGCTCTCAGCTTTGGCTACCTTGCCAGTCGTGTCGCCTACAACCTTGTCTACATCAACAACACCAGCGAGACAATGGCCAATGTTCGCAGCGTTGTCTTCCTTTCTGGTATCGGCATGATCTGGACTCTGTTCATCAAGAGTGGCAACGCTCTTGTTAACCACTTGTAGAGGATTGATAGTTTGTATGTAGCTTGTCTGATTAGAGCTAGAATAGTGTACGAACATAACGATCATCTCTTGCGTCGGGAGTCTACATGAGCATGGTGTTGGATTATACGCGGTGCTGTCCCTTGTGAAGCTGCTCAAGATTGTGTAGTGTACTCAGTTTATGCAGGAGGAAGAGAAGGCGATGCATTTGGTGTGTGTATGTGGTGAATGATGACGAGCGTACCCCAAGGCCGTATCGATGTAAGGATATGCTTTTGCTCCGTTCACTGGCTGTGTTACGTTCTACTTTCGTTGAGAGAAAGCCATGATAGTCTGAGCGAGGACATGGTAGATCCAATGACCGGCAAAGGTGGGCGTCCAAAGCATTGTTGCCACGTGTGAGTGGTACGAAGGTCAGGTAGGACCAGACTTCTTTGCCCATCTTCTACAAACCCGGGCTTTGTGTGTCTCGTCTGTGACTCAAGAGGTTCAGAGTACAATGCGGTGTGCAACCAAGTGCGTGAGCTAGACATCTTATGCGTGCTGGCAGATACCGAGCCCTTTTCCATTACAGCGGGGGTAGCAAAGGACGGCAGACCGGCGCTTGTCCGCGTGTCAGGTGTTGTGAGATCGTCAGTGCCTGATAGATTCGCCCAACGCAACTCCTTCTCTGCCACCACCATCACCATCACAGCGACAATCAGCAGCGTCATCGCATCACTCGGCCACTCCTATCATCATCTACGTGCCTGTCTGGCGAAGCACTTACTGTATGTTCTCAATGCAAGCCTTGCAGAGTGTGCGCTCCTGACTCACAAGTGACGCTTGCAAGCGAGCTGTGTTTTGCACAAGGCATTCGTTCTGATTCATCGACGTTCGGACAGCACTCACACCGCAAGCGGCAAGTAGTACACTCTGAAGTCTACCCAGCAGAGCCAGGAGGGGCAATGCCGCGGCGCCGCCTCACCTCTCTTTATCATCAGCCCTTCTGTGGCCTTTGTCGTGACCAGCACGACTTCCACGGTAAGTGTCTACAGCGCAGCTGACACCCCGAACGTGCTGACCAAAGTGAAACAGATGGAGCTGAGCCGCTGGACTCTGGCGTCATATCTTCGTCGATGGTCTTCTCTCGGACATACAGAGGGGTGAAATCCACGCCACTCTCTAGAAGTATCTTGCTTCTGGACTTTGACCACCGACCTAGCCAGGGCCCATAGTGTTCAGCCGAGCTCCATCGAGACTTTACGTCTTGATTTACTCTTGAGACAATCAGGCTTTGCTCTCCTGCGTGATGAAACCCAAACCGGACTACAAACTCTGGACGAGAGAACTTGCATCGCCCCTGATGGCACCGCGGTCGCCACCAACACAATCGTAGAACGTTGTTGGTCGGTTTCCCGATCGGCTATCTTCGAGAACTTCATCGAGACTTTATGTCTTATCTTGATGACAGAACCTTTGGATGGTACGAGCAGATCATCGCCACTTACGACACGGGCGACGCTCTGGCAATGCCTTCAACCACCATGACAAGCATGCTCCAGATTGCTTTGGGACTTATCGCATGCGCCGAGTACCTTGGCTCTGTAAGTAGTCCAGTCACCCCGTGTGTGTGAAGCATTCAATACTAATCTCCAGCATGAAGGTATCTAAAGTAGCCAAAGACAGCGACAATGCGCTGCTGTCCAGAGGAGAGCACCTCTACCTGGCAATTCCAAACTCTTTGGATCGACCCTGGATACCGTATCCTCGGATTTCGACGTAATCTTTGGTATATCGCGACGAGTCAACACCTCTACAAGATAGATCAAAGAGGTGAACCCCTGATGGGATGGGGATATGGGTGGCACACTCGGCCACTGCAGCCCAGCTCTCATCTTTCCCATCCTGCCGCAACTCTGAACAGAGACTTAGAATTGCAGCCAATGAGCAACAGCTCGAGTTACGATGGCGGCGGAAAAAGATGGTATACGAGAAGGAACACCTGTTGTTGGCGATGCTTTCATGTGCATGGGTTATCAACGGAGCTTAGCATCGTCTTTAGCACAATGCAGGAAATCGTGGCACTTTGAGTCCACGCTCAGGCAGGACGCATCAATAGCGCGTATCAAACATGAATGAACCATCGTCTCTGCTATGATGAGACTTGTCTAAGTAGACCATGTAACATTGACGTCCATACCATATCAAGTTCGCTTCTTCAGCAGAAAAGTCTCTCGTGATGCCGGACTTGGTGCTCGTGCAAGGAAGGGCATACCTGAATCTAAAATTTGATGGTAGAGCAAGCGTGTGACCCCAAAAGACCTAGGTCTATAGCCCTGTCATAGGCACGTGGTATACATGTACCTACCTGTCAAATGTACGTGGGGCCTGATCTCAAGGCTATGATCGATGGATCCACTACTTGGTGTAGGAAACACAGAGCAGGCGCTGTCACTTCTGAACTTGATGGATCGTGGTCGTCTGTGAGAGAGGAGCCAAACGGACGATGGAAGTAGTATGCTGGTTGATGCGAGCAAGAGTGTCTGCTTTTTCTATCGTAAACCAACTCTCTAGCTGCTTCTTGCTTTGCGCTGCCATGTATTCAAGTGGCTTGATGTAGACTTCTCCGACGCGATGATTGGTTCGAGTGATCGAGGCTTGCTGGCACCGCGGTCAGACTTACAGGTCCTGTCAATTGTCTGGTCTTAATCACGTGGAGCTGTTGGATCGTCGAGTCCGACCAAGTGAGTTCGGAAGCAGATGGTCTTGCTGAGGGGCATGAGTGCTAGATGTCCACAGAACTGTAGCAACCACGACTGCCGTATCTCGTAATCATGGTTCTTCATCTGAAAGTCTTTCAGGCAGCTTTCAACCATGGGCAAGTACATGCATCTCGTGCAAGACAAGGCCTTTGCAAGGGTATCCTTGGCCGACTCTCGCCGCTGTTGAAGCGAAGAGATCATCGCTGGGTAAATTGGTAGAAAGTTGATTCCTGCCACTGCGATGAGAGGATGGGTTACAATGCTGAAAGTAATTTTGCTCATGTCTGGTGCTCTTTGTGGGAATGATACAGGGCTCACCAAGCTCTTTTGCGGAGCTTTTGATTGCAATAAGCACAATGGCGGGCTCAAAGTCGTGCGATGCGAGCCCGAATCGAACCGCCGGCATTTCAGTAGTATACCGCGGACTTCAGGACAACCAGCTGTGTGGCACGCCTCAATTCAACTCATTGATTCATACACGATGCTATTCTCGGAGTCAGCTTCTGAGTATCTCAGGTTGTAGAGCGAGATGAGTTTACTCAAGTCCACATGGTGAAGTCAAAAGAGCAAAAAGATAGAGCAAAACATCATAATGCCCAGTCGTGCCCCTTTCGGGGTGCTGTACGGAGCAGCGGTACACGTCGTGACGTTAAACCACTGCGCCATATGTCTCGTAAGACAAGGTGTGCCAGCTTGTCTTGGTATATGAGGGCTAATTGCTTTTGCACATCTCTATGCGGAAATGTGCAATGCAATTCGGATACTCTCTCATGGATGCCTTATGGCTCTCAGAAACACTCGTGCCTCGTGATAGGATGATATTAGAGGTTCATGGTTCCTCGGTAATAGCACTAATTTAGGCCACGTCTAGAGGCAAGACCAATATGCGGCAATAGGCAGGTCAGATGCATATCGTCTGCATCTCTCATAGCTTTCCGATAGGGCCTGGCAGCCATTACAGGCCGCAATGACGATACTGGACCCCAGGGCTGGACCCCAGGGCATATGTTCCGTGCCCGGGCTCACATTCGAGTGTAAACAGAGGGTTTTGTTTGAGATGAAGCGGGAAGCAAGCAAGCAACCCAACATCAACATCGATACCAGTACCACGCCAACATGAATCGATTTTTTGTTCTTGCCGTGCTGACCCCTTTCGGGGCCCTCTTTGTCGTACGTTCGAAACCTCAAAAGCATTTTACTGAGTGCGAGGCGCACACGTATGGGCAAGGTCACTGACAGTCCCACTCACAGCGTTTCCTGATGACCACTCCGCGCACCGTCTTCTCGTTGACCCTGGTCTACATCACCACGGTGCTGCTCGCTTTCTTCTTCCCACAGCAGACGTAAGTCCAGGAACTTCTTCCGTAGTGATGACAGCACAGTCAATGCCAATGAAAGTCTGGGTGCAGTGAACTCGAGCGCCGGCGCAGAGCAGCAGCAGCAGCAGAAGTAGCAGCAAGACCACCAGTACCACCACCCGAGCACATCGAGGCCATACGCGCAGCAGCAGAAAGAGTGAGGTTGGCGGCAGCGATAGAGGCATTGCCTGGACCACCGCGCCCACCAGCACCACCTCTACGGAGAGCGCGCGGCCGCAGACACAGAAGATAAGGGCCAATTGGCAGAAGAACATAGACCAGGCTAGAAAGAAGGGGCAAAGCAGGAGGCCACACAATGGCGTCTGGGTGAACGAACGGGATAAATAGATCATGCAATCTCTGGCCATCACCGCCGCTTTTGACATACTCTTGCGCACGTAGATGGTAGCACTTATTGCACCTGCTCAGCACTGAGGGTCCCGTGAATTGCTTTAGTCTGATTCTACACATGTGATTGCCAGTAACTGCTCGGGATGACAATGTGGTCGTTCTGATTGCAGAAGCAGACCGGTGGATTAATATTCGTCAGATGATAGCACTTGCAAGGCCATAAGAGTGCAGTTGTGTCAGGCATGGGCACGTTCACTGAGCTCCTGGTGCTGACAACGAGCATGCGTGCATCTTGACGATAATCATACTCTGTACAGCCGCACACTAGCGTGTCAACGTCACACCGAGTTCGATGCGCGAGAGACCACGACATGCCATGTAGTGAGCCATTGCACAGCTTCTCTACTGCCTCGAAGCTCCCGCATAGGCATGCGTGTGTCCTGATGCGTCTTCACATAGTTTGAATAGCAGGCCGCATCGCAGTGATACGTAAGACTGACCCAAAAGCGCTGACTACATTGCGCAAGAGCCCAAGGGGATGCCATCTAGACAGCCATTCACGAGGCCACCAGAGCCCTTCTGCTACTCTCAAACCTCATCGAGACCAAACACGCATACAGCATCACTGGCAATTGTTTGGTGGCCAAGTGAAATGGCCAGATTGACCTCGCCGTCGCTGGCGGAGCTCAACCATTCTGTCCGGCCAGCCACAATGGCCCAAAGCTGCGGCCTGAGTAGTGTGGTGCAATCATCGGTGATCTGGCAGGACCAAGCGTTGTGGCCAGTTGGCCGGAGATTGATCTCGTGAGCCAAGCGAGGGGGGGTATAAAACTTCCCCTTCCCTCCAGCTCTCTCTCTCTTTCTTTCCCCATACCAAAAGGGTAGCTCTCAGACGCGATGTGCGCCATGAGAAGCCCTCCCGGGGCGAGAGTCACTGGGGCCCTGTATCACTTTTTGGAACCAGGTGGGATGATGCTCTGGGCTTGCCTATCTCATCCTGCCATTGTGTCGCCAGTATTGCACTACCTCTGGCTGACGCGAATCTACTTTTCATTGGTCTTCTTGTCCTCAACGACAGGGAGCTGAAGAAGAGCTGTGTTTCTTTCTCGGGCTTGTTTACGTGCTTGTTTATGCATCTCCTCACTTGTATATGGTGTGGACTCATTGATTTTCTTGTACTCGAGGGCAGGGAGCTGAGAAGAGCTACATTCTCTCTCTCGTGCTTGCTAATGCACTTCCTCACTCGCACTTGGTATGTCCTCAAGACTAGGGAGTTGGAGAAGAGCTGTATTTCCTCTCCCCCTTGTGCTTGTGATGCATCTCTTCACTTACACACAGTATGGGCTCATTTCGCGCATTTTGCTGTGCTTGTGCGCCGCAATTGGCGTGTCCAATGAGCGTTCAGGGGGTCAGGCGGCTTACTCAGCCACGAGGCAGTATATATGCTTGCCCTCCCTCCTGAACCTCCATCCTTCCTTCTTCATACACCGGATGACCTGACTCTGCGTTTACGCGAGCAGGATGTCCATCCTGAGTCTGTTGATCGCTGCCAGGGAATTTTTGGAACCGGCCTCGGCCATTACACTTTTCATTGGTCTTCTTGTCTCCATCGAGACAGGGAGCTGAAGAAGAATGTCTATTGTTGTGTTCCTTCTTAATTATGTACAACGTGCCTCGTGTGATGTGATGCTGCCTTGCAATCATCGCGACGGCTGCAGTGGAGAGGCACTTTCTTCACCAGTCTTACCGAGTCCCAAACCAAATCGTGCTTGTGACCTTGAATGTGTAGGAAAGAATATTGCTACGTGACATGTATCCCCCCATGTTGCGAGTGTGTCAATCGCGCTTGTCTTGATGCGAAGACTGCTACAGCGTGTCTGTGTATGAGAGGGACCAGGCACATCATGGTCTGGTTTGTCATGATCTCACCTTAACACGATAAAGCAGGCAATGCTCAGCGCCGGCGAGAGAAAGGGAATGCGAGTGCGTCTGCGCTTGTCTTGCTCAGGGACAGGAAAAGCCATGACAATGTACTTTCTCTGTTGCAAGCACGTATTGAAAAGTCTGATCTAGCACGGCCGGGGCGGCCACAATAGAACCGACCTCGTGGTTCTCGTCATCTCGTGGACCTTAGTTCAGTTGACTCTGTGACTGCTCATTGCTACCATTTGCAGTTGGTAACTGCTCGTGGAGAAGTGCTCTTGCTGCATTTGCGGACAGGTGCTTCATCCTTCTTTGTGAGGGAGAACAACGCTTTAATTCAGACACATCAACACAAATCAAGCAGGCGAGACTATCCATCGGTTCTCCAAGACAGTATCATCGTCCTATCGATGGCGCTTGCTCAATATCCATTCTATTGGCTCCGATGAACCTGGACAGTCTTGACTGACAACTGGACCTCAAGTTTGCAGCTGATGACGGACAGGCTCGCAAGACCTGCACCACATCATTCAAGAGCCATCAATCATCAGTGGGAAGCAACTGTGCCACAGCAAGGACCATCGACAGCATGTCCACCCACAGTTGTGACGGCCGTTGAGTGATGTCGCTTGATCGACGCATACAAGACAGCCTCCCGTCAATCAGTCTGCTCAAGCAACCATCAAGGAGGGGCATTGTCCTTATACAGTATGAAGTGAGCGATACACTGCTCCATCTTGCTACATGATTCTTGCTGACTGACCGGGATTGATAGCGCGATCTGGATCCTCTACCGTGACGGCCGATACGCACCCCATTTTGACTTCTGAAAGCATGGTCTGCATCAGCAGATGACAACAGCCATCAGTCTTTGCCAATTTTATAGAGTGAGGACCAAGGCCGGCATTGACAGAGTACCCTGGCGTTGACAGACAACGAGACCCGCCAGGTGGAAGGACTAGCGCCTGTACGCCCATCATCGACACTTCTTCGGCCCCTGGTTTTGACGACAATGCCTGCACCACATCAAGCCATCGCCAACGGGCAGCTTTGGTGGGCTCGGAGCCTGCACAAAACATCCAGAAATACCAAGTCGGAGCAAGTCCGTGTCAGACAAGTCCAGCCCAACCTTGTCGGGTAACCACAGCTCGGTTGGCGACGGCAGCACCGGAAGTGTCTACGTTGATGGCGCCAACAGCCACCCCTTCGGCTCTAGTCGTTTCACCAGACGGCTAAGACATGTTTGCGACGTGGCGCCAGTCCATCGAATGTAGCAGACTACATCTAGCTTCGCATCGTGTTCTATTTCACAATCCTCGCATTGGCTCGGAATTACCGACAGAGCTCAGCACGAAAAATTTGAACACTTTCAAGGACGACGAGCACCCAGCATTAGATGCCAGAGCAATAGGTGGACCAGCAGTCGGCAGCGGAAAGAGCGAAGACCGTACAAAAGATAGTGCAAGCCTCCACTGCCAAATCAGATACTTGCCCGAGTGTTGCATCGAAGGAACTGAAGGACTATGCCTGGAAGGCCCATTCTCCTCGTCCTCACTTGATTCAACATCCTTGCCAGGGACATTTTTGTGTCCCGTGGCTATTCCGAACATGGCATTGACAACTTGCGGCGCTGTTCCATTCCCGTTGCCAACGTGAGGCTCAGCATAAGAGAAGGGCTACACCGTTGATGACGACAGCCCACAACGTATCACATCTTTCAAGGACCACTCGCTCCCGTGGGATCAGAGGGAATCGTTGAAGGGCTGAGTTACAGGCTACAACATATGGCGCGGACTTTATTCCCACCCACGGATGGTACGTTAAGGCGGGGACCTTGGCGTCTGATACAGATCGCTTTGATTTAAGCATGCGAGGCGGAGCTCCAGCAGCTCCGCAAAGAAATCCTTGTACGCTGCCGATACCTGGGACGTGGCATTGACAGCTTGTGGCACGACCTGAAGCCTGACTCCAGCCATCACATGTCGATGGTTGCAAGCATGGAATTCGTCAGCTGGTTGGAGTGCGTGTCCAGGAAGGCTCAGCAGTGCGAGGATGAAGCACGACTCTTGAAGCTTCCAGACCTCTAAGAAGTGAAACTGGATCGTGAGGCCCACGCTGACCTGCCGCCATTCTCAAGTGCGGACCCCATTTTTGGTCCAGGGAGGTCGGCAACGCTGACCCATGCAACACTTCCGTGGTCTCTGGTGGAACTTCAGGTTCTCGATCCTGTGTTTCGAGAAGTCATCCAATCGCGTCGGCAGTCTCGGAGGCACGTTTGACGATGGCATGAGGGAGCAAGGGCCCAAGAAGGCTCGCGCCATCTACCACGTCCACAAGATTCAGCTTGAGGACATGTACAAGGACTGTCACTACTTTTATATCCTCTAAATGACCAAGTATGACAAACTTTCCGGCTCTGGGTGGTCGTTGCCGAAGTTGCAGCTCTAGGCGGCCTCTGCGAGGAGCCGACGAAGACAACATGGAGGAGACTGACGAGCCAAACACCATCAATGGTAGTAGACGCATTCGTGGCGAAAACATCGACTTCGCGGAAGCTGCCCGGGAGTCTCGACAAACCCCTTCTTCGGTTTTCGAAGTAGCACCGAAGACGACACGGAGGGGATTGATGATTCATGTATCATCACCGGATCTTGAACACACCCGTGGCAAGAGCATAGACTTTGTCAAAGCTAAGCAAGAGCTAAGCTTTTCATCCTGGGCAGTATGTATAAATGGCAGTGACGTAAGATTTCCAAGCTTGCTCTGCGAACGCCCGTCCTCTGCCCAAGTGTGATTGTCGTGGAGGCAAGAAAGGTGCCGTCAAGACCTGCACTGGATGAACAGGACATAACGGCCTTCCGTCGCTCTAGCGGTGGAGGTATTCCTGGCCCACCAAGGTCGATAAAATTTCCCTTCCGAAAGTCTGAGTGGCTCTTGGCGAGAACATGGGCAAGGAGACCACGCTGCGCCTAATGTATCTCAAGATCCAGCACTCGCTGTGTCTAATGTCCTTCCATCACTGACCAGAATCACCGAGGGATTCGGTTCGTCAATATCATGATAGCCTGGATATTACGCTTCGAGCGAAGCGTAGCTCGAATTGCGAGGAGACGTCGAACAGGGTCACGTGCGGCCAAAATTCTGGTAGGCCGGTCGATCGGCTCATTCCTTAACTGCCTCGACCGCAGACCCTTTCGAGAGGTGTCTTCGGTCATAGACTGCCGTCGATATTTGGGGGGGACCGTCAAAATTGGTGGCTTCAGTCCTACGACGATCCATACCTTTCTTTTGTTAGCCTCCTGATCTCGGGCAGGCCCCCAATAGGCGATCAGTGAGGCATATCAGGTTCCAAGCTCTTTCTGCTGCGTATACTGCATCGTTCCAGGTGGAAGCAGTCTGATATCACAGACTAATACGCAAATCTTGTCATCGTCCCTTGTCTGCATAATACGACGATTCATATTAAGACAAACGACATTCAATCGATCGCCACGAGATATCTTGTCTGTGAGACTCGATGTTGTGTGTCACGTTGTTTCGGGCGTGACTCTTCATCTGTTCGTGCTTCTCGGGTGATTGGTGCTTACTTGTCCCGTTCGGATGGTTGACTGGTTCATGGACATTTCGCCATTGCCCTTTCATCGTACTGATAGAGCAGGCCATGACTGTTGACTGTAAACAAGGCCAGGCAGTCTCAACATGGATGACTTGGTGCCGGGGCTTCGTATCGTTGGGAGCATACTGCACACCTTGTTGCTCTCATGGTCTTTTTGGCCCTGCAAACCAGAACTTTGTTATTTGTGAATACAAGACTGACGTCTTCCAGCTGTCCGGCTAGAAGACGTTTTGGACCTCGTTGAGTGCTGCCGGATATGCGTCTATCCCCACTGATCCCTGACTGGGTACGACCGAGATGTGGTAACGCCGTGTGTGGGCTTCTGTCGCTATCGTAATTAAAACGCTGCTCCGAGCATGGAAAGACGGGCGGGCTAGTGGTCTGCAGGCAACATTGAACTGGTCATCTCGGTCGTATGATGCTGCATGCTGATTGGATAATCGGCGCTAGCAACCCTTCTGCGAGAGCTTTCGTCGGTGCTATGATGCCTGAGTCTCAAGTATTGAACGCAGCTGAGCGGAGGCGAGCCTTTTTCAAAGAATTTCTTTCGTATATGAAATACGAAGGCCGAGCCCTGGATATCGCCAGACGTTCTTGTTGTATTTGTTGTTTGCCAACACATAGTCAGCGGGAATATCGCAGATGTCCTATCCGCCGGCGGAGGTCGCATCCCAGCTCTTGTTGTGGGACGAGAGACCGCCTGCGGTTAGCGATGCTTTCTCCTGCTGTTGAGAGTGCTGAATACAATGAAGTACGATCACAACTGTATGGTAGTCGACGCAATCATGTTGTCCTCCTTTGGGAGGCCTCTTCATACCTAGACGTTATGCTCAGGCGGCAGAGCAAGCAATGGTATTCTGGCACATGTCCATGTTCCGGGGACAAGTCAAAGTCGACCTCTTGCCCGACACGTTGCGGAGGGCCGTCGAGATTAGTCACGCAGAACCAAAGCAGTGTCACACGATTGGCAAGTCGAGTGCATCCTCGCCATCATTGTAGACATTGCAGTAATCTGTCGGGGCATGTTCAGCAGCCATTCCTCGTTGCGTCCTATGTCAAAGGTCATCGAAGATCAAGGTAGCCATTCAGTCCGGCAGGTCGCTACGAGTCGATGGACCTCTCTGAGTTCGAATATTTTGGTTTGGTGTCGATGTTTCCATGGCAGGTCACAGCCGCTATCTTATCCGACGCATCATGCAAGACCACCGGAGTCTAATCATCCAGGCGCCATTGCAGTCTCGCACGCTAGCAAGATGACGTTCCATCAAGGTCTATGTTGCGTTGACGTGCCGAGAGTGTTGGAGCGACTGTCTTCTTGTTGACGCCCAGCCGTACGGATACCGGCGATCGAGGCAGCCATCCCGTTCGTTGAATCATTGCGAGTCAATGATTGTCTGTCATGATCTTTCTGCAAGGCAACTCGCCCCCGCCCAGTGGTTCGCTCTCTGATCGTCCCAGCTGTCATCCAATGTTGTCGACAGCCAGAATCATCGATACTATCTTCATGTTGATGCCGCTGTGATAATACCACTTGCGCCCAAGTCGACCGGTTGCCGGATAGTGGTGGCTTGTGACATGGCCAACCGCAGCTTGAGAATGCCCCCTCACCCTGTTCATCGTCCAAAGCCCCAAGTGAAGCACACGCAGTGCTGCAGATGAGTTGACAGAGCAAGTTTGAGAAATCGCAAGATGCTGTGATGGTGGCTGAGGTGTACAAGTGAATCTTAACGCCTGCCCCTCCTGCTGGTGGCGAGAAGGGGTAGGTGAAGCTTGACCAGTAGCGCATACCCGCTGTTGGTCCGAGAACCATCTCGAACATAAGATCACTGTGATCTTTGCGCGACCTCAGACCTCCAGAGAGCTCGAGTCGAGCATGATGTTTACATGCTAGGCTGGGCTTACGGCAGCTTGATCATGCCGGCCAGAGCAAGAACACTGCACAATAGCAGTCACAGCAAATACAGACAAGGGAGACTTGCGGAAGTTTTGATTTTACTCGCTTGGTGTGATCATCATGGAGCAAGTCAGCCGTATACCTGACTTTTCCACCATTGCAAAGCCAGCCCTCGCTTTCTCCATCTCAAAAAGTCATATTACTGCTCGCTATTGTACAAAATCACGCAAGGTTGTTTTTAAAAGGGTATCAACATGCTTTGCTGCCCAACGATAGCAAAAGTGCTTTCCCGTCCAACGCCCACCGTATGCTAAAGTGCCAGAATCTCAGTCCTGGAATGTATTTTGTGCATGCTCCTCGGCTCCTGTGAACGCCAATCCGTCTCTTCGGGTAGGAAGTGTCTTCTTGACGTCCTTCCTAGGACAAACCAGGCAGTCTCAGTGCTCTTTCCGAGTTGCCGCTTGGTTGCTGGATTTGTGCTTGAGCCCTGAGGAATGAATAATGTAGCAGCCCGGAAGAGATACGAGATGTGCTACCAATAGCTCCCTCTATAGTTGTCGACAATTGCCAGTCGAGAAGATCTGCAGCATCCTGGTCATCACCAGAAACGCCAGAGCAAGAAGACGAGGATAACAAGTCCAAGGCCGGCAAATGGTCCGTACTATTGGCAATCAGTGTGTGCCTTGTTGCAACAAATGCCTGGTTGTTATTTACCTGCTTCAAGAGAAGCTCCCAATTGATGCGCACAGCAGCTCGCTTGTATTTCTTACTCGACTCTCTCAAGTCCGAGCTCATCTGTCCCATCTTGTCTAAACTATCACCGCGATATAGCAAGTCCTCCAAATTCTTAGACATGATCTGCGTCGTCTCCTTCAATTGCTGATCCAGCTTGGAGAGATTGTCCGAGGCGCGAGGATTTTCGTAAGACTTCTTGCTGCGCTGGATGAACGTGTCAAAGTCGTTGAAGGCATAGGGGCGCAAGTTCGGCGTGCGGTAGTCCTTGTGCGTGCTTATGAATTCGGCTGAGATGTCATCGAGATACATTTGTGCGAGATGTTTGGGGAAGGCACGCTCAGTAATGGCGAAGAATACGAGGTCTTCATGGCGAAGGTAGCTGTTCGCATCGTCAGTATCGGCCGCGACGAGCTTGTATACTGCTGCGGCTGGCGGACTTGGACATACTGCAGGAGAAAGTTGCCCGAATCAATGGCGGCGCGGGGAGCAGAGTTGTTGTTCATGCCACGAACGATCGAGCGCTGCTGGGTCTTGAGGTTGTTGACACTGCTTCCATCCTCCTATGCGCATCTAGGTCAGCTTTCCTTTCTTGACCGATGATATCAGAGGTGTCCTACTGCCGAGTTCTCTACCGAAGCCGCAAGCATCAGTCCGTCCAGGCGGACGACCTGCGTGCTGTGGATGGGCATCGTGAGGTTGTGTTATGATCTGTCTATGGAGGCGGTTAGAAGCAATCCGGACTCTTGAAGTTGGTCGCTGGCTTGGCCAACCCTCCGCAAATCTTGTGGGGCAGCGTTCACTTTTCGCCTACCATGCAGTAGCAAGATATGGTGGCCAGAATCGAACACTTACATTTAGTTGTGATGCTTGTGGTGGACAAAGAGACTCTACGTCAGCGGCTCTGCCGAATCTAGCGCCGAGGAGAGCCAATGTAGTATATTTGGCCTATGTCCAGGCTACGCGCTACTCGCTCTGAGGTCTATGAAAGAAGTATATGATATTCTGGATGATATTGTATACGTATCGAGGGAAACTTGAGGTCAGCGAAGCTAAGGGCAGGCGTCCCTATGTTCCCCAGAAAGCCACATGGCGTGGAATAGGTTTGCCTTTTTCGGAAAGGTGTCCAAGTCTTCGCCCCACTTGGCTTTCTGCCCTATGCACATACTTTGTCGCGACGAGACTTCATCTGCCTTTTCCTATTGCCCTTGATACGCTTCCCACACCATAGGGGCAATTGCGTACCTCGAGCATGTCTCCCACTGCTCCTTTGGGTCCTAATCCGTTACCAGGATATCATCCGGTCGAATGTGGAGAAGCAGTCCACGACAGCATACTATCTTTGCCGCACTCAAGATCCCAGGACTTGCGGACCTTGGACTGGTATGAGTGATAATGTAGTTGTGTGTGCACCATCGAGTCTTCTCACAGTCGATTTCGTGTAGTGTCACATTGCTACTATATGTCCTCCGCGCTATGTGAGCAATATAGACTGCCATGAATACCAACACCGGACCACACGGAATGGCAATATCGACATTTGTCGTGTGGCATGTTATCGCGCTCTGGGCTCTTGCTTGATTCCAAGTAATTGGCTCGTGGTATGAGGTGCGTAGGTCCTGTCTTTCAGAGCTCTCAGGGTATATGTGGCTGCAATAGACTTTGCGGGCTATGCCTGAAAATGGTCCGAGATGGTGGCGCAGGTTCGATACCATGAACGAGTATGCCAGAGTCGGATTCAAAGAAAGTCGAGTCTTCGATGCTGGGGAACAGGTGATCGGCAGACTTCAACGCGGCCAATGCAACTCACTGAGAGGCTACCAAGAAGGTACTGTGCTACCACTCTTTCACTAGAGCGTCAGCCCTGCTCGCCGAGTTAGCCAGGATTCACTTGAAGGTTAGCGGCGCTGCTGCCCCTATGTCTGGTGGTGATGAACTTACTTGGGCTAGGCGCTCAAATCAATCTGACAGATATCGATCATGTCGCCTAAAGATAATGATACTCGGCGCCCGTAGGACATGGATGGGATATTCTGGCCTGGTGCGCCAGGCGCGCTGCATCGAGAGCATTGCTTGAGTGCAAAAGCGTCTTCGCAGTGCGCTTAGGGGTAGATGCACTCCGCAGGCAGCCTTGCAACATTGCAGTCTTCTGGACCTGGCCCAAGGCATACCCGTCGACAATGAAGTGGCACCAGCCCTCAATGAATATGCAGAGATGCTCGTACTACGTGCTGCTGGTGTTTTCGTATTGTCGATGGCTGGTGACAGTTGAGTCCGAGGAAGATACAGTCTGTCGACCTTGCTGGCGAAGAGCTGGCTACCTCCGCCAAGACCCTCCTTCTCAGCACGCATTGCCATTGCACACACCATCATAACAATCGCATCTGTCATCCAATAAAAGCCAGAGTAGTCTCAAAAGAAAGGTCTGCCTCTGCTGCAGCAGATCCAATCTCCTAAGCCCCAATAGGTGGCCTATTGGGAGCGTTCTGTACGAGGAAGGGAGACAGGGCTGTTCGATGCCTTATATACTCAGCTCAGCTGGCACCCTCCGTAGCAGTAGGCTACGGGGGAGGATGGTACAGTGGTTAGCAGGTACGTCGTGCAATTCGTGAATCCGGACAAGTGGCAGCAGCAGAGGTACAGCGATTCGATTCCCCGGACACGACACCACCGGACCTGGATAACCATTAAGTCTTTCGCCTCGATTCAAGCACACTTGAATCAATTATAGACTACGAGGCATTATTTTTTGCCAATTTTTTGCCTGCTATCTAGCTGTGATGCAGCTGCTTATTCCTGTCTGTTCCTCAATAGATATAGATGCACTTTTACACCGTGATGAGATGCATGATGATGCGGCAGTTGTTTTGCTCTGTGTGGTGGTGTGTAATCTATTCTGGCGACAGAGGAGCAGCTGCGGCGACATCTTCACCATGTGAACAACCACTGCTGATCGTACAACATCTACCGCTCGCAAAGACACAGGTGCGCTGAGCCTCATCTATCTTCTTGCTCTCATGCGTTATGGCGCGGTAAGCACATAAAGGCAGCTGGCTATCATGTCTCCTACAACGCAAGTCTTGCCTCCTTGACGCAGCGCTCATAGTGGTGGAGGAGTTGCGGCGACGGCTACACCATGTGGGCAACCACTGCAGACCGTAAGACACCCACCATTGAGAGGGAATAGCATCCGGTAAGTCTTCTATCTCGCTCTCATACTTATGGCGCAGTAAGTAGAGAAAGACAGCCGAATATAACGTCTCCTGCATCGCATGTCTTGCCCCCTTTGACAAGCGCCCATAGTGGCGGAAGAGTTGCGGCAACAACTGCACCAGTGGACAACCAACGCAGACAGCATGACTTTCATCGCTCGTAGAGTTGCAGCATACAATGGCTCTCGCCCGTCTTGCTTCTGTACTGACAGCGCAGTCAATGTAAAGAGGCAGCCATTTACTAACTCTCTAGTAGCGCACGCCTTGCCGTCTTGTTTCCACACCCCCAGACGACCAACTTTGAAGCCACAGACGTTTCGAATGAATTCCCACCTTACTCGACACCTGCACAGTTTCAATGCTGTAGTCTACATGCAACAGTAGACAGCAAGCATCCGAGTACGCCCTGTCTACGCGCCCGAGGATATCTTCCTTCACACGGCTCACACACGAAACATTTGCTTGATATCCTCCTCTCGCCGGCGATCGCACAGACGTACAGACCGAGCAATGAAACATTCATCTTCCTTCGCCTGTGGCTCTTGTCCTGACGGCGGCGGCGGCAGAGGCAGGGATCGTTCACTCAACGCATCCTTTGACTAGGCACGCCATCATTGACAAGACAGATCACATAGTCACCGCTCTTCGCCAGCCACTGGTCCTTCTTGAGAAGATATCCATGCAGATTCATTGCGGTGCCACTGTCGCTAAAGAATGAGACGCAACATGATGAGGCACCTCGGCCATTTTAACAAAGAGCGCAAGAACCGTGGTAAGCGCTCAAGAAGGTTACACAGGGAAAATGATGGCAAGGAACAAAGACAGCTCACGGCCAAACGCAGCCGAGACTCTCTCCAGCTCGAATCCTGACAAGAACCTGATCGTGGGCTCGGAAGCGGTCCAAGCAGGACGCACAGAAATCGAATAGCCAGTCTTGCAATATACAGAGATATGGCGATTCAATTCCCTTCGTATGTCTCTCCTCGCCAAGGTACACGCAAAGATCAGTGACCGAACTATACGCTTCAGTTGGAACAGTCCTCAATGAGAGATTGCAGATACCAAAATCAACCCTCGTCACGCCTACCTCTTTCGCCAAAGCTTGTGGTACTCAATGTAGCGATTTGGCCATTCGACGAGGAGCGCAGGAGCAGCGGCTAGCGAAGAGAACAACAAAGGGAAACATGAGCAAGCAACAAAGCTAACTCACAGAAATGTCTGACCTCCTCGACCACTCTAATCTCGAAGACCCGGCCGTAACCTTGGCATAATTGAAGGAGCGGGAAGTGCACCAAGCGGACAACAAGCAGGATGAGACAGATCGATGGCAATCCTGCCCACGATAGATACATCTTTTGAGACCGCATATACATGGCTACTCACTTGCTCGCCTCCTTGCTACAGGAATGTCTTTCATGAAGATGGCAGATACTCTTGAGGAACCGCCCGCTGTCCACACCATGTCCTCGCCATGGCATACGCAAAGATCAACACTTACACTAACGCCTTCCACCAGTAACCATTCCTATTGCAAGAGGAAACCAAGTGACGTGTCGCCCGAGTTGGACACGAAGCGTCACAGAGGGCAACCACATTTCTAGAAAGACTGTCTACAATATCTATTCTGTTGATGATATCTGCAATCAAAAAAATGCAGACGAGACCATACTTCACTTGATGAACGAGGATACTATCGTATTATCATATTATTTGAGTATGTCCTATTATAAGGCGACAGCATTGTCCAGGCTGCAGCTCTATATCACACGTGAGCCGTGTCGGATCGCTATGTTGAGAATACATATCAATACAGGAAGACAATACATCAGTTGTAGTAGGGAAATGGATATCTTATAGCACGTTCGAAATCCTCGTGAAGCGTGGCAGTATTTGCCGCCGTGCTAGACTGCAAGCAATGATACGATAGTATCCTTCAAAGTGTTCCCGTGTCTCTGTAGTGGGAATAGACTTTTGTGCTGTAGGAGGTGATTCGAATGTGGGTGAGGACGGATCTTGGTTTCCCCACGCTCTCCGCAATTCACCTCTCACTTGTCGAATCCTGTACCATGGATCACGACATCGCTCTCCATCCAACCAGCTAACTCAAAGTATTGAAACACACCGTCATACTGCCTTAGATTGTATCCACAGGCTCTTTACATAACAACAGTCTTTGAAAAAGCTGTATTGTCTTTCAAAAAGACTAAAGATTCTGAGGAAAAGATTTGCATTCGAAAGATACCACTACCAAGATGGCGCCTATGAACCTGCAACACCGACGGACACACAACCTATTACTGATATCAAAACTGCTCAATCAGAAAGAATCAGCATCACCGTTTACTCTGATAATCGACAGTCTCGAGCAGTCGGGCAAGCCACTGATCGCTGAATATATCAAGCGAGCGACTGTGAGGATGCCAAGACCCGTGCTCACAGTGTGCATCGCTTTGACTGACCATATTCTAGACGGCAAGAAACCAAGTCATTTTCGTGTCATTCGAGACACTGAGAAAGCCGCGCGATGTCGACATCTTCATCCCTGCGTGGAAAGAGGGATTCGCCACTGTGCAGAAGCAGATTGTGTCACATCTTAGCGCATCGCCCACACAGCGTATGTTGGAAAACACGGAACAGAAAGCTACATGTAAAAGTTGACATAGTTGCTGATTATGAACAAGGCAAACTCATCATATTCGACAGCCTCAATACTCTATGCTCTGATCCTTCCGTCTCTCTGAACCTCCCAGGCGCACTATCATCTTTCATATCCCCGACAGTCTCCCTCCTGGCTCTATACCACGCGGACATTCCCATCTCAACATCCATCATGCAATCAACACCTTACTCACCCCAGCCACTGACCGTTCTACGCTACCTAGCCACCACAATCATGGTAACGCACGCCCTCCACCACGTGCTCGCCCGCAAAGCCGCGCGCGAACGCAGCGTGGCCGAGCCCGTGTTCGGCCTCGAGGAAGAAGTCGAAGGCGTGCTAGTCGGACTCGGGAGCAATGGCCCCGAGGGTCTAGTGCTAGAAATGGAGTACAGACGTAAATCCGGCCGCGGAGTCCGCGAGTCCTACTTCCTGCCTCATGTTTCGGCCCCCACCAAGACAGGATTGTCGACGATGTCTTCGACTGGTAGTGGTGTGAGCAGGTTCAGGGAGACGGTGATGTTGTTGGAGGATCATCCGCTTTATAGACGACCTGGCGAGGATGATGCGAAAGATGGAGCCGAGGACGAGGGGATGGATGTCACGTTTGAGCTTGGACTCACGGAGAAGCAGAGGCGGGATCGGGAGGGAGTGGTGTTGCCTTATTTTGACGCGCAGAAGGGCGGTGGTGAGGGCGGGAGGATTCTCTATGATATGGGTGTCGAGGATGATTTTGATGAAGAGGAAGATGAGATATGATAGATTGGAGTTGACTCAAGTTCCCATCTACTTGCATTGTGCTACTCGCTCTATATAAATAATCCATAGCTCACGTGCTTGCTTCCTGGCCCTGTGGGTGAAAGAAGGCATACATGCACAAAGGACAGAGAGGATTAACTCCGAAGTATCTCCGACGAATACAGAATACGCCAAGCATATATGAACATGGAGCTTCAAAACCATCATCACATGCATCTTCAATAAATCGACAATCATTTTCGCCATTTCAAAACCACGGATCTGGACCAGGACCGCACCTTCTTCGAAAGCCAAAAAAGATAAAGATAATCACGTCGATTTCAGAGGGCGCATAAACCACAACAATGGCTTCCCGTGATAGTCAAGAAGCCAACTACAGCGGAGATAGAGGCCGCAACGACCGCGAGCGCGACTACAGACGCGACACAAGAGACGGCCCAAGAGATGGCGGGAGAGACTTCCACCGTGGCGGCAGAGCAGGAATAGGCAGCCGTGGTCGAGGACGAGGAGGAGAGCGAGGAGGCGATCGCAGAGGTAACACCCATCTCCAACACAACCCAGCGCATACCAACGACTAACCACCTTTTCCCATAGATGACCACAGAGACCGCACCCACCACGCCCGCTCAAGATCTCCAGCCCGCCACGACACACACGACCGCCGCAACTCCCACGACCGCGGCCCTGCTTCCACCTCAAGTAGACGACCGACCGACGACCGCCGCGATCGCGACCGCAACAATCCTCCTCCATCATCGCGCACTGCCCGCCCCACTTCCACCCAACAACCAGATCTCGAAACGCTCCGCACGGAAATGGACACGGACAACCCGGACGACGACGAGGCCACGCGCGAGGAAAAGGTCATGCAGCGCGTCATGGGCTTCGCCAAGTTCAAAAGCACAAAAAACACAAAAGTGCCGGGGAATGATCGGTTGTATGGGGTTAGGAAGGATAAGCAGATTCAGTACCGCCAGTATATGAATCGGAGTGGTGGGTTCAACAGGCCTTTGTCGCCTAGTCGGATGTAAGGTGGATGGGCTGCTGAATTTGGGTCTGGTACTGCTGCGCTAGGGGTGCTGCGCGATGCAGCCGTGTAGGATTTGAAAGCACGGAAATGCCATACGAGCCAAATCATTTGAGGCCGGCCTTGTCGTACATTGCATTGAGGCGGCGGATAGAGAGATGCATATCAAAAAGGACAGAAAGCGAGGCGTTCAGGCTGGGATTAGCATCGAGAGAAGGCCAAATATACCACATCTCTGGCAGGGCTACTCTACCAATACCCGTATCCACGAATGAAAACTTGTAAGACACCTCACCTTACCTTTCCTTATCATCTAATACTGTTTCATCACTCGAACCAAGATATGTTGTGCTAAATGCTTCTGACAGATGGCATCTCAGGAGCCTCGTAACACAATAAGTGGGGCCAACCGCTCTGGCGAAGACTCTCTTTGTGGCTTTTTGGTGTCTTTGTCTTTGATTATGCTGCCCTGGTTGATGGCAATCCGGAGGGAGTTGCGTCCAGGAATAGCGCCACTTCGACGTCTAACTACCTCTGGACCGAGAAAGCCTGACCGAGGCCTCATAATCTAGTTCATGTGGGCGTGCTTTCACCACCCCGAGTCTTGACAACGAGCATCACCTCCATTCTTCTGACACACATCGGGCTCTCTTCGCGCCAGGTCCATGCGCTCTTTTGTCCCACGCCTGAAGAATGGCTCTTCATCCTGCCATTTCTGCCCAGGAGCATGACGCAAACAGTATATGTCTTTGTCGCCAAGGACAGAGACCCGAGCAGTCTTCACGATCTTATCAACGTTCCATCCATGTGTCACGAGTTTGCTAGTGGTGCTGAAACGATACACCTCTGTCGAGTCAAGTGTCCACGGTGGCCTAAATGGCTCAGAAGAGCTTGTCGAGTCCGCACGATGTCCCAGTCTGCATTTTGGTCTTCACGCCATATTCTCGCTCGTTGTCGTATTTCAACGGACACGTAGAGCAATGGCGTTGCTTTTGCATTTCCTAGGATCGTGGTCCGCCTTGGTGTCCGGGTCTGGCTGTCGTTGAACCTCTCATAGAGGTATGTAGCCTTGGCCTGATTCGACGACCTCGTCAAAGAAAACAAGAGGGCTGATTATCTCCGCGCTTCGTGAAACGCACATCGTCGACACGAACCGGTTCTGAAGCCAAGTTCTACACCATTGAAGATAACTGATGCGGAATCATTCTCTTGCAGCCCGAGGTAGTCGGTCTTGCCGTGCTGGTAAAGCTGCTCAATCTTGCTAGGTAGTCTGGTCCCGACATCGAAGAGGTGTATCTGGTTGAGCGTCTCGATTTCACCTCTTTTTTATCCACGATCCGGAAAAGGAATGCAGACGTCGAGGGTTATTGTCGGGCTGGGCAAGCTAGTTGATGCTACGCCTGCATTTCTGTGCCGGGAAGGACTGCGCGAGTCGGTGACTGGCTGGGTGCAGCAGTCGAATCTGGACCAGGGGGTATGACCGCGGCTAGAGCTACGCGGTTGTACCTCAGGGCGTGACCCGTGCAGTACTCTCCCCTAGGCTGACGAGAACGACGAGGCAAGCTAAAGCACACTGTCGATTGAAATGAGCTTGGAGCTGGCCTCGTGGCGATTGTCGTTGCAGAGTTGCAGGCCATGATGTGCGCAGCCAATGCAGACTTGTTGCCTGTTTCGGAAAGACTTCAATGAGCTTTGTTGCACTATGCAAGTCTTCCTCTGAGTACTCGATGGCACCGAGGGTACTTCCCGAGCCTGACCTCGGGACATGGAGCTACTCTCAAGCACTAGCATTTTCTCTGTCTCCATCCGATGGAGGGTTGTTGATGGTTGTTCTTCTTTCTACCTGACCATCGCCGGCAGGCTTCCTTGATTGAACAGATCGGCTTCGGTAGTGGAATCGCTAAAGCTTGAACTGTAGACGTTGCGAGTTGGTCTCGGGTAAGATGCAGGTCGCTTTGCACTGATCTTTACCTGTCAAAATTGAGGCTGCTCGCATTCCGGAAATGTCGTTCTGGCTCTAGGCCGTGATCCCAAGATCAATGCTTTACTCTGTATCCTGGACCTTATCAGGTATGATTAGGAGACGGTGTCAGAGCAGACAGCGCGCCACCGTCGCAGTCGTTGCCTGGCAAGCCCGATACCAGATCGCGTGAGGTGTTTCGCTCACCGAGCTCGTATATATGGCATTAGGCTGGCCGTGATCGCTCGCATATATGATATCAGGCTGGCTGTAATCGCTCGCGTGAGTATTGGATAACACTTAATGAGACTCACACTATGTCGTCACACACAGAACGGGGCTGGCAGCCATAAGAAGGACACAACTCTATGCTCAATGCGTTGCGCGGCCTTCAGCTTTGGGAGAAAAACATTGGCATAGCAAGTGGCATCGCTCATCTTGCAGTGGCAGACGATCTATGTCGTCCAAGGTTGGGGATGTAGCGGGTTGTGTTATCGTGGTGAATGCAAAGGGCAGATCACATGGGATGGTTCACTTTGTGCACGGCTTCCGAAGCACATCTCTCCTCATACTCCACCCGCAAGCTCCCCACCCCTTCTCCTTGAACCAGGACGAACACAAGCAATACTTGTCCGTTCTATCCTCTGCTGCTAGTCCCACCTTCGCGTTTTTTCTTCCACCACTCCACCCTCGCGTCTTTATCCCCCTTTGATCCACCCTCGCACTGCACCTTTCGCCATCAAGCCTCGACCACTTTCGACACCGAAGACAAGACTTGCTCCACGGTCAACAACAAAGGGCAAGTGCATTCACAATGACTCTCCCCATCGAGATCATGAGTGTTGTCTGCGCAAACCTTGGCCGCTCAGACCTATGCAATTTCCGTCTTGCCTCCAAGGAGTTTGCCTATGCAGGGAAGCCCAAGGCTCTTCGCAGCGTGCACATCCATCACAACGAGAACAGTTTCGCGCCTCTTCGCGACTCTGCCGCTCATACCGAGCTAGGTCCATACTTGGAGACGATTACGTTCAGACCCTGCCGCATAAGACCCAGAGACAGCAAGGAATGGTTCCACCGCGTTTCTTTCGACTGGTACGCCCACAATTGCGACTGCCCTTTCTTTCGCATCGACGATGCCTGGCTTCGTGACGATGACCTTGTTCGCTTGTGCTTGGATGAGGACTGGAGGCGCACTTCTCCGCACCATCTGGAATCGGGAATGAAGGCGGCGTTCAAAGAAGAACTCAGATCACTATGGTCATTGGGCTCCGACATTTCGGCCTTTCAGAAATCCAGCTCCCCTGCACAACTCTTTGCAGAGCATTTGCCTGACATGATTCGCGCATGCCACAAGTTGTCGGAACTCATCATTGCTTGCTCTGACATTGTTCAAACGAGATGTCTCCACAGCGACTGTACCAAGATTCACTCTCGTGGATTGATTTGTGACAAGGACATGGCACTGGACGTTTTCTCAAGCGCTGTTCAGGCATTCCTTGGGTGCAAGCAGCCGCTTCTGTCGCTCACATTGACATTCTGCTTGTACGAAAACGCCGTGGCCCAGAGGTTTCATGTTTTCAATCACTTCCACGGCTCCGACTGGATCAAGCTCTCTTCGACCTTGGAGCTTGTGGTATGCAATCTGACCTGCCTTCGGTTGGCCCTCCCGGCAAGAAAGAACAGGCCTGACGAGATGTCAGTGGAAACCGACTTGGTCAATATTCTGCGCCAAGCAGTCCATCTACAAGAACTTCGCTTAGGGCTTGTCAAACATATCCAACGAGATGCTTTGTGGTATGGACAGCTGCAGCTGTCGAAATTGTCGGCGATGAGCATTCCCCAGCTGACTCGTCTCCAACTTTGCGGCTTCCAGGGTGCAGAAGGAGATATCGTTCAGCTACTGCTCAATCATGGCGCCACATTGGAGCACGTCGCTTTCAAAGGTGGGCTCACGCACCCATTCAACTTCAATCCTACCTCCATCCCGGGTCTCCAGCTTTCTTTCAGCTGGGAAACATTCTTCAATTCGCTGGCCGGCGGACTACCAAGATTACGCCGCATGATCTTCGCCGACATGCTCCCCACGGGTCCTCACGAGCTCAACAACAACCACATCGCCAACGAGCGAGGGATGGAGGCTTTCAAGCAACACTCGGCCTGTATCGATCACTCGGCTGCAATCATCGATGGTCGTCGGAAGTGGATCCTCTACCGTGACACGACCGTCGACGATCACGCCGCCCTCTGCGAGCAAGCCGACAGAAGCTTCAGAGGCGGCGAGTTCGATCTCGACCCTGCGGATCCTGCATACGAGTTTGACCACCTCTTCGTGGACAGCTGGGAGCACAAGAAGGAAGGTGCTTGCTCGCGCCCGGGTACAGTGGGTGGTTCGAAATTTGTCGATCTCAAGTGAGGTTCGGTCATGGTCTCAGTGGTTAACATGCAGATCATAAACACTTCTGCCTCGAAGGATAGCATTGCAAGGTACTGGCTAAGGGTGAAAAATCCCTGTATCTCATGGTTAGAGCACTGCTGCTTTGTAGCTAGGCTTGTGCCTTTTGCACCTCCTCCATAGGTCTGGTATCCCAACCAAGAATCAAATCGTCAAAAGCACCTTTTCACGTCCGTGAATGCTGTGATTCCCTATCATACGAGCTGTCGTTGTAATACCCCTGTGCCTTTTGTGATACATGATTCACAGTACTAGATACAGTGGAAACACCTTTGATTCCCGGCACCGAACTTTCAATACCCAGTCCATATTCCGCTGTCATAGTCACCCTGTCCAATATTTCCCCTCCCAATCCTCTTGGTACTCCCCAATATCGTAACCTCTACCATTCTTCACGGTCTATTCTCACCCCCCATCTCCAATCCTTTCCCATTCCACCACCTCTGCACCCGCCCGCTTGGTCCTGTACCAGGTACACACCAGTCCTCAATCCCACCACACGACTTTCTTCCCCGGCGGCGATCTGAGCCGCTTACCAGCCGCCCATGCAGCAGGCAGAGTAGTCAACAGCACCTCCTCCCTACGCCCGCACCCTTCTTCATCCGGTGTACCGAGTCTCGAATGGTCTTCGAGCTGCCGCAACCGCTGGATAGCGGAAAGTCGGGTGATAGGCCACGATGCCGGCGGTGGCGTGGCTGAGTACGATGGGACTGGTGGTTGGTCCGAGGATGGGGTATACATGGATCCATCAGGAAGGCTGGGGCATGAAGGGGGATTGATGCGTTGGTGGCGGAGAGAGCATGTTAGGGTTGCGAGCAGGGGAAGGGCGACGAGGTAGAAGGATAGCATGTCTTCTTGTTCTTGTTCTTTCAGTCCTTTTTCTGGCTGTGTCTTCTGCTCTGAGCTGGGGTGGTTGTTGGGGTTTTTCTTTTTGGCGAGGGGGTGTGCTATTGGTGGTTGAAGTTGGCTGGGGCTGGAAGAGGGAGATCAGAGAGTGTGTGTTGATTTCATCTAGGATGGGGTTCAAAGGGTAACAGTGACGGTTGAAACAATCGAGCCACGATACTTGAGGAGAGAAAAGTGTAGTGAGAGGGGAGATAAGACTGAGAGCAATACTTATGGACTGACCATATGAGGTTCAATTGAGACTCGGAACTATATAGCTTGGCGCCAGGAGAAAGGAGGCACAGAGTTTCGGATATCTGAGCTGGCATTACCTTATCCTTTCCCCTCTTCTTCGTTGTCCCAATCACAGGACAGTGCTATACAGTTGTGGATATGTCCCCGCATCATGTCGTAACCATGATAAGTACATGGTGAGGCTGGTTCAGCTAGATGAAGAGGAACATCAGAGGAGAAAGCAGGTTTGGTGTGGAGCTTGGAAGAATTGATGGAGTTTTGTATTGGTATCGAGTGATGATAATGATGCTGCGCAGGGGAGATCTCTATTGAATGTATACTTTCTGTCTTTCCCTACAGCGTAAGCCAGACACGATGATGCTCCAAAGTACGAAGTCAAATTATTGCTTTTGAGCAAACTCGTCGAGGTATGCGACGAGTTTCTCCACTTGTTGCAGGCTGACGGCGTTGTCTGAAACGTAATTAGTAGTGATCATCAACATCGAACAATAAGAAATGAGGATTGCACTCACAATTGCTGATTCTGCAACCACCGACGCTGCGGTGGCCCTTGCATCCAAGCAATAATCGGTCATTTGCACCAGCCAGGAAAGCCTTCTCCTTTGCGTCTCTGTCCTCTGCAGCACCAATGCGGAAACAAATGTTCATTCTTGATCTGACAGACTTGTCGGGGACTACGTGGAAAACATTCGAGTACTTGTCGAGGACACCGTAGATGAGCTGTGCCTTCTTCTCGGCTTCGTCTTGCTGAGTAGCAATGCGTGCACCGTCGGCGGCCTTGTCGAGAAGACCTTGCATGACTTGACCAGCGATCCAGACATCGAAGATGGGGAGGGTGTTATAGAGGGAATTGTTCTTGACAATGGTAGGCCAGTCGAGGACTACAGGGCCGACAGGTAGACCAAGCTTGCGGAGAGTGTCAGACTTGGGGAAGCTGGCGGCAGGAGGGAGGAGAGAGTTCTTGATGATGGCAATGGTGATGCCGGTGGTTCCCACATTCTTCTGAGCACCACCAAAGATGGCAGAGTACTTGCTGACATGGACCTTTCGTGACAAGAAGTTGGAAGACATGTCAGCAATGACCTCGTAACCAGAGTTGTCGAGGCAGGCAGGGAAGGCGGGGAACTCTACACCGTCGACAGTCTCGTTGTCGCAGAAGTAGACCATTGCACTGTCCTCCTTGTTTTGTGTCAGAGTCCACTCCTTCTCGTCTGGGATGACACCGAATTTGCCATCTCTTGCTTTCCTTGCATCCGTGGCGACGTTGACGTTTGCGGCGCCGACGAGACGGGCGGCTTCTTGAGAGGCCTTGAGTGACCAGGATCCCGTGACGAGGTAGTCCAGACGCATCTTCTTGACCTCTTCTGCAAGCTTCTCAAAGATTTGGTCTTCGGTGGCTGACTCGCCGAGTGTCTTCTTGATTTGTGCTTGACGACGGCCAACCCAGAGCGAAGTCATGTGGTAGACAGAGGCGCTGAACTCGCCGCTGCCACCGCCCTGCAGGAAGATGATTTCGTAGTCATCGGGGATGTTGTAGAGGTCGCGAAGGCAGGACTTTGTGTGTTCGAGGATCGCATTGGCGTCGCCGCTGCGGTGCGAGATTTCGGTGATACCAATGCCGCCGTTGTTGTAATTTAGGAGGACCTGGGAGGCCTTTTCGAGGACAGCAGTGGGGAGAGGGGCGGGGCCAGCGCCAAAGTAGGCGGTTTCTTGTCTGGAGGGCATTGTATTGGCCGTGTGTAGAGGACGAGGTTGGAACAGAAGGATTGGTTGATAGGGAAGATTGAGAAAGAGAAGAGGAAGGAAGTAGGAGTATGGGCAGATGACTACGAGAAAATGGATGACTGGTATATAGTCATATATAGACTCTCGTATATCAATAATAAAAAATGTGGAGGAGGGGTCTAGCTCTGGATGACATGACACAATTAATGCACGCCGCCGAAGTCGGACAGATGTACGCACAAAACAGTACAATTCAGCACAAAAAGTGCGGAGGTCTGACGATTGGTGATTATCTAGCACCTCCGCTATTGGCTACTTTTGCCCGCAACTCTCCATATTTTATTATACAGTACTGCCAGTCACTTCTGTCAGTATAGTGGATTGTACTGGAGAGAGTGTGGAGTTTGGTTGAAAGGGCTTGCTGTTTTACTCTTGATACCCAACTAGCGATATATATACACGCCCTTTTCCTTCCCATCAAAAGCCTCTTCTGCAACAATGGCCATCCTTAGACTCACAGCTTCCACGGCTTCGAGGTTGCGACTGGTATGATGATGTCTCCTACACCACTGCGTCTTCGGTGTTGTGTACTAATTCATGACAGGCCTCGACCAGACTGGTCACCCGTCGCTCCATCCTTCCTGCCTCTGTCATTCCGGCATCATCTCACATGACTTGTCCACGATACTACTCGTCCACACCAGCTCTCCGCCAAGCATCTGCCGTACATGATGCATTCCAATCACAACTCGAGAACTCGGCCGACTTCCTCTCACGACCCGCAAAGCCATCACCAGTCCCTCAAACCCTCACAGAGAAGATTGTACAGCGATACAGCACTGGGCTGGCAGAGGACAAGTTCGTCAAGTCGGGCGACTATGTCACACTCTCGCCCCATCACTGCATGACCCACGACAACTCATGGCCCGTCGCTACAAAGTTCATGTCCATTGGTGCCACAAAGATCCACAACAACAAGCAGGTCGTCATGACCCTCGACCACGATGTCCAGAACAAGACGGAAAAGAACCTGCAAAAGTACAGGCAGATTGAGGAGTTTGCCAAGCAGCAGGGCGTCGACTTTTACCCTGCTGGCAGAGGTATCGGTCACCAGATCATGGTCGAGGAGGGTTACGCCTGGCCTGGTACTCTTGCTGTCGCCTCGGACAGTCACACCAACATGTACGGCGGTATCGGATGTCTGGGTACTCCTGTCGTCCGCACCGACGCTGCTTCCATCTGGGCTACTGGCCGTACCTGGTGGCAGATTCCCCCAATCGCAAAGGTCACCTTTACTGGTATGCTCCCCAAGGGTGTCTCTGGCAAGGACGTCATTGTCGCCCTCTCCGGCCTCTTCAACAACGACGAGGTCCTCAACCACGCCATCGAGTTTACCGGCTCCGAAGCCACCATGTACTCCCTCCCTATTGACGACCGTCTTGCCATTGCCAACATGACGACCGAGTGGGGTGCTCTCTCCGGCCTTTTCCCAATCGACTCGGTCCTCCAAGGCTGGCTGCGTGCCAAGGCCACCGAGGCTGCCATGTTCGAAGCCGCATCCCTCACCTCGTCCGAGACCAAGACCCGCTTCAACCACGAGCGTCTTGATCAGCTATTCGAGAACCCCCTCGCCGCCGACATGGGTGCCAAGTATGCAAAGGAGCTATACCTCGATCTCGACACCCTCTGCCCTTACGTCTCCGGCCCCAACTCTGTCAAGGTCGCCACCCCCTTGAACGAGCTCCAAGACCAACAGATCAAGATCAACAAGGCTTATCTTGTCTCCTGCACAAACTCTCGCCGTTCTGATATTGCTGCCGCTGCCAAGGTCTTCAAGGATGCCGCCGAGGCCAACAACGGTGTCATTCCCAAAATCCCTGAGCACGTCAACTTCTACATTGCCGCCGCCTCCCTTCCGGAGCAGCGTGCTGCTGAAGAGCAAGGCGATTGGGGCACTCTTCTCGCCGCTGGTGCTCAACCTCTTCCCTCTGGTTGCGGTCCTTGCATCGGTCTTGGAACTGGTCTCCTCGAGCCTGGTGAGGTTGGCATCTCCGCCTCCAATCGTAACTTCAAGGGCCGCATGGGATCCACTGATGCCAAGGCCTATCTTGCCTCGCCTGAGGTCGTTGCCGCCTCTGCCCTGTCTGGTAAGATTGCCGGCACTGGCTCTTACGAGAAGCCTGAAGGCTGGTCTGGAGTCGTTCGTGGTGAAGGTGACGGTGCCAAGCCCGAGGAGCGTATGATCACCATCGAAGACGCTCTTGATCTGCTTGTCAAGCAAGCCGAGGAGGCCATCGCTGCCGGCGAACAGTCTCTCGGTTCTGCCATCAAGTCTGATGAATCCGCCCCTGGTGCCCCTCCCGCCAACGCATCTGCCGATGCTTCCACAGAAAAGCTCACCGAGATCCTGCCCGGCTTCCCCGAAAAGGTGACTGGAGAGATCGTCTGGTGCAACGGTGACAACATCAACACCGACGGCATCTACCCAGGCAAATACACTTATGACGACGCCTTTTCCTCTTCCCCCGAGCGCATGGCGACCGTCGTCATGGAAAACTACGACACTGAATTCGCATCCATCGCCAAGGCCGGCGATATCCTCGTCGCAGGCTTCAACTTTGGCTGTGGCTCCTCCCGCGAACAAGCCGCCACTGCCATCTTGGCCAAGAAGATTCCTCTCGTCGTCGCCGGCAGCTTCGGCAACATCTTCGGCCGCAACTCCATCAACAACGCCCTCATGGGTGTCGAGGTGCCCAAGCTTATCGAGCGACTAAGAGAAACCTTTGACAATGTTGCGACCCCCGCAAACGAGTCGGCCATCACCGAGCCTGCGCAGAACAAGCAATCTCTGGACTCGCCGCCGCCTGCCCCAACTGCTACACCCTCTGCAGAGAAGAAACTCACGAGACGCACGGGTTGGACCTTCACCTGGGACGTGCGACGCTCCACCGTCATTGTCAAGGAGGGCGCCGACGGCAAGGAGTGGAGCCAGAAGGTGGGCGAGCTACCGCCCAATGTTCAAGAAGTCATCGCCGTGGGTGGTCTGGAGAAGTGGGTTGGCAAGGAGATCGCTGCTGGCTCAAGCTGAAGATGCAACGGGGATATGAGGTATATATGTAAAAAGATGTTAACTGTATCTGGACTCTGAAAAGGGGCGCTGTGTTTGTTCAGCACATGGATTTTGTGACTGCTCAGGTTGTTTGATCTTTACTGGTACTTAGCCACATGGGAGTCTTTGTCATATGTTCATAAAGGTTCAATTAAGAGCGGTAATCTATATCCCGTTTCACTCCCTTTGCTGATGTTAATCCTCGTCACTCTTGCACACAGAGTGTTACAAGCCATACGAGTTTCGACTGTAGAGAAAAGGTGAAAAGAACAACAGAAAGATTTGATCATCCTACATACCATCCCTCGCTCACCCATCAGAAACAGAATAACCATCTAGACCTCAGATGCCGCCCTCCCCAACAGCAAACACGCCGACCATTACCGCGCCCACACTCAAGAATCCCCTGACCAAGTTGAACTTGCTCCACGTGCTCACAAGGTCATGCACGCTGCCCTCCCCAGCGGCCACGAGACCCTTGCCCACAGCCCCCTGCGCCGCCCTGCCCGCCGCCGCCTTCAAACTCCCATTGACGCCCGCCATGAAAACCTGAGTGTACGGCGCAAAGGCAAGCGCGGCCACCGCCGCAGCCGTGTACAATTTCACGCCCCTGACGCCCCACACACTCGCGCCCGGCGGCAGAGTGGCGGTGCTGGCACTGTGGTAGGCTAGGTACGCGAAGCCCGTGGCGGCGGCTACACCGCAGGGTGCGACGAGGAGGAGGCCGTTGTCGAAGAGGGATTTCCACTGTTTGGCTAGCAGAGGGGCGGGGGAGTGCAGGAGGGAGGGGACCGCGGCGATGGTGGAGAGGAGGTTGCTGCCTGCTACTATGCCGGTGCCTGTTACGGCTAGGGCCTGGATCAGGCGGATTGAGGGGGGAGTTTGGTATGGGGTGGACATGGTGGCGGTTTTGAATCAGGTTGGTCGAGTATGGCAGATTGGGTCGATCAAGAAGGATGGTTGTTTGTGGAGATGACGAGCTGGTCGCTTTGTAGATGATATTGATGGGGGGGTCTTGCACAACAGCTCGGCTCTTATCAACTTTCAAGGATGGAAGAGATACAGTGGCTGGGTAGAAAGCTGTGTGTAGCAATCGCAATTGGCAGTGCAAAGATGAACCAGAGAGCTGAATGTGACGGCTGAAGACGGTACAGTGAAGTGGGGTCAATCGTCCTACCTTATATACCTTTAAAGTCTAACAGTACATGGCTGAACGTACCTGAGGTATCTAATCGGAGGATTGGGGATACCGGTCGAGCTGAAAGGTGGATGAACTTCGGGGCCGTCAAGCTGGAGGCGGGCAAACTTGAAACACGTGGGTGGGGGTCCTGAACGGCCGTAAGAGTCGGGCGGGGGAACTATGATCGCTATCCCATCTCTTGCTAGGTTTGCGACTGAATATAGGTTATGGACTTCAATACAAGTCGTTCCATACCCTTGACCACATTTCATGCAGGTTTGAGATTTGCGGAAGATCTATAGATTGATGAGATGATTCGTTGACCAGTCGGGAAGGTCTCCAAGCATGCGGGAGCACTGCCAAGGCAAATACAAGCTTTGATGAACGTGGGGAAAGCATGACGTCGAAGTCCAGACTCGAGGGTCAAGGTCGCATATCAGGGTAGACCGAGAGGCCGCGTAGCTCAATAAGACGATTGATAAACTCCTATGTGTCCTAAGCATCTCTTCCAATCCCTCTACGCATCTTCTCTCTACCAATCCCACATTGTTAATGTTGTCTGTATAGTCTTGTACTAGTTCTACACCGCACTTCTTCAACCTCGAAACAACAACACCAACACGATGGACTCGAAGCATATCAACGATGCCCACTTTGAAGCAACAGCCGCAGCTCTAGACCAGATCACCGATGAAGCAGGCGACCACTCCAAAGACCCCAAAAAGACCCTACACACACCTTCAGACCACTCTCACGCCCACTCATGGCTCAAGCGCATCTTTCCCTACCAATCCCTCGAGGAAATGGAAACAGCATGGCACATGGGCAACTACGTCTACGACCGAAACACCCACCAAAAGACCTTTGAGCCAATGTCCATCTACGTCCGCGTGGGCATGCACGCCCTCTACTACGGCAGCGAACAGGAAAAGGCTCTTCACTGGAAACGCACAGTCGCGCTGCTGGAGGCCCAGAGTGTGAAGATGGGCAAGCAGTATGATGATCCTGCATCTGTAGACCACATTGTACCATTCATTGAGAGTTTCGATCTACAAGAGAGTATGTCGGAGATGCAGGAGCCGGATCCGACCAAGTACAAGAACTTCAACGAGTTCTTTGCTAGAGAGATCAAGCCTGAGGCTAGACCCATTGCTGAGCCTGGAAATGTGAGCTTTTACGACATGAGCACACCAAGCTCTTCGCAAGTTGTCCATTGAACGTGGAATCGTCATCTGACACACAACACAGGACCTTGTCGTTTCCAGCCCTGCTGACTGCAGATTAACCACTTTCCCAACCGTAGACATGGCCACCAAGTACTGGATCAAAGGCTTCGGCTTTACCGTAGCCAAGCTCCTGAACTCAGACTCTCTCGCTGGGGACTTCGACGGCGGCAGCATCGTCATAGCAAGACTTGCGCCCCAAGACTACCACAGGTGGCATGCACCCATCTCTGGCACTGTCGAGAGCATCACTGAGATACCCGGCGCTTACTACACTGTCAACCCGCAAGCCATTTGCGAGCCTGGAACTCTGGATGTCTTTTGTGAAAACAGACGAAGTGTCATGATTGTGCGTAGAAAGGCCACTGGCAAGAAAGTGGCTATCATTGCCGTGGGCGCAATGCTTGGTGAGTCCTCTTCTTTCCCACTCAAGTTTCTTTCTGCCCAAACCCACTCTCGATATCGCGGAAACATAGACGCTAACGCGATATTGTGTGAAACAGTGGGCAGCATAGAATACAACCCTGGCGTCGCAGTCGGCACTGAGATCAAGCGCGGACAATGTCTAGGCGCCTTCAAGTACGGCGGCAGCACGGTCATCAATCTTTACGAGCAAGGCGACGTCGTGCTCGATTCTGATCTGGTGGATAATTCGACAAAGGACGCTACTGAGACGTTGGTGCGCGTGGGCGAGAGAGTGGGCATCAGTTCTTAGAAGGGCGGTCGTCTTTGTCCTCGTCGTTCTCGTGCTGGTGGGTCTAGATGAGCAGGGATGCGTTTGGGTTATGCATTAGAGTGGGATTTGTGGATTGGTTATAAAGTATCCTACACCCTTATACAGCTTACACGCTATCAATGGCAGAAGACAAGACCCGAAAAGGCCAGTATTATTCACAATATCTTCTACCGTGTATCACGATATGGCTAGGTACAGGAATAGCATTGGCTCACATGCCGGACAGAAGTCCGCTATCTGTTATTTGTTAGGGATAAAACATTGTTGATCTCGAAGATCAACTGGAAGCTTTGACGTCATATCTATACCATAGCCACGAACGAAGGATGCACCACCACCAACCCAACTACATCCGTTTTCTCTTGGCAGTCGGCATCTTTTGGTCCTGATTCTCTTGGTGTCACTGTATAAGAAGTCTAGGTGTGCCTCGATTTCTATCCTAGTCAAGAAACTTATAGCTGTTCTATGCCCAACAAGCATTACATAACACCCCTCCAGTCAAAAAAAAAGAAAGATACTAGACCAGATCTTACTGTGCTTCACCATTTGAGAAGCTCGGCTTGTACACAACCAACTCTGGCTTCCATCCCACCAAGCAAGCAAGCCAGTCGAGAGTCATTCTAAGAAACTCCAGAATGTACTCCTTCAACCCGCAAGCAGAATCCACACCGGGCTCCTTCCGCGCCCGCGAAGTCTTCAAGCCAGAGGATTTCGCCGACTCCCACCCTGGCCGCGAACAGGAGATGTGTGATCACTATAACAAGTCCCTGTACCGAGGGTGCAAGAAGAACGAGTTTCAGAGTTCGCAGGGTCTGTGGTCGAGTCTCAAGGATAAGGTGAGGGGACGATCGAAGAGTGATGCTCAGACTATGGAGGGGTTGGAGAAGGAGGAGGTGGTGGTCGTTGAGGGCAAGTGAGATATTGGATGTTTTGAAGAAAGAAAGACTGATGGAGTGGAGGTAGGATATGGTTGGTTTGGGAGTTTTGGCTTGGGGTTTGGGTATATGGTATATGCTCTAGCTGGACTAGACTGTGGCTGTACGGATCGCTCTCGATGTTGGATAATGCTTGAAATGATCCCCACCATTTTGGGGTTGAAAAGCCAAGTTGCGCCGTCAATATGAACACCAACGTTACCGCTTTTGGTCGCTCTGATCTATGTTCAGACTCCTGGGGGCCAGAATCTTTGCGGCGTTACTCGATTCGGGGAGGATCTCGATGGACTGATTGGTGGACATTTCGTTCTCCCCATAGGCTGAGACAGGATCTGATTCCAGTACGAGCATCCTGGGGGCGTTGCAGCTCGAGCGATAACAGTCGGCATTAAGGGTGTTTCGTTCACAGCGTTCAATCATATCGTCGTCTCCTCTCTCGGTCGCGATCACGACGATCATCAGGAGATCTGCTCCTGTGCCGTCTTCTTTCGCCATCTCTTGATCGCTCTGTCCGCTCTTCAGGTCTAGGTCTGTGATCCCGCTCTCGACTATCCCGTCTAGAGCGGTGCTTGTACTCTCTAGATCGCGACCTATGCCTCCTATGTTCTCGATCTCTGTCCCTTGACCGGTCCCTCGATCTCGACCGTCTCCTCCGCGGCCGGTCCTCGTCATCCCTCCTCCTATGTCTGTGTTCCCGACTTCTGCTCCTCCTCCGCCTGTCCAGGCCGCCAAGTCTGCGATCATCTCGACCTTTCATCACTTCCCTTGTATCATCCCCAGCATGAGCAGCCGATCCATGTCCTAACCCCTTGACAGCAGCCTCGTCTTCCTCATCAGGTCGTGCAACCTCTCTCAAGATCTTCTGCACCTCCTTGTCGTCCCTGCCCGGCCCCAACGGCATCATATTCGCATTCGTATCACCCCGCTCAATCGGCTCAAGGCCCAACGCCTTCCTCATCTCATCCTCTTCTCTCTCTTTCACTTTCCTAATCTCCTCTTTCCTCTTGTCCGCCGCTGACTTTTCAGCTTCTTCTCCAGCGGGGTTGTCGCCTTTGGCGTACCAGTTTAGATCGCGGCCCTTTTGCCAGCGACCCACGGGTGCCATGAGGGAGTGGCCTAGGTAATTTTCTCGTTGCGCATCGCCTTGGACGTCTGACCAGGAGAATTCGGAGCGGCCGCCACGTGAACCCTCTTTGCGGACTGTTTGGAGTAGATCCATTATGAGTGATTGTTTTGCGAGTGATGTGCGAGGTACCGGGAGGTTATCGCTGGATTATACGAGTTTCATGGGGTTGTAGGCCGGGTCGGAGGTCGCACCGAGGAAAAGACTCTTGTACGTGATGATGCGAGAGTTTAAAAGCTCCTGGATGTCGAGTCGAACGCAAATGTGATTGAAATGGAATGAAACGCAATTACTTGTCGAGACTGGAGCTATAATCTAAAATAAGTGGTCGCAGCGGAAAGTGACAGCATGAGCAAACGAGACAAACAGCCCGGATTCCTCTCGAATGATCATTCCAACGCCATGCATCTACTGGAACGGTCTACACTCCCGATGTCGCATTCGTGAACAGACTACCGCCTGCTTGGTGATGTATGTCTTACACAAGAATATGCGCATTGCACGGCTCCATATCGGCGCGCATACCGTCAATACGATCATGCATCCAACCGCTTGACCAACTTTCTCCTTCAGAATCATCAATTGACCCCAAGCGAATGTCAAAGCCTAACCGGCAATCTCCAGAGCGCCACATCCATTGTATGCACTCCTTTTGAGACCGGCAAGCCTGTGCGCACATCTCAAAGCTCTCCGCGCTGCATTTCTCGTTCTCGAGGAGGGTATGGAAGCTTACAGCGTCTGTCGATGAGTATTGGACGTCTCGAGACAAGTTGTCCCACCGAGTACGATTGACTGATATGTGGCGTTCAGTCGCGTGCTCAAATACGTCGCGGAACAAATATGGCGTATTCCATCCCTAGAGAATCATCAGCAGACGAGCATATAGAGGAAGGCAGGATGCAGAAAGTACATTCTTTGAGATCCAGTCGGCCTCGAACTGCCACATTGAATCTATCTGTGCTGAAGCCATATGATGCCAAGTGACTGCCGCCACGCACCAATGTCTCTCTGTCCAATCAAGGGTTTGAACATTCTCGCCCTGTGTGAGCGGCCACGACGGCGTCAACGATACACCTGCATCAAGAAATGCCTGAGCGAGGACTACATCTCCACAGCAAGAAGCTTCTATGATGCTATCCCAGTCCTTGTCGAAGCTGTCGGTGCCCATCTCCTGGCGTCTACCTATCAGCTTTTCCATGGATTTACGGGAGACGACGATTCCACTGTTCATCTAATCAGCATCGGGAGAAGATCTGCCACTTCTGGAAGACTTACCTCCCGCCATGGGCAAATGATATCGACCCATATTTATTCTGAGAGCCCGCATACAAATCCCGTGCTGGATTCAAAGTCTCCAACCAATTCAGCAGGTTCAGCCAGCTAAGAGACGTGTCTGCCTCGACAAACACGAACCAGTCGATATTTGGCGGACTCATTCCGTAAGTCTTATGCAACATTGGCAAGAATTTCCATTTGTCCAACTTCCACCCTTCTTTACCCTTCAGTTTGCGTACATCAAGACCCTCCCGGTGATACCTTTTTAATTTCCAGTAGAGGGAGAACTCTTCTAGGTGCTTGGTTCTGGCACTGATCGATTCAAGGGCGTCGTGGACCTGATAGTCGGAGATGTTCTGGGTCAAGTCTGAGAAGATGAGGAAATGTGGCGTGCAACGAAACAGAGTCGTGAGATGAGTGGGCAATTTGTCATAGATCTCTGTTGCACCAGTCTTGGTTTTCCAAGCGTCAGCAATGCTCGACAAAGCGGTTGTCCGCGCTCGGTCGCGCTGACCTTCATGACAACCATGACTTTCTCAGCCATGGGCAAGCTGCGACATTCTGCGTGGCGATCTCTTGCTTCACTGTCTGTCGGCTGCAAGTCTGTGGGCACAAAGTCGTGGGGTGCGAGGTCAGATATGGATCGTGATGACCAGAGAGTTGGTCCAGTCATGGAATACACCAAGCATAGTAAGACTATCAACGCCAACGAGCATCGTGGAATATCGGCTTTGCGGGAGGACAAAGGCACCGCAATCATGACGAAGATGACATTCAAATCAGAGCAAATGCTCATTACATTTTCAAGAGACGCAGATTCTTTCTCCGTCATATGTAAGCAGACAGGGAAGGAGCTGTCTGTAGCCGCACAAAAAGAGCAAGGATGAGTATCATCATCTTCCATGGATGCGCCTGCCATAGTGTTCTCCGTCACATCCACCTCTAGTAAGATTCAAGACATCGATCACCCTCTATTTGAACAACCTGTCAAATCAGAAGCGATCAGGAATCTATTTGCAACAATTAGGCGCCGGGATGGCACTCGGGTGAGCAGCCGCCGGACATATGCAGGTACTGCCACCAGCTGTGCTAGGGCCGCTCACGAGCGTCTCTGGCCCGTGCAGAGTCTCGCGTTCCTCATCTTACCACTAAACACAACATGTGCCGGAAGTCTTCACAGCTAGGCGCTGGATATTCGCTTCGGACCATTATCAATTCCGTGTCAACGCTACATGTGTCTCGGCCATCTGACGCTGTACTCTCCGTTGGCGAATTCCGCGCGCTTAGCTAACAGAGGTTTGCCACGCCAACAACCACGATGTATGTTTGTGCAGACGGGCTATCTATTCATGTCACTATCAGCGGGTACCAGTCAATATCAGTGGCCACTATCTGTCATCCTACCGATCAAGAAAAGCTGCGAGAAATGACTCTCAACACCATGTCGATCAGGGTTCTCTGCTATGCACCTGGTGTACTACGACCAATTGTGTTGAGGCATGATTGATATAAGCGCTCGATGCCACATCCACCCAACACAAGCAGTGCAGTCCGGGCCGCACGACTCATAAGTCTATAATAGGGCTCCCATACTGGTCCTACCGAAGGTAGGTACGTGACCGATTCTCGGCTATTGTAGCTCGACCATGCGTTCTACCGTGGGTATGCACTTTTTGATTGTCTTCTCTTGCTTCTTTTTGGCAGTGAGCTGCTACATACCTGGGTCTTTTAGCATTCCATCATCTTCAGATGGCAACCCAAACTCTGTCTATACCAACGACCCTGTTTGGGAGGAGGGGACAACCCAAACCTTAGTATGGCAAAGTTCTTGCTCAAGCATCGATCTCGACATCTGGCAGCAAGCGAATAGCAGGGGCGAGGGCTCCAGAAACTTGACGAAACTCTTATCCAACGCGCCTTGCGACGACTCACCGTACTCTTTTCCAAAACACCGAAAGTTGCCACCTCTGGCGTTAGTGCGGCGGCGGACGGCGCAGGTTCTCATCCTGCGATTGAGAAAAGGATCTTTGAGTTGGAGCAATAGTTGTTGATATATCGCGCCTTGGAAGCAAGTCTCTGGCATCGACAAGCTGGGGACATGGGATGATTCTCTACTATTAGCATGTATACTTGCTATGCTCCACTTCTATCTAGGGTTATTGATGAGGCAAAATAGATCGAGGCGTGATATCGAATGGTGAACACAACAAAGTGGTTCATTATACACTAGAATGGACATTTTCATAGCTCTAAAGTGTGCTCAGATGTGAAGTGAAGAAAAACGCCTAGATGCAATAAGATAAAGTATCGAAACTCCTAGACCCGTGCCAGGAATATATGGAACGCCATTACCAACAGAAATTCGACTGAATCCCAATCTCATATAAATCAAGTATCGCATCTAAAATTGCCATTGCTTGAGCCACTTCGTAATCAGCTCCTTGCGAATTGGCGAAAGCTCCTTGAGCGTCACACTAGCCTCCTCAGTATGGCTCGTCGCCATCCTGGGGAACCCACCCTGTGTAAGTCCCTCGTAGAATTCCAACAGCTTGAGGCCGGGCACTCTGGCGACCTCCTCCTGCGTAACAGGCAAGCTCTTCATAACATTTAGCCATTCCTCGAACTCGACAACCTCGAGGTCGGTGCCTTGCGCGGCATAGTATTCCGTCACGGCAGTCACGAGCACCGACCAGCGAGCAATCTTCGGATTGACGAGGTGGAAAGTATCGAGCTTGGTCTCCCTCTGCGTCGCGAAGCGAGTCTTTGCGATATCAATCAGAACGTTCGCCGCGTCGTCCACGGGCACCCAGTCGACCACGTCATCGGCGCCTAGCACACGGGGGATCTTGCCGATGGCCTTGGATGAGGCGATGATGCTAGGCAGCCACTCTTGTTTGTTCCAGAGGCCCTTGTCGGAGTCGGGTCCGCCGAGCTGGCCGACGCGGACGATGCTAGCGGGGATGTGGGACTTTTCCGCGGCGACGGCGAGGATGCTGCCGCCCACGTGCTTGGATTCGCCGTAGCCTTGGGGCAGGGGCAGGCTGTGGTCCAGCATGAACTTTTCGGGGACGGGGCCGCTGTTGCCGGCGGCGAGCCAGGCGCCGGTGCTGGCAATGGACGAGATGAAGATGATGTGAGGGTGGTATTGGCTGGTTGCGCTGAAGTCGACCACGCGGCGGGTGCCTGCGACGTGCGTTGGCTCGAAGGACTCGAGGTCCATGTTGAAGTTGACAGCCCAAGCGTTGTGGATGAAGAGGTCGACGTTTTGCTGAAGCTCGTGATAGATCTCTGAGGTGAGCCCGAAGCGATCTTGGTCGAAAGAGGTTTGCAAGAACGTGACCTTGGAGAAGTCAGGGTTCGCGCCTCTTTCTTCGAAGGACTTTCTCTGACGTTCCTGGGCATCGGAACGGTTCATGCAGTAGACCTTGGCGACATTGGGCGCAGCAATGAGGTACTCCAAGAGGTAGTTACCCAAGCTGCCGGTGGATCCGGTCAGGACTACGGCATGCTTCTGTTGGCGTGGGTTGTACTCGACAGGGGCAGGAAGATTGGCGGTGAATTTCTCAATACTCTCAGCCATTCTCTGCTCGCGCGAGATGGTAGGCTTGTCAGAGCCAGCACCAGTAATAATGCCGTGGACGGCCTGGCTCATAGATTTGATGGTAGGGTTGGAATAGATGGTACGGCCCTTGATAGCATTGCCTCTGACGCCCTCAACCTTGGGCAGGGCGCTAGTAAGCGCGGATGCGAGTCCCAGCACTTGAAGAGAATCGACACCATATTCGAAAATATCAGCCGTATCATCAACATTGGCTGGGACGTTGGGCATGGTCAAGCTGATAGCTTTCTGCACAAATTCCTTGACAGCGTCTTGGTTGGCATCAGCATCAAGTTGACCAAGCTGATCGGCGAAACCTTCATTAGAGTACAGGGCTTTAATTTCATCGGCGAAAATGTCGTTGGTCTTTCGGCGGATCATGCTTCCTTTGGGTGCTCGTGCAAAAGCCTTACCCTCCTTGGCAAAGGCAATCTTTGACTTCCAGACTCTACCATGAGCGGCAACCATTTCGTTGGCTTTTTCGACTCTGGGCCAAATTTCCTCAATGAATGCCTCTGAATCTACTGGCCTGTTCAGCTCGAGGATGAGCGCGGCTTGGAAACGGCCTTGGCCAATGACAATAGCACCCTTGACGTCCTGATGACCCTCGACATACTTCTCGAAGGCGATGGGGTTGAACTTCTCGCCATTGCTGAGGACGATGATGTCGTCGTTGCGACCGCGGTACTGCCAAAGACCAGGCTTGGTGGGGTGTTCAGCGTACAAGTCCTTGGTACGCCATTCCTCGATTTCGGGAAAGCTGAAGAAACAACATTGTACATTGTTGCCCTTTCTCCTTATGACGAGTTCGTGCAACTCTCCTTGTTGGTCCATGTGGGCACCTGTCCATGGGCAGAACTCAAAGTACATCCAGTCAGCTGGGTCTTCGTTTATGTAGCTGTCTAGCAGACCAGCTTCGGTTGAACCAATGATGGTCTGGATTCTTGCGACCTTGCTGATCTTCTCACCAGTCTCAAACGCAAGAGGAGCTCCCGCGAACAGGATGAAGTCAATGGTTTTAAGGGCATCCATGCCGCCGGGCATCTCAGCCAAATCTTCCAAGATCGAAGGCGGGAAGAAACCGACTTGAGGCTTTCCGGCCTTGATCATCTCAAGATTCATCTCTGCCGTAGGGATGCGGCCAACAGGGGGCAAGATAAGCGGTCCTTGGCAGAAGATAGACTTGACTATCGAGAAGAGACCCATGGCGTGGAAGAAGGGGAGAGTGCAAAGGGACGTAGCGGGGCTAAAGAAGACGCTTGCAAGGTTTTTGCGCCCTTTCGGCGCCTTCTGTTGCGGAAAGAGGTAGGCACCGGCGATGTAGCCATTCCGGAGATTGATGGGTTTCGGCAGACCGGTCGATCCAGAGGTATGGATGATGATTGCCGTGTCCATAGGATCGTGGCTCACATTTCCAGCATAATGCTCGGCATCGCCTTCCAAAAGTTCAGCAAGGCTGGGTATTTCATAAGACCGGAATACTGTCTCGTCATTGCGAAGGCTCTCGATCTCAGCTTTCGATTCTGCACCGTGCAAGAAGATGCGACATTGAGTCTGTTGAATGAGGAATTGCTGTCCTTCGGCGGCATTGCGAGTGGACGTGAGAAGAATCTTGTAACCAGTCTTGATCGCGGCTAGGATTGCGAAGATGTATCGGATGTCGTTGGATCTGTCCATGAAGGCCAGGGTCTCCCTAGTACTGCTAACTCCAACGTTCTTCTCTATCCATCGTGCAAGCTTGTTCACAGATCTTGCCAACTGGCCAAAGGTCACCGCCTTGTAACCATGTTGAATGTTTTCGTTGTTGCTGGGAATGTAAACCCAAGGTGCATTGGAAGCAGTCTTCGCAACTTCATCAACGACAGTAGGCAGGGCGCGGACAGTCTCATGTGTAAAAGTCATGATAGTGTTGTGATAATATGCAAATTAAGTAAGGATATTCTTATGAAGTAGGTATGCCTTTGAGATTAGGTCTGCTGGTTCCAGTAAAGTCACGATCGTCCGGTAGAGGCAAGAGAAATGCTGATGTAGCCTTACTCCTTGGGGGGGAGCACTCTCCTACTTATAATTCATCTCGTCTCCCAGACGGCATGGGATATCCGAGTCACTCTTCAACAGTGCACATGCAAACGCTCTGGTCAAGTTGTCACACACATAGGGCTTTCATAGGTGAGGGGGTTCTATGATCAACCCATCTAAGATCTTAGCACACTGCTATTGCGGGACTGCTCCGGAAGGCAACCTTGTGGCAACGAAAGCCGAGTGCTTCCATACGCAGACGCAAGTGCCACAAACCTGTTGTGTTGAACAAGCTTGGAAAGGACATGACGCAAACTTGGTCTTGCGGTAACGCGGAAGAAAAGTGGATCAGTTGTAGTTGTATGAAACGAGTTGGAGCGACCAGTAATTCTGGGGTGTTAGCCTGCCTCGGCATCTGTGATGGCAGACCCAAAGCACTGCCCACAGTCTGGTGTTGACTTTGGTCTTCCAGAATACATACAGAAGCTACACAGCACGGCTGATATTAGACAGTACTGATCAAAGTTTGTGTCAACATTGAGGCGTTTTTTGACTCAAGGTCAAGCAACGCGGCCCCTGACGGTTCGGCCCATGCCTAGCTCGTTGCTGTACCACTGGAAGTATCTGTTGCTTGTCATCTTGCACAGGTAGTAATGCAACACGGGAGTGTTTCGTTGCCGGGCGTATAATGGCTCAATCTTCGTGTGCATCCGGGGATGTCGTACGTGTGTGCTGCGGCTCTTCGACGGCTCACGAGTTACAGCCGAGATTTTGTTCTTACCGCAAAGCCCGCTTCATTCCCGCAATATCCGCATATTTCACCCTGATAACAGGAGGCAGTTGGGTGTTACATGCAAGTGAATGGAGATAGGAAGCCTGCCAACTAACACCGACAAAATCCACCGAGGCACATCTCAGTATTCGCAATGTGCTTTGAACAAACACACCCCGTAGTCTTGTGAGTCTTCGCTTGCAAAAGTCCCGAGACGGCATATGACATGCAACCACAGACGATGATCGGCTCTTAGCCATTTCACATCATTTATCACGAATGCCAAGATTGAGTCCGAGATCGTTGCACCAGGCAAAGAATATCGATGGGCTCTTGCCACTTGTTCTTTTACCTACGCGCGATCTTACGGCTGCTCAGAATGAATTGCGATGGTTGAAGGAATATGCGATAAGTCAGGTCTCAGGGCGTGGCCACTTGAGACAACATCGTCTCTTAGAGCGTTTGTGTAAAGAGAGGTCTCGCGGTAGACCGTTGCAGTACATCCTCGGCAGCGAGTATTTTGGTGATTTGGAGATTACTTGTCGACCTGGAGTGCTGATTCCGAGGTAAGAAGCTTCGTCTCTGTGTTGCAGACATTTGCTTATAGGCATTACCCAGGCAGGAAACCGCGGCTTCAGTCACGCATCTTGTCCGCAAACTGATCAGCCCACCAAAGCCATTACGAGTGCTTGATCTTTGCACTGGCAGCGGCTGCATTTCTCTTCTCTTTCACCATGTCTTTCGGGAGCTACATCCAGACAATCAGAAACTGCAGATATTGGGAGTAGACTTGTCTTCCAAAGCTGTTCACCTCGCCAAGCACAATCGCGATCGCCTGCGACGTGAGTATGGGTTCTCTGATGATGTAGAATTTGCTCAAGCAGATGTGCTCGTCGGTGAGGATCTTAGTGTCAGTCGAATACCATCCTTGACCAAGTTTCTGGGTGACGAAGTGAGAGGTGATGCGAGGTTGCAGTGGAATGTACTTATCTCTAATCCACCCTACATCTCTCCTCGGCATTTCAACCATACCACTGCTCGATCAGTGAGGAACTTCGAGCCTCGCCTAGCACTAGTTCCAGATGAAGAACACCATGTTCAAGGGATCGATCTCGGAGATGTTTTCTATCCACGTCTTCTAAATATCGCAGAGCTGGTCAAGTCTAAGATCGTGCTTTTCGAAGTCGCGGATATGGAACAAGCTCAGCGCGTAGCCTCGATGATTGAGGACCAAGGAAGTTGGGAAGGGGTCGAAATCTGGCGAGACGATCCTTCCCGTTCCGAGCAGAATGACATCTCTAGGCCGTATGATCAAATGGCGAAGGTCGTCGGGTGCGGGAACGGCCGTTCGGTCTTCGCCTGGCGAGGTGATGCAAGTCTATGGCTGAGTAGGTAGCTTCTTGCATGAAAAGTTTAATCTTGATGTCCAAGGCATCACACCACACCAAGGGCTTCTCCGCACACCTGAGTCACATCGCTCTCTCAGGAGGACTTCTCTTCGCTTCACCTTATATATACCGAGCCTTGCTTGGGATGTGAGTATGCTCGTACATGTCTGAGACGTGGTCTTCTTATGAGTTTCTGCACGAGATGAACGAGCTCTATTGTAGTCCCTACACATCAAAAATGCCTGTAATGGCGGAGGAGACTGCTACAAAACAAAACCTTTTACCACGACCATCCAGTAATCTTCCTTGCATACTCAATCATAGCAGACCCACTCAAAAGGACAACCTTCTCCCACTCCTCGCCGCCATCATACGCCTCAATCTCGAAACGGCCCCTCTTCCAACCTGGTAATACGCTATGCACGAACCGTGCAACCACCTTGTCCGTCTCCCTCTCTACCATCTTGTAATTGAGAAAGTCCATCTTCCGTGTAATGATATTTGAGTTTTCGACATCGTGGGTACGCTTCCAGTCGAACACCCTCCGTCCTCGCGTACCTCCCAAGTCGACACTCAATTCGAAAGGGGATGTCATGACTTTGTTTTGGCATTTCATACCCTCCCAGACTACAGATTGAGGGTCGGCGTCTGGATCACCAAAAGCAAGGTGAATGGGAACTGTCAATGTACTGAAACTGAAGTCGGCGACTCCGAGTACTTTGCTCTCCGAGTCTGACAAGGATGCAGAGCGCAGGACTACGCCGTGGGTCGGCTTCTTTCGCCTGTCGTCCTTGAGCCAGCCCAGGTCTAGCTCGAAGGTTGGAGTGGATGAGTTTCCTTCTGTGAGTGATGCTTTTGTGCGGAACGTGTCAGTCAGCTTGAAGTCGTATCGCTTTGACGTCGCCATGGTTCGTGGAATATAACGTATATTGTTTTCAAGTTCTTGATGGGGGGATCTGCAGGCCAAAGGAGATCTCCGATGATTGGTCGTCTGACCAGTGGCTTGGATACCTGAAATATAGTAATGGATGGGCGAAGTCACCATAAGATGTGGGCAACATTCGTCTTATAGCTAGGCACCGTTAGGCCATAGAATATATACAAAGGATCACAAAGTGTCAGAAGTTTGATGCCAAACGGTTCTTGGCTCGAGGTTGGCATATGTCATTTCACATATAACACAGTCAGCAAGCACCGCCCACCTCAGTCCTACGCTTAGACGTCCAAGACACTACAGCACGCTACGACTCGTTTGTGATAAAAGGATTGAATCCTTCGTTGTGAAGGCCGAGCAAATAGACGATAAGATAAGAGAGCTTTCCCCACAAAATCTTGGCGAATGACGAAGATCAGGGACCACGAAACGTGTTCCAAAATATTGAGTCGCGTCGTTCTCCTTATTAGCCATTGATTGAGCAGGTGACTTTTTCAACCACTCTCTGATCATTCAAGATGGCTGGGTGGCTGGTGTCAACAGCTTTGGCAGCATTGCCGCTGTTGTCTGGTGTAGCACAAGCACAAGATACCGCATCAGTGTTTAGCAAAGCGAGCAACGACACGCTATTATGGGGTCCTTACAAACCAAATCTATATTTTGGAGTACGGCCCAGAATACCAAAGAGTGTTATGACAGGACTGTTATGGGGCCAAGTGGATGATTACAAGACTGTCCCCCAAAGTGCGCCCTATATCGATGCTCTATAACAGAAGATGTTCACTGACATGAATATCATCTTCACAGACATGAGGTACACATGCGAGCAGAATGAGGGTATGGCTGGATATGGATGGGACTCGTATGATCCTCGCTCAGGCGGCTCTCAACACGTCTATGACAAGCAAAACGCCATTGACATTACCACTGAGTTTGTCAAATTTCCTGAGCATGGTTCTCATGGCGGATCCTGGGGCGCAAGGATAAGAGGAACACCACGACAAGACGCAGCACCTGACATGCACACTACTGTCATTCTTACTGTAGGTGTCGAAGGCATTGGCAGTCTAGAAGTTCAAGGCTTGGAAGAAGACGATGCAGAAGAGTTGGGATTCCCAGGTGATGTCAAGATTGCCGGAGAAACACCAGAGCTTGGAGAGTTCACATTTGTCATTACCGCGGGTGAAGGGTCTCATCCTACCCACGGTCATCAACCAACATGGAACAAAAAGCCAGTCGACAGGACATTTGTGCACAGTATTCAGGCTCCCGAGGAAGCCATGTGGCAAGCCAAACCTCTTGTCTTTTCCAGCATGAAGACCACGATTGACGAGTATGTCGAGGAGTTTACCACCGAGAGAATGCCTCCTCCATTTCAGACCTACACGATTCAACAGAACCCAGGCTCTGGCAACATGCACATGATACAAAAGGTCTTTGAAGACGGCTTCGAATTTGATGTCATCTTCTCGTCTGGATCTGGATCCAAAGCTATCACCTCGAAGGACGTTACCTCCAAGATTGAGTCTACTTCTGAGCTCTTCGACTCTCAGTACGCCCACCTTTTCAAGCCATCAAAGCCATTCGACACTCCCAAATACCTAGAATTTTCGAAATCACTCTTCTCCAACCTGATTGGTGGCATTGGCTATTTCTACGGCGATGCTGTTGTTGATCGCTCTTATGCACCTGAATACGAGGAGGAGAATGAAGGATTCTGGCAAGAGACTGCAGAAGCAAGAGCCAGGAACAAGCAGGCTCTCGAAGGCCCATATGAGCTTTTCAGCAGCATTCCCTCACGTCCATTCTTCCCCCGTGGCTTCCTGTGGGACGAGGGTTTCCATCTCATTCCAGTCATTGACTGGGATGTCGATCTCACCCTACAAATCATCAAGAGCTGGTTCAACCTTATGGACGAGGATGGATGGATCATGCGTGAGACCATTCTGGGAAATGAAGCCCGGAGCAAGGTGCCTCAGGAGTTTCAGACGCAATACCCTCACTATGCCAATCCGCCCACTCTCTTCTTTGTCATCCGCTCTTTCCTCGACAAGATTGCTGAGCAGGCTTCGCCAATCACTTCACATGGTCAGGAGCCCATCGGTCATGAAGAAGCGAACAAGGTCCTGGGTGACAAGCAAGCAGCCATGGCATACCTGCGCGATCTCTACCCTCTGTTGAAGCGCCACTTTGAATGGTTCCGCAAGACTCAATGGGGTGACCTCAAGACCTATGACCGCCCTGCCTTCTCGTCCAAGGAAGGCTACCGCTGGCGCGGAAGCACTCAGACCCATGTTCTCACGTCCGGCCTAGACGATTACCCTCGCCCTCAACCTCCTCACCCGGGCGAGCTTCACACTGACCTGATTTCATGGATGGGCATGATGAGCAGAGCCATGAAGCGTATTGCCGACTCCCTCGGCGAGGAAGACGACGCCGCCTCTTTTGGTAAGATCGAGAACGCCATCATCAAGAACATTGACGACCTTCACTGGGATGAAGCTGCACAGACCTACTGTGACGCCACTATCGACGACTACGAGGAGAGCGTACACGTCTGCCACAAGGGCTACATCTCCATTTTCCCGTTCATGACTGGTCTGATGGATGCCAACCATCCTCATCTCAAAGCAGTGCTTGATCTCATTGCCGACGAGGACGAGTTGTGGTCGCCTCACGGTATCCGCTCGTTGAGCAAGCAAGACGCGCTCTACGGCACTGCTGAGAACTACTGGCGCAGTCCTGTGTGGATGAACATGAACTATCTTGTTGTCAAGGAACTTTATGTACGTTTGCACTTACCCTTCAGCCTCCCCCTTTCTATCTATGAACCAACGTTACTAACATGCAAAAACAGAACATCGCCACAGTCCCCGGGCCCCACGCAAAGCAAGCAGCGAGAATGTACACGGACCTCCGCAAGAACCTAGTCGAGACCGTGTACGACAGCTGGAAGGAGACGGGGTTCGCATGGGAGCAATATAATCCCGAGACGGGCAAGGGCCAGCGCACCCAGCACTTTACTGGCTGGACCAGTCTTGTGGTGAAGATTCTGGCGATGCCCGAGGTCAACGAGGCGGACGTGGGTAAAGGTGGTGGGGAGGGACACGATGAGCTGTAGATTGTTTTGATATGATATGTACTGAAGCAAGTGAGAGGAACTGTAAAATGTGAAAGTAGGGATGGGGAAGTAGGAAAGAGAAGTATATAGATTCTCCCACAGGCGTATGAAGGATAAATACCGACTCATGTACGCAAGCAAACAGGAGTAGCACGTTGTAGATTTTCCTCAACAATCATTGACCCACCATCCATGAAAGCGGTCACCACCATCACCATCTTTGTGGATCACGGGAAAAGTAGAAAAGATCCCCTTCATTTCTTTCCCCTCTCCTTGGCAGCTTTCGTAATGACTTCTCCCATCCTAGCACTGACTTCCCGAAGTAAACATTCGTATGCCCCTACCAGATCCGTGTGCGGACTGCCCGAGTACAGAGGCAGAGTCATGTTACCGCCACCACTCGCTGCAGCACCAGCAGAGACGGAAACGGTGGAAGCAGGAGGGGCAGGGGTGGAAGCAGCAGGTGCTAGAAACACGACATGGGCGGTCAAGAGGGCTTTGCCTGTTGTGATTATGCGGGCGTTGGGCGCGCGACTGCGGTGGAGTAGGGCTGTGTTTGCTGCTCACAAAGACCAGGGTCAGTGCTGGTGAATTCAGAAAGGTGGATGTGAGAGGGGAAGTGGGACGCTAACTGATTATCTGGGCATGAAGGGCGCTCAGATCGAGGGATGGGGAAGGCGTGGGTGGTGCCGTGGGCATCACTATGTTGATTTCGGGGACGTGGAGGGAGATGTTCAGAGGGGTTTTTTTGCCTGTTGGGGTAGTAGCCATGATGGTGTGGGCTGCGAGTAAGACATGGCAGACCGAGAGTGGTGGCGGCTTGCTGGTTATGATTGGGATTAGGTGGACCGACCATGCTTGTTTTGGTCATCTCCCGGTTGGTCCGGTTGGGACGTGATGGTGTCCTTGTAGTGCATAGATATCCATGTCCCGTTCAATTTCTGTAACACTTGTGTAACGAAAAGGAACTCTTTGCATGCACGCATCCGTTGTGTGGACCAGGGTATAGTTGCGTACGTCGTCGGATTCGTCTGAGCAGCTACATGTACCTTAGGCAAGTGGGACCGTGTCGTGTTTCAACATCAGCCCGCATGGAAAGTGGCGAGTCAAAAATCCTTCCCACTGCAGGTCAACGACTCAGAGATATGAAAGTGAAGAGTTGATGGTATCTTGTTTCAATACGTTTCTATATTAACATAAAGTTGCTCCTGTCATGTCGAGCCTGAATCATGAAAACATTCTAAACTCTCTTTGGGAGATCTCTCTCACCGGGCTCTCTGCCCTCGGCCTTGGCCTCTTTGTCGGCCTTTGACTGGAGGAAAGTGGCAATCTCCTTTGAGGTCTCGCCTAGGAGGTTGAAGAGGGCTTCGTGGATGTGGGTACCGGGTTGACCGGCGAGCAGAAGCTTGTGAGTCTCACCCTCGAGGAGGAGAGCATCGAAGAAGTCCTTGCCCTCGGCCTTCTTCTGGCGAAGGACAATGCGGAAGGTGGTGTTGAAGAGGACAGCAGCGTTGGCTGGGAGAGAGAGGTTAGTCTGGTTAGAAGTTCGTTGTAGTAAAGAAATATGACTGGCTTACACAGGATCTGGTCCCTGTAGAAGATCTCTTGAGCTCCGGCAGACATGATGAAGGTGGTTGGTTGGTTGAAAGGTTATCTGTTCATGCCGTGTTAGTTTGGTGTCGATCCAATATACAAGGCATTGGCGGGGTGTGATCGTGTGATGCCAGTCGGGGATTGGTTGTATCTTGATTACGGGGAGAGGATGCTGTACCTTTTAAAAAGAGCCGGAAAGTTGTAGTAGGAATTGGAGATTTGTTTACAAGAGTGTTAAGGTTGGTGTGAGAAGGGGAGAAGCTTTGTATTATCTTGGGAACAAGCCACCGTTTTGTCTTGACCAACCTCAACCCGCTGAGGGATGACGTTGGCAGCCAACTGACATCATTTCGTGGTGGAGCTCATTCCCAAACCAAAACAAGCCACTCCATACGACCTGACACGCACATCCCCCACCATTCATGCACTGCCAAGAAAGCGGGGTGTCCATCTCTGGCGCCTGGCCCTTTTGTTGTAAATCTGTAAATACAAGTAGCTGTCTTCTATACAATGCTGTTCTTGTCGTCGGCACACTTTTGATTTGTTGCAGTCGCATGAGCCTCTCTTCCAACACGCACTGCTTGTTTCAAGGCGGTGAGACCGCGTAGATACTGAACCCGGATACGGACGCGTTTAATCGACCGACTGCTCCCGATAGGTCCAGCCTTCCTTGCTTACCATGGAATGGATCCTTTCGGCGTCAATGGCGTGCTATCGTTCAGGCACAGAATGTTAACCTGACTTGGTGCTTCTTTCTCCGTCCTAATCCGTTATACATGGATAAATCGGATCTTCCATACTCCCAACATTCCCAAGTTCATCAAAACTTCGTAACCATGTCACGCAGTCGAATCAGTGCCTCCTCGACACTTTCTGCAAGGTCGCCATTGTATTCGTGAAACCCTCGTCTGGTCCTACGATTGTCCCTCCGTATCAAAATGGCCCGAAACAACTCTGGTCGTCCATATCTGTCTCTGTGACCTGGGCTTATCCGCACGGAAAAGTGTTTCGGCTTGCTCATCGGAAATTTCGAGTATGCAGTCTCTGCGACATCGTCAGCTATGCTCTCTGTTCGACCATCTTGCCACTAAGTAGATTGCTCACCTAATACTTCTGTTTCAAGTTCTTCTCCTCGTTCCGGGACAGCATGACTTGGCATCTTCGCGAGCATGCATCTGTGCTGCCTCAATCCTAAAGCTTGGAGTAAACCCATATCTTATCACAGACAGACCAGATAATACTCCTTGTCCGTCTTGTGGGACCCCAAAGCCTCACTTACCAACGTCCTTGGAGAAAGTGATCAAACATTGCAAAGGCATGGCAAAGAACCTCAACCAACATAATCGAAAGACGACTGACATTTCAGGCTTCCTCGGTCTTACGTTCAAGTGGCACAGCCACTATCCTACCAAAGCTGACGTGGTTACTCCATCACACAACACTAAAATAATATGATCTGCTCTGTAGTCTGTACGATCCCCGGCCAAGCTCACGCACGAGTCACGCCTTTCAAGACGCCAGCGTAATCGCTGACAGATATCTTGGACTATTTACGTCAAATCAGCGAGTCGTGGAGTGACAGCCGGATCCTACGCACGAAAGCGAATGGATCGTTACTGAGCCTCGTCTTATTAGTCGTGGGAACGAACAAGGATACTTGGCACATGTCGCAGATGGAGCCTCTACTCGAACGCAAGAAAACACGCACAGACCGTGGTCGAGCCGGCAATCAGACACACGAATCGTGTATAGAGCATTTTCATACGAAGCATCCCCGAGCTGAAATGTTCCAGCCTCAGAGGAGCAGACTAGTATCATACGGGGCATTACCCAATCATCAACGAATCGGCGACTACCAAGGACTTCACAACACTTATACCAACTCACTATGTTATGTCTTCAACAGTGATGTTTTCCACTGACTTTTCTCTCGCTGGCTTGGCCATCTATCTTTTCCCCCTCTCATCTCATCCACTTTGACAGTTTCACTTGCAGATTATGCAAGGCAGAGAAGACCTAGCCTCCTCGCCACTCCTGTCTACCTATGGTATTGTATATATACCGCACCAATTCACCCTTGCAAAGATGCCCAGCTGAGATCCCCAACCGAGAGGAATAACTCGTAAAGCCGGTATATAGTTACCCGAGCCAGATGGCATATGCAATACCATTGTTTTACAAGAACCACAGCCTGAATGAAAGTCGAAACGGGTCATGAAAGATCAATGCTGGTATATATCTTACGACTTCCCACTTAGGTTTTCTTTCTCCTCACGTCCTTGGTAGTCTAGAGCTTTTTTCCTTGTCTTCATCTACTCCTTCTCTCTCTTCTTGGGGGAGATGACTGGAATGCCTTCTTTTACCTTGAGCATGAAAAAGCTTGCTGAATACCGCCCGTGGCGACTTCTATCATCTTCCTATTAGCATCCTTTTTTGGCGTCTTGAACAATAGGTCCTTTTCTCTTTCTTTTTGGTTCGCAAGTCTTCCTCGGCTTGTTCAGCGACATGATTTCTCTGACCAATCTACTTGGAATATACAATCGGCTTCCCTGATCATGGATAACAATTGAAATCATTCACGGGTGGTTGGGGAGAGAAATCAAAAGATTGTCGAGACGGGGATGATAGTCTTTGCTTTTTACTTTCACTATGATGAAGTATCATATGGGTTGTACTAGACGTGTGCTGTCAGGGACATACACGTACAACATCTCGAGCCAGGGTCTCCCCCCCTGGACAGGCCGTCTCGAAACAGTACGTAGAAATCGGCACCGGCGGAAGCGAGAGAAGAATCTATCTGCTCGGAACACTTTCAGGATTATTATGTATGATGGTCATGGGTTTACAACTTTTCTCTAGTCACTTCTTTGACGTTGGAATGGTTTTGTTGTGGGATTTTTCTTGCTTCTTCTCTTCTGTGAGTGGTATCATATATTTTGTTTATTGCTCTCTCCCTCTGTCTCTTCTCTCTCAGATCCACATTCTCTGCCTCTTTTCGACAGCTCTCTGCATGAAAATCTTCTTTTTCTTTCTCCTCTTGTCCGCTGTTTTCCCCATCAACGAGTCCATCATTTCCCGATCAACCTTGCATGACTTGCCCCAGAGCAGCCTTGGCATCAGGGCTCAACTTCTCATTGACGAACTGCGCAACTCTCCCGCTCGTTCGGCCATCCGCTTCACGCAAGTACGCACCAACCCAAGCCTTGACGTCTTGAACCTCAGGGAAAGGATCCCTAGGTAGTGGCTTGCAGGTGTTCAGAGGGGTGAAACCAACGCCGAAGCCAACATCCTCGACGTCTCTGTCCTCGATGAATGCATCGTCGGCGGACGGCGGGAGAGGAGGGTTGATGAGGAGTTTGAGGAGGGCCTCGCAGGTGATTGCCCAACCGCCCTTGTTGAAGCGCTCGACAAAGGCTTGTGAGTTGGCGAGGGTGTGGGTGAGGGAGACGACGGCGGTTTTGCGGTCGTAAGGGCGAGACAGCTTTTGAGTGTCAGGAATGATGATTGTGAGGTAGATGGGCTTGAAGACGCTGCAGAGACTTTAGTACTGGATTTGAAGGTATAGAGGGGTAGACTCAAACTTACTCATGCTGGATCTTGTCACACAAGCCGACAAAGAGATCCGTACCAAGACCCTTGTCGTCACGGGCGGAGAAAAAGTGGTAGAAACGCACAAAGCGCATGGCAAAGTTCTCTGTCCGTGAGTTGTTGAGGCGGGTGAATAGCAGCGACAAGATGGTGACGAAGAAAGGTTCGAGCACGTTGACAGGGAAGCTGGCGCAGATGCATTCGAGGAGATCAAATCCATAAGACTCGTTGGCCTTGGAGGAGATGAGCTTTTGGAAGATGACGAGAATCTGCTCGATCTGGTTGTTCGCCGTGATTTGTGTGGCAGCACGAGGAATCATAGAGGTGAGCAGACGAGCCAGGGCGGGTACATTTCCTCGAGAGTTGTAAAGATCGAGAACCAGAGTTGCGCCGAGGAGGGATTGGTAGTAGTCCGGGAGCGTGCCTGTGGGATTTGCCTCGAGGAGGGCGGCGAAGATTTGAAAGACGTATGGCTGGAACTCTTGCACATCGTTTGCCAAAATCTCGGCAAAGGGGTCGTAGATGGAGGTCTCGAGGAGTTGGGCCTGAGTGGGGGCACCAAAGCGGACAACAGCACCGAGCGACTCGAAGTGGTAGTAGTAGAATCGGGGATTGCTAGGGTTGTGTCGGATAACCTTTGTGATGTTGACGAGATTCTTGAGTACCAGATCGAAGATGGGCAGGACACCCTCTCTGATGACGATGAGCACTCTCATGACACACTTCATCAGGAACTCGTTCTCTTGAACCTTCTCGGGCTTGCTGTCCTTGGTCATGAGAAGGAACAGGTGCTGGAGAAGATCCTTAGCAAGGGGTTGAACAGTCTCTCTGGGGATGAAAAGCTGCTTCTTCTCGTCGGTCAAGTAGAGGACACGCTCGACTGCAATGGCAGCGTAAGAGTGGACGACATAGTTGGAGTTGCCGAGGCACTGAACGAGCAGAGGGAAGGCGGCTTGCCATTGTTGCTGGGTGAGCTGACTTCGGAAGGTGTAAAGGTACTTGATGGCGCCGACCTTGAGAATAGCTTGAGCGTCGGTCTCTGTAAGGTCTGAAGCAATGTTGTTCTGGAAGAAGTCGATGACATCGACAAAGGAGTTTGTCGACTGGACACCGCGGGCAGCAGTGGCAGTACCCTTTGCAGCAATTGCGGAGAAGAGGTAGACGGCCGTGTCCTTTGCCTGCCACTTTTCCGACTTGTCCTTTTGGTACTCGGCCAGGTAGTGTTGGATGTATTGCGAGACGACATCAGTGACGAGCTTCTCAAACTGCTCCATAAGCTGTCGCAAGAAGTCGGTGGCGGCTCTTCGGCGGGTGTCACTGTCGGAACCTTCCAGATCTCTCCGGATGAACTCGATGGGCTCGTCCTCGAACAGCTCAACATCAGACTCGCGCATGGAGAGGTTGGGCAGGATGACCTGTTCGACAACCTTGCCGAGAATGTCGCTGTTGTTGAAGCTTTGAGCGTACTGGTTGATTTTTGTGACCGAGGTCAAGAATTGGAGAGCCTTGCTGACAAGCACATCGTACTTTGTCTCTGGGCCGATGGTGGTGAGAAGGGTCCAGGAGCTCTCGACGAATTGACCGAGGTGTGGGCCAAAGGCATCCTCGTATTTTTGCACGTAAAGAACCAGAGCCTCGCAGATCCCAGCTTTTACATATTCCAAAGGACCAGATTCGGAGTCGTCGTCGGTGTGGAGGAGGGCGTTGTCATAGGTCAGGTATTTCAGCAGCAGGGCGCTGATGCTCGCGAGGTTCTCCTCGAAGACAGGAGGCAGGTCTTGACAGGACAGATCGTAGAAGAGCTTGATGGCCAAGTTGAGGGTGGAGAAGTGGGCCTGGAGGACGTCCTTGTTGGCCTCGTTTTGGGAGATGACTTGGTCTGTGTTTTGGAGGAGTTGTAGGAAAGGGGCGCAGAACTTGGACAGGACGTGGTTGATCTCTGTGAAGAGGGCGTCTGAGCGGAATAGAGGGCGCCATCTGCGGAAGATGGAGTGGGCAACTTGGAGAACGCCGTTGTTGACCTGGGCATTGTCTGGAGTGAAGCGAGAGACGAGATCATCTACGAGAGTGTCCCATCTTTCCCAAAAGTCACTGTCTGCAATGACGCTGATTGCCTCGCCGAGCTGTGTTTGCATCGAAGGGGGGACTGAAATCATGAGGCCGATCAACTCCCGCTTGATGGCAACGACCTCGTCTGCGGGAAGCTTGTAGTTGCCATCCTCGTCCGTCCAGTTGCGCTTGATGAAGTTCTTGAAGAAGAGGGCGCTTGCTAGACGGGTTGTGCTTGGATACGAGTCTGTGGCGACGATTTGGAGGAGGGCAAGGGAGAAGCCAGGCTTGGCCTCTTCTTGCTTTATTGCTTGCTCGGCTGGGATGGCGTGTCAGTTGGTGCTGAAGAACAGAGGGAGAGAAGGACTGTCATACCTTGCTTGCTCTGGCGGGGATCGAGAGTTGCATTCAGCAGCTGCGCGATGGCAGCAAGATCTACAGACATTTTTGCAGATGTGATATTACGGAGGAAAGCAGAAATAGAGACAAGAAGAAAAGCAGAGATGCAAGGCAGACGTCGAGTGGTAGAGGTCAAGATGAGAAAAAAAAAGGAACAAATATCTTGTAAACAATTGACGAGCTTGAGACGCTTCAGCTTGACGCAACGGACATGAGAAGACAAGACGCCCGCCCACCAAACACAAGAACAAGCACGGGCCAATCACTTTTACCATTATGATCAAACTCTTGGCAAGTCCATCGGTCTTTGGGCGGAGTTTAGAGCGGTCAATCCATAGAGTACGGGGATCTGACTTTCAGGCACATGCGGACCTGCATGACAATAGAGGAAACAACATCTTTCCCATCTATGTATAATCAGCACTAGCTAGCCCTCCTGGATACCTCTCTCGCTATCGCTCCTTGTAATATAACATCTGGGATCCAGGTCAAATCTCCCGTCTTTTACCGCGGCAACACGTGCGCAAACATCACCCCCGAGATTATTGCAATACCGCCACATGCGCATCAAGGCAACTCCGACTCGACCATAATCCCTCTTCTACCTGCTGCTGCTACCGTCCCGACAATCTTCCGCCACACTTCGCTTCTCCTGCTGCCACTGCTGCAATCTACTTCTGGCTCTCCGCTGCTCGCCACTATCGTCGCCACTAACAGCTGGACTGTTGTTGTGCCCGTGACTTGATGCAGTCCTAATCACTTTCTTAGTCGCTTCCTCTTCGCCTACCGTCGCCACCTCTGCTCGCCTCCTACCTTCGCCTCTCTTCACAATCCCGTTCTCATCATGGCACCGCCCGTCGACTACGCTCGCCTGCGCGAGCAGACCATGGGCTCAGGCCTAGACGAAGAGGCCGTCACCGTCAACACTCGCGCTCTCATCGACAAAGTTCTTGCCAGATATTCTGGAGAATGGACCACATTGCGCGAGCTCATCCAGAATGCTGCCGATGCTTCAGCCAAAAAGGTCGTCATCAAGTTCGAAACTCTCCCTTCGCCTACAGTCCCAGTACCGTCCGCCGCGGATGAGTCGGCCCGTCTAAAACATGTACTTCTTCACCACACCCTCGAGAGACTTCTCGTCTCAAACGACGGAGAGGCTTTTGGCGAGAATGACTGGTCTCGGTTAAAGAGGATAGCTGAGGGAAACCCTGATGAGACAAAGATTGGTGCTTTCGGCGTCGGCTTCTACTCTGTCTTTGCAGATTGCGAGAGTCCTTTTGTCAGCTCCGGAGACCAGACCATGGCCTTTTACTGGAAAGGCAACAGCTTGTTCACCAGACGCGGTCGCCTTCCGCCAGAGAACTCCACGGGAGAGACTTGCTTTGTGCTCGACTACCGCAACAACACCTCCCCAGTACCCAACCTCTTGTCCATCTGCCAATTCCTAAGCACCTCCCTCACCTTTGTCGGTCTGGAGAAGATTGAACTATGGCTGGACCAGTGGACTCTCCTAACCCTAGACAAGAAGATGGCCCCTTCTGCAGACATCACCATCCCCAAGGACATTAGCCCAAAGACAAAAGGAGGCTTGATGAAGATTGTTGGAGTCGAGTACCGGAATGCTCAAATACAAGCAAAGTGGATGAACGTCGTGGGTTGGATGCGCACCGCAGACACTCCCCAACCATCCTTACAGTCTGGCGATGCTGGACCGCCCACGCAATCATTACGGAGCTTTTTCAGTCGCCTGACTGGAAGCGCAACCACAGCCAACGCTGCCTCGAAGCGTGCCGCCGAGGCTGAAAAGGCTGTACAGCTTGCCATCGCCGAAGACCTCGCCGGTACAAGTCAGGCCACTGTCTTCTTGCGCATCAGCACTGTCAATGTTCAGACTTACTGCGGCAAGAATCTGGCTGCTGAACTCGAGCGTGCAACAAAGAAGCCTCCCCCAAAGCACACCAAGATTGCCATTCTGACTTCTTCCCACGACGAGGTTTCTCAAACTACCGTCTCCGGGACCGGTGCATCCAAGGCGGGTGAGATATTTGCCACAGTCTTACCAACCAAGAATGGTCGTGTTTTCATTGGCTTTCCCACCGCCCAGACAACGGGATTGTTGGCTCACATCTCCGCTCCATCGGTCATTCCTACCGTCGAGCGAGAAAACATCGATCTCAACGCTCGCTGGGTTCGCGACTGGAATGTCGAGATGTTACGCGTCGCTGGCATAGCTTGCCGCGTCGCCTATAACGGAGAGATGATTGAACTAAAGGCTAGACTTGAACGCCAGATGACCATCTCTGGCAACAAGAAGGTCTCCAAGGACGACCTTGCCACAATCATGCCAGCCTCGGTCCATGCTTTCAAACAATACACCTATCAAGAGTCCACTCCGTCATCACAAGTCGGTCAAATCATCGAGGAAGCCTTTTGGACTTGCAACTTGAAAGCTTACATCTCCATCGTCTCAACTCGTGGCATTCTTCCCAGCTTTGAAGTACGTCTAGCAAGCGAGGACCTAAGTTTTGTGGATGGCATCCCAGTTGTACCCGACGAGATTGTCGACAAGAACTCGGCATTTCTCAACAAGTTGCAAGAGTTTGGTCTCCTGTCAGAAATCACGACAAAGGACATCAAGAAAGAGCTCGAAGCCAGGGCGCTGGACGAGGGCCAATTGACTGAGCTTCTGAAATGGGCTGCCGCGAAGATCTCAAATGATCATTTAGACGCATCTGCCATTGCCTCTTTATTTGACGGCACCGTCTCTACACTCGACGAGAAAGAGGCCAGCACCTACCCTGGTCCTGTCCTGCTACTTGGTGCTATCGATGCCTTTCCAAACGTTTCCAAGATACCTGCTGAGCTGCCCATGCCGGCAAACACCATTCCCTTTCGCTTCATCAAGAATATTTCAAAGAACCAGCTCGAGGCCTTTGGCTGGACCGAAATGCAGATTGTGCCTTGGCTTCGTTATCTACTTGAGAAAGATGGCTCAGGTCTCGCGCCCGAGCAGAGTCTCACAACCTCGATGCCTTTTGCCATTCAGGTGCTACCCGTTCTTAGTAAAAGCTGGACATCGTTGAGTCAATCGTCCAAGAATACGGTTATCGAGCTACTTGCCTCGCGCACCGTTATCCCAACCAAGCTTGGAATGCGGAAACCGAGCCAAGCCTACTTTTCTTCTGTGAAGCTCTTTGATGACCTACCAACTGTACAAGGCCTACAAGGTGTAAAGGAGGCCTTCCTCGGTGCGATAGGTGTTCGAAAGACAGTCGAGCTCTCAGTCGTCTTCGACCGACTCATGGCCAAGACTATTGACGACAAGGGGCAAAAAGAGAGCAAGTGGAGTCACGTCGACTTGATCAAGTACCTCGTCTCGGTTCGTGATGACATTCCAAACGAAGACATCAACAAACTTCGCAAAACGCCCATATGCCCAATGGAGAAGCCTGGCGAGACTGGTAAGGCGAATGAAGGTCGACTTTACAAAGTAAGCGAGCTCTACGAGCCAACTCAAAGCATGCGTGATCTACAATTGCCCCTGTTACATTGGCCGGAGCCTCTTCGCAAGACCAGCCTGGAAGCCAAATTCCTCATCACTTTGGGGCTGAAGACGCACCCCGAGGTCCCAGATCTCGTCGCGATAATGGCCAAGGCAGCAAGTAATGGAGATTCGAAGATGTACGATCATGCTATGCAATACTATGTTGAGCACCATTACACCAATGGGTATCGTCGATTCGCCATGGAAACCATTTCAACTCCGTTCTTGCCCATCGAAGGCCAGCCACTGACGAAGCTTGCACTGCCCATTGAGTGTTTCGCAAACAAGGGCGCAGCCATCTTGGATTTCAACATTCTGCGTCAAGATCTGTCTACCGTATCTCAACTCTTTGGTGTTGAGAAAGACCCATCCATTGTCATATGTGCTGATCGACTCATCCGCAAGCCTCCAAAGACCAGAAGCGAAGCCAAGGATATTTTCGGTTATTTTGCAGGAAGACTTGGCGAGATTGGCGCCTCTGGCAGTCTTGCTGAGAAGCTCGGTGAAGCTCCACTCGTCCCAATCTTGAAGTCTGGATCTTCGAGCGAAAAGAACGACAAGGTCCGCTACGCTTCAGCACGCTCCTGCTTCCTGGGCGACAGTCAGACATATGGGGACATTTTCGATTTTGTCGACTTTGGCAGCGAGGCAAACTCTTTTCTGCTAAAGATCGGCTCAAAGCATGAACCTAGTGCCCCAGAACTTGCGGGAATGCTGGTGCGGGAACCAGTCCGACTGCTCAATACTCTTGGACATGAGAAGTATCTCAACTTGATTCGCCGCATCTCGGAAAATGCAGCAGGTCTGAAGACAGACAAGGCTTTGTGGTCGAATCTGAAAAAGTCGCCGTGTCTGCTTTCCGTACAAGAGGTTCTTGCGCCAAGAAATGGCAGAGATGTTGCAAATGATGATGACTACGACGATTATGATGATGATTCTTCCATCAAAGAGTACCACTTGAAGTCTGCAGAGCAAATAGTCATTATCAACGACTATAGCAGTTTTCGAGTTTTCAGAGCCAAGCTCATCTACGCTCCACAAGAGGAATCTCTGGAAAAGTTCTACGCTTCCCTTGGTTCGCCCTGGCTTACCGATATTGTCGTTGATGATCAGAGAATGGGCCAAGTTGTGCCAGACCAGTCACAGGCCAAGGCTCTTCAACGCCTCCTTAACGAAAGATGTCGTCTCTTCTTGCATGATCACGCACCGGAGGCTATTCGTCACGACTCGAAATGGCTGGAGAAGACATTGGTTGTTAAGCAAACTAGCTTCCTCACCCTTACAAAGACCTTGCGAAATGCATCAAACCTCAGACACAGCGAAAAGCGGACTGCAGCGTTGCATCGAGACACCAAGAAAGACGCAACGCTCTACATCACTGCTAAACCAGACATGTACGAGATTGCCCGTGCAATAATGCCCCTACTGGTGAAGCGACCGAAACAACAGGACTTCCTGGCCTTGGAGATGATACTGGAGAGTGACCTTCGCAGACTCAAGACCAAGGGCTATAATGTAGACCGGATCCTCCGTCTAAAGGCGGTCGAAGCACGTGTTGCCGAGAACGAGCGACAGAAAGAGCTTGAAGAACAGGCAAAACGTCTTGCCGAGGAAGAGCGCGCCCTTCAATCTCAACAATCTCAAGCTGTCGGTCTGCCTCAAGATATGAAACGTCCTATCCAGACACCTGATCGCACGAGACAGATTCCTGGAGCCTTTGAGACCTCTCCCGAGCCAGTCGTGGCACCCCAGGAAAAGAGGAAGACCGGCTTCTTCAACCAATTCAAGGAGACCCTCGGCCTGAACATGGTCTCTGATGCTCAGAAGCATATCAAGGGATTAGAGCGTAATCGTGATAGCTTCTACAAAGCGCAAGAGCAATTCTACGAAGACGAACGCAAGGCCAGAGCAGAAGCTGGAGAAGCACCCCCAGAATACTCCAAGAACAACAGTGCTCCGCCACCACCTCACTCAAGCCAAGTTGAGCAAGTCACACCCGCTCCAGTACTCTCGCAGAACCTCCTCAACGCAGTCCAAGCCAGTCGGTCCTACGAAAGCAACACCGTCTTCGACAAACCCACTACGCGCGAAGTCAAGGAAAACTCTTCATACTGCGACACCACGCCCGCAGTCAACCTGAACTTCCTGGCTGACTCCGCCGCCGGCCTGAAACTCTACTTTGACAACTCAATCACCCTGTCTGACCAACAGGCTCTTCTGCGCGAGCACCAGACCGCCATCAATAATTTCGCATTCCTCTTGCTAGACGTAGGCAGCATCTTCAACCTACGTCCGCAATCACTGCACATTTTCTACAACTCGTCTGGCGCCTCTATTGCCTTCAACAAAGGCGGCGCTATCTTCGCCAATCTGCGATACTTTTTGCAATTGCACATGCCGGCTTGGAACAAATCGCAAGCCCAGGGTAGATGTCAAGCGCTAGTGTATTGGTATGTCACCGTTGCGCACGAGCTGGCGCATAATCTTGAGCTGGCGCATAATTCGGCGCATGGCTTCTACACGGAGAGTTTTGTGGCTGAGTTTATGGGGAAGTTGATGGCCAAGGTTGGGGTTTATCAGCAGGAGAGTCTACAGGAGAGTGGTCGAGCTGAGGTGCAGGCGTCGTCCTCGTCTTCGGGATTGGCGTTGACTTTCACGTGAGGTAGACTGGTGAGGGCGAAGTGGTGACGAACGTGGATCACCATGTTTCTCTGGTGCCCGGGCACTCACAAGCCTTTTTTGCACTAGAAAGAAGACCCCAAGGGACGAGCTTGCTGTTTTCTTTGGTCGTTTCTTTTTCCTACGAATTGTGGATAAAATTGTACTATACCTTTTTGCATAAACAACCCAGCGATTGACTTTGTTTTTACATTACCTGACTAGCAAGAACTCAGACCCTACCAGAACAGAACGGAATAAAAACAAGAGCACACAGTGAGAGTTCAAATCATGATGCACAATCATCTCGCTACCAGTTCTCTTCCTTGTCCCTAATCTTCCTCCACCAAAGTACCAAGATATGTGCCCCTCCTTTCCCCACGATCACCCAACCCAGTCTTTCAACAAACAGTCCCCTGAAGGGTTCCACCCCCACGTGTACGAGCAGGCCTCTATACATAAACCACGTAGCCCCTCGCCGTTACTCGTTCCCCCGTTGTTCTCGTTGCTGGGGCGACAAGAACTTCGGTATACGAGACACCCGCTTGCTGGCAGTTTTGATAAGCAAAAGTTCCAACGGCTGAGGAATTTTCCAGCACTTTTGTTCCGTGGTGAAGAAACCGTTTTGGCTGTGGAGAGGCTGGGGATAGGGCTGCGGAGGTGGCTGGTGAAATGAACGAGCACAGAACGGTTTTGTGGTATACGGGATGTTTGCTATCTGGTGTGTGGGCAACAAGATTGGAAAGTATACCCTGCTCGTGTGGATATCTCGTTATTCGAGGAGAGGTTTCGATGTTTGTTATCTTGAAGGTTGATGATAAATCATAGCTCCACGCCGAGTTTTGCAAGATTGAGACTCGTGAACAATGTTGCTGGACATGTTCGCATGGTGTAGTATGAGAGCCGATGGTGTACCGTTGCGAAGTACAGGAAACGCGAGTCAAGTAGATCTCGTTGGTGTTTTGCAAGGAAGAGTTGACACTGGCAGACAGAATTGAACTTTTTCTATATCGGACCTTCGTTATTTCCAATAATAAGTACTTTCTAAGCATATCGTCCACGGATGACACAAAGGTATAGGAAGACTGGAGGAAGTGAGGCTATACTGAAAGTGGAGACATAAACACCGTGAGAGTGGTGGTCGTGGACCCGGGTACTGCCGCAACCTTGAGTTTGTCCGTACCTTTGTGCTCCTGAGATGGTCTGTTAATGTCTCGGATGGTGACATGATCTTCGGCTTCACATGAGGCGGAGGGAAGATGATGGACGTCAAGTGTGTTCCCGCTTGATACAGACGTTGGTTCTTCAGGCTCATTTGGTCCTGATGGGCTGCATGATCTGCGTGGCCCAGCTGCTGCGCTTTGACATGAATAAATTAGAGTATCGAGTCCAGTCTGCTCCATTTCGTGATTACGAGAACTTGGCATGGCAGAACCTACAGGACTTACTTTACACTGCCCCTTTCAGAATACGGATCGATGGTTTCCGATGATTGATCTTGGCATCTTGGGGTGGCTAGGGGACCATTGAAAGCCGTTGGCCAGCATCGATTGCAACGGTTGTGGACTTACACCACGCGGCGCCTAATCGAATCGAAGGCGGTAGGCCTAAACACTCGCTTTCATAGCTCAAACCCAGGTTATCGCCATTTCTTTGTTCATGTTACGCAAGGAGCACGTCCGTACCGGCTTGCTGCATGCACTGCTGATCTTGGAAGATCCAGAAACACGCCACATGTATGCTACTGACCATCCTCGCGGACACCGACAGTCGTTAGGACAAAAATTGGGTCCCGCTGTGGGTTTCCAAAATCCTTGTATTGTCATGTGTTGATTGCGTATCCTTCTCGCTTCAGGGGATCTTGCCGCCGATACCTTGGTACTTGTACCTCTTCTGCGATGCACGGCATTGTCTTGGACGTGACCGAGGCTCCACACACACGTGAGAGAAGAACCCAGAAACCTTGTCGGCATGCTCGGGTCATCGTGTAAAACGAAGAGATACCTCCACATGCAGGCCTAGTAGAATTTTATGTTGAGCCCCTCACAAGTAAACAAACCCCTGTCTCTGCAAAAGCCCGCTGTGAATGCCCTTTTGTCTCGTTTAGCCGAAAGCTACATGCAAAGGATTGCGCCATCTTGTCAAAGAACAAAGCCAATCGATATGTCAGGAGGTACTGACAAGGATCAAGCATGGTTAATAAGGAGGCATAAAAAGGAGTCGTGCGTTGCCGAGAAAGATCGAGAACAACCTTCAAGCCATGTGCGAGTGTGGTACCTGGAGGCGTTTTTTGCCTACCCCGGGTTCCAGGGCAGCCAATCAAAGACGAAAAGTACCTGAGATCGGAAATGCGGGCCCTCGTTAACTTTCTGACGCACACGTCGCAGATTTGATGCACTGCAAATCATTACCCCAGTCCTTCTCAATCTTCGAGCAGGCGAGCTCATGTCTTGATATTAAAGATTTACGTTACTGATGACGCCGCGTTGCTATGAGGATATTGTGTGAATGTGAACACGAACGTGAGTGTTGGCAAGTTGCTTCATTCCTCGGTAAAGATGTGAGGCATGGATGCATGCAGAGACGTATGCCGAAGGTATAGAAAGCTTGTCACCCTCCGGACTCTTGGAAGAAAGGCGTCTCAGCACTTCACACCCAATAGAGTAAACACTTGTTACCCACTTTGCAGCATTGCCATATGGTGATCGAGCGAGTCCGCTAATGCGACACCCGAGTGTTCAACGGAGGCGGTTTCATCAAACGGCGCTAACCAAACCTAACTCCGACCCCTACTTGTCCTGAGCGCCGCAACCCCCGGAGACGCTTGCTGCGTCAGAGCGTGGACCATAAAACATCTCCTTCCACCCCTTCACAACATCGACTTCAACACACCTTGTTCATCAGCTCGCTCTCTTTACTCTTTCGCGGCTTCGTCTGCACATCACTCATTTCAAAGTACGCCTAGGTCGTACGGTCCATGTAAGTAACCACACTATTTCTTTACATGCTTCCTCGGCTGTTCGCTTCCCGTTGCGCTTGTGATACCAACGCCCGACGATGCTCGTTCACCTAGCCACCACAACGATTATTTCCAGGCACCTCTTTTTTTCTTTCAATTCGAACGTGCAAACGGTTCTATAGAAGAATTTCTTGTCGCATTCGTCATACAACCAGCCAACCCAATTTATTTTTACACCATATAAGCTGCTGTTGTCTTGCAATGGCTTTCAGAAAGTTCATCATCATCAGCAGCAGCAGCAGCAGTAGCAGAACTAAGCGGCAGGATCGCTAATATTGGAATCAACATAGTCCTTTGGAAAAATCATCACTCCGGATCTGGAATCCCGTTCAACCAGCAACTCCAACGAAAACTAAATTCAACCAAACAAATCTCAATCTCAATCAACATGCGTACTTCCGCCGTTCTCACCGCCGCCTTTGCTGGATGTGCCTTTAGCTCTCCATTGCTCAAGCGTGACACAGTCCTGGAGATTGACACCGTCTATGATGAGGTCTACGTGACTGAGGTTATTACCGTCACTGCTGGCCAGAGCACTCCGACCCCTTCCGTCTACGCCACCACCACGACTGAGGCTCCTGAGGTCTCTTCAAGCTCGACCTCGACCTCCAGCTCGAGCTTCAGCGCCCCCGAGCAAAAGAGCTTCTACGTCAACCGTCACTCCTGGTCCTCCGAGTGGTCATCGGCTACTACCATCGTAGCAACACCCACTGCCGCAGCCAGCTCGTCCTCGACCTCGGTCTACGTTGCTCCCTCTTCAACCTCGATCTACGTTGCGCCAACCACCTCTTCTACCTCGACCTCGGTCTATGTTGCTCCATCTTCGTCCGCCCCTGCTTCCACTAGTTCTGTTGCTGAGGTGAGCTTTATTTCTCCATTAAAACGTTCTTTGAAGAAGCGGGAAAACTTTATCAGTCTTATGGCTGTAATGTTCCGTCCCGATCAGACTTCCTACCATGCATCAAAATCTTCGTCTGCTGTACAGACATCCTCAAACACACAACCATCATCCACGGCGGTGACGTCCACTAGTATGTCTTCTGCTGCAGTGACGTCTTCTACGATAAAGACGAGCGCATCTGCAGAGACAACTAGCTCGTCATCCTCCGCCGCTGCGATTACAAGCGAGGTGTCCACAGCAAGCAATTTGCCCATTTCTTCTACCACTACATCACCTTCTATCACTTCTACTTCTATCACTCCATCCACGTCCTCGACATCTATCACTCCAACATCTCCCTCCACCTCTAGCACTATCGAAGCCACCCCTCTCACAACCTCAGAGACTTCTGCCCCCGCTTCAAGCACTAGCACATCCATCCAAATGGTTCGATTTTCCTCTACCTTGTTGCACTCGAAAGAGTAGAACTTTAGTCTCGGCAATGAAATAAACTAACTAAATATAATAGAGCACCACTTCGTCTGCCGCATCCTCAGTTGCCACCACGTACCAGGAGAAGGTGATTGCGCACCACAACGTTCACCGCTCCAACCACTCTGCATCTGCCCTCACCTGGAGTGACGACCTTGCCAACACTGCTCAATCCATCGCAGCAACTTGTGTGTACGCTCACAACACTACTGCCAACGGAGGTGGTTACGGCCAGAACATTGCAGCAGGTGTCGATTCGACCAACATCTCTGCTGTCATCACTGACCTTTTCTACAATGGCGAGGTCAACTACTTTGACGGCTTGTACGGCGAGGCCAACCCAGACATGACCAACTTCGAGTCTTGGGGACACTTTTCGCAGATTGTGTGGAAGGGTACCACCGAGGTTGGCTGTGCCACCTACGACTGCAGCTCTTCCGGACTTGCCAATACTGGCGAATACGTGTCTCCTTACTTCACCGTCTGCAACTACGGCCCTCCAGGCAACTACGCTGGGGAGTACGCTGACAACATCGGCGATTCTCTCAACCAGGCTACCGTAGACTGGAACTACGACCTTTAAGCGTCCAGGAGACGGACAAATGCGCGACAGTTTAAGCCAATTCTAGCATTTTTGTAAGCCAGAGTGGAGGAGACCGGGTTTGTCGGGCACAAAGAACGGGACTCGACTAGCCAAAGAAAAAAGAAGACAGGCATTTTATTGAATGATTGATTTTTGTTTCTTAACGATGGCATCGAAGGGGTGTTGGGACTGGATTCTTCACGCTCTGCGGAAAGGGATTGGGGCTGCTCAGTGGCCATCAGGATCTTTCCATTCGATGATGGCCGAAGTCAAGATAGCACACCTTCCACATTTTCATCTTCGTTGTTTATACTTGTTCTATGTTTCTGCGGAGGATTGTTGGGGGAACCGGAGGTGTTCAGTTAGGTAGCGCAATCATAGCTTTGAAACCAAAGTCAAGAATACAAAGTAAGTGTTGCGCTGTATGTGCACATGACATCTGAAACAGTCGGTCAGACAATCTCATTTCAGCAATTGTGTCAAGGATGATGAAGGTGAGGCGTGGATGAGAGGGGTTTCGAAACAAGTTAGGATACTGCAATCAGAATACGAGTATGCACTTTATCAGACTTTGGCTTCGATCGATCTCGCACCTCGTATTCATGCTTGTCATCCATGATCATGCAACCATGTATTCGTGTCCGCCAAGAAGGATGCTAACACGAGGAGGACGGGCGGGAACCGGCTTTGCCGCAGAGCCGCATTATTGTGAGACAATGATTGCGCTATATCCTGTGCTGTAATGGCGAAAAGGAGATGATCAGATTAGACATGACAGCCTACTGCGGGGTCCGACAGCGGTGCAAAGTTGGAGGGTCACAAGGGTCATGTCAGAGTACAATTACCAATTGGGGTGTGCCTGATAATGTCGCAATTGATAGACAACCATTGGTCCAACGTGCTGGAAGCTGTTAGAAAACTCTGCCTTTCGGTGTGATCGTGTCAAGCAAGCAATCGGCAGATGGTAGAATCAAATTCAACCATAGATTAATTGCATGTCTCTCTGGCTACAATCATCGCGACGGTTTAGGATTACCCCAACACTCGTTCGTCCATCTCCTTCGGCTTCTATCGGTTTACCGCTTTCCCACTCCACTTTACGAGTACTGCGGCCTGTCGCATTCTCCACGTACACAACTCGAGTCACTGTAGTAAGACGTCTGCGTCGCGGCAACATAGTATTCCGCAACATGGCCACCTCGACTGCACCTTCAACCCTGTCCAATGGCTTGGAGGATCTGCTGCCGCTCAAGAACCGGTGCAATGAGAGTAAATCGCCATATGTACGTCACACACCTCGTATTTCTTGATCTCATCCCGTATGGCAACCGACTTCTGTGTTCACAAAATGAACTGTGCCCTTGATGGCTTCTGTATCCAACATAACCGCTAATCCACACTCTCCGCGCAGGTCCGGTCTCATGCCTCCAACCCGACAGCATGGCAGCTCTGGTCACCCGAGACACTGGCCCTGGCCAAACGAACCAACCGCCTCCTCTTCATCTCAATCGGCTACTCTGCCTGCCACTGGTGCCACGTCATGGCCCACGAGTCCTTTGCCCACGACCGCGTCGCGCAACAGCTAAACGAACACTTCATCCCCATCAAGATTGACCGAGAAGAGCGCCCCGACATCGACAAAGTCTACATGGACTTCCTGCAAGCCACATCAGGCGGCGGTGGCTGGCCCCTCAATGTCTTCGTCACTCCTGACTTGGAGCCCATCTTCGGCGGCACCTACTGGCCTGGTCCGGGGAGCGAGAGGGCGGTCGGAGCGAAGGGTGCGGGCTTCGAGGATATCCTGAAACGAGTCGCGAGTGCGTGGAAGGAGCAAGAGCAGCGGTGTCGGGAGAGTGCAAAGCAGATCACTGCTCAACTGAGGGAGTTTGCCCAGGAGGGAACGCTGTCGGGACCTGCCAAGAGTCAAGAACTGGGACAGGGCGAAGAGGAAGATGATGGGTTGGAATTGGAGCTGCTGGAGGAGGCATATCAGCATTACGCGGGCAGATTTGACAAGACTTTTGGTGGATTCGGCAGTGCGCCCAAGTTCCCTACTCCGAGTCATCTGAGCTTCTTGCTGAGACTTGGCGAGTGGGATGGCATTGTCAAGGATGTCGTGGGCGAAGAGGTGGTGGAGAATGCAAAAGCCATGGCTGTCAAGACGTTGGAGAACATGGCCAAGGGCGGCATCAAAGATCAGGTTGGCACAGGGTTCGCGAGATACTCCGTCACGCGTGATTGGAGTTTACCGCACTTTGAGAAGATGTGAGTATCTTGTGTGACCAGATTTGACCTGCGTGAGATATTATGAGAACTAATGATGGATCAATAGGCTTTACGACAACGCACAACTCCTGCCTCTATATCTAGACGCCTGGCTCATTACAGGGAACCCGTTGTTCCTCACCACCGTTCACGACATTGCATCCTACTTGACCAGTCCACCCATTCAGAGCTCAACTGGCGCTTTCAATGCTTCAGAAGATGCCGACAGTGCTCCCTCGCCATACGACTCCGAGCACAAGGAAGGTGCCTTCTACGTCTGGACCGCCGCCGAATTCAAACGCGCCATCGAAGACGAGCGTGTAGCAGAGATTTGTGCTCGCTACTGGAATGTTCGTCAAGACGGTAACGTCTCACCACGCTACGATGTCCAAGGCGAACTAGAAGGTCAAAACACACTCTCGATATCCTGCTCTGTCACCGACTTGTGCACCGAATTCTCCCTCGGTCCTGAAGAAGTCGCAAAAGCAATCTCCAGAGGCCGGTACCAACTCCTCGCTTACCGCGATCGCGAACGACCCCGCCCAGGCCTCGACGACAAGATCGTGGTCTCCTGGAACGGCCTCGCCATCTCCGGTCTTGCACGCACAGCCGCCGCCCTCGTATCATCTGACCCTCAAGCCAGCTCTCGCTACCTCGCCTCCGCCATCTCCGCCACTGAATTCATCTCTCGCGAACTATACTCACAACAAAGCAAAACTCTGATCCGTGTTTACCGCGAAGGACCAGGATCAACTGCCGCTTTCGCAGACGACTACGCCTTTCTGATTCAAGGTCTTATCGACCTGTACGAAGCCACCTTTGACGACGCATATCTGTCGTGGGCGGACACATTGCAGACTACGCAAAACACACTCTTCCTCGACGCCACCCGCGGAGGCTTCTTCGGCACCAGCGAGGCACAAAAGGACGTGCTCATCAGGAGCAAAGACGCAATGGACAATGCTGAACCCAGCGCCAATGGTGTGTCAGCATCTAACCTGTTTCGACTCGCGGCTCTGCTCAATGATGATGGTTACGAGAAACTGGCGAGGCGGACTGTGAGGGCTTTCGAAGTGGAAATGGGACAGCATGCGGGTCTTTTCACGGGTCTTATGGGTGGAATTGTCTGTGCGAATCTGGGCATTAAACCTATCCTTATCAGCGGGCCTGATGATTCGGCCGAGGTGCAACAGGCGTTGCAGATTCTGAGGGGTCTATGTAGACCTGGGTCAACTATTGTGAGGGTTGGTGGTGGTCAGGCCAAGTGGAGTTGGCTGAGCACGAGGAATGAGCTTGTCAAAGGTGTGCAGCCGGAGAAAGAGATGGTGCAGGTCTGTGAGGGGCAAAGTTGCAAGCTTGTCAAGGCCGCAGAATTGGCCGAGTTGCTCAAAGGATCGCATGTAGAGTAGACTACCCTTTGGATTCCCGGGGCTGGTCCTCTGACTTGTTTGCAGCATCGACTTGGGGGGTTTTTTACACATGCATATGCTTGCGCAGTGTGCTCGTCACTAGAATCACTGGGGTTGCACAACGAACACGAGTGTGGCTGGATAGAGGGTAGATATTTGACATAATATACAATTGCCTGCCTGCTATCTAATACGATTGGTGTAGATGAGATCACTAGAAGAGGAATCTTTTCGGCCTCCCAAGAGTCTGTCACATCAGGTACTCCGAAGCACCTTCAGATAATATAAACCTTCGGAGCACCCGTTTGCGATACTCGTTTTTTGGGTAACCATGCAAAAGAGGGCCATCTTCTTGCTTCATCCACATCCTCATGACAGCTATGCCAGAAACTTCGCGCCTATCCACGTCTTGTACTTCACTAGTCTGCTGTGAAAACAATCACGCAATGCCATACTCTTCTCAAATAACCCCTAGACTAGCACGTCGCAATACGAAAGAGGCCAAAGTGCTGAAAAGTGACAACATGTGGCTTTAAGGTTGAACGGGACATGGCGCGCGGGCGGGAAAGTGTGTCGATCGCCTAAACCACAAGCAGTATTTCTCCGGACGTGTATTGCCTTTACTGGGGCAAGCAACATCTATCGCTTACTGCGATGGAGAAACCGCTTATAGCCCTATTCTCGTATTCAGAGACATGACTACGCCATCGAGACGCGGTTGCATGCGCTTTGCGTATTTGCGTTGTTTCTAGCCTTCGGCTCGTTGACACGAATCTGCCACTTGGGTCAGGCTAACTATTTAGTCTGCTCGTCTGCTTGACGGACTCGGAACATTGTCAATGCTGCAACTGCTATTCGACACTTGTGGTGGTAGTCGGTTAACGCTGTGGTATTGTTGTGGAGTTTTCCTCCTCCGTTCGCACCATGACCCTTATGCCGTCGTGGGGTCAAGACAGGCGTTTCCTACAAAATAAGCGATCTGCGCCGCTATCACCACGAACCCAAGTCCCTGGGATGATGAAGACGTAGGATCGAGCCAGTGGTAGTCCGATATGACAGTAATGGAAAAACGGATTTGCATGAGGCTGCAACACCGGTGTCATTGTTTGGGGACTTGTCGAGTATAAAGTCTCTCACGACTGCAGCATTGAATACGGTCAGCCTTGCTTTACATACCCGCTTCTCCATTGCTGCTTGAATAGCTTGATTGGAAACTGACACTTTTGCCTTACCATTCAAGATGAGATACGTCGCATTCTCTCGCGGCCTCGCGATCCTTTGGCAGGAAGCTTCCGCTTTCCCATCCATCACCGATGAGCTGCTCTCAAGAGCTACCAAACTCAGTACTCGGGCTACAGCACCTCAAGGAGGAGCACCAGACCCACTTTCAGAAGCCATTGGTTTCGATGCCTCGAAGCAATACGTCAACACTAGCGGCGCTCATGTATTCGTTGCTCCTGGTCCCAATGACCAACGAGGACCCTGTCCAGGATTGAATGCCATGGCAAACCATGGATACTTTCCACACAATGGCGTCGGTCAGATCGACGACTTCATCACCGGAACCTATGAGGCCTTTGGCATGGGCGTAGATCTCTCGACCCTCCTTGCCATCTACGGAGCCGTATTCGACGGTGATCTAACCTCGTACTCCATCGGAGGCCCCACCCCCAACCTTGTCTCCAACATTATAACAGGTCTTGGTCTTCTCAGCGAGCCCCAGGGTCTGTCCGGCTCACACAACAAGTACGAAGGCGACGTCTCACCAACCAGAGGAGATCTATACCAGTACGGTAACGACTACAAGCTGCAGCTCAAGCAATTCACCGAACTTTATGAACTTGGCATGGCGGACGACAACTATGACCTTGACCTCCTCACCAACTATCGCGTTACACGCTTCCAACAATCAGTCTCCGAGAACCCTTACTTCTTCAACGCACCCTTCAGCGGCGTCATCGCGTCGCCTGCTGCTTGGTCGTTCATCTACCGCTTCATGGCCAACAAATCCGAGGAATACCCTCAAGGTCAACTAAACGGCGAAAATCTGAAGTCGTTCTATGGAATCACTGGAGACTACCCCAACTTCACCTATACGTAAGTACATCATCCACCATCCCACCTCGGCTCCACTCATCCCCATTCCATTTCCTCCTCAACGAAGCACCTCCGAAGAAAGAAGAACGGAAGTCTAATCAAGGAACAAAAACGCAGACCAGGCAACGAACGCATCCCAGAAAATTGGTACACGCGTGCCCGCGGCGCCGAATACACCATCCCTTTCTTCGCGCAAGACGCCCTTCTCCAAGCCGCGGAGCACCCCGAATTCCTCTCCATAGGCGGCAACACCGGCACCGTAAACTCCTTCACCGGCGTCGACATTGCAAACTTGACCAGTGGCGTGTTCAACGCGGCGACACTTCTGGAGGGGAACAACAGTCTTTGTTTTGCGTTGCAGCTCACGCTCATGGAGACGCCGGATTTGCTCGAGGGATTGATCAGTGATGTCGGGCAGGCCGTGGGGGTGCTTGCGAGCGCGATCGGAAACGTGACGGGGGGTTTGGGATGTCCCGGGTTGGAGGAGGTGGATATGAGTCAGTTTGGGCAGTTTCCTGGGTTCACCAAGTTGAAGGCTGATGGGTCGTACTGAGGTTTGATAGAGTATGCTATGCAAGACCTCGAGTGAGATCTTACAGTATGCGTTGTGTGGTTGGTCTATAGTGTAAGAACGCCCTATTGAATTGGCCAGGTGCGTCGCCCGCAATACACATCAGTTGTGCTTCTATAATGTTTGCATGATCAGGCGTGATGTCGGAGTGTCCCTGGTTGTTCCTATCAGATGATCGAGCTAATGGTAATCACGACTACAATGGGAACGAAACATGATTCAGACTGCTCCATTCGTATCGTCATCATGTAAAACCTTAGTCAGAAGTCCCAAGCGCACATTGAACACGGCCCATCCTCTATGTGTACTCATCAATTGGCTCTCTAGCAAAACATTACAGTGTACTCATCAATTGGCTCTCTAGCAAAACATTACAACAGTCTACAAAGCAGCCGCAACAATCGCCCGGGGGGGGGGGGGGGGGGGGGGGGGGGGGGGGGGGGGGGGGGGGGGGGGGGGGGGGGGGGGGGGGGGGGGGGGGGG